>CM062813.1:27253226-27853226 GCA_031772625.1 Pinus tabuliformis
CCATGATGGAGGGAAAATGGAGGGAAAAGTGCTACCATGAAATCTATATAAGGAAGGAAACTCTCATCATTTCAGGCATATTTTGACATATTGAACTCAATCTTAGTTGCTTGAGCTGCTTAGTAGGGTTATTGTGTTGTTTAGCACACGAGTGTCTCCGAGCAGAGATCTCAACCCTTGCTTCGGTGGAGTTCAAGTTCCAGCCCTATGAGGAAGTTCTTATTCATCTCAGTTCATAGCAGCATTAAGGAGATGAGTTACAAAAAGCTATAGTGGAGTTCCAACAATAGAGAGACGAGTTACAATATCTATAGTCGAGTTCCAGCAACAAGGGATGTAACAGCAAGGAGGCCGAGTTACAACTGCAGGGAAAGGAGCAGCAAGAGAGCCAAGTACAAAAATAGTAAAATAGTCGCAAGGAGGCTGAGTTCAAGCAGCAGGAAGAGTAGCAACAACATAGAGCAGGGAGAGTAACAACAATGCAGAATAGGGAGAGTTACAATAATGCAGGGACTGTGCAACCATTGGAGTGAGATTTGTTGGGGCAACATTATCTCAGGGATTTGGAGCTAGGGAGATGGGGGATCATTTGGAGGGCCATTTGAGAGAGGATTTCTGGAGCTGAGAGTGCATATGTTTACAAGATCAGTCACAACAACATAATTCGTATTTGGAGGAGGGCCAAGCTGTGAAGGGTCAATTTTTGAAGGTTGGAACCAAGGGAAACCCTTTCTGGGTTTTTCTGGGTTTTTGGAAAAATTATGCTCCTAACTTTATATAATTAATAGGCATATCTGAGGGGTCAAACAAGGGTCCCAACTCAGCCAACAGCTAAAGGCGCTAGGGGGAATTTGGGCCAAAATTCCAAGGTCAACATTTGGCCAATTCCTTCATGGGTTATTTTGGGTTTCTTGTGTAGACGTTGGGATTAATTTCCCAGAATTTTCTGAGCAACAATGAAGGTTCTAATAGCATATCATTTCAGGCAACAACACTTTTTTGGGCAGTAACAACCAACTCTTGGATCGAATTACCAGCACATTTGAGGAGGGTGTTCCATTGTTCATTTTGGGATTTTTCTAGCTTGCCTAGAGCAAGCCAAGATGCACACATTCCAACACCTTGTTGTACACCTCTTCCCATTTAATAAATGAGTAGACATCGCAGTTTGGTTGCCAATTTTGTGGTTTGATGGTCTGATTTAATTCTATGGTGTTATTTTTATTGTTCCCTTTGCATAGCACTATTTTTCCTAGTTTGGAACATTACAAATTGATATCAGTGAATGCATTTTAAGTCCGTGTAATGTGTAAAAAATGTACTCTGTTGGAAATATGTGTGAAAAAATGTACTTCTCGTGGTAATTTCTATAAAAAAACAATGCACTCTGATATATATATATTTATATATATATATATATATATAATATATATATATATATATTATTTGGGGAAGGGTTATATGGGAAAGGTGTTTGTAGGGGGGGGGGGGGTATTAACTCGACAACACAGAGTTATATTATAATGTGGAGGAGTACGATATACATAGATGGAGCAGAGTTATACGTAGGCAGAGGAGCAGTGGTATGGTGGTATGGTCCAGGAGCGGTGGTTTGGAGGAGGTGGTTTACAGGGCCACGAGGAGGGCGGTATGGGAAGAGGCGGGTAATGTCGCAAGACAGGGAGGGAACCCTGTCTTGTTTTCTAGATTGAATATAGGCTCCGATTTCAATAGCAATAACAAAAAGGTATTAGACCTGCAATCTCCACTCAAAACTTATTTTTCATATTTTTTCCACACCAAACCGAGGAAAAAAATGATGACAAAGACATGGTAATATGTATGGCAGGAGGAGTAGTACAACTTGGATGTGCTATATGTTATAATTGTCGGTAGGGAGGTGTTATATATGGAGTTATACCATCATAATGTAATACCATTCAACGCAGTCAACATATACGCAACATCTGGTGATTGGGCAACGACATATGGTGGTTTGCAGGGATAATTAAAATAGCAGCACAAATACCATTCGCGCAGGAGAGGTAATCCATGTTATGAAACCAACTCACAAAAAGATAGAAAAGAGAGATAAAAGCCTTAGAATTCAACCTCTTCGAGGGGGCAACCTCCTATACATTACACAAATGAACAATTCTTGGATGATACAAATGACAAAACCTCCTTTCTATATATATAAGAGTCTAGGGGGTCACAATATAATCAAAGCTGACCTAACAATTATAATATAAGGGCACAACAATAACAATAGTGGGCTTCTATGGGGTACAATAATAACAATATGGGGACAATAGGGGCACAACAATAACAATAAGGGCTACAATGACAATAGTATTGGGGGAATCACTAGTATTATAGGGACCTAACATGCCCCTTTCCTTCAGAAAAGTGTTGTCCTCAATGCTTGAGTAGTTTTGGATGCTTCTGTATAAAATTCTCATCCTCCCATGTCGAATCTTCAGTAGGTAAGTTCTTCCACTTGAAAAGATACTCCAAAATTTATCGATTTCGCAGCTATCAAGTTCTTGTTTCTGTGACTGCTTCAGGTTCCAATATGAATTTTCCCTCCTCATCAAGTTTTGCCAATATTGTTTGAACTGGTAGCTTGTCACCAATAATCTTCTTTAAGCATGAAACATGGAAAACTGGGTGCAGTCGGGAAGCTGTAGGAAGCTCCAATTTGTATGCCATAGTACCAATATTTTGTAACACCTTGTATGGACCATAATACTTTGGTGATAATTTATTATCCTTCTTAGCTTGCTTGAGGGACAGTTTTTTATATGGTTCTAGCTGTAGAAATACCCAGTCACCTATATCAAAACTTATTTCGTTGCGCTGTTGATCTACCTATTGTTTCAGTCTATTTTGTGCCAAAGTTAGGTTATCCTTTAAGAGTTGGAGAACTTGTTTTTGATGCTCAATGTGATCTTCCACTACTTGAACCTTAGAATTTTCTCTTAAATATGATGTGATGGAGGGTGGGTGATATCCATAAAGTTCCATAAATGGGGTCATTTTTGGCTGCAATATGGAAGGAAGTGTTATACCACCATTTAGCCAAAGGCAACCATTTGACCCATTGTGTCTATTTATCATATACAAAGCAACGAAGATATCCTTCCAAACATTTGTTTACTATCTTAGTTTTCCCATCAGATTGAGGATGATAAGATGAGCTATGAGCTAACTGAGTACCAAGACAAGAAAATAATTATTTCCAAAAATTTCTAGTGAAAATGGGATCTTTGTCGCTTACAATAATCTTTGGGTTTCAATGTAGCTTTTGAATTGTTTACATAAATGCAGTAGAAACTGTATTGGCTTTAAATGGATGATATAATGCACAAAAGTGTGCATATGTGGTAAGTTTGTCAACTACCACCATGATGACACTCTTTCCTTCAAACTTGGGTAAACCTGTGATGAAATCCCTTGAAACCTCCTCCCAACGTTGACTTGGAATGGATAAAGGTTGTAATAGACCTGGGGTCTCAATTGTTTCAACTTTATTTTGTTAGAAACCAAACATTCCGCCAAAAACTTTTGAATATTAGATTTAAGGCCCTCCCAAAAAAATCCTTCTTAACCCTGTGGTAAGTTTTTAAAAATCCTGAGTGCCCTCCTAAGGGAGAGGTGTGAAATTCCATAAGAATCTTTTGTTTGAGTTGGGAATTCTGACATAGGTATAAGTGATCTGTGTAACATAATGAAACATTTTTCCAGCTAAATGTATCAGATGTACTGGGATCTTGTTGTAACTTTTGAATGAGTGCCCACACTACTTCATCATTCTTCCATTCATCCCTTGCTTTGTTTATCCAAACTGGTTGGATAATAGAAATGGAACAAAGCAATGCTTCCACATCCTCATCCTTTCTTGAGAGTGCATCTTCCACAACATTTTGCTTCACTTTTTTGTATATGATTTCAAAGTCATAACCCAACATCTTTGTGGCCCATTTTTTCTTCTCTTCTGAAGATAATATTTGTTCTAAAAAGTATTTAAGACTATCATTACCTGTTTTTACCTTGAAGTATCTTCCCATTAGGTAGGGTCACCATTTCTTAAGTGCATGTAGTATTGCCAACATTTCCTTCTCATAAATAGCATTGTGTAAATACTTTCCTTTGATTGGATGACTTTCGAAAGCAATGGGACTTTCTTCTTACATTAAAACAACACCAATTCCATTTCTTGAGGCATCGCATTCCAAAATAAAGGTTTTTGTGAATTCTGACGTAGCTAAGACCGGTGCTTGGCACATTGGTTCTTTAAGATGTTCAAAGGCCTTCGTTTCTTCTGGAGTCCATAAAAATTCATCTTTATTCAATAATGTTGTTAGAGGTGCTGCTATTCTCCCATAATTCTTAACAAACTTGCGATAATACCATTTTAACTTGAGAAATCCCCGCATATGCTTTATGGATGTGGGGATTTTCCATTCCTTAATGGCTTTAATTTTTCTAGGGTCTACCTTAACACCTTCATGAGATACAATATGACCCAGATATTCCACCTCTTATACTCCAAAGAAACATTTGGAGCTTTTTGCATATAATTGTTTTCTCGTCCAATAGTTTGAGCACCCTATCAATATGTTGAACATGATCCTTCCAAGACTTCCTATAGATTATTATATCATCAAAAAATACTTACAAAAATTTTCTAAGAGCAGGTTTGAGAATGGAATTCATCAAACCTTGAAATGTAGAAGGTGCATTGGTAAGGCCAAAAGGTATGACCAAAAATTCATAATGACCCTTATGAGTTCTAAATGTTGTTTTCGAAATGTCTTCAGTCTTCATTCTGATTTGATGACATCCCGAACAAAGATCCAACTTGGTAAAGTAAACTAATCCATGCAATTCATCCAATAGTTCATCAATTATAGGAATGAGAAATTTATCTTTAATAGTGAGCTTATTGAGCTCCCTATAATCTGGACAGATGCACCATGATCCATCCTTCTTATGCAATAATACTACTGGAGCAAAGAAAGAACTTTGACTAGGTTGAATTATACCAGCCTCTAGCATTTTTGCAACCATACATTCAATTTCACTATTTTGGGCATAGGGCTATCTGTAAGGCCGGATGTTTGTAGGAACACTTCCTAGAATCAAATGAATAGCATGATCATGATCATGAATAGGTGGAAGACCTTTGGGAGTCTCAAATATCTTGGAATGATTGTCCAAGAATTTTTGGAGATATGGAGAAATAGATGATTTTGATGTGGGAACCTCTAGTGAACATAATTGTGCAATTACACCTCATTGTTATTTATTTAGAAGAATTGTCATTCCATTAGAGTTGATTATCTTTCTTGGTTTCCCTGTGAAACCTCTTAATTCAACTTCCTCTCCTTCCGAAGAAAATTTCATGAAAAGTTCTTGAAAATTAAAAGCTATTGTACCCAAGGATTGGAGCCATTGGACTCCTAGTACAACATCAACACCACCCATTGGAATGGAAATTATTGGGCTATTCAAAACATATTCTCCCATGGATAGCTTGATATTATGGCACTTTCAGAGAAATTTATGGTTCCTCCACTTCCAACCATCACTTGACACTATAGCAATGGATATAGGAAGCAATTCAATTCCTTGGCTATCTTACAATGAATAAAATTATGGGTACTTCCCAAATCAATCAACACTATTACATTTTTCTTCTTTATATGTCCTTCTATCTTGATAGTTTGAGGAGTGGTAATTCCGACCAATGCATTACAAGTTATGGTTGGATTCATTTATTCTTTATCTAGGGTTTGTTCCTGGTGTATATCCTCTTCTTTTGACGTTTCTTGTTCATTTTCTTCCTCCTCTTCAAAATCTATGTAAAATAATTTCTTCTCAGCACACTTATGACCTTGAGTGTATTTTCTATCACAATTGTAACAAAGCCCTTTTGCTCTTTTTTCTTCCAATTTTTGGGGTATCAACCTTGTAGGTTGTGGATGCTAGGGGAAACAACACTTCCATCCTTATAGTTGTGAGTGGTAGGCTTCCTTGTTGCCATAATTTTACTTTCCATTTTTCTTGCCAACCTGAATGCCTTCTCCAATGAGTCAGGTTCCCAAAGGTGAACCTCATGTTGGATGCTATCCTTTAAAGTCCCTATGAACACAACAATCCTATGCTCCTCTGGAATATCTTTTACCCTTATATTCAATTTTTGGAAGTCCTCAATGTGATCCATCATTGAACCCTTTTTTTTGAGGATTATCAATTGGCTAAAAAAAGTGTTTCTTTTTGTATCCTCATAATGTGCTATCATTTCTTCTGTAAAAATTTCACAAGTGACAATTTGTTTACGAGAGCAAAGCCATCAATACCATACAAAATGATTTGGTTCCAAATATAAAATTGCAATGTGTCTCTTTTGTGTGTTTTGCACATTATGGAGATCAAAAAATTGTTCCATCTGTAGTATCCATGTTACAGGATCCTTGCCATCAAACTTCCTCATATCGATCTTTGGAACATGGTGGGTCTTCAATAAAACATTAGAGTCTATGAAATTATGATTAACATTTTTTTTGTTCTTATCATGAGTTTCCTTTACTACCCTTTCACCATTAGTAAACATTTCTTGTAGCAACTTGTTCAAATATATCTTCAAATATTCCATCTTAGCGTCCATGTGATCCATCTTAACTTGCACGCCATTCATGTTAGCTTCCACGCTATTATCTTAGCTTCGGTTACCTTTTGTGAGAGTGAAATTTGTTGCACTTGGTCTCGTAATTTTGATATATCATGTTGCATTTCTTCCTCTTCTACATGAGCCATGCTATAGCTTTTAGGTTGCTTACTAAGTGTTTCCATTTTCTTTCATTAGGGCATCAATTAATGATAATTATGCTTCATTATTCCCTTTGAACTTCAACCTAATTTTTCAACACAAACTTATGCAAAATTTTAAAAAGACTACACACATTTTTTTTTCTCTTTGTAGAAGCTCAATATTGAATCTATTGTATCTCAATAATTATGGATCTCCAAGGTTTGAAATTTCTTCCTGCGGTATCCCTCTGAGTCCTCTTTCCAATGCCACCAGTTGGATCAAAATTGGATTCTCCAAGAAAGATTTATGGCCAATCTCCCACAATGACCTGATTATATAATTTTTCAATAGAGTAAACTTATACGACATGCCACATGTCACTGTTTCGACCTTTAGATATGAAAACAATACATAGAAAACTACAGTCTGTCATCTTTTTGTAACTTCACATGACATTTCAATATGATTCTCAGAGAGAAAGTTATGATTATTTTACCAACTTCACCTATTTTGAATGTAATTCGGGGGTCCGCAAAAACCCTAACTTCCTGTTGTGGCCACCAACAACCCCCTTCTTTATTTAGTATTAGCAATAACACTAGGTAAGTGGGGACCCTTAGTAAAAAATTCAAAAAATCAATTAGTGCTCTTAAGAAACATCGCATCGCACAAAGAAGGATATGACATTTCCTTATGAGTAAAAATGATAAACTGCGAGATAACGACGCAAACTCTATCGCATCACATGCATTAATAAAAACTCACATTGGAAAACCTTAAAAAATCGCCAATATGCGATATCGCATATCGCATATCGCAAATTGCATGAAAAACACATAACGATTACAACGATCTGCGATTTTGCAATACTGCGATACCGCGATCTTGCGATATCGCGATCAAGCAGCCTTGAAATAGCACAACACGATGAAATTGCGGTAATGCAATACAACGAAATGCGATACCGCGATGCAAATCGCAGAAACATTCCATCGCAAATTTTCCTGGCTCAATGTTCAAGAAAATTTTTCCATAAACCAAGAACTGGATACGCGCTTTAATGATAATTAATGAATTATATGCCAGTTGTTAATAAAATATGGTTTTGTGTTGTTCGAAGAGCCAGTTTACGTTAGGTGGTATGTTTTTGCATATCCTTAGCATTTAAAGCTTTCCTGTCGATTTTTATTATCATTACTCTCTCCTCACTTGTGAACTGCAGGAACGAAAGACAAAAGTTACACAAAGCAATGTGCAGGAAGCTATGAGGAAAAAGGGTAAAACTCCGATGTTCAAAGACAGAGAAAAGACGCTCGCATGCAATAGAGCTGCAGATTCACAGAACGCTGCTGAGCCATCGATTACAGATCTTTCATTTACAGCCATGATTGAATGAGTATTGAACGATGCTGATGTCAACAGGCAGTTTAATGCTCAGGGTCAAGAGCTCACGAAATCATTATTTTTACAAATTTTGAAGCTTTATACCCGGTGAAGAAAAAGGCGCCAAAGGCAAAAAACGCATCAGAGAGGCCCGGATCAAAGAACGAAGGCAATTTTCGATGCGCGATTAGCGCCATCATTGAGAAAATTGTGCGAAAAGAAAAGCCTCTAACTGCTCAGTCACTTGTAAGCTCGAAAAATGCAAGAAAGCAATGGTAAAGAAAAAACTGGAAACAGAAAGCTAAAGAAAAGGCAGAAGCGATTCAAGGGTTACCCAAGTGAACTAAGATTATTACTGGGCATACGCAGTAAATCCACATAGTCAGAGGATGACTCTCGAGTATATCATCAATTTTGTTGAAAAGATGGTGCCAACTCTTACCATTTCTATTTGCTTAGCTCAACCAAAAGCGGAAGACAGTCAGCGACTCTGCCCATGCAAATACTGAATGCTTGCAACATTAAGGAGCAAATGCAGAAATAGTTAGATATTAGATTTATTTTTTAGAAATAGTTTTGTTTTATTTTTGCTTAGAAAAAGGGCGGTCATTTAAATCGTATCCTAAATCTGTGTAATTAAGTTAGTAAGTTAGTAGTATTTAAACCCTTCTCATGCATTTAGAGAAGGGTCCATAAATTTATCAAAAACTTGTCCTCAGAACATGCAATTTTGCACCCTCAGAGGAGGTTTTGGTGAATGAATGGATCAAGATTTGTTGATGTTTGCATTTGATATCTGCTACTGATGTTGCACTTCTGTACTCTTAGTGGATGTTAGAGCAAGGAGAGATAAATCATTGTCGCTTGAAGCTTATGAGTAGGACTAGTCATAAATGGTACTTTTATCTCTTGACCATTTCTGCTTATATGTTAAAGTGATATACAGTTTTTTAGTTGTTTATGTATTATTGCATGAATGCCTGAGTTATCATTTGGCACTTTTGTACGGTGATAACTATTTATTTATGCTTAATGTATGAATAGCTCATTATGCGATATGTTTTTCACAACTGTTTTGTCTAACTTTTCATGCGAAGTGGTTCATCCTTATTGATTTCCTTTCTTATAATTGCTAAATGATCTTTATTACCAGTTGTTATTTGAAATCTCTTTAGATCGCATAATAGAAGAATTACATCCGGGTTAGTATAGACTTAGATATGTTGTTTATTAGATTACAATAGCATAGAATTAGATTAAAGTCAGAATTAGAATATCTTAAATAGGAATTGTTAGATCAGCAACATCAAATTCTACACACACACACTCATAGATTGGGAATCTGGTCCCATTATCCCCAGTCGGACCCGCTATACCAAACGGATAAGGAGCTGCCAACCAAGGTCCGGACCGGGCGAGTATCCCCCTTGCTGTCGACCCGATTTTTGGGGCTTCAACATATTTGGCGCTAGAAGGAGGGCTTGAACTATGAATGGCAAGTAAATCTAAATCTGAATACCATTCTGAGAGTAAATCACCCTCACCATCTCCCCTGACTTCCCCATTACATTTAAATCCAGAGTTAGAAGTCGTTCGAGTATCAACCGCTGCTACAAACCCTGACATTTCAGAACAATCTACAGTTGAACTTCCTAAAGTCGAATCTTTGATTCACAAACTTCAACGATTTTCCATTTCTCCTCAAAGGTATGATAAATCTCAAGGCAGCATGACTTCACAGTATAACCCTGCTCATCCCCTGACCAGGCTAAAGAGTGAAAATTTTGGCGTTCAGCCAACCGAATTACCTCTTCCCACCAAGAAAAGAGCAAGGAAATCACCTAAAGAGTCTGACAGTGAGACTCTTTCGTCAACATCATCCATCTCAACTTCTTCACCACGAAGTCAACCATCCACTGGAACACCCACAACTCCTCTTCAGTCATCTACAATCGTAGTATCCTCATCTTCCCAACCACAGGGATCATCTTCTGCACTTTCTACTGTTAGTAGCACAGAAATGGCCCAGTCTCCATGGAATAACCCTGGGGCAGTCTTAATGCCTGCACCCTTGAGTCAAATACTGGTCCATCCTGAGAAATGGTTGCCTAAATTTAATCCCGAGGCAGGCATGCCAGCAGAGGAGCACATAAAAAACTTCATGCTATCCATTAATCTCAATGGGGTTACTAATGAAGATGCTATTGTTCGGCTTTTTCCTTATACTCTGTAAGGAACAGCCCGATCATGGTATTTTTCATTACCCTCCAGATCCATCACTAGTTGGGACATCTTCCAGGAGCAATTCCTGACCAAGTTTGGTGATGACAGGTCTACAGTAACGTTAATAAATGACCTATCCAACCTTAGGGCCGAATCTAGAGATCATATCAAAGATTTCAATTTGCGTTTCAATAAGATCTTCAACAAAATTCCTACTGCTTCCCAATCTAGCGAAGAAGTACGATGTGAATGGTATATCACCGCTCTACCATCAAACATAACAATCTTCGTGGACAGGGCTAATAAAACAACCTTAGCCGATAACATGAAAGAAGCAATAGCAGTATAGAAGTGAATAATAGCCCTGGAAAAGAAATCTGCGATAGAGGAACGTAAATCCAAGAAAGTTGTTGGACACCTAATCCTAAAGGGTTAGTGTGGAAGCTGAATGGACAAAGCAGTCCAAGAGACCTTGGGATCTGAATCCCAAGAGTCACCTATTGTACTATAAATGTGTATCTTATGTTAATAAAAAAACGAACTAAATGATTTATCTTTCCAACTCTTGTGTTGTCCATGTGAGTTTAACATGGTATCAGAGCCATGATGAGTGGCCTGTTTTCCCTGGCATCTCTGTGTGGCCTGTTTTCCCTGGCATCTCTGTGCATGTCTGTCTTACATTTCATGAATATGTTGTCAGCAAAATTGTAGCTGCAATCTCTGCGCAGTTCTGTAGCAGTGTTAAGAAACGTTACCTGCACAATTACATTGTCTTGAATGTTTTAGTCGGAGGAAGGCTATACCATGTCAGCTGCATTCTTTTCAAAATTTGTCTGTCCTTTCCCTATTTAAAGAAATATTCTAACGCTGCTCTATTCTGCTGCACCTCCTGCGCTCTGCCCATATACTCTGTCGATTCGCTGCTCCATATTCATAACGCATCTGCCATCCGCTCAGCTTGTCCGATTTCTTGTTCTGGCTCAAACGTTTTTGCAGTCCCAAAGTTCTCTGCTATGTTAAACGCTCTCTGCGCTCTCTATGTGACATGATTTTCTGCTACATTATCTCTCTCTGAAGATCGTGCATTTCAAATGCTCCTGCATATGATGCGTTCTCCTGCAATGAGTTCAATATCTGTGTTAATTCGTTTGTGAAAGCACAGTGTGTTGAGGTTTGTGGGTGTCGATAACGTATGTTGACTGCATATTCTACCAAAACCATATATACAATTCCACATAAATCTTTTGTGCTTCTATCTCTGCGTTAACCCATGTTTTGAAGATCATGACCATTTTTTGATGGTTGCGTGTCGGTATTGAATTATGTATTATGTGCGCCGCCGTGATTGAAAATAGCACTGACTGCGTGAAGAGAGAGGAAGCCTCAATATTTTATTTGCTTCTTTAGGAGCTCGTGGAATTGATAGTCTTGGAGGAGGCCTCAGGAGGCCGAGATGGCTGAGGAAGAGACTGTAAGGAATCGCTGCTGTGATGAAGAGGTGGAAGGATGGGTTCCTCATTCTGAATCCAGCTAATGAGTTTTCGATCATTGTTGTGTGACGTGCAGTGTAAAAAAAGGTTTTTTTGCTACTGGTTGTTGGAAGAAGGTAGCCTTGGAGGCAGCGTGTGTGTGTTAACACGCAAATCGGAGTAATTTTTGTATGCTACTATGGTGAGAGCGATTTGTGCATGCTGCTAGCGTGTGTGCTCCTCAGTTGCTGCTATCTGCATGGCATGTTACGCAAATGCACCAGAGAACGTATAGCCCGGAACACTTGGACGGAAAGAATGGTCTGAAGTTTTCCATTATCGTCCGGCCGTAATAAGTCCAGAACCTTGCCCCTGGCTACGACGATTTCCTGCGTTTTTCCGCCCAAAAAGTTGCCATAAGTTGCACAGACCACGCCCGTGGCCTGTTGCAGAGTTAAACTATAGAGAAACATTGCTCGGTTCCGGCTCTCAACTGCTCAAACGGTGAAGGTGTCAACTCTGTTCAGGCGTCCATGATGTTAAAAATTGTTCATATTTGGTTGAAGTTGCAGGTCAAGTGAGTGTAGGATCAATGAATTGTGCTTTTGGGCAGCTAATGTTGAATATTTTGAATTAGTTTTTTTGAGAAAACGGGTTAGTAGTAGAGATAAATAGGGAAAACCAAAATTAGGGTCTTTGCAATGACTTTCACCTAAAGTTATATTTGATTCAGGAGCTTTGTAGTTGGAATAATTTTCCTGCAGTCTTTATTATTCTACTCTTGGGAGGAACACGCAATCGCTGCGTTCATCTTTATCATTCTCCGGAACCGTTGTATTAGAACAAGTGCTCTAGCTTATGGAAGCAGTTTGGTTTCTAACCACAACTGTTTCTTCCTGTGAGAGGATAACTGCAACATCATTTTTTCAGTCGGTTGTAGATACTAATTCAGCAGAAATAATCAAAGCAATGTAAAGGTGTTTGCCACTTAACAGACAGGAGAATCTGGACAGACCTGTACGTGTAAATTGATAGGAGCGCACAGAAGCAGAGGCAGAGGCTCATAATTAATGATACGACGATGCACATTGAGTACAGGCAGTCCGTTTATGACCAGAAGTTGAAGGAAATCGAAGACTACAGTATCATTGTACACAGAGAAGAAAACATCATGGATTGAGCATTTGGAGGTTTGCAAGAATTCCTTCCTTGCACAACAATGTTTATGAGCAGTTTGAGTTAGACATGGCATACCTGGGTCTAAGATTTGAGGACCGCCTTGATGGGGCCTCGAATTTCTATGCTCTTGGGTGAGATCACCATTTGTTAACATGGGAAGTTTTGAATTTTGCTTCTCAGTATGATGCTATTTATTATCTCTGTATTCTTCTCTGTATTCTATAAAACAGGATTACTCTACACACATACTGAGATAGAGAAGTGAATAGGCCAGCTCTCAAGTGTTTGATGGTCTGGTTTATCGTTCGCCTTTTTTTGGCCGAAGAAGAAAATTTTGTAAAAAAAAAACTTTGGCAGCTACTGTCGTGGGTAGTTGTTGATAATTGTTTGAGGAGTTTGATGCGTCTCCTCCTAGGGAATTGTGTCAGTAAGGAATAATCTATGCACCCTACACTATTTACCCGATTCAGTTATTATTGATAAAGAAGCCTCTTTGATTTGAGGTTGAATTTAATGGATGGATGTAAGTGGGCGCCATAAAACTAGACAAGCTACCTGATATCGAATTTGAACTGTTTTAAAGTGATATATACGGTGATATATATATTGGTAGCATACAGTGATATATATATTGAATGCGCTGTTTTAATTTTGAATGAGCGCTGTTTTTTAAATGATGGTCACTGTAGGGCACTATTAGACAAAATCTCGTGTACCCTAGCATTGTTTTCAAAGTATTCTACTGCAAAATGGAATTTCAGCGGCTGCCTCAAACATGATTACTCTAGCAATGCATTTTTAGCGATAAGGAAAAGATTCTTGACATAGTATTGTGAGTGGATACTGCTTATACATTTGTTCATAGTTATGATCCGTTTTTAAAAGGTGTAAATCAGACATTAAAGGAAAAATGGTCAGAACCAGTGAAGTATTACAGTTCCTTAAAACTTTGATATTATCTACTGTTGATGACACATTACAAATCAGCAAAGAATCTCTCTCAGAAATTCAGACATGTTTACAAAATGCACAAGAAAAGATAGAGTTTTTGCAGCTTGAATCACAACTGCAGCAGGAAGAACTACAGCAATGGAGTCATCATTCTGAACCTGTTTCTGTTCAGAACAATGAAGCAGACTCCCATAAACAGCAAGTCAATATTGTTCAAGTTCATTCAGATTCAGTACCCGATAAAGCAGCAAAGTTACATGCAGATGCAGAGGTTCAGTCTGCACTTCCCAAGCCCATCATCAGACCTTGGGAACAGCTTGTCCACAACAAGCACAGAACTGGTCTTGGATATGACAAGGACTTGTCCTTTCATATTCCAGACTATGCCAAGCCCATTCAGTTTCAGAGTGCTGGATTCATTTATGACAGTTCACCTGCTCCTTATGACAGTTCAGTTTCAGCTGTTCCAGATTCTGCCCCTCTTCCACAGCAACAACAACAACAAAAACAACAGATCGTGAAATGCCAACACTGTGATCGAGTTGGCCATATGAAAGATCACTGTTTTGATCTTCATCCATGTGAGCACTGTCATAAAACCAACCATTCTTCACACAGGTGCTTCAAAAACAAACGTCCTGCAAGAACAAAGATTCATCTTGGATGGATCGCTTCTTGGCAATGGGCATCAACAGCCAAGAAGATATTCCAAACACATGTCAGAACTTGTTCCAGAGTACTGAACAGTCTTGCAGTTGAGTTTTCTCCATCTTCTCACCTTGTATCTGACAGGGGGGGAAATGATAGTCATCTACAAGCTTCAAAGTCACATCAAGCGAGCCTGAGCCACAACCTGCCACACCAGTTTCAGAGTTGCAGCCAGAGACAAAGATGCCCGTGATCACAGATTGAGAACACTTCCTCTAGCAGAAGGCACCAGCTTCTTGCCAGTTTTGGAAGAGTTCCAGGAATTGCATTAAGCATTCCAGAGTTGTTGGTTATCCTTAAACCATCACAGGTTGAGACTTCCCTTTTCAGGTTGAAGTTTTACCTTTTATGCGGGGTGAGACCTCCCTTTTATGGTTGAAGGTTTCCCTCTTTAAAACAATAGGATCACTTCCTCTAGCAGAAAACTTCAGTTTCTTGCCAGTTTTGGAAGAGTTCCGGGAACTGCACTAAGCGTTCCAGTGTTGGTGGTCATCCTTAAACCACCGCCCTTTTTTACCAACATTTCATAGAGCACATTCAGCCTAAGTGCTGCCATGTATTTTTTGCACATTTTGTATTACAGCTCTTTTCTTGGACTCATACATAACCCTTCGGATTAAGGGGGGGAATGTTGGACACCTAATCCTAAAGGGTTAGTGTGGAAGCTGAATGGACAAAGCAGTCCAAGAGACCTTGGGATCTGAATCCCAAGAGTCACCTATTGTACTATAAATGTGTATCTTATGTTAATAAAAAAAACGAACTAAATGATTTATCTTTCCAACTCTTGTGTTGTCCATGTGAGTTTAACAAAAGTCACCTTCAAGGAAGACTCCATGAAGAAACAAGCAAAAGATCCATTCGATTTGGAACGATTGCAGAAAGTTCTAAAGACCATGTCCAATGAAATGGTCGACATCAAAAAGCAAGTAGCAGAAACTTCTTCAAAAAAGCCCTACAGATCTTTTAAAAGAGGCCCTTCAACGAATTCAAAGCCACCCAATGCTGTTTCAAATGCTAAATCCGAAGAAGAGGATGAGGAAATTGCCACTGAAGGGCAGACTGATGAAGAAGAAGTTGTGGAATTACAAGGAATGTGGGACTTCATCCTCCCACAAGAAGAAGATCAAGAAGTTTTCCCAGTTAGCACACGAAGCAAAAATCAACTTGATCCTCCCGAGACTATCCCTAAGCCGAAGAGCGCAAGCTCTGCAATAAAGGATAAAGTCGCAACAAAGAAAACGACATCTAAAGCAACTCAAACCAGTCCAGTCCAAACAGATGAATCAACTCCATCTAAAACACTGATCGTGTTGGATGAAATGGAGTACAATATTATAGAAGACATGAAAAAGACTAGGGCTAACATCACCCTTTACGAACTGAGCAAGTTGAATCATCAATAGAAGATAATGATGAAAGAATTACATGCCGTGCCAGTTGCACCTTTTCCTGCTGCTGTACTTTCTCAAGCTTCCCATAACATGGGAAGACCTCCAACTAACGCGATCAATAAGATTGATCCAAATGACATCGCTCTAATTGGAGGCAGATCAAGATCTCACACTCCCCCGTTTCTCCTTAGTTATGAAATCTTCAATAAAAATGTGCACAATTGTTTGGTAGATTCTGGTGCTTCATCCAATATTTTACCCAAATCCATATGTTCCAGGTTAAACGTTCAACCACAAAAATCCGCTGTGCACATAGTTCAGTTAGATTGATCTCAAGTTGAAGTGATTGGCGAACTAAATCAAGTAACCATAAGGCTGTCATCCAACCCAAAGGTATGTCAAGTTATTGACATTTTAGTTGCTGACATTCCTGAATTCTATGGCTTAATTCTTAGCAGGGATTGGTCAGAAAAACTTCATGGATACTTCGCAACCGACTGGTCGCACATGTGGTTTCCCTACAATGGTAAACTGAATCAAATAAAAGTTAAACAAGAGCTACACCAGAAATACATAGTAACGGAGCTAGAGGGGGAAAACGAACTAGTAGCGTATAACAGCAGCATTATTGGCAATTACTTGGTAGATTCTTTCCTTGGCAATTTCAATGCTCATGCATCACCCTATTTAGAACACTCTGTTTTGTCCCAAGTCGAAATTTTTTCTCGAACTGATAGTTCGAAATGTATCAATTTTTTAGATAAACCTGTAAATAAATCTTTGTTTTGGAAATTATTTTTTGATGGTTCTAGATCTAACGAAGGAGCAGGAGCAGGGTGTGTTTTGATTAGTCCAGAAGGAGATAAAATCATGCTCACATGCAGACTCGAATTTGATTGCACCAACAATACAACAGAATATGAGGCTTTGGTCCAAGGGTTGTATAAAGCAATCGGGTTAGATGTCAAGTACCTTCAAGTTTTTGGAGATTCTGAGATTGTGGTTAAACAGGTACGTAACACTCTACATTGCTTATCAGGTCATTTAAAACATTATCAATCCTTAGTTCAAGATCTCACTGAGCATTTTATAGCGTTTAATATTTCTTCAATTCCCAGACTCCAAAACGCAAGTGTAGACCTTTTGGCTAACGTAGCTTCTAAGCTTATTCCTTCAGAAGATTTTCGTCCAGATAGATTCTCAATAGAATTAATCTTTAGACCATCCATTCCTGGTAACATCACAAATTGGAGAGTATTCAATGACGATCCTGATATTGTAAATTTCCTCACATTTGAAGGATCCTACTCCAGTCAAATAATTGACGAAGACCAACACGATCGACAATTGCAACAAGATAGCACTAACAATGTTATACCTAAGTCAGTGGTCAAGTTAGAAGACTTGTACGATTTGAAAGATCGGTTTAAAAGGTCTACCAATTCAAAACTCCAAAGTTCAACCTTGAATTACGAATTAGTAAACCTAGGAACCGATGCTAAACCACAAAACATTAATCTAGGTCTTGGCCTAGCTCCTGAAGAAAAACTAGCATATATTCGTCTTTTGAGACAATATAAAAATGCCTGGAATTATGATGAGCTCAAAACATACGACACTTCCATCATCCAACATACTATTCCCATGATCGATAATGAAAAACCTGTCCAACAAAAGCTGAGAAAGATCCATCCGAATTTAGAAAACCAGATAAAAACTGAGCTTAATAAGTTATTGAAAGCCAGCATAATTTTTCCCGTCAGACATTCCAAATGGGTCTCCAATATGGTACTTGTTAGAAAGAAAAACGGAGATATTAGGATCTGTATTGACTTTCGAAATTTTAACAAGGCCTGTCAAAAAGATAATTTTCCTTTACCACCTATGGAACAGATATTGCAGGCAGTGGTGGGCTTAGAATTAATGTCTTTCTTGGATGGATTTTCAGGATACAATCAAGTGTTGGTACATCCTGATGATCAATTGAAAACCACGTTTAGAACTAAATGAGGCACATACGCATAGCGAAAGATGCCATTTGGTTTGATTAATACTGGTGCCACATTTCAGAGATCCATGGACATCGCATTCAAAGTTTTAGTCAATAAGTTGGTAGTAATTTATTTGGATGATATAACAATGTATTCAAAGAAACGAAGCGACCATCTTAAAGACTTGAAACAAATATTTCAACGATGTTTAAGGTATGGAATTTCACTTAACCCAAAGAAATCTTTTTTCGCATTAAGTGAAGGGAAACTTCTAGGATTCATAGTGTCAAAATCTGGTATTCACATTGATCCCGACAGAATCAAAGAAATTTCTGAAATATCCCTACCTCACAACAAAAAAGCCATGCAATCTTTCCTTGGTCAGATCAACTTTGTAAAGAGATTCGTTCCAGATTTTTCACGAATCGTGTCTCCTTTGCAAACCATGATTAAAAAGAACTCAAATTTTAAATGGGGCCAAGATGAACATGAAGCATTCAACCTGATCAAACAAGCTATTATTAATGCTCCATCTTTAGCAACTCTGAATTTTTCAGAGCCTTTTATTTTATACACATTTGCCTCAGATAAGTCATATGCTGCGATTCTCACTCAAGAAAATCAAGAAAAAGAGGAAGCCCCAATTGCTTTTTTCAGTTCAAATTTACAGGGTGCTGAATTAAATTATTCAAACGTGGAGAAACAGGCTTATGTTGTGTTCAAAGTGGTCAAATACTTCAAACCTTTCTTACTCAAAACCCATACTAAAATTATAGTACCGTTTCCAGTGGTAAGGAATATTCTAGTACAGAAGGATGTGGGTGAGAAAAGGGCCAATTGGGTTACTGCCTTACAAGAATATGACATTGAGATTAAACCAGCAAACATTGTAAGAGGTCAAGGCTTCTGCAGAATGCTGGCTGGAGCATCGCAAATTTCTGAAATTCCATCTACAGAGGTACAAATATGCGAGGTAAGCCTAAACGATGCAGAGTCATTATACGCTGATATCATTTATTATCTTAAGAACGGGTATGCTCCTTCACATCTCGATCATACTAAGAAAAGAGCTCTAAGGATGAAAGCCAAACAATATCAGCTCATAAATGATATTCTTTTTAGAATAAATTATGATTCTGTTCTTCTTAGGTGTCTTGAGAAATCTGAAGCTGAAAAAGTTTTGCAGGAACTCCACGATGGGCCAGCAGGCGGACACTATGCTGGAGATGCTACTGCACATAAAATCTTGCACGCAGGATATTACTGGCCCACGTTATTTAAAGACTCGCACAATTACGTGAGGAAATGTCAAGTCTGCTAAACTACTGCTGGAAGACAAAAGAAGCCATCCTTGCCACTACAGCCGGTAAACATCGAGCAACCTTTCAGTCAGTGGGGATTGGACATAATAGGTGAGATCGTTCCTCACTCTTCTAAGCAGCATAGATACATCCTCACAGCAACAGATTATTTTACTAAGTGGGTAGAAGCAGTTCCACTCAAGACGACTAATGCTGAAAATATCATTGAGTTCATAGATCAATTTATAATCACCAGGTTTGGATTGCCATTTGCTTTAATGTTTGATAATGCATCATACTTTTCTGGAAATGCAATGACTAAATTTGCACTTAAAAGAGGATTCAAACTTAAATATTCAGCCAATTATTACCCGCAAGGCAATGGGTTAGATGAGTCCATAGATAAAAACCTCATCAGGATTATCAAAAGAACAGTTGACCCAAATCATAAGAATTGGCACAAGGCTTTGATGTATGCTTTATGGGCAGACCGAATAACGCAAAAAGCTTATATCGGCACTTCTCCCTTTAATTTAGTTCATGGGAAAGAAGTGGTTCTTCCGACTCACTTAGCAATTCCCTCTTTGTCTTTAGTTCAATACATTGATGAAGTACCCACTTCCTCCTTACAGCTAAGACAAATGGAAATAATCAAATTAGAAGAACAACGAGAACAGGCTAAGAAAACGCATGCTCATCATCAAGCACTAGTAAAATCCTCTTTTGATTCAAACATAATGACCAGAAAAGATTTTTAGATGGGAGATTTAGTTTTAAAGTGGGACAAGGCTCATGAAGAGAAAGGCAAACATACAAAATTTCAAAGAATGTGGCTTGGTCCTTTTCAAATTGTAGAAGTCATAGGTCCATCAACGTTTGTGTTACAGGATTTAGCAGGTAAGAGAGATCCTTTGCCTGTTAACGGACAAATTCTTAAGAAATATTTTCCATAGAAGATTATTCTTCTATTTTTGTAGAGTAGTTGTTTTTCTTTTTCATACTAAAACCAGTTGTGAGTGGTTACATTAGGCATTTACGAAAAAGACACCAATTCTCTTTCATATTTTGAACTTTTCACTTGTATAAATAGCAAATCTTTTGGAAAAATGATCTTTATTATTGATAGATACAGTTAAAGACTCTAGCCTAGAGATGATACTAGTTTCAACTTCAAAAAGTTTGATGAAAACAACCTTTAGTGAAGAAATTGTTTTATCTCAGTACAATGAAAGGTATCAATAACAAAATAAAGATTCTCTGTAGAACAGCTGTTTCCAAAAACTCTATTATTGTCGTCTAGAGCTATCTTAAGGAAACAATGACTTCCTCCCTGCTAAGGAAATCACAACTTTTAGAGGAACAATCCAAGGATACACTTTATCTTGAAGAATAAGTGGTCTCATCACGAGCCGCCTTATCATAATCACAGATATTATAACTTGCTGACTTTTCCAATACTGTACACCACAACAGGGCAATGACTCAAGATTGTTGCAATCAAAAGACAAGGGGTCTCATCACGAGCCAGCTTGTTCAGCAAAGTTATAACTCAAGTGAATGACTGTGTCATAATTTGGCTACCAAACCAAGACATTGTTCTTTAAGAATAAAAAAGAAAATCAAAGCAATAAGTGTGGATATGGATTTTTCTTTGAAAGATGTAGGCTACCTTAAGTAGGATACAAGATCATTGCTGGGTAACAGGTAACCCTGTCGAGGCTATAAACACCTACTGGCAGCAGAGGCTCTACCTACGACAAATGAGCATATTTAAAAAACTGGTTTACGGAGGAGACTTTGTTTTATCTTTACAAGACCAAGTAATGACTGATGTAAATACAAGGACTAGCCTAAGGAAGCAAATAATCAAAGTGGAAAATGGTTGAAACAAAATATCATCGACAATTTAGAGCATAATGTACTTTATCTTTCCATAATAAAGTTTAATTTTTTGAAAAATTTTCTGTTTTGGAAGTTTAGAAAATTCAATAGAAAAACAAAGATAACTAGTTCTTCCAAGTGAATCGCCAATTGTTGTGGCCACCAACAACCCCCCTCTTTATTTAGTATTAGCAATAACACTAGGTAAGTGGGGACCCTTAGTAAAAAATTCAAAAAGTCAATTAGTACTCATATATGTTACTCCTTAAGAAACATCGCATCGCACAAAGAAGGATAGGACATTTCCTTATGAGTAAAAATGATAAACTGCGAGATTGCGACGTGAACTCTATCGCATCGCATGCATTAATAAAAACTCACATTGGAAAACCTTAAAAAATCGCTGATATGCGATATCGCATATCGCATATCGCAAAATTGCATGAAAAACACATAAAGATTACAGCGATCTGCGATACTGCGATCCGCAATCTTGCGATAGCGCGATCAAGCGGCCTTGCAATAGCACAACATGATGAAATTGCGGTAATGCGATACAGCGAAATGCGATACCGCGATGCAAATCGCAGAAACATTCCATCGCAAATTTTCCTGGCTCAATTGCTCAAGAAACGTTTTCCATAAACCAAGAACTGGATACGCGCTTTAATGATAATTAATGAATTATATGCCAGTTGTTAATAAAATATGGTTTTGTGTTGTTCGAAGAGCCAGTTTACGTCAGGTGGCATGTTTTTGCATATCCTTAGCATTTAAAGCTTTCCTGTCGATTTTTATTATCATTACTCTCTCCTCACTTGTGAACTGCAGGAACGAAAGACAAAAGTTACACAAAGCAATGTGCAGGAAGCTATGAGGAAAAAGGGTAAAACTCCAATGTTCAAAGACAGAGAAAAGATGCCCGCATGCAACAGAGCTGCAGATTCACAGAACGTTGTTGAGCCATCCATTACAAATCTTTCATTTACAGCCATGGTTGAATGAGTATTGAACGATGCTGATGTCAACAGGCAGTTTAATGCTCAGGGTCAAGAGCTCACGAAAGCATTATTTTTACAAATTTTTAAGCTTTATACCTGGTGAAGAAAAAGGCGCCAAAGGCAAAAAACACATCAAAGAGGCCCGGATCAAAGAACGAAGGCAATTTTCGATGCGCGATTAGCGCCATCGCTGAGAAAATTGTGCAAAAGGAAAAGCCTCTAACTTCTCAGTCACTTGTAAGCTCGAAAAATGCAAGAAAGCAATGGTAAAGAACAAACTGGAAACAGAAAGCTAAAGAAAAGGTAGAAGCGATTCAAGGGTTAACCAAGTGAACTAAGATTATTACTGGGGATACGCAGTAAATCCACATAGTCAGAGGATGACTCTCGAGTATATCATCGATTTTGTTGAAAAGATGGTGCCAACTCTTACCATTTCTGTTTGCTTAGCTCAACCAAAAGCGGAAGACAGTCAGCGACTCTGCCCATGCAAATACTGAATGCTTGCAACATTAAGGAGCAAATGCAGAAATAGTTAGATATTAGATTTAATTTTTAGAAATAGTTTTGTTTTATTTTTGCTTAGAAAAAGGGCGGTCATTTAAATCGTATCCTGAATCTGTGTAATTAAGTTAGTAAGTTAGTAGTATTTAAACCCTTCTCATGCATTTAGAGAATGGTCCATAAATTTATCAAAAACTTGTCCTCAGAACATGCACTTTTGCACCCTCAGAAGAGGTTTTGGTGAATGAATGGATCCAGATTTGTTGATGTTTTCATTTGATATTTGCTACTGATGTTTCACTTCTGTACTCTTAGTGGATGTTAGAGCAAGGAGAGATAAATCATTGTCGCTTGAAGCTTATGAGTAGGACTAGTCATAAATGGTACTTTTATCTCTTGACCATTTCTGCTTATATGTTAAAGTGATATACAATTTTTTAGTTGTTTATGTATTATTGCATGAATGCCTGAGTTATCATTTGGCACTTTTGTACGGTGATAGCTATTTATTTATGCTTAATGTATGAATAGCTCATTATGCGATATGTTTTTCACAACTGTTTTGTTTAACTTTTTATGCGAAGTGGTTCATCCTTATTGATTTCCTTTCTTATAATCGCTGAATGATCTTTATTACCAGTTGTTATTTGAAATCTCTTTAGATTTCATAATAGAAGAATTACATCCCGGGTTAGTATAGACTTAGATGTGCTATTTATTAGATTAGAATAGCATAGAATTAGATTAAAGTTAGAATTAGAATATCTTAAATAGGAATTGTTAGATCAGCAACATCAAATTCTACACACACACACTCATAGATTGGGAAACTGGTCCCATTATCCCCAGTTGGACCCGCTATACCAAACAGATAAGGAGCTGCCAACCAAGGTCCAGACTGGGCGGGTATCCCCCTTGTTGTCGACCCGATTTTCGGGGCTTCAACACTTCCTTTGATCATATCGCCAAAATATAGTGATACAAAATCTGAAATTTGGACCCAAGGTTTAGAACGATTTCATTTCAAATGGGTTTTGTTTTTAGCTTCTGAAACATCGCATAAAAATAGTTATAACGAAAATTACACGATGATCTGTTTGGAGCAGCGAAACCCTAGAATCCAAAGCTCTGATACCAAATGTTATGAAACCAACTCACAAAAAGATAGGAAAGAGAGGGAGAAACGCCTTAGAATTTAGCCTCTTATAGGGGGGAACCTCCTTTGCATTACACAAATAAACAATTCTTGGATGATACAAATGAAAAAACATCCTTTCTATATATAGGAGTCTAAGGAGTCACAATATAATCAAAGCCGACCTAACAATAATAATATAAGGGCACAAAAATAACAATAGTGGGATTCTATGGGGCACAATAATGAAAATATGGGGACAATAGGGGCACAACAATAACAATAATGGCTACAATGACAATAGTATTGGGGGAATCACTAGTATTATAGGGACTTAACACGTCATAGTTAGGCCATAGTCACAGCGCCTCCAGCTTCAGTTCACCAGCCACAACAAGACGTAGGAGAAGAGAACCTCTGGCACCCTCATGCATTCAAAATATCTAGGTAGCAACCCTCTGGCCACAACACCTTCATTTGATTGTTCTCACCGCACAACAACACCTCCAAGAAGCACACCTCCAGTCTTCACAGGCGAGAAAGCAACAAATCGACTCTTTCAACAGTAGGAATAGAATGCACGAAATTTGGCAGGGATATGTCAGTCTGTAGAAATACAGAACAAGGGCAAAAAGAAGTTACAAGGGTAGAAAGGAAGCTAAAAATAGTGGCTGGGACCTATGCTCTGATACCATGTCAGGCCATGAGGTAACTCCTCAAAACAAATTGTGTTTTTTCATCCAGGCTAATCATATATATATACATGGAGGGAGAGAATCTTTGGATTCATCTCCCAGTGTCTCTTCATATTCCAATTCTCCTTATTTTCTATTTACACTATTTTACATGGATTGACCTAATCCCAAGATTAGGTGTCAACAATATTAACATTCAATTTCATATTAAATATTTTATAAGTTTTTAATTGATGTTCATTTTAAATAAATTATTCATTTTTAATATGTTAGCCTACTTTGCAAAGTGCTGTACAAGAACTATTTAGTACTCTCACCGAATCCCTCAAGTTGCAACCTCGAGCTTCCTCCTCCACTTTCCAGCTAAACACTAGAACCTCCTTTACCCAAGTGTGTCAGCCAAATGCATGAAGATGTTATCTATTCTTGGACATAGTCATACAACATATTTGCAGACATGTCCAACCATGATTGAGGAACAACACATTCTTCTTATAGGTAATCACTTAGAAGGGTTTTCTCAAGCATAGTGGTCACCAGTTTTGCATCTCTACAATATATATTAACATGATTGGGTAAAACATTCATCTAAGTCTTGATGATGAATCACACTAAGTGGTTCAAAACCGACCCGAATAATTGAAATGTGATTTTCCGAAAAAATCTTTTAAAAACATTATGAATCACAGAAGCTTGCACTCTAAGAATTTAAACTAAAGTTAAATTTTAGTTTTTTTTTTTTTTTTTTTTTTTAATTTATTTTTAATTTGGACAATATGAAATGTATCTTGAGGAAATTTTTTTTATGCTTATCATGTATTTATTCCTCTCAAAATTCACCAACCATTTAATTTATATGGTTGGGTTGTGTTAGTATTATTAATAATTATAAAAGGAATTAATGTATGATTTAAACATATATACATTTCAAGAAACATATAACAATAAAAACATAGTAAAGTAAAATAGGCAAGACAAGCTCAATGTGGATAGGCATGTATATTTTGGAATAGAGCTTCTAGAATTTTAATTTAGATGTAAATGATTATTATGTGGATGGTAGGGATTTTTTGTTGTCAAAAAATTTCAGTATGACAACCATAAATTCCCCCCTTTGTCCACTGAAAGGAGAGACCATTTGCATTTTTTTTTGAACTCCCCCCCCTTCAGGTTTAAGAGAGTTTCACTGTTGTACCCCCCTGAGAGTACCATCTTCATTTGACTGTTGGCTGCAATATCTAAGATTGAATTTTGTGGTAAAATTTATACAATCTTTTGACTGTAGATGACCACTCCCAAGGATCAATCCATGCATAATTTATCTTCAATCTAGCTCGCTGATTTTATGTGCAAAATATTTCAGATGAGTGATTTTTCTTGCCACAATGGTGACAAGGATGGATATCAAAACAATGATCTTCCATATGACCTGTTCTTTGACAATGTTTTCATTTGAGTTTTTCTTCAACTTTCTCATGGATTTATGATGTTCTTTGATAAATAAATTTTCCATTGATGAATTTAATTAGTTTTGAATAATCTAGGATATCCAACTTGTGGTCATCTTTGTCGTATTCTAAGTCACGTCGATTTTTGTTACATTGGATTTCCTCCCACAATTTGATGATTGGCTTGGAATAAGAAAGTTAAACTTGATCATGGACAACTTCTACACTTGAAGTTGTATGGTTGACTGAATTAGAATCATCATCTTCTGCATTTGAATTTGTATTGTTGAAAGCTTTGAAACACGACCCTTTTTTTGTAGCTCATCAGGTTGTAGTTGTGATTCAAGTTGGAGAAATTCAACGGTTTCATGTGCATAATGTAAATGCTTTTTGATATCAACAAGAGTCACTTTGTTGATTTTCACCATGTCCTCAATAGTGGAGAAGATCATATTGTTAAGAAACTCTAACAATTGAATTCTTTGTTCCATTTGAATGTGCTCACTTGATTTTAGCACTTGCTTGATTTTTCGAACTCGCTCGCTTGAACTTGTTTTCTTAAACTTGCTTTCCTGAATTTCATGTTTGCTTGATCTTAGAGTTGTGATTTTCTTTTCTTCGTTCACTTTATTTGACAATTTTAGGGTGTTGGTTACCACCAAAATGCACCCAATTTGAGTCAATTTACAAAGAACCATGATGATTTGCAAGTTACAAAATAATTCAATTTCAATTTGATTTGACTCTTACAAAGAATGATTGCAAATGCATTGAATTGACACAAATGTTGTTGATGTAAATTTCTCTTGAAATGTTGATGATTTCTTGAGTTTGTTCTTTGCAGCTTCTTAATTGTGGGTTCTTGAACACATGTTTTATGTGTTTGTCATTACTTGTAGTTTCTTGATTACATATGCTTTAAACTCCTTGAGTGTATAGTTGTATGATGAAAAATTGCAACTATAGTGTCAAAACTAGACACAAAATACCATAAGCCTTCAAACATAAAAGCATCATCACATGCCAACAAAGTGTACCTAAGATCCCCTTATTAATATTTCGGGCGGATCTAGGTGTTATAGACATTTTTGGGCACTGCAACCCCAAGCATAAATGTCCATAAACCAAGGGCTCCTAAGTCCCTAAAGGTGTTGTTCCAACCCCTAAAAGAACAAGGTCAACTGATTACAGCATCTCCCAGAAGTTCTCCATGAAAAACTACTCAGAACTGGTCAAAACTGGACCATTTCACCTGCTCCATAGGCAAAGTGCGTTGCATCCCACCTAAATACACACAGTAGGTGCATTGCATGTCAAAAAGCCCTTCTATGGGGTGTGATGGGCGAGAAGGGACAAATGCCAGGGTCAATCCGCAAGGTGGAGAAGCATGGAATCTTCCAAAAACTTCTCCTGTGACACTTGCCTCTCTGAATTCGACCAGGGATGAGTAAGAGATCATCAATCTCCAAGTGGAATTAAGAACTATCAGAGGGGAGACACTAATAAAATCTCAAAAGCTGACTCACCTCCCTTGCAGACATCTATATATGGATCCCTCATCCCAGAGATCCAGAGGCTTGAATTTTGTATCTTGTAAGGAAGTGCTGCTGGTTTATTGGTGCAATATCATAGTGTTGGGTGATCTAAGCTTTTAATGAGGTGAAGAAGGGCTTCTTGCTGAGAGGATGATGCTGGGTCAGAACAATTGGTTGTAATTCTCTTGGCTCTTTCTTGACTATCAATAAATCTATTCAAGTTTTCCTCCATACTCTTGTATGATTTATGTTTTATGCATTTGTATGGTCAATTTACATCTGATCCTATATTGTTTATGATAATAGATCTATGTTCTCATATAGTGTTATGCTGCTTTGATTCTACAGGTACTCTGTGAAGCTGAGTACACAAGAAAGCAAGTAGCAAAGGACTATCAGAAGAGAGAGGAATCGAGCAAGGAACCAAGCGCAAGACAGAGATTGGTCTCTTTTATTCTTATCTCATCTATCTTTCATAAAGGAAAATGAAAGTAGTTTTAAGTTTGTTTGTTTCTAAGGTAGCTACCAGCCTTAGTGGGATTAGCAGTTCTGCATAGACACTATTCCCGGTAACACTAGGACACTTCAACACCACAAAAAAATGTGTTTTATTAAATATTGGAGTACATAAGCTATCAACCTTCACCTTCACAACATTATCATTAAAACTTCTCAAGCAATGCAAAGGTCACAAACCCTTGAAACAACTTGTCTTCAAAACTTAATAGACATTAACTCAACTAATAAAAAGATTTTTCAAACCTCCTAAAATTACAACCTTATCACTCCAATGACACAACTTCACTTTAACTAATTTATGACCTTATCCTTCAAATAAATTTACAATGGTTTTGAATTTTATAAAGAATTGTGACTACTTTTCTCCCTCCAAAATTTTAACTAAAATTTTGTGGACTTATAAGCAATCCTACTTACAATGCAAGATTTTAACTAGAATTTTGTGGACTTATAAGCAATCCTACTTCAAAGCATATACCAATTTTTTTTTAAATAATTTGTACCATACTCTTTAATGTGCACCAATGTTGTTGAATTTTATTATGCAGATTTATTAGAAAACAAATTCGTTAATTGGCAAGTTGGCTCCTCTCAACAGTTTAAGGCTTGCCACTTCTTCATTGGTTGGTCTCTTTACATAGGCAAACGTCCTACAATATTATTCCATGCTCAACGTTCCACATTTTGCCTCAGCTTTACCGACACTTTAGCTCGATTTCCAACACCTTCAAAGACATTTTTCTCATTTCTTTTCTCTTTGACTTGTCTGACCAACTCTTAGTCAAATCTCATTAAAAAAAAAGTGAGAAAATAAAAGAGAAATTCCAAATCACTTTCATATGTCAAGATTTACATCGACAAAGACAATTAGAGCAGGCAAGTTGAATATTTATGTTCAACATTTAAAATGAAAAAATATGCTATGAACCCTGGCAAAAAGTACCCGATGATTAGCAAAAGAATGCCAATGTGCTCAAAGATTCAAGCAACTAGGAGATCTTTGTTGAAATATGACAAAGAATTATGTAAATATGAGTAAAAAATTTATTAGTTACTGCCAGATAGTTTCATACTGAAACAACAGTTATGTAATAGAGGCTCTTATAAAACTGGTGAATGCCCAAGAGAATGTAATCATGGAGAATCATTATTGATTAAATAAAGATCCAATCCCTTGTCCTGTGGATGTTTTCTTAATACCCTGTCAAAGTTTTACCACGTAAATCATCTTGTGTAAATGTGTGAATTTTATTGAGTTTCATTCATTTTTATTTCCCTCCACGCATTTTTCCTTTCATGTTTAATCTTGTTTTATAAATTCTAATTCTACAAATGGTATCAGAGGTCGAGAGGTGCACTAAGGGATGCACTATGTATTTGTGAATGGTTAAACACAATGTATATTGGTTGCCGCCAAGGGGATCGATTTCCTGGAAAATGTGATTCCCCTATCGTGCTGTTTTTTTTAAGTTCCTTCTACCATTGAAGCCTGTGTTGGAGCCACTTCAATCGTTGGTGGTCGTGCTATCGGAGAAAGTCATGTGTTGGAGCCACTTCAGCTACTGGTGGTTGTGTTGTCGGAGAAAGTCCCTTCTTGGAGCCACTTCAGCCGCTGGTGGTCACGCTATCAAAGATTGAACCTAGTACGTTGAAGCCGCTAGTATGTTCAGAGCCGCCCAGAGTTACATTGAAGTTGCTGGCTTGTTCAGAGCTGCCCAGAATTACGTTGAAGCCTAATGGCCTATCCAGAGCCACAAAGAATTCATCATTGGTGCCGCAGAGCATTCATCATTGGAGGGATGCACAGTGCCATAGAGTAGTCCGGTGTGCAAATACTGCGTGAAGAGGATTTCTGAAGGAAAAAACCAGCATTGTTTTTGTTATGAAACTAGCTCAAGAAAAGATAGAAAAGATAGATCAACGCCTTAGAATTCAGCCTCTTCGAGGGGGCAACCTCCTTTACATTACATAAATGAACAATTCTTTGATGATACAAATGACAAAACCTCCTTTCTATATATAGGAGTCTAAGGAGTCACAATATAATCTAGTCAACCTAACAATAATAATATAAAGCCACAAAAATAACAATAGAGGGATTCTATGGGGCACAGAAATAACAACATGGGGGTAATATGGGCACAACAGTATAAATAAGGGGTGTAACTACAATAGTAATGTGGTAATCACTAGTATTATAGGGACCCAACATGCCCCTCTCCTTCAAAAAAGTGTTGTCCTCAACGCTTGAGTAGTTTTGGATACTTCTGCATAAAATTCTCATCCTCCCATGTGGAATCTTCAGCGGATAAGTTCTTCCACTTGATAAGATACTCTGAAATTGATCGATTTCGTAGCTGTCGAGTTCTTGTTTCTGTGACTGCTTTCGGTTCCAATATAATTTTTCCTTCCTCGTCAAGTTCTGGCAATATTGTTTGAACTGGGAGCTTGTCGCCTATAACCTTCTTTAAACATGAAACATGGAAAACTGGGTGCAATCGAGAAGCTGCAGGAAGCTCCAATTTGTATGCCATAGTACCAATCTTTTGCAACACCTTGTACGGACCATAATACTTTGGTGATAATTTATTATCCTTCTTAGCTTGCTTTAGGGACATTTGCTTATATGGTTGTAGCCGTAGGAATACCCAATCACCTACATCAAAACTTCTTTCACTGCGATGTTGATCTGCCTGTTGCTTCATTCTATTTTGTGCCAACACGAGGTTATCCTTTAAGAGTTGGAGGACTTGTTGTTGATGTTCGATGTGATGTTCCACTGCCTGAACCTTAGAATTTTCTCTTAAATATGATGTGATGGATGGTGGTTGATACCCATAAAGTGCCATAAATGGGGTCATTTTTGTTGCTGTATGGAAGGAAGTGTTATACCACCATTCAGCCAGAGGCAACCATTTGACCCATTGTGTCTATTTATCAGATACAAAGCAACGAAGATATCCTTCCAAACATTTGTTTACTATCTCAGTTTGCCCATCAGATTGAGGATGATAAGATGAGCTATGAGCTAACTGAGTACCAAGACAAGAAAATAATTTTGTACAAAAATTTCCAGTGAAAATGGAATCTCTGTCACTTACAATAATCTTTGGGTTTCCATGTAGCTTTTGAATTGTTTCGATAAATGCAGTAGAAACTGTACTGGCTTTAAATGGATGTGATAATGCACAAAAGTGTGCATACTTGGTAAGTCTGTCAACTACCACCATGATGACACTCTTTCCCTCAGACTTGGGTAAACATGTGATAAAATCCATTGAAACCTCCTCCCAACGTTGGCTTGGAATGGATAAAGGTTGTAATAGACCCGGTGTCTTAATTGTTTCAACTTTATTTTGTTGGCAAACCAAACATTCCGCCACAAACTTTTGAATATCTGATTTAAGGCCATCCCAAAAAAATTCCTTCTTAACCCTGTGGTAAGTTTTTAAAAATCCTGAGTGCCCTCCTAAGGGAGAAGTGTGCAATTCCATAAGAATCTTTTGTTTTAGCTGAGAATTCTTACAGAAGTATAAGCGATCTTTGTACCATAATGAATCATTTTTCCAGCTAAATGTATCAGACGTACTGGAATCTTGTTGTAGCTTTCGAATAAGTGCCCATACTTCTTCATCATTCTTCCATTCCTCCCTTGCTTCTTTTATCCAATCTGGTTGGATAATAGAAATGGCGCACAACAATGCTTCCACATCCTCATCCTTTCTTGAGAGTGCATCTGCCACCACATTTTGCTTCCCTTTCTTGTAGATGATTTCAAAGTCATAACCCAACATCTTTGTGACCCACTTTTGTTGCTCTTCAGAGGATAATCTTTGTTCTAAAAAGTATTTAAGGCTATCATGATCCGTTTTTACCTTGAAGTGTCTTCCCATTAGGTAGGGTCTCCATTTCTTAAGTGCATGGAGTATTGCCAACATTTCCTTCTCATAAATAGCTTTGCTTAAAAACTTTCCCTTGATTGGACGACTTTCAAAAGCAATGGGTCTTTCATCTTGCATTAGAACAGCACCAATTCCATTTCCTAAAGCATCACATTCCACAATAAAGGTTTTTGTGAAGTCCGGTGTAGCTAAGACCGGTGCTTGGCACATTGCCTCTTTAAGATGTTCAAAGGCCTTTGTTGCTTGCGGAGTCCATGAAAATGCATCTTTCTTCAATAATGTTGTTAGAGGTGCTGCTATTCTCCCATAATTCTTAACAAACTTGCGATAATACCCTGTCAACCCAAGAAATCCTCGCAGATGCTTTATGCATGTGGGGATTTTCCATTCCCTAATGGCTTTAATTTTGCTAGGGTCTACCTTAACTCCTTCATGAGATACAATATGACCCAAATATTCCACCTCTCGGACTCCAAAGAAACATTTGGATCTTTTTGCATATAATTGTTTCTCTCCAATAGTTGTAGTACCCTGTCAACATGTTCAACATGATCCTTCCAAGACTTGCTGTAGATTAGTATATCATCAAAAAATACTAACACAAATTTTCTAAGGAATGGTTTGAAAATTGAATTCATCAAACCTTGAAATGTTGAAGGTGCATTAGTAAGGCCAAAAGGCATGACCAAAAATTCATAATGACCCTCATGAGTTCTAAATGCCGTTTTCGAAATGTCTTAAATCTTCATTCTCATTTGATGATATCCTGAACGAAGATCCAACTTGGTGAAGTAAATTGATCCATGCAATTCATCCAGTAATTCATCAATGACATGAATGGGGAACTTATCTTTAATAGTGAGCTTGTTGAGCTCCCTATAATCCGGACACATGCACCATGATCCATCCTTCTTGTGCACCAATACTACTGGAGCAGAGAAAGAACTTTGACTTGGTTGAATTATACCAGCCTCTAGCATTTCTGCAACCATTTGTTCAATTTCACTTTTTTGGACATAGGGATATCTGTACGGCCTGATGTTTGGAGGAACACTTCCTGGAATCAGATGAATAGCATGATCATGATAACGCATAGGTGGGAGACCTTTGGGAGTCTCAAATACCTTGGAATGATTGTCCAGGACTTTTTGGAGATCTGGAGAAATAGATGATTCCGATGTGGAAACATCTAGCGAACATAATTGTGCAATTACACCTCTTTTCTCCTTTTTTAGAAGCTTTGTCATACCATTAGAGCTGATTATCTTTCCTGGTTTCCCTGTAATACCCCTTAATTCAACTTCCTTTCCTTTCGTAGAAAATTTGATGAAAAGTTCTTGAAAATTAAAAGCTATTGTACCCAAGGATTGTAGCCATTGGACTCCTAGTACAACATCAGCACCTCCCATTGGAATGGAAAGCATTGGGCTAGTCAATACATATTCTCCCATGGATAGCTTGATATTATGGCACCTTCCAGAGCAATTTATTGTTCCTCCATTTGCAATCATCACTTGACACTCTGGTGCTGGATATAGGAAGCAATTCAATTCTTTTGCTACCCTACAATGAATAAAATTGTGGGTGCTTCCTGAATCAATCAACACTATTACCTTTTTCTTCTTGATTTGTCCTTCTATCTTGATGGTTTGAGGAGTGGTAATTCCCGCCAATGCATTACAAGATATGGTCGGATTTATTTTTTCTTCATCTAGGCTTTGTTCCTGGAGTATATCTTCTTCTTTTGACCTTTCTTGCTCCTTTTCTTCTTCCTCTTCACAATCTATGTAGAATAATTTCTTCTCAGCACACTTATGACCTTTAGTGTATTTGCTATCACAACTGTAACAAAGCCCTTTTGCTTTTTTTTCTTCCAATTGTTGTGGTGTCAACCTTATAGGTTGTGGAAGACTAGGGGCAACAACACTTCCGTCTTTATAGTTGTGAGTGGTATGCTTCCTAGTTGCCATAATTTTGCTTTCCATTTTTCTTGCTAACCTGAATGCCTTCTCTAATGAATCAGGTTCCCAAAGGCGAACATCATGTTGGATATTGTCCTTTAAAGACCCTATGAACACATCAATCCTATGCTCCTCCGGAATATATTTTACCCTTATGTTCAATTTTTGGAACTCCTCAATGTGCTCCATTACTGAACCCTTTTGTTTGAGACTTATCAATTGGCTAAAAAAAGTGTTGCTTTTTGTATCTTTATAATGTGCTATCAATTCTTCCGTAAAAATTGCCCAAGTGATAAATTTTTTACGAGAGCAAAGCCATTGATACCATACAAATTGATTTGGTTCCAAATATACAGTTGCCATACATACCTTTTGTGTGTTTTGCACATTATTGAGATCGAAGAACTGCTCCATCTGTAATATCCATGTGGCAGGATCCTTGCCATCAAACTTCCTCATATCGATTTTTGGAATATGGTGGGTCTTCGATCCAACATTAGAGTCTATGGAATCATGATTAACATTAATTTTTTTCACATCATGAGTTTCCTTTACACCCTTTTCACCATTAGTAAGTATTTCTTGTAGAAAATTTGTCAAATCTGTCTTCAAATCTGCCATTTAAATCTGTCTTCAAATCCATGCCCTTTCAAATCTGTCTTCAAAGCTTCCATGCCCTTTATCTTAGATTCCACGCCATTTATCTTAGATTCCACGCCATTTATCTTAGCTTCTGTTAGCTTTTGTGAGCGTGACATTAGTTGCACTTGTTCTTGTAATTTTGATATATCATGTAGCATTTCTTCCTCTTCTTCATGAGTCATGCTAGAGCTTTCAGGTTCCTTACTAGGTGTTTGCATTTTCTTTCCTCGGGGCATCAGTTACCGATAATAATGCTTTACTATGCCCTTTTAATTCCGTTAAACCAAGCTTACACAAAAATTTAAAAAAAAACTACACACCTTTTTTCACTTTATAGAAGCCTGATATTGAATCTGATGTATCTCTGTAATTTCAGATCATCCAATTCTGAAGTTGCAACCTGTAGTAGCTTTCTGCGTCCTCTTTCCAATGCCACAAGTCTGACCCAAATTGGATTCTCCAAGGAAGAGTTATGTGAAATCTCCCACAGTGACTTGCTTTTAGACTAGTTCAGTAGAGCGAACTTGTACGACATGCCACGAGTCACTGTTTCAACCTTTGGATCTGAAACTCGCATACAAGAAACTATATTCCATCCTCTTTCTGTACCTTCTTACGAAATTTCAATCCAATCCCCAGAGAGAAAGTTATGACGATTTTCCTCAGGTCACCTGTTTTGAATGTAATTCAGGAGTCTACAAAAAGACCAACTTCCTCAGATCATATCTCTGCAAATATCGCGCGAAAAGCTCTGAAATTCGGACCCAAGGTTCAGCGCGATGTCTTCTCAAATGGGTTTTTTTTGTGACTTCTGAAACGTTATAGAAAAAAGGTTATAGCGAAAATACCACGATGACCTGTTTGGAGCAGCGAAACCCTAGAAATCCAAAGCTCTGATACCAAATGTTATGAAACCAGCTCAAGAAAAGATAGAAAAGATAGATCAACGCCTTAGAATTCAGCCTCTTCGAGGGGGCAACCTCCTTTACATTACATAAATGAACAATTCTTTGATGATACAAATGACAAAACCTCCTTTCTATATATAGGAGTCTAAGGAGTCACAATATAATCTAGCCGACCTAACAATAATAATATAAAGCCACAAAAATAACAATAGAGGGATTCTATGGGGCACAGAAATAACAACATGGGGGTAATATGGGCACAACAATATAAATAAGGGGTGTAACTACAATAGTAATGTGGTAATCACTAGTATTATAGGGACCCAACAGTTTTTCACTGTGGAGGTCAGGTATTTTTTTTTAATTTTTTTTTTTCGAGCAAAATTTGTTGAATAAATTCATTGAATTGAAGAAAAGATATTTTTTTTCTAGGAAACTGAAGTAGGGTTTGTTAAAGGGTTTCTTTAAATTGAAGAACAAAGATTTTTTCAGGAAACTGAAATTAAACAAAAGGGAATTTTCAAAAAACTGTTGTAGGTTTTTTTAGTAAATTTGAAGAAAAAACACATTTCTTTTTTAGGAAACGAACAAAATTCCGGAAATCTTTTTTTGGAGCAGAAAATATCGAAAACCCTAGTTGGAAGAAGAGAAATCAAAATATTTTTTAAAGGAAACCCTAGTTGAAAGACTGGAACCCTAGGAGGAAAGAAATGGCCAAGATGACAAATGCAAAGTTCGAAGTGGAGAAATTCACCAGCAAAAACAACTTTGCTTTATGGAAACTGAAAGTTAGAGATTTGCTGGTGCAACAAGGGTTGCACAAAACATTAGATTGGGTGAAGAAGAAACCTGTTGGCATGACAGATTTGGACTGGGAGGACTTATATGCTCGAGCTCTCAGTACCATCATGTTATGCCCGGCGGATGAAGTTCTTTTCAATATAGTTGAAAAACCTTCAGCAACAGGTTTGTGGGGAAAACTAGAAACTTTATATATGACCAAATCGTTAACCAACAGAATTTATCTGAAAAGACAATTGTACATTCTTCGGATGAAGGGGGGTACAGAAAGTGCAAAACATCTAAATATTTTTAATACACTTATTTTCCAATTGTCGGATATGGAATTTAAATTTCAGGAAGAAGATAAAGCTATCACCTTGTTGTGTTCTTTGCCTGAGTCATGGAACCACTTCATTACCTCTATCAGTTTGATCACAACTGAGTCCTTGGAATTTGATTCAGTTGTGGGAGCTCTATTAGCTGAAGAAGTAAGGAAGAAGTCCAATATTGAAACCTCTACATCAGAATCTATGGTAGCCAGAGGACAGTCAAAAGAAAGAGGGGAGAAAACAAAGGGCTCTTCTGGGTCTAAATCAAAGGGTAAAAAGTGTAAAGCCAAATGTTGGTACTGCAATAAAATTGGACACCTAAAGAAAAACTGTTGGAAACGGAAAGAGTCTAAAAGTCCAAAGAAGGAAGCAAATCAAGTTTTTTTAGGTATGATAGATGAAGTTTTATCTACTGAAGAATTACATATGATAGATGAAACTTTACCTGTATGTAATGTCTCTCAGAATTTTGAAAGTTGGTTGTTAGACTATGGTGCTTCTCATCACATGAGTCCACACAGAAATTGGTTTACTTCATATAAAGTTGTAAATGGTAGTTCTGTGTTTATGGGTAATAATGTATCATACCAGACTGTTGGGATGAGAAATATTAGGATTAAAATGTATGATAACATAGTTAGAACATTAACTAGTGTTAGACATGTACTTAAATTGAAGAAAAAAATGATTTCTTTGGGAGTTTTGGACTCGGATGGTTATAAGTTTACAGATCAGAATGGAATGCTGAAAGTCAAAAAGGTCAGAAATCTTTACAGACTCAAAGGAAGTACTCAGGTCAGTGAAGCAGCGATTGTGTCAGAGAAAGAAGAAGAAGGTACTCGCCTATGGCATCAGCGATTGGGTCACATGAGCAAGAAAGGTCTTCAGGTACTGATGAACCATAAATTACTTCCTGATTTGAAATCCTTGAAGTTAGATTTTTGTAAACATTGTGTGTATGGAGAAAAGTGTAAACAGAGGTTTAAAACTGAAAGTCATAATAGTAAAGAAATTTTGGGCTATATCCATTTTGATCTGTGGGGACCATCTCCTGTTTTATCGTATGGAGGTGCTTCATATTTCTTAATGTTTATTGATGATTTTTCCTGAAAAGTTTGGGTCTTTATGTTAAAAAAGAAAGTTGATGTATTCAATGTATTTAAACAATTTAAAGCAATGGTAGAAAAAAGAGCAAGCAAATCAATTAAATGTTTAAGAATTGACAATGGTGGTGAATTTACTTCTCTAGAATTTGAACAATACTATGGGGATGAAGGAATTGTTAGACATAACACTTTTGTTTATACTCCTCACCAAAAAGGTGTTGTTGAACGTATGAATCAGACTCTTATGGAAAGAGTCAAAAGCATGATCATCGATGTTAACCTGCAAAAGGAGATGTGGGAAGAAGCAGTGTCCACTGCTTGTTATTTAGTTAACAGATCACCTTCAGTAGCAATTAATTGTAAAATTCCTGAAGAAGTTTGGTCAGGTCAGTCTTGTGATTATTCACATTTAAGGATATTTGGTTGTGATGCTTATGCTCTTATTCCTAAAAATCAACGTTCAAAATTAAATCCAATATAAAAATGTTATGTCTTTGTTGGGTATGACTATGCAGTGAAAGGATACAGGTTGTAGGATCCTACATGGTGGAAGATAGTCATTAATAGAGATGTAATATTTGATGAATCTTCTATTTTAAAATCAAATGTTGAAAGAGAACAGGAACAAGTATTGCCAAATCAAAAATTTCAGTTGGAGGCTAGACCTTTTTTTGAAAGTCGAAAGGAAGGAGAGACTTCTAGAGGAAAAGGTGATGAAGATACAAAGGACACTGTTGAAGTTTCTGAACCAGTTCAACAACCAGTCACTCTAAGAAGGTCTACAAGGGAAAGAAAAACTCCAAAAAAGGTATGAAGATTATGCTTCGTCTTTTGCTTTGATTACTGAAGATGGGGAACCTTCTTGTTATCAGGAAGCAATGGATGATACATATAGAGAACAATGGAAAATAGCTATGGAAGAAGAAATGGATTCCTTAGCCAAGAACAATACCTAGGATCTTGTAGAACTTCCTGAAGGGAGAAGTATTGTTGGATGTAAATGGGTCTTCAAATTGAAACGGAAATTTGATGGAAGTATCGAAAGGTATAAGCCGAGATTGGTAGCAAAAGGGTATTCTCAGGTGGAACGTATTGACTTTCATGAGACCTTTTCACCAGTTGTATACTCGTTTCTATTCATACTATGTTGGCACTAACTGCATTACTTAACCTTGAGTTAGAACAGTTAGATGTTAAAACAACCTTTCTACATGGTGATTTGGATGAAGGAATATATATGGAACAACCAAAAGATTTTGCACAAAATCGCAGCAGAATATTAGTTTGCAAGCTCAGGAAATCATTATATGGCTGAGGCAGTGTCCTTAGCAATGGTACAAGAAGTTTGACTCCTTCATGGTGAGCTAGAACTTTATTAGAAGTGAGTATGATCATTGTGTATACTTCAAGAGTTTCAGTGGCATATTCATTATTTTATTTTTTTATGTTGACGATATGCTTATTGCAAGCAAAAGCATGGAAGAGATCAACAAGTTAAAGGCTCAATTCTCTAGGACGTTTGATATGAAGGATCTTGGAGCAACAAAAAATATCTTGGGCATGGAGATACACAGAGACAAGAAAAGTGGTAAGCTTTGATTATCACAACAAAAGTATGTGGAAAGAGTACTTGAAAAGTTTGGTATGAACAATGTGAAACCTGTTAATATTCCATTAGCTTCCCACTTTAAGCTTTATTTGGTTTTTAATCTTAGAACTTATGAAGAAAAGTAATATATGTCTCGTGTACCATATGCTAATGTTGTAGGCAACTTAATGTATGCGATGGTATCTACAAGACCTGACATTTCACATGCAGTTGGAGTTGTCAATAGGTTCATGGCAAATCTAGGTGAAGAACATTGGCAAGCGGTGAAATGGGTGTTTCGGTATTTAAGAGGCACAAGTGATCAATGCATCATATTTAATGGTAGTGAAGGATGATATGTGGATGCTAATTATGTAGGTGATTTGGACAAAATGAGATATACTACAAGTTATGTCTTTATTCTTGCAGGTGGAACAAATAGTTGGATGTCAAAGCTTCAAGAAACAATTGCGTTATCCACTACCGAAGCAGAGTAAATCGTTGCTTCAGATGCTAGTAAAGAAGCAATCTAGTTAAAGGGTTTACTTGATGAGATTGGAAGGATGCATGAGAAAGTGAATGTATTTCGTGACAGTTAGAGTGCTATTCATTTGGCTACAAATCCAGCTTATCACAGTAAGACCAAACAAATTGATGTAAGGTATCATTTTCTAGGACGTGATCGATGGTGGAAAAGTAGGTCTCAAGAAGGTCCATACACAGGGGAATTGTGCAGACATATTCACGAAGCCAGTTAGTAGAGAAGTTGCAATGGTGTTTGGCTTCTCTTAGCTTGCAAAAGAGATGGTGAATAGGCATGGGCAATGGATTAGGCAAATTGTTGTCAAAGTGGAGTTTGTTGAAATATGAAAACGAATTATGTAAATATGAATAAAAACTTAATTAGTTACAACGAGTTAGTTTTATACCGAAACAACAATTATGCAGTTATGTAACGGAGGAGGCTTTTATAACACTGGTGAATGCCCGAGAGAATGTAATCATGGAGAATCATTCTTGATTAAATAAAGATCCAATCCCTTGGCCCGTGAATGTTTCCTTGATACCCTTTCAAAGTTTTACCACTTAAATCATCTTGTGTAAATGTGTGAATTTCATTCAATTTTTTTCCCCTCCCTCCCGGCAGTTTTCCTTTCATGTTTAATCTTGTTTTATAAATTCTAGTTTTACAATCTTTGGACAGATTGATGTTCCCAGGGAAATCTGACCTAAAGTAAAGATCCATTCCTTTGCCATGCATCGTATTTGATGAAGCAAAAATAGCCGTGGAAGCCGTCAAACTAGACAACCCAGAATTTGCAAGTTTGCATGAACCTGCAACTTGTTGGCTGTAAGGAAGAAGAAAATATGAAATCAAGAAGGAGCAGCAAGGTTGCTGGAACTTCACTGGTAGACGGGAAGGAAACATGCGAATGAAACCTGTGAATAGATGTGAAGCACAACTTGCGAGTAGATGTAGAAAGATGCGTGGAACATCGCGCGAGTAAAAGAGAGCGAAGACTCTAGAACGAGTCGAAGTTTCAGTTGTGCCCAGCAAAATCACGATTTTATTTTTTGCGCAGAGCTTGCATCGAACTGAAGCAACGATATTACCATATGTTCTCTAGATCATCATGATCCACCCTGGTATTACCAAATTAGAGGAGAAATCTTTCCCACCGTTTCTTCGTTGCCCCTACAAGTCAGGAAGACTCCCTTCTCACAGTCGTAGTGCATTCCTAGCCCTCGGCAACATCACAACTCAGTCACACAGAAGCTGCGCATGAAGAAATCAGCTCCTCCTCATGCAAACCTTTAACAAAAAAGGGTGACAATTTTGATACTGATGAATGTGCCCAAGGATTTCAATTCAGTAGATGCTCATTTATCCGCACTGTTAGAAAAACACCTATGCAGTGATAGCCCCTGCCATCTTGCAAATGGTTTGGCGTTGCAGGCTCTGTCTTCTGAAAACACTAAGTCATGGGTTCCTTATTCAGGTGCGTTTGTTTGTCAACACACACTCCACACATGCTAGCCGCCCTTATACCATACACACTCCTCGCTCCTCGTCGCCACACCACAGTCGCCTGTCGAACTTGATGTTGGTGTCTCCACGACATCCGTGTCCTCAACCAAAGAATAATCACTGTAAACGAGATTTGATCCAATAGCTCAGCAACTGCAAATTGAAAGGGATATGGCTCAGATGAAGTAGCATGAAATCAACCCAACAAGCTGAGCCTTCACCACACAGAATCTTGCTATTGATTTGAGAAAGAAACAACTGTCCAAAGGTATCGATAGGACCAAGCCTGAGCCTCTCTAAAAAGCATGCACAAACCTACTGTAGTGTTATCGATCCTTGATTTTCTTTTATCGACTTATGCATTCAAGAATGCAACTCTTTTAACAGGAACATTTGTGTTCTATAGTTTCGATTCCTTCATACTGTACAAGTGGCGAAATGAAAATTTCTCGCCACACTCACAAATTCTACCACGTTGCTGCACAAATTTATTGTTCTCTATGACTGATCAATAATTCTTCACACGGTCCAAGTTTTCTCTATGATCCTCCATTTGCTGCGTACATATTACTCTATGCTTCAGTTCGCACAAGTCTTTGTTACCCATCTACACTCCGTCCACACTCAGTAGTGTTCAAGATGTTTCAATAGTCAGTTCTCCACAGAAAAAGAATACATAGCGTTTGAATGCCCAGTAGATTCTCAACATGCTACTGCTCTTAAATTTAAAAGAGACTCGGACAAAGCCGAAAATGCTTCTTAATCTTTAATGTATTGTATTAACAAAGAATGATAATGATTAGCTTTCAAGATAGTAAGTTTAATTTGGACACTCAATCATGTTGGTTGAGTAAATATCTCAATCACACCAATCTAAGAGCTTAATCACACATTAATGAGTAAATATCTCAATCACACACCAATCTAGGAGAGCTTAAATAGTTGACCTAAACAAACTCCCAAGTTCATAATTATTCCACTCCCAAGTTCATAATTATTCCAAGTTTTATAATTTTAATTATTAGGACTTATTGATTGTTTTATGTGATTTAAAATCCACAAAATATTTTAGAATATTCTTTTGGAATAAGGCTTCAATTTTAATTTAATTATTAATAATTATTAGGTGGATGATTTAACTTCCAAGGAATATTCTTAAATATTCTTTGTAGCAATCATAAATGGAAGGTTGAGATTTATCTACAAAGTCCTTTTCTCCTATTAAATTGATTAATTAAAAAAAATGTCATATATATACAACTTCTATATGAAATTATTTAACATTTTTTGGGGGCCTGTAGTATTGATAACCGATCATATTGCCACAAAACTTATTTATAGGTTAAGAATCCCCATGACAAAGTAGGGTTGAATTTCCATAGCTAAGAATCTCGTTACATGTTTTTGAAATGTATATATGTTTAACTCATATAATTTTTTTTTATCATTAAGAATAATACAAATTTAACATAAAGTTATAATTAATTAATCTTTATGAGTTTTTTAATCTTAGCAAATTGAGATGTATCATGAAGTAAGTATTTTAATGCTTATCACACATCGATGTCTGTCAATGTTTACCATCATTTAATTTATATGTCTTTGCTTCTAGTATTCATAAATCAAAGGTTGAGATTTATTTCAAAAGTAGATATGCCCTTTCTATCTCTTTAATTAAAGTATTCTATGGATATTATGTGGAGATTAAATATCTACCATCCAGCTAATAATTATTGATAGTTAAATTAAAATTATGGAATCCCTTTACCAACACATACATGACTATCAACATAAATATAATATTTTACGCATAGTCTAACTAATAGATGAAATGACCCTTGTCCAGGCACTTTTTTTAGTTAATTTTGCCCAAAATCCGATAGATATTTTCAAGAATCATAAGTTTAATTTGTTCAATCTGCAAAGTTTGAGTTCTTGAGGGGTTTTTTAAGGTGCTAAATCCATTTTTGCATTCAAAAGACATTTTAAAAAATAAGAGATCACAATATTGCTGAAAATTATATTGTCGAATTTCGACAAAAAAACCACTTCTTCTATTAGTTAGACTAAGCCTAATATTTTATCATAAAAAAATCCATTAATAAAGGAATTATAACTTCTCTTCAATTTTCAAGATTTCAAGATTACACATATAAATCACTTGGTTATAGAGTGCATTATTAAAATACCCCTTGTGAAGTTGTTGGTTCAAACCTCTACTATTGCATAAACTTGCCATTTTTGAGATTATCTATATAGAATCAATCATTAATACATCACCAATATTACTTAGCACGAGTAAGAATGACAAATTTATCTTGATATTGAATATTCAACTTACCATTGACTACATGGTGATGCAGGGTGTAGGACCTAATGCAATGACTACTAAGTAGACTATTCAATACTATGAAAAATTAGTCACTCTCACTAATGCTCATGGGATATGCATCATGCATTAGTTATTTACTTAGGGCCTATAATCCCAAAAATATTGCATTATTTTGTATATTGCATTTGAAGAGGTCCCATATGCATAAATAAAGAGCGAAGGAAGAATAGTTTATCATGGGCATTACTTTCTAATGTTTTGTAATTACTTAGCAACTTAAGTGGGATTAACTATATGAAAAAATTACCATGAGATGTAAACTAGTTGGTTTGAGTGGGGTTTGGCCTCCACCATGTGAAACCAAGTGTAAGTCTCTCAACGAGCATAATTCTTGTCTTCTAGGAACTGTAACATAAGAGAAGCATTAATCATACACAATGAGAAGTTTGAAAGTAATTTTAGTAAGAAAAGTATATATAAATCTTACATTTCAGAGTTGAGGACTAAAATATGGACCTGCAAATCGTATCTTATGTATGTCCATTAATTGTTAAATATTATCATTCAAGGACGATCCCCTCACACATAAGAAGAACCGTGATGCACAAACAATGAGCGATATTATGAATATGGCATCAAAGATATTTAGAAATTCCATTTTTGAGTTGTGTTGGTTTACATAATCTAAAAGTCTTTAAATTAGTACGAAGCACTGATTGGGCGATGTTAATATATTTTAATACCCACAATATCATACATACTAGTGCAGCCATATAAATCAAATGGCTAATAAACTTCGATAGACATCAATTTGTGGTAAGCATCAAAACACTTTCATTTTGCTAAAATTAAAAAATTGATAAAAATTAACTAAATTATAACCTTATGTTAAATATTATTAATATTAATTATAACAAGAATTAAGATATAAGTTAAACATATCTAAATGTATAAAAAACATGTAACAAGATTCTCAACCATGGAGATTCACAACTACATTACCATCTAGATTATTAATCTATAAATGAGTTTTGTTATAATACCACAGGGAAATACCAAGGCTTATACCACATGCCTGAAAAGCCATAACTTATTTCATATCACACTTGTTCATATGACATTTTTTTAACTATAAATTACTTAAAATGACATAACAACTTTGGAGATTGTTGTAGCGGCTACAACCACCCTCCAAAATTTTGCCTTCACTTCATTTTGGAGCCTCCACCCTTAAATCTCAGCAGCTTGTCTTGCACTCCCAATCCTAGAGGGTAGCTAGCGTTGCTCTCAGGAATTACACAGTGCTGCCCAATAGTGAGCCTTGCTATCAAGAATTGTGTAGTGCATCTCAGTAGTCAGCCTTGCTCTCAAGAATTGCGCAGTGCAACCCAGTAGTGAGATTTAGCTCTAGAATTGTGCAAACCCATCTGACGTCTTGTCTTTAGCTGGGAAACTACGCAGAGCAGTCCAGGCTAGCAAGTGAGCCTTCAGCTCCATAATTTCGGAGAGCCAGCTGAAATTTTGCCTTCAACTGGGAAATTACACAGAGCCTAAGAGGTAGCCCAGAGCCACTCAACCCAGAAATTGCGCAAAACATACCATGCTCAGAAACTGCTCAGTGCATGAACCAGAGAGTTGCCCGATCCTTCCCAGAACTACGCAATATTTCCAAGCAGTGCATGGTAGTTTTCCCGAAAAGAAAGAAGCTAAGAGGAAAATCATCCCTAGGAAGTAGGGATCTATTATTAGTTTCCCAAAGGTGACACATTGCCATCTTTAGAAGTTTCTGCCAAGTGTTGTTGTTGTCCTTGATCTTGAGCATACGCATCGTGAACTCTATTTTTCTCAACTCTATGTAATGGACGCCTCTAGATCTCACTTATTCATTTGATCATCAAGCTCTAGATTCCCTAGGAGATCAAGGGGCCTTCAGAGCATTGTCATCACTTTTCGGGTTGAGTTTTTCCTTTATCACCTTTTGCATCTTTTTCTGTCGATTTTTCCTATTTAGCTTATGAGAGTGTTGTTTCACTCATTTTGTTGAATGAACACTGGTGTTTTAACTTATTTTAGCTTGTAGAAGTGTTGTTTCAAGTTATACATTGCCTTCCCCAAGTGTCGCATGAGTTTTCATGTTTTTGCACCAGCGGTCGTCGTTGCGGTGACTCCCTTCACATGCTTCGTGTTCCTTCAGTTAATCATCTGTTGCACTTTTTTCACATGCATACATCTAAACTTAGTCAAATATGCACTCAACATAACACCATCCTTCAAATCTTCTTGTTTTCACGCTCCCCATGAACAGGTATGGGCTCCCCTTTGCCCGGATCTCACATTCACTTGCATGCACTGCACAATCTGGGAGCTCAAGGGCTATGCCTTGGCTTCTGGAATTACGCAGATCTTATCCCAAGTTAGATCCAACTGCGCATTTCATAGTTCCAAGAGCTAGTCTCCCAACTTGGTCACTAAAACTACGCAATGCGCAGTCTCTCCTAGGCTTCCACACTGACTATTAGGACTACGCGGTGCATAGTTCCCATAGTCATACAGTCACCCCTGTCCGTCAAAACTACATAGTTCCTCTCATCAAATTCCCTGGTTACTTCTTCATCATGTTGTCAAGTTATATTTGTAAGAGCTAATGTTTTCTTCCCATGAGTGTTCATTCTGTCCCATGGGTACCACACTCGTGAAGCACTTCTCTCTAGCAGTCATTGTACCATGGCACCAAAGAGAGTTGTTTCAAGAGCGACCACTGAAAGCAATACTGGGGAATCAGTTGAGCAACCGCTAGTTTACATGCCAATATATGCATATGCCCAACTATTTACAGAAAATAAGTCAATACTAACATGGTAGCAAGACCAACAGTAGTGGCAGAAGGCAGAAATCTAGTACAGGATTACAGAAAGAGGAAATTACTGACATAAAAGAGAGAGAACAAAGTTCCAGAGTGAAAGAGGATTCAATCTTCATGCAGGAAGCTTTGAGAGCAGAAGCAAAAGGAAGCAGAGGACATAAATAACAGAGGAAAGGAAGAGAGAAAAGCATAGCTTGCAGGTAGAATAATTGAGATCGTAGCAAGTAGAACAAGAGTCGAAAGAAGAACAAGAGTTGAGAATCAGAAACAGGAAGAAGAACAAAGGCAAGGCACAATGACAAAGAAACAATGCCAATACAGGTTGATGAGCTAGAACAACCAACAGTCGAGGAAGAGAGTGAACAGATGCAGGTTCCCTCACCAAAGCTAAGCACAAGAACCAAGTCCGGCTGGAGGTCAACAGGGACATGGAGCAGTTAATTCTTGAGGCCACCAGTGATGACTTGTAGATGAGCACAGACAAAATGTAGAAGTACATTGGTGGTCCACACACACCCAGGACAATGTTGTGCATGCTTCAGGATGAGACAGACATAGGTTCCAAGACCACATTCCCAGATGCCATGGAAGCAAGAGTCCGCTTTCAGTAAGACACCATCAAGCAGGTTGGGGACATCACAACACAATATCGAGCTTGGCATCAATACATGATCGAGAAGCATCAATACATGTTTTCGAGTTGGTCTTTCCCCAAACCTTAGAGTCATAGTGTTTTGTCTTGTTAGGCTGTCTCTAGCCTATTTTGTCTCACATGGGTACATGTGGAAAATTGTATTATTGTAAATATGTTATAAGTGAAGTTCCAAGTGTCACTAGTGGAATGTGAACAGTCATGATGTAATGTGAAGAGCCATGAGGGTAGTCCAAGATTCAAAGGGGAATGTCAAGGGTCATCCCACCCTTTTCTATATATAGAACCTCATAACTCATAGTACAGGCTTTTGGGAGCCAATATTTTGTCCAGGCATTACTTAGAGAAGACTTTGAGAGTATTGTGATGAGCCTTGGCTTCTCCACAACATAGAGCAAGTACATCTCTTTGGAGGAGCAGGCGGTGTTGACTGTAATGTTCCACTATTAGGGCTAGTGGCTATCAATGGTGTATGTATGGATGGAACTTTCACTTAATAATATATAACAGAGCCAACACATTTTCATGCATATGTTTTTATTGTAGTTCGACTATTATGGTTACTTTAGCAATGTATGTTGTATGAATCCTGTTGAAGACTTTGTGTTGTGTTAACCCATCACTTTGGATTGTGGATTATTCCACTTCTAGCCTGTGATGTCATTACGCTCGTGTGTTCCTTTCAAGCTGCATACTATTATAGGCTTCTAAGGGACACACTTCCTTTTCCCCTCTGTGTGATAGAACCCCCATGCATCTCACTTGACTCTCTGCAAGGTCATACACTTTCTTTTGATAATGTTATCACACTACTTCTATGTGCTACCGCAGTTAAGGCATTACTTTACTACCCACCACTGGGATTCCTACTCTAAATTGTCTGAGGTCTAGTTGCAACTTCTTACTGGGGATATCCCCTGACATGTTGGAGGGTCCAACACCATCAACATTTCTAGCGCTAGAAGGAGGGCCATATGACAAGATGAGTCCTCAAAGTCTGTTTTGAATCTCTGCACATAATTCATGACTTACATTACAATCTCAACTCCAACATGTTTTTCTCATGCACATGATTTCAAAGTGTCGGAGGACATCAATGATGACTTGTCACAGATTAAGTATGACGGTGAAGGCGGAGATGCCCTGCTAAGGCACAGAGCTGCCTTTGCAGGCTTCTGTCACAGGAATGAAGTCCCCTTGGGTGACATTTCTTGTAGGTTTTTCGCTTACATGCTTGTTGGGTATGCTGACCAATGGTGCCACACATTGCTCGCAACATCCATTCACTCGTATGATCACATGATCAAAGAGTTAATATGCGCTTTCTATCATTATGACCGTAAAGAACTCAACAAAAAAATTCTAAAATTATGGAAAGTACTTGATGAATCTCTTGCACAATTTTGGGTGCGCTTCTTGAATCTTGCTTTTAAAATCCTTGAAGATGAAATTGATTGGAAATTTCTTAAGGAACCATTTCAGTATCTTCTTCACATATCTGAAATCCTCACGAGTTGGAATCATTTGAACCCCCCCAGCATACCTTAGTTAGAGCTGCCAAATCTAAGACCAATAAGGTTGTTGTCACAGGTTACCCTCGGGCTGCTCTTCATCAAATAACTCTTCTTTGTAGGACAAGGTGGGAGAAGTTACGAACCCATTCGTTGAACTGTCACATCCTCCCACCCCACCTGCTCTGGATTTCTATGTAGATGTGGACTGCAAGCTTATTGATTGTCATGTGAACTTGTTTTCTCAACCTCCATCCTCTCGTTCTGTTGATCCTCCAGATTTTGGTGTCTTGCGTTCGTCCATTCTGGACTCCGCATGTGATGTTCATGAGGATCAAGTTGTGGACGAAGTTGGTGTTGAGAAACCAACCTGCATTGTCATTTTTTATGAGTATGTGTGGGAATCTGAAGAAGAACTTGTGGTGAAGGATGACCTCCTTCTATCCGCACCTCGTCCACTCTATCATGACATCTTCTGTGATGCTCAATTTCTGATTTATCTTGTGAAAATTCATTCCCAACGTTCCCACTTCTGATCATTCACAAGACACACAGGATGTTATTCTGTCATTTGATTGCAGAGAGGACACACATTTCTTTCCAAATCCACCCAATCTGTCATCTTTTCTTTCTGGAAATTCAGAGGGTGAATAATTTTGTTTCTCATTGACCCCTTTGTATGATTTGTTAGATCATGAGGATGCCAATGTACATCTTGAATTTTCTGATCGTTGTTGTCGTGATATATTTACTCCTTCATTCGATCACGATTCTAATTCGCTTGTTGTTGTTATTTATAAGTGTTGCCTAGGTAAATCCTCTATACAGACAAAGATGATCCCTTTAGCCCAATGAGTGGGTCTAGCAACAAACGAAACAATATACAAGACACTTTCCTAATTTATAATCGAAATGAGAGAAGAGGAAGGAGACCTACCTCATTCTGATGCTATAATGCACTCCTTTGTTGAATATCTTGATCACTTTCTCCTCAAGCTCAGTCCTTACTGCTCATAATGTTTGAGTACCTGCACAAGAGGCCCAAGACACCAAAAAGCATAATAGTGCAACACACATAATCGAATGTAATCCACTTAACAGATTAAGGAGCATTAAAATAAATGAAGCATTGACACAAGCATTTATGGAAATTGAACCCGCAGTTGTATATATTAATGAACAAAAGAGGAAGTGTACAACCCAGGCCTTGATGTTAGTATCCATCCTTGAGTGAATTCCCAAGTCCAAGCTTAAGCTCTTCAAGCACTCCTTCTCCAAGCCAAAGTGAATAGCATGTAGGTATTATCTCAACATAAGGGTGAAAATAATTATAGACCAACCATTTGGGAATGGAGGGGAATGAATATATAGGTAGGGAGAGGGAGTTAGGATCTCACCAAAGATAGGGGAAGGTCCTCATCTCAAGGAGTAAGCTCATAGAGACAATATCAAAGGGTAATATTAGGAGAATTTGACCACATCCACAATGAACATCATCCAACTCGTTGTTCTGGAAGCCTCTAGATTGCGAAGCTTCTACTCCCCTTTGGGAAACTTGACTTTTAGGGATCAACGCAAGTATCCAAGCCAAATCCATGCTGGCAGTGCGAGGCTCATATGGTGCAACCCGCCATTAGCACGAGTGGACTTCATATTAGGATGGGTACACTGCATAGTTTTCAAGTTTCAGGCACTCCGGGGTATGACACAAGGAAGTGCAAGAGGTGTGACAAAATACTATGTAACAGATGCCCCCTAAAGCATGAAGCTAGAATAGGGAGTGATGTCTATGATGATTTATGAGCTATTGTAAGGACAAGAACAAACAACATCAGGAGACCTGTAAATCAAGGATGCATATACATATACATATCTGATATGTCTGTCATATATATCAAAACATGAATCCACGACATGGAGGCAACCATCTAAATAGAAAGGACCATGTGAAAATATCCACGTTATGGGCGCAACCATCCGAATGAAAAGGATCATCTAGAAGTCTAAGATCCAAGGCATGGATGCAGCCACCCGATATAGAAGGATCATCATCAACATAGATATAAGGTCCCACGGTATGGTCACAACCATCCGTATAAAGGAAACATGTATACAATCATGAATAATACATAACTCCACACACCCTGAGTTATATTAGACAAAACTCAGGGTCTTGCAATCCATCCCAACCCAATAAAAGTACGAATTCTAACATGCGAATGAATGTTTCGAAGTCGAACATGCTAGAAAACCACTTGATTACCAGCCAATGATGTGAATTGTTAACAAGCATGAGAGAAACCATCAATAATGACAATGTCTCTCAAGGTACGATATTATAATCTGTAAATGTGAAAATGGAGCTAAAGTCGAAAATCCATGGAATTATCCGATCAAAGGTCAATGATGAAAACCTATCATTGAATGTGAAGAACTTTCCATTAAGGCATGCAAGCTGTAAGGTACTGAAAGGGAGTTTCTAAGTCATCTTCCTAGAGAATGAGTTGAAGTTGACAAGAAGTGACCCATTGAAGGAGGGCCATAATGATTCCCTCATCATTGACACGAAACAAGGAATAAAGTGGAATAAATGAGTATGATCCAGGACTTCGATAAAAGATCAGACAATGTACAGGTAGTAAACAACAAATAGGACTTCTCTTGAATATATCAGCGACACGACTCCGAAGTGTGGAAACATTTGACTCAACATAGGACCAAGGGTCACGATGACGAAATTGAATAGTAAAATGAGAGGCAAAATGGATCACCCAAACTCGAAAGGACAAATGGCTGAGTGAGGATATCCCAAACCTGGAACAAGAAACATGAGTGTCATGTTCAAGAGTGACATGCTGCCTATACAAGAGATGTTCCACTTTCACTTTTTCCCCACTATTTCTAGTGAGTACCCCAATTATTTTTAATAACAAGCTCGAAGGGGATAACATATGCTTGTCATATAAGTTCATTCTTCGAATGAATCCATCGATCTCGTCATGCTGACAAGTCTTTCGTCGTTTAATTTTTTACGAGTCCGACGAAAGAGTAACTCAGTGTCTTTTTCATATTTAGAGAGTTTGAAAAAGAGATGAAAAAGAAAACTCCATCAGGTCCCTTTTCATAATTTGTCTCTCGAACCTAAAAAGGTAGAAAACAATATTCGAGAGAACCTCTTGACCATGTCGACCAAGGTGTTCCTTTTTCGTAAATGTCAATCCTAGCCCGAAAAAGGGGTAAACGTATACTAAGATGAAAACAATTCATTTAATTTAACGAGTTCGAAAATACAAGTACTTGACGATCTTTTCATTTTTAGAGAGTCACAAAAGAGCTTAAAGATGACTCCAAGGGGGTTCCTTTTTCATTTATTTTTAATGAGTCTGAAAAAGAGATAAAACAAAACTCGTTTGAATCAGTCAAGAATGATCACTGTTACCACCAAAAGATCCTGTAACTACATAAAGACAACCACACATCACTGGTATCAAGAAAAATAATAAAATATTGATGAAAATGTATTTGAAAACTTATAAATAGAAAAAAAGTAAAAAAAAATTACCATTTCACTTTGAGTAATTTGGAGAGTGCATTTTACCCTATTTTCCTTGATTCTTCAGGTAAGCGGTGTGGCAGATACAGGGCACCATTTCACGAACCGTCAGTTGCAGGTAAGAGCTCTTCCCTTTCTCTTTCTTTTCATACCATTTTAATGTCATTTAATAGAATTTTTTACTTCTTAAGAGGATGATTTTCATTTTTATAATCAGGGGCGATGAGCTCGAGTCTGATCATCAGATTCACGTTGATCACCCCTTAGTCCAAAATACCCTCGGACTGCCATCATGAAAACAATTCAAGCAGTTGCGTTGGGCGCAGAGTGGAAAACAAAATGAGAAATCATCTTTCTTAATTGATTTTTCCAAAATTTTAATCCATGGAAAGGCTTCTAAACATTGTTTATGGGTTATTTGTAGGAGATTTCGATGATTTTGGCCATCGAATGGAAAGAGAGAGGCCACAAAGCAGAAGACCACCAAGCTATCCAAAGGAATGCATGTGTTAACGCTTTGAGGGATTGCATATTACTTAAGTTTTTTAAGACCCCAGGACTCAAAGCTCAGAATGAGATGCTAGAATATCTCATAGGATTATGGGATGTCAGTCACGAGATCTTCATCATTGCTGATCAAGAATTGGAACTAGAGGTAGTTGAAATCTACTTCATCACTGGATTTTCCAGGAGAGGAGGGAGGGTTCAACTCTTTAGAGCTCGTACCAGAGGAGAGATCACTAATACCCTGATCATAAGGCATTTTCCAGGTGCAGAAACAACTATGAGCAAGAATGTTAAGATAGAAACCATCGACAACCTACCCGTGTGGACTATTCTACATACCATGGCCCTATAGTTGGGGCTCAGGCATTGCATGAGGACACAAAATATCAAGTAGACAACCTCACTCCAACAATATTTAACTCGTGCGAAGGACTGTTGGTCAACATGAAGAGACAACTAACCAAATGAAAAATAGGATGCTTGAAGTAGTTTGGATTTGGATTAATCTTAGTCACATTAATTTTGGAGTGTGTGCCCCTGTTTCGGTACTAGTGGGTAGTGGTGGACGATCCATCTCCGAGGGATCTGAGGTTACTCAGATGGAGTGAGATCATGCCTCGAGGTGGAGGAGGTCAACGGATGCATTTCCCTCCACTGTTATTTGCTTGGTTACTCAAACCACTGATCATGGTAGATGATTATGCCTATGTTGGCAGAAACTTTAGAGGAGACCCAGATCTTCCTCTACCACCTGGTGCACATTGGACCGTTGTAGGTAAATACTTGTTTTTTTGGAAATTTTCATTTTTTATGATTTTTTTAAGTGTATTTGAGAGTTTACTTATGATAATTTTGCAGATGTGGGACCGGAAAGACCTCCTGAAATGTCCCCAATAGCTTGGTGAGTAGCATTCCTAGTAGAGGAAGAAGCTCTGTATGAGGAAGGAGAAAATCCTATAGTAGAGATGGAGAAAATCCTGGAAATTATTACTCGGGGGATTCCAGAGTATGCTACTATAGATGACGTGTTGTTGTAGTACTAGAGGCATACAGTCAGAGTATCCGTGAGACTGCGTCGGTTGTTAGGCCAAGTGATTAGAGAGGTCTCATGCTATCATGAGCATCATGTGGGTGAATAGCCTATTCCTATTCGTGTTTATCTGCACTGTTGTAGGCTTTCAAATCCATGTGTTTCATAACACTATTTTTTGAGATTTTGATATAAGAAACTTTGACATACTCGATATATAGATATATACATATGCATGTTTCTATTGTCTACTTATGTGTTCATATCATGATGATGTGTTTGATTTTTTTACAAGTGACGCAATGATCCAAGTGGATCTTTACAAAGTACCACTGGCATGGTAAAAAGGCTCAAAATGCAAAGTGACAGAATTTGGATAAACTTAGCATCAGATCAAAGTTCTCGTCATCCTGATTCTAACTATGTGAATGACACTTGAATCTGAGCTCATATGAAGAAGTTAGAGAAAGTCAAATTTTAGGTTTGACTTGGACAAGTGGCAAGAGAAGATGATGGGGCAAAACTTTCAACGAAGGGGGAAGTGCCAAGTGGCAGGCCACCATTGGCACCACATTTGCAGATCGTAGAAGGAAGAGGTCTACGGTTAAGGAAATCGGCCCTAGCACTACTGGGTTGCGATTTGCAATATCACAATCGCAAATCGGAGGCAGGTCAGCAGTAAATAATTGGCCCTAGAGCAAAGCCAGAGTGCGATGTGATGATCACAATTGCACATTGCAAAGGGAAGGCATTACAAAATCAGCCCCCAACAGTCAGAGTTGCGATTGCCATATTGCAATCGCATATCACAAACGCCACGTTCATAAATTGTAGGACACTCCTGGCTCTGCTAATCACGATTTGCGATGATTCTATCAGATCCGATATATATTAAGTATTGCAGTTGATAATTGTCATCGGGTCTGCCTATTATCACAGATCACTCATCATTTTATTACCTTTCGCTCATCTCTTAATGTAAAGGCACAGGTCTGTCCACCGATTTAAACACCGACTATCTACGTTAAATTCATCGGGTTAAGGTAATGTGCGGTTAATAGGTTATGAAAGTTTTTCTATGTTTAAATAGGTTATTACCCGCATACTATTCTAGGTCTAAGATACTTGGTATGGAAACTGCCTGCCTGCTATACTTTTCATTTGTTGAAACTACCAGGGTTGAGGAGTTAGCCACCAACATATATAATGGACTGTCCGCACAAGAAAAAGGAAGAGACTAGCATAGAAGTTCAGCAACTATTGTGTATAGTAGTAACCCAACCTGGCAGTAGGCTGGAACCTTGCCTTGAGCAGCGGGGAGGTTCGAGAGGGTGCAGAAGCTTCATTTCTCCGAATTGGGTGTTCGAATAGGCAATTCTGCATGATTTTTCACCAGGATTTCAGTGGTACTGTCTGTTTCTGAAGCTGGGCTCTCCATTCTTCATCCATCTTCCAGCTTGGAGGCATAAGGATTGTAAATGACTATTTATTGTACTTTTATCTCTTTTTATGCCACTTAATGAATGAAGGTATCCCCACTATTGAGAAGGGCCCACAAACGTACTCTAAATTGGATGAACTCCATAATCAAATATTTGTGTTATGGTTTCATGCTTATCTTGTTATTTCTGCATTTTTTAATGTTCTTTTAAGTTCCATGGTTAACAAGATTTGTTACATGTAATTATGATGCATCTATAAGTAAAATATCTTGGATCACACAAATGTATATCTAAAACATAGTTTTCTAATGCATCTGTTAATGTATTCAAACTTCATGGAATGTGTTGATATGTAATGTAACCAAAGTTTCTTTCTAGTAATCGAACACGTAGATACATGTGAAAAATTTGAATATTTCTTACTGAATAATGGCCATTTAATTGTAGCACAACGAGTTGGGAATCTAACTTAACAACCAAATTTTTGATTCCGAGAGAAACTGCTCCTAATAACAGTTCAATAACTGCATTGTACTTGGTGATATTTTTCATTGTTTCATCCTAGGAAAATACCTTGTAAATTGATCAACTTGCCATTAGGGGAAAAGAGTGCCCAAGCTACGGAAGATAAGTTCTATGTGCTATGACAAGCACCATCAATAAAACCAACATAATGGTTTGATGACATCTGCAAACCGAGTGGAACACAAGGTAAGAAAAGGAAACATGTTTGGAAAGAAAAAAATAATACCAAAAAAACAAAAAGCACACTAATCGATTCACACACTAATGTACAAAAGTATCCACACGGATGATCACGCATAAAAAATTTGAGATGGAGCCCATTTGCGGACTCAGGTAATTATTCAACAGAGAATGAAACTAAAGTTTCACCATTGGCATGACGTGTAAGCATCAACTTGGCCAAATAGTGGAATAATGCACATAAATGACCATGCCCCTATGCCCCCCGGGCGAGTGAGGGTTACAAGTCATAGGATGAATACCCCATTGCAATAATGGGTGAACAGTAAAGACTCAGTGAGAATATATCATGAAATAAGGCAAGAAAATCATGATCCCATGGTGAGGAAAGGATGCCCTTAGTTGAAATATCTTGACAATCTCAGGTTAGATTGAAATGTCAATGAGAAAAGTAGCAGTAATATTTCCCATATTACCTTCGGATAGAACTTCGTGCACCAAAACAAGTGTTTGAAGTGGATGTGTCAGGTTATGAGAAACAAAAGTATCAAGACATGAAGAAATCTCACTAAGACTTGTAAGAAACAAGGAAAGATGATGAGCATCATTCCAGGGAGTTTTGTCAAGAGACATGACCTCAACAATACTCTAGTCAGTGGGGAATATTTCATTTAAGGGATCTAGAGAATCTCAAGAACCAAGCCAAGGAGATAATGAATACGTGTCTAGGTGCATACTAAGAATAGTATGACATTCAGGAGTAGTCGCTGAAGCCAAAATAACTTCTTTATAAGCTTGTTCTAAAGGACTTAGCAGCATAACATCACTGAAAGAATCAACCTCATATGGAGTAGGGATGATCCACGGATCATGTGAGGTTGAGATCATGTTGATCGAGGTGATATGTATAGGTGGGAGAGAAAAATTTCCCATTAAAGAAAAATCTTTGAAAAGACCTGCCCCCATGCTCTCATAGGGAATATTAATATTTCCCACATACGGGACATTGTTGTATAACCAAAAGAGAAAAATGCCAGTCGATCGATGGTGACAATTTTCCCTTCATGAGGAAAATGGAGCACACGTAACAAAGAGGAAACCACACAAAACATAAAATGAGTCCAACTTCTTCCAAGTTAAAGGTTGTAATTCATATTTGCATCTATGACTTCTACTTCTAACTCAACAATTTTCCCTTCCAAGGTGATGGGAAAACTTGTGAGAATACCATAAGGACATGAGGCTTTTCCATCAAAGGCTTCTAAGGTGTTAAGAGACTGATTGAGAGGTGGAGAGCCAATGGCTTTCCAACATGAAACAAACATGATGCAGGTGGAAGCACGCTCTCAATGATAGTTCGATGAATCGTCTTTCCCTTTATAATGACTTGAATAAAAAACACACTTTGATAAGGAAGACAAGGAACATGGTTTTCTAGATCAAAAGTGATCAAATTTGAATCTGTAGGATCGATTCCCCCTATAACAGACAATAATGATTTCTGCTGCATTGGACAAGTTTGGAGAACTTCCAAGGCAGACATCGTCGAAGGCACTTGAGCTAGATCTTCAACAATAATGTAATGTTGAGAATCTCTAGCATTCAAAGTATAAGATGACTTTTGAAGAACACCTTTAGGGGGTGGTCTAATGACGGATTCATTATTAGGTCTCTTGATATGAATAGGACCAGAACCAGGTGGAGTGGAAGTAGAAGGTGTATCAAAGGCTTCCCTTTCCACTGTCTACTTTTGAGGATATTGATAATCTTTCCACCGGGTGGTGACAAAAATAGGCACTGTTCCACTCATGTAAACCTAAGAACTTGAAGAGGAAGAGGATTGGGTTCTTCTACCAATTGGGTTTTTTATGATGGAAATGGATCTTTGTATAGTCGGGTTCCCTTTCAATAAGTGACTAACTTCTACATGATGGGGACAATCCTTGGTATATTGATCTTCCTCACAAATGAGGCAAGGATATTTAGGCTTACATTAGGAGGCATCATCAGTAGATGGCTTAGGAGGATTCTATTTTTGGGTATCAAGTTTCTCTTTACATTTAAAATTATTTTTACCTTTTGAGGCTTTGTCTGCCACAATAGACTGAATGACATTAACCACAGAGGTTTTACTAGGATTCAAGGGGGTTTTCGAAGGAGGATTGGATGCAGTACTCGAAACGAATTTCTGCTTCAAAGAAGATTTATTGGAAGTTTGAGATATTGATCCAATAATACCACCGACAGGTGGTATGTCCAGAGACTTCAAAGATGCTGGATCTGAAGATGGTCTCAGAGCATCAGGAAAGATCTCATATAACGTGCCAGATTGGGAATAAACCAAATATAAATATTGGGCACGGGCAATGGATTAATCTTTAGTAACATAACCTCTCATTTCTATGTCTGCTGCAATTTTGTTTACAAATTATTTGGAAAACCATTCAGTTAAAAACTCATCAGTTATTTCAAATTTGATGAGTCGACACTGATGTCTCCATTCATGGATGTGATTGGAGATGTGGATAGCAATATCTTGTTTCAGAGATGTAATCAAATGGGTACTAATTTCATAACGAACCGGTAACTGGAAGTGAGTGAGGAAGGCCATGACCAAAGAATTGAAGTCTAAATAGGTACCTCGAGGCAACTCGATGCACCATTTCACGGCAACACCCGTCAAGGTTCACTAAAATAGACGTAGATGAACAGAGTCATCAACATAGGAATTGGATGAACACCATAAGTGATAAGTCATCACATTGGCCTGAGGGTCTTCTTTAGCTTTTCCTTCAAATTTTGGCAATCACTAGGAATCTTAGTGAGAAATGGAGGCCAATAAGGTGAATGAAGTATGGGATCATTAGTGAGCCTTGAGACATCCAACAGTTGCAACGTTGCTAGAAATGATAATTGCAAATTAAAAGGCATGTAAGGGTTCCATTTTGTGGATTCCATCCTTGTTGGCAAGGGTTTTTCCCCCAAAGTGGTAGATTTCGACCATAAGGAGCCTGATTTTTCCCCCACTGAGGGATACCCTAACCATAAGGTGGATTATGCACCCACAAAGGTGGGTTATATCTAGAGTAAGGTTGATACTAGCCTGCCATAGGCCATTGAGAACCATAAGGTGGATAAACATTTTGTGCGTCATATGGATTATAGGGTTGCTACTGCAACTGCTAACCCTGGTGGTAAAATTGTTGGCCCTGCTACTACAGGGGTTGGACTTGTGGCTGCAAGGTCTGACCTTTTTGATATAAAGGTTGGGTTTGATGCTGCAAGGGCTAACCTTGTTGCTACAATGGTTGACCTTGTGGATACAAGGGTTGATTAAGTTGTTGGACAAAATACGATTGTTGTTACAAAGGTTGCCCCTGCTGCTATAAAGGTTGTCAGTCTTTTGGATTAATCACATCGTTAGGATTGGGTTGACATTTCAAACCAACTAATGTGGTTCATCCTCAGGACAAGGTGAGAAATCAATCGATCTGAGAGAATAAATAGTAGATATGCATCATTATTCAGGGGTTCGTCGTTCAAACTTGGTCGTTGGTGAAATAAAATTATTTAGGAATACATGATGAAGAGATGTTTATTAATTTATTTAATATTTAGTTAGAAACTAATTGTGATGTAATAATTAATTATTTTATATCAATAGTGTAAATTATTTATCAATTTATATAATAATATTATCTAAGAATAATTAATTTATATAATATTATTTGTTAGGGTTAACCTATTCAATGTGAAGGTTGTTGTTAAACAGTTCCTTGAGGAATTCCTTGTTGGTATTGATAAGTTCCAATTGGGAATTGACCATATGCACAAGGAATAGGATTTTGACTAGGTTTCATATGAGGACCTACTTGTGGAATATAAGGTGGATTTTGAAGTTCTTGTGAACCATATGGAACATAAGATTGTTGGTGGGGTATCTCGGCTGAATAAGGCTGTTAATATTGGACATTGCTTGCTCCAACAGTGATAGATGATTCAACGGTATTAGGAATACCACTAACAGGTTGAATCACTCCAATCACGTGAGGTTGTGATCCACTCATATGGGTTCCACTTGAGATAAGAGGGATATTTGGATTTTTCCCCCCATGCTACGAATGAAGTGGTGGAACATTTTGTCCACTTGATGGGGGAGTTGAGGAACTTACAGATGTATAAACCAAAACTGTCAGTTGCACCAAGATTGTAGGTTGGAACGAAGGTAATGGATGTGTCGGAATAGTTGGTTGAATCAGAATTGAAGTAACAACAATTTGCATAGGGATATGAGAGGCCACGTTAGGAATAAACGGACCAGAAGTAGAAATAGCATTCGATGACCAAATTTGATTTTGGTATAACGAAGAAGCATTGGGAGTACCTGAAACTAGTTGAGCCAAGGTCATATAACCATGTGGAAGCATAGGCCCACTATTTTCAGGAGGTAGTTGAGATGTAACTCTTCCTACATAAGGAAAACATTCTGGTGAAAATTCATATTTAGAATCATTATCAACACTAGGAGTGTGAGTAACCGAGACTTCCAGAGGACCTCGAGGAGGGGTTGGAAACTAACCTTCTGAAGCCATAGGTGGAAACAATTGGCAAGGGGGAATTTGAGATGGTCGTGGAGATAACTCCAAACGAACACTAGGTTGATCGTATGGACTATAAGGTTGTTGAGGAGATATCACCAACGGATCAAAAAGCAAATTTAGAGGGTATAAAACAAACATCTGTAGACTCTCAGGGGTTTCTGGATCAGACTCCTGAGATGACGATGGGTCTCGAGGTGGGGGAAGAGAAGCAAAGGGTTGGATACTTGGGACAATTTCAAGTTCAAAGCCATGAGCTTCAAGTGATGTGAAATTTCAAGATGAAATCCTTGTGATGACCCTTCAGTATTAGATGATGAGGAGAATGGTGAGTTGAACGCAATGGCTCAACCATGATGACATTCTCTCAAGAGCAGAAGGAGAAGAGATGATTTCGTTGAGGGATTTTAAAAATTAAAATTTACAAGGAATTACTCAATGTGAGGTCAAGAAGCAACTACATGGGTTTGACATATTATCGTTGGTAGTTAATTTTATTACTTGAAACAAAAAATAAATCAAAAAGGGTTATACTAGGCAAGAGGGTTTACTAAGTATCCATGAACCATTATATACACCTTAGCCAAAAGCAAGGACTTAACGTACAATGGTCGATCTCCCCGAATGTTGTGTTTGATGTATCATGTTTACAAGGTGGCTGACTCAGTTACCTGTGGCTAAAGGATAGAAACCTAGTGGGGTCTCCCAATATATACATGACGATACGGGGAGAACAAGTTTGTGTTAGCGCTGTCTAATGCATAACCATTCAGTGAGAGCATTACCATATACTTACCATACTGAATTGTTTCCCATATACTCGAAATTACTAGAGAACCTTCGATATACTTCCGTACTGGAATGCGATTTCATCCTCGGGATACAATGCGTACAGTTAACGATAGTTTCTATTTTTAAAGACACCGGAACACATCTCTAGCTTAGACCTCTAGATATTTTCCTTAGGTTACAAATTCTCCTTAGGTTAATTGAGGTAAATTTTAAGTTTATCATGAATTAGGTTTCAATTTTATGGCTCAACGATGTCACCTGAATTCCTATGATGCAACTAAATGAGAAAAATGAAAGCTTTTCATACGGTGAAGGCTAAACTAATGAGGGAAAAGAGACAACCAAACAATGCATCAATCAAGAAAAATGCATCAAAACATATCTCCCTAACTTTTCAAATGCAAGATGTAAAAATGAAAACAACCCTTTCACTTTCACTAACAATTGCAATCTTATGAGAAAAAAATCACTTTCTTTCACTAAGATGCACTAATCTTTTTTTTCTTTTTCTTTCACTTTGATTCAAAATGCAAATTAATGCATAAGCAAAGGGAAAATGGATTTCAAAACAATTAAAATGAAAATTTTATTCACTTAGGTTTCAAACAAAAATCGTTTCAAAAATACTTAAATTAAGAGATCTTTTCAGTTTCCTTTTCAAAATAATGAAATCAAAAGAAGCATATACTTTCAGTTTCGCCAAAGCAAACAATTGTACTCTACGCTTGACAATGGAGCAAAGTGATTTTCAAAGTACAAATATGATCCAATACTAATCAAAACAACTCCACAAATATTAACTGAAAGCAACTTGAAAATGGTGTTATGACCATAGTCAAACTCCTAGATGGAGACAATTGATCTCACAAAGACAAGCCAAATGATGAGTGAAGGGTGACCTAGACCTAGAAAACCCTAGAAGACAATCTAGCTTCAGTCACACATCAACAGAAGAAAATAGACAATTGTAACCATAAAGGACAACAATCAAGGCAAACATAATGAGATCACACTGGAAAAACGCTCACAGAGGTTGAGACATAGTGAAAATGAAAAGAAACCCTAATTTTTTCTAGCCTCTGGGATCAACACACCTATTAAAGGCAAAGTAGCGATGAAAGGAAGAGAAACACGATTGTTAGTTAAAAATCAATGCTGGTAGCGCTTCTGTAAGACCATAAAACATGATGGGTGAGGAAAATAAGGAAAAAACCAAAAATTTAAAAAATAAACCAAACTCAACACTCTAAAGCAAAAACCAGTGACTGTATAAACCTATAGTGATGCACAAAAGCTAAGAAATTGATAGTTGGCCAAACTAATCAGAGGATCAAATCGAAGAAATGGATGGAAGGTTATATATTCCCCAATGGAGTCACCATTTTGCTATCTAGGTAAATCCTCTCTGCGGACAAAGATGATCCCTCTAGCCCAATGAGTGGGTCTAGCAACAAACTAAACAATCTACAAGACACTTTCCTAAATTACAATCGAAATGAGATAAGAGGAAGGAGACCTACCTCATTCTGATGCTATAATGCACTCCTTTGTTGAACATATTGATCTCTTGCTCCTCAGGCTCAGTCCTTACTGCTCACAACGTTTGAATGCCTGAACATGAGGCCCAAGACACAACAAAGCATAAAATTGAAACAAACATAATCAAATGTAATCCACTTAAAAGATCAAGGAGCATTAAGATAAATGAAGCATTGACACAAGAATTTATGGAAAGTTAACTAGCAGTTGTATATGTTAATGAACAAAAGAGGAAGCATACAACCTACACATTGATGTGAGTAGCCCTCCTTGAGTGAATGTCCAAGTCCAAGCTCAAGATCTCCAAGCCAAAGTGAATAGCATGTAAGTAATATCTCAACATAAGGGTGCAAATAATTAGAGACCAACCATTTGGGAATGGAGGGGAATGAATATATAGGCAGGGAGAGGGAATTAGGATCTCACCAAGGATAGGGGAAGGTCCTCATCTCAAGAAGGAAGCTCATAGGGATAAGATCAAAGGGTAATATTGGGAGAATTCAACCACATCCACAATGAACATCATCCATCTCCTTGTTCTGGAAGTCTCTAGATCATGAAGCTTCTAATCCTCTTTGGGAAACTTTCCTTTTAGGGATCAATGAGAGTATCCAGGCTGAATCTCTACTAGTAGCATGAGACTCATATGGTGCAACCTGCCATCATAATGAGTGGGCAGTGTCACAGTTGTGCTGACCCAGAAATTCGGGTTTTGAGCTCATTTTTCTCAGGTAAATCTCAAGACAACTTTCCATTAGTTCTTTAGGGAGGATCTAGACTACATATCATGATGGGTACAATGGATAGTTGTCAAGTTTTGGGAAATTCGGGGCATGACACAGAGAACTACAGGAGGTGTGACAAAATAATGTGTAACAATAAGCCACCAGTCTTTGATGATCTACCTGCTGACGAAGTGGAAACCCCTCAAGCTGTCGAGGCACTTCAGCCCAAGCTAATGGTTATGTTAGGTTCTCGTTGTCTTGAGGTGAGTTCCCCTCCCAATCAGAAAGCTTTTGAAACACCCCAAGCTCCTCATCACTCTCTCGTGCACATTGAAAACCAATATGATCTGCACATCTTACATCCTCCACCAGAAAATCACAATCCTTTCGCTCATGCATTGGAGGAGTCATACATAGCAAGTCATGTTACAAAACACAATATATCTTCTTTTTGCATGTTTACTCGTATTTCAAGGTGAAAAGAGTGCACATGATTGTTGTCTGCGCACAGTGTGTTGCCAAACCATGGTATGTCCACAGAGTGTCTGTCATGTGCTTTCACTTTTTTATTTTCTGTGGACACACTCAAATTTCGAGTGTTTCAGTTTTCATTGTTTTATCTTTCGTGTGCGCTGGTCTACCTGAATATCTTTATTGTTAACCATGCCTTCACCTAGATGGGCCAACCAATGCACCAGTGGTTGCATTGGAAATATCACTTCACGTGATTAGGCCCATGCATTGTTTAGCTTAGGAGTAGGAGTAATGTTTTCTTTCTTGTTTTCTTTGCTTTTGTTTTTTTCTTTTCTTACTCGCTTTGCTTTATTTTTACTTTTGTACTTTTCTTGCTTGTTTGTTTGCTTGTTACAGACCCATAGAATTAGTTTCACATGAAATCGTGTTTGGCTCTTGAGACAAGCTAGTTGAAACACAACAGGGCTTGTACAACTATCAACATTTAGTTATCTGTTTATTCCTTCTCTTTGTGAAGATCTTGCGTTCTTTTAGTCGATGATACCCTAATGGAAAATACATTCTTTTCAAAGTGATTCTTGGTGAAAACACAATGCTTGCACTTTAACTAGTACCACCTACTCTATTTGGTTTTCTATTTTCGGTTAACCCTTGTCAACTCAGTCAAGTAGAGTAAGGTGAGGGGGAAAACCTTAACAAGTATGTTAGAGGCATATATAACATACTTCTCTAAATGGACAACCTCTTCTACTCTCAATAAATCGGGATCCCTCTTCCGCCTCATGAAATAAATAAGTGCCTATGCATAATTCTCTAAAAAATGAAAAAAATAACAAATAAGGAAAAATAAGAGAAGGCTTCCTGCGCAGAGAGGTGAAGCAAGTAACTCCGCCAGGGTACTGTCTAGGCTCGCTGGCAGTAGAGCGATGCTTGTGTTCCTAAAGTGACTCCATGTTGTAGCTCTGATACCACTTGTTGTAGCTCTGATACCACTTGTTGTAGATCTGATCCAAAAATATACGAGAACAGAAATAACCCAAGAACAATAAGATTGAAATAGATAGAAATGATTCTCTTTATTAATATCAAAACCCTTAAGGTAGGGCAACACCATACATTCACTCCTTAAGGAAGGAGAACACTCCACAAGCCATATGCCTGTTCATACAAGAATACTTCTCTTCATATCCTCCATGTGGAGTCTCTAGCCTTTATATAGGCCTCATACATACATGTATCATTACCATGGTTCCCTCATACCATCAAACTAATACCATGGGCCCATTACATTATTATTAACTACTTGAGGTCCCTTACATGACATGGGTTAACCACCTTATTTATTACTATGGCCCATCCCATTATTACATTATTACATTGGTTACCTCCCTTGGTACCCCATATTATCCCCCCTGGGTATATAACATTCCACCCCCCTAAGCATGTTTCGTCCCCGAAACATGGGAAGAACATAAATAATAAGATCTACTCAAAAGAGTAGTCCACTGGTACCATGCACGTGCATCTAGCCAGCCAAGAGAAAGGTGAACCCTCGATCTCGCTGGTGCCTCGCTCGCTTGAGATGGAAGTTGACCGTGGCAGCTCTTCTGTGTGTAGTAGGTGGATCGTCGCTCCTTGCTATCCGTCATACGGGGATTGTTGTCCTTGTGGCTAATTGGTTGCCATCTTGTTGGTTGTTGTCTTGCGGGGTGATGTGGGTGATGATATGTTGAAGTTTTAACCCACGGTGTCTTTTTCTTTAATTCACCCTGCTGTGGTGCCTGTTGTGGTGTCTTCTTTTCCAATATGACTTCAACCACTGAACCCTCATCAGATGTGTCAGCACATGTTATCTTTTCTGCTTCTGCCTCTGTTTGTGTTTGATTGTCGATCATCACTGGCTCATCATCAGATGTGTAAGTGTCATTCCTTGGAATATCTTCTGCTTCAACCCCCTTGTACTCTACCTGTTTATTAATGAAAATATCCTGTAATGTAATTTTCTTCTTTTTATACCAGAGCTTCAGGAATTTCTTCTGTACATTAATATTGATAGTACCCACTGATTCCATCCAAGGGTATCCCAAAACAACATCCATGTTATCCTTATCTAAAGCATAAAAATCCCCATGCAACACATACTTATCCATAGAAAGCTTCAAATCCTTATAAATTTGAATAACCTCATCATCAACCTGTGTATTTTCAATTTGTTTTGCTGGAACTTGCAATTTTTTTGCCAAATTAACATTGATGAAATTATGCTTGCAACTAGGATTTATAGAAACAACGATTTTCTCCTTCTGAATCAATCCATGAACCTGCAAGAAGGAGACACCCAGAGCAATTAACCCCTTATGTGTCTCATTCTCCTTTTTTCTAGCACGAGACCATTTGTCTAAAAGGACTTTTTCAAATTCTGCATCTGAGAGTTTGGTCAACTGTTTGTCATCAAGTGAGAGATACCATTTGTAAGCCTCATCTTTGAAACCCAACTGCAATGAATCCCTCCAAAGGTTTTTCCATACCCACTTCTGTTGTTTTATGTATTCTTCAATAGTAGGACCATCATCTTTTCCTGTAAAGTATAGAAGCTTGCTAGAAGCCATGAATGGCTTGGGAAAAAAATTCACTTACTTGGCGAAAATTTGAAAATGTCACAGTTTCGTCAATATTGTTCAGAATCTCTATTCTAACCTGTTTTTGAAAATGGAACAACCATTATGCATCTGCCCATGTGATAGAAATCCTGATTCAGACACTGGAATTTCAGATCTGCGCTGCTACTCTCCCGCCGTCACCCAAAATTTCTGAAAAAAGAGCTGATTTTAAATCAGCGATATCTCCCTCATCCTGACTCCGATTCGACTGATTTTTTTTTTGAAGTTGGGTATTTTTTCCTAAAGAATCCATATCTACAATTATATTTTTCAGATCTTGTACCAGGACGTCTAGATCTGCGCCGCAAAATCGCTGCCCTGAAAATTGTCTGCAACCCCACTGATTTTTAAATCAGCGATATCTCCTTCATCCGGACTTCGATTCAACCGATTTTTTTTTTGAAATCGGCTAATTTTTCGCAAAGAATACAGATCTATAATTAGATTTTTCAGATATTGCACCAAAAATTACATATCTGATCTGCAAATTCGCCACCCAAAATCCCTACAAAAAATATAAAAAAAAAAATTCTCCACAGTTGTGCCCAAGAAAGTGCTCCGATACCACTTGTTGTAGATCTAACCCAAAGATATTATACGAGAATAGAAATAAACCCAAAAATAACAAGATCAAATATAGATAAATGCTTCTTTATTATCAAACCCTTAAGGTAGGGCAACACCATACATTCACTCCTTAAGGAAGGAGAACACTCCACAAGCCATATGCCTGTTCATACAATAATCCTTCTCTTCATATCTCTCCATGTGGAGTCTCTAGCCTCTATATAGGCCTCATACATACAATACCATGCATCATTACCATGGTTTCCTCATACCATCAACTAATACCATGGGCCCATTACATTATTATTAGCTACTTGTGGTCCCTTATATGACATGGGTTAACCACCTTATTTATTACTATGGCCCATCCCATTATTACATTATTACCTTGGGTACCTCCCTTGGTACCCCATATTATCCCCCCTAGGTATATAACACTCCATCGAGGTACTGTCCAGGCCTATTGGCAGTGAAGCAACACCAGAGATGAAATTAAAACTTTGACAATCTACATTACTTATGCATCAATATAGCCCTCATCCCTAATTGAAACAACTTAGTTGACTTGGCTTGGTATGTGTGCTGACCGATCAAGAGAATGAAAGGGACTATATCTTTAACTCAAGCTAGTGAAGAAGCCATGAAGATCAAAGAATTGAACAATACTTCTGGAGGAGTTAGGCTTGCTTTACACGAGGCAAGGTCCATACAGAGAGTTGGAGTTCTACCAGTGTGTCGCCAATGTTGTAGCGGCTACAACCACCCTCAAAATTTTTCCTTTGCTTTCTTTTGGAGCCTCCCTCCTTAAATCTCAGTAGATTGTCTTACACTTCCCAGTCCTAGAGGGCAGACAACCTTTCTCTTAGGAATTGGGAAGTGCAACCCTACAGTGAGCCTTGCTCTCAAGAATTGTGCAGTGCAACTTAGTAGGGAGCCTTGCTCTCAACAATTTCGCAATGCAACCCAGTAGTGAGCTTTGGCTCTAGAATTGCGCAGACCCAAATGGCAGCTTGTCTTTAGTTGGGAAACTGCACAAAGCAGTCGAGTCCAGCAAGTGAGCCTTCAACTCCAAAATTTACCATAGCCAGCTGACAGCCTGCCTTCAGCTGGGAAATTGTGCAGAGCATGAGAGGCATCCCAGAGCCACTGAGCCCATGAATTTCACAAAACATACTGTGCTCATAAACTGCTCATTGCATGAACCAGAGAGTTTATTGGTCCTTACTAGAACTGTGCAATATTTCCAAGCAATGCATGGAATTTTTCTTGAAAATCAAGAAGCTAAGAGGAAAAACATCCCTAGGAAGTAGGGATCTATTATTAGTTTCTCGAAGGTGACACATTGTCATCTTTAGAAGTTTATGCCAAGTGTCATTGTTTTCCTTGATCTCGAGTATACACGTCATGAACTCCATTTCGCTCAACTCTATGTAATGGATGCCTCTAGAGCTCACTTATTCATTTGATCACCAAGCTTTAGATTCCCTAGGAGATCAAGGGACCTTAAGAGAATTTTCATCACTTTGCGAGGTTAGTTTTCCTTTTATCTCCTTTTACTGTTTTTTTTGTCGCTTTTGCTTGTTTAGCTTGTGACAGTGTTGTTTCACTCATTTTGTTGAACATTCGATGGTATTTTAACTTGTTTTATCTTGTAGAAGTGTTGTTTCAAGTAATACATTTCCTTCCTCAAGTGTCACATGAGTTTTCATGTTTTTTCAACAACAGTCATCTTTATGGTGACTCCCTTCACATGCTTCGTGTTCCTTCAGTTTAATCAATTTCTACCCTTGTTTCACACACATACATCCATAATTAGCCAGATATGCACTCAACATCACACCATCCTTCAGATCTTCTTGTTTGAAAGCTCTGCATGAACAGGTTTGGGTTCCCCTTTGTGCAAATCTCACATTCACTTGCATGCACTGCACAATCTGGGAGTTTAAGGGCTTTGCCTTCGCTTCTAGAATTTCATAATTCCTATCTTGAGCTGGATACAAATGTGCATTGTGCAGTTCTAGGAGCCAGTCTCCCAGATTGGTCACTTAGACTGCTTAATGCACAGTCTCTCCCAAGCCATATCCCAGATTGAACTTCGCATTGCACAGTTCCAGTAATCAAGCTTCCACACTGGCTACTTGGACTGCGTATCGCGCAGTTACCACAGTCATTCAATCACCCATGTCAGTCAAAGCTACACATTTCCTCTCATTAGATTCCCTGGTTTTCGCTTGATCATGCTATAAATTTAGATTTGTAAAAGATGATGTTTTCTTACCATGAGTGTTTGTTTTGTCCCACAGGTACCACACTCGTGAAGCACTTCTCTCCAGTAGTCATTGTACCATGGAACCAAAGAGAGTTGTTTCAAGAGAGACCACTAAAAGAGGTAATGGGGAAGTAGTTGAGTAAGAACCAGTTTACTTGCCAATATATGTAGATGCCCAACTGTTTACAGAAAATAAGTCAACACTAACATGGCAGCAAGACTAGCAGTAGTGGAAGAAGGCAACAATCTAGTTTAGGACTAGGAAAAGAGGAAATTGCTGACATAACATAGGGAGAACAAAGATGCACAACGAAAGAGGATTCAATCTTCATGCAAACAACTTTGACAACAGAAGAAAAAGGAAGCATAAGACACAAACAACAGAGCGAAGGAAGAGAGAAAAGAAAAGATTGCAAGTAGAAGAACTAAGCTCACAACAAGTAGAACAAGAGTCGAAAAAAGAATAAGAGCTGAGAAGAAGAAACAAGAAGAAGAACAAAGGCAAGGCGCAATGACAGAGAAAACAACACTAATATAGGTTGATGAGCTGGAACAACCAGCAGCTAAGGAAGAGAGTGAACAGATGCAGGTTCCCTCACCAAATCTAACCAAAAGAACCAAGTCCGGCTGGAGGTCGACAGGTACAAGGAGCAGTTCATGCGCGAGGCCACCATTGATGACTTGTAGCTGAGTGCAGACAACATGCAGAAGTACATTGGTGGTCCAACCACACTCAAGACAACGATGTGCATGCTTCAGGACGAGATGGACACATTCCAAGACCACATCTCGGATGCCATAAAGGCAAGAGTCCGCTTTCAGCAAGACAACATCAAGAATTTTGGGGACATCACAGCACAATACCAAGTTTGGCATCAATACATGACTGAGAAGAATCAAGTGGATGTTTCCGAGTTGGTCTTTCTCCAAACCTCGAAGTCATAGTGTTTTTTCTTGTTAGGTTGTCTCTAGCCTATTTTTCTCACATGGGTACATGTGGAAAATGGTATTATTATAAATATGTTGTAAGTAAAATTGCAAGTGTCACTAGTGGAATGTGAATATTCACGATGTAATGTGAAGAGTCATGAGGGTAGTCCAAGAGTCAAAGGGGAATGTCAAGGGTCACCCCATCCTTTACTATATATAGAACCTCATAACTCATAGTACGGGCTTTTGGGAGCCAAGCTTTTGGCTAGGCATTTCTTAGAGAAGGCTTGGAGAGTATTGTGACGAGCCTTGGCTTCTCCACAACATAGAGCAAGTACATCTCTTTGGAGGAGCAGGTAATGTTGAATGTAATGTTCCACTATTGGGGCTAGTGGTTATCAATGGTGTATGTATGGATGGAACTTTAACTTAACAATATATAACTGAGCTAGCACATTTTCATGAATATGTCATTATTGTAGTTCGACTATTCTGGTTACTTTAGCAATGTATGTTATTTAACTTATGCATTTGTGTATGAACTATTTGTGTGCAATTGTATGAATCTTGTTGAATACGTGTTGTTGTGTTAACCCGTCACTTTGGATTGTGGACTATTTTGCTTCCAACCTGTGATGTCATTCCGCTTATGTGTTCCTTTCAGGTTACGTACTATTACAGGATTCCGGACACACTTCCTTTTCCCCTTCGTGTGATAGAACCCACATGCATCTCACTTGACTCTCTGCAAGGTCACACACTTGCTTCCAACAAAGTTATCACACTTACCTCTGCACGCTACTGCAGTCAAGGCATTACTTTACTACCCAATGCTGGGAATCCTACTCCAAATCGTTTGAGGTCTAGTTGGGAATTATTACCGGGGATATCCCCTGACATGTTGGTGGGTCCAACACCGCCAACAAAGATAATTTTAAACCTTTGGTTTTTGAATAGTACTAATAGTGTTCTAGAATATTCCATGGAGGTTAAATCCCTACCATCCACCTAATAATTATTGATAATTAATTAAAATTATGGAAGCCCTATTCCAAAATAAACATGGTATTCAATTTAAAACAAGAACAATTCATTGGCTTGAACAACATCTAGGGCACTAGTAGGGTTTCTAAAGTGACTATCATTGTACATTTGTTTTTGTTGGATCATGGTGCATTTACCTAATAATTATTGATAATTAAATTAAAATTATGGAAGCCCTATTCCAAAATAAACATGGTCTTCAATTCAAAACAAGCACAATTCATTGGTTTGAACAACATGTGGGCCACTAGTATGGTTTTTAAAATGACTATCATTGTACCTTTGTTTTTGTTAGATCATGGTGCAATATAATGTTGGCTAACATTAATATTGTCTTAGAAAGTGATTAAGATAACTACATTAAGATTGGGTGGTTGATATATATTAATATAATTGACTTTCTAACTAACTAACTAACTAACTATATATATATATATATATATATATATATATATATATATATATATTTAATAAAAAATTATCTTAATCTATTTAATATTTTGAATTTTTTATTAAATAACTCTTTTCAAATTAGTTTAAATTTTAAATATAATATTTTATAATTAATTTTTTCATTTATAAAAAGGGGAACTTTAATTTTCTTTTAAATTTAAAGAGTTCAACATTTAGGGTGTATATAACTTGTTTATTAAGTGTGTTGTTAAGATGCGATGCAATTGGTTCAAATCTTGACTAGCCCTTTCTACCGCATGGGGAAATATGGAATTGACCCCATGTCACAAACCTCAACTAGCCTTGTGTAACACGTGGAATATCATGGATTCGACTCAAAATCATGTGAATACGAGACCATATTAGTTGTTGACATCGTGAATCAACCTCATGTCACACAAATATGAGTATGCCCTAGTTGTTAATTCTACGATAGATAAAAAAGGAAAAAAATGTAAAGAGTTCAATTTTCAAGTTTATTAATCTACAATGAGCTCCTAAATGTTGGGTGTATATTATATTTTTTACACAACTATCCGTACTCATTGTATGTTGCATTAGGCACATGGTAGTTTTTCACATAGTTTTGTAGTTTCAGTTAAGGAACTATTGTTGCATTCTAATCTAAGGTAAATGAATTAGAGGTTCATGGATGATACACGATACATATTGTATTGTAATATTGTACAAAAGAATATAATTATTTGTTTTCCCAATTTTGGGTTTCCATGATAAAATCTCTATGTTAATGTGTGCGTCTCCCATTCCATATCTTCTATTTTATTAAGAAATTGTTTGTAGCAATTAATTGTAAAGGGTTAAAACCTACAGTAGACCAATCTCCAACCCTACACTAAACCAATCACCACATTATTTAATATATGTGACAAATTTGTTTGATAATGAGTTAATTGATTTGTTTTAACATTCTAATATAAGTGTTTGTGAATATTAAATATATTTAGCATTTTTTGTTAAATTAATAGTGACGTCAATTTTAAAAAAATTAGAATGCTAAGAGGGAGTCCACTATACCATAAACAAGGATGTATTTTACTATCTAGTCATGTGCTTACCTTAAAATTAAATTGTTGTTCTTGAATTATTATTTCTGAGGTTCTCAGTAATTCATGATCCATATCCCTTAGTATGAGTAAGAGTACATAGAGTATTAATAATTTGTTTGCAACAATTAATTGTATAGGGTTAAAACCATCATTAAACCAATGACCACAATATCTAATATATGTTAAAAATAATTTCTGATAATGAATTAATTGATTTTTTTTATCATTCTAATATAAGTGATTGTGAATATTAAATTTATTAAGAATTTTATTTGAATTAATAGTGTAATCAATGTAAAAAAAATTAGAATCTCGAGAGGGGGTCCGTTATACCATAAACGAAGGATGTCTTTTACAATCTAATTATGTGGTTGCCATACAATTAATTCATGATCCATATCCCTTAGCATGATTAAGAGTACGTAGAGTGGGTATTCGTTAGATGTAGAATCTAATTCCACATCTAGCAAGTGCCCACACTTGAACTTTAAGTAAATCTATGAGGAGATAAGTGAAAGATACTATTAAAAAATGTTTTTTTCTTCTTTTCCCTCCTAAAATTTTTACCTATGGGGATGACATCAATGTCTTGAATCATATTGGTTCTCTTAAACTTGAGTTTGTTAGTACATGTTTAGTTTTAAAACCATTATTCACCTCAAAACTTATCTAATCATTAAAAGTGGTACCAAACCTATTAGGTCCCTATACTACTAGTGTAACCCCCTTATTGTTATTAGTAAAACCCCTTTATTATATTGTTGTGCCCATGTAGTCCCCATATCATTATTATTTTGCCCCTTTGAAGCCCACTATTGTTATTATTGTGCCTTTACATTATTATTGTTATGTCGGCTCTGATTATATTATGACCCCTTAGACTCGTATATATAGAAAGGAGGTCTTGTCATTTGCATCATCCAAGAATTGTTCATTTGTTTAATGTAAAGGAGGTTTCCCCCTCAAAGAGGCTGAATTCTAAGGCGTTTATCTTTCTTTTCTATCTTTTTGTGAGTTGGTTTCATAACATTTGGTATTAGAACTTTGGATTCTAGAGTTTTTCTGCTCCAAACCGGTCATCATGGAATTTTCACTATAACGTTTTTGCTATGAAGTTTCAGAAGCTAAAAAAAAACCCATTTGATCCGAAAACGTTCTGAACCTTGAGTCGAAATTTTAGATCTCCTCTCACTATATTTTCGGAGATATGATTTGAGGAAGTTAGGGTTTTTTAAAACTCCAAAATTCCATCTCAAATAGGTCATCGTGGAATTTTCACTATAATTGTTTTTCTGAGATGTTTCAGACTCTGAAATAAAAACCCATTGGAGACGAAATTTTGGTGAAGCTCGGGCCCGAATTCCAGATCTTGGTTCGCTATATTTTCGGAGGTACAGTCCAAGATATTTAGGGTTTTTTCAGGCTCCCGAATTACATCCTAAACAGGTGACCTTCGGAAAATAATCATAACTTTCTCTCTGAGCATGAAATTGAAATTTCGTAAGAAGCCGTAGAAAGAGGACATGTGGCACTTCGTACAAGTTCGCTCTACTGGACCAGTCTATAATCAGGTCATCGTAGGAGATTTGACATAACTCTTCCTTGTAGAATCCAATTTTGATCAGACTTGCGGGGTTAGAAAGAGGACTCAGAGGGATACTTCAGGACGAAGTTTTAGAACTTGGAGATCTGAAATTACAGAGTTACAATAATTTCAAGATAGAGCTCCTAAAATCAAGAAAAGGCGATATGAGGAAGTTTTATGGCAAGGATTGGTAAATTGGATACTATAGATGGAGCAATATTTTGATCTACATGAGGTGCAACTATTACAAAAGGTACGTATTGCATCTTCATATTTAGAACCAGATCAATTTTTATGGTATAAAGGGCTTTGTTCTCGTAAACCACTTATTACGTGGTAAATTTTCATGGAGGAAATCATAGCACATTATGAGGATACAAAGAGCAACACCTTCTTTAACCAACTGATAAATCTCAAACAAAAGTGTTTAATGGCAGAGCCTATTAAGGACTTTCAAAAATTGAATATAAGGAAAAATGATATTCCAGAGAAGCAGGGGATTGATGTCTCAATAGGGACTTTAAAGGATAACATTCAACATGAGGTTCATCTTTGGGAACCTGATTCATTGGAGAAGGCATTCAGGTTGGCAAGAAAAGTGGAAAGAAAAATTATGGCAACAAGGAAGTCTACCCCTCACAACTATAAAGATGGAAGCGTTGTTTCTCCTAGTCTTCCATAACCTACAAGGTTGACACCACAACAATTGGAAGAAAAAAGAGAAAAAGGGCTTTGTTGCAATTGTGATAGCAAATATATTAAAGGTCATAAGTGTGTTAAGAAGAAATTATTTTACATTGATTGTGGAGAGGAGGAAGAAAAGGATCAAGAAACGTCAAAAGAAGAGGATATACACCATGAACCAACCCTAGAGAAAGAAGAAATGAATCTGACCATATCTTGTAAAGCATTGGCAAGAATTACCACTCCTCAAACTCTCAAGATAGAAGGAAATATCAAGAAGAAAAAGGTTCAAGAAGTGAAAGATCACATTGAGAAAGAAGAAATGAATTCGACCATATCTTGTAATGCATTGGCTAGAATTACCACTCCTCAAATTATCAAGATAGAAGGACATATCAAGAAGAAAAATGTTCAAGAAGTGAAAGACCACGTCGAGCATCAAGAAATGAATCCGACCATATCTTGTAATGCATTGGAAGAAATTACCACTCCTCAAACTCTCAAGATAGAAGGACATATCAAGAAGAAAAAGATTCAAGTAGTGAAATATCACATCGAGCATCAACAACAAGTTCTCCAACTTTTAAAGGATAACGCCACTTTGGTGCTGAATCGAATGAAACAACATGCAGATCAACATCGTAGTGTAAGAAGTTTTGATGTTGGCGATTGGGTATTTTTACAACTACATCTCACGCAAGCTATTTATGAGAAGGAAATGTTGGCAATACTACATGCACTTAAGAAATGGTGATCTTACCTAATAGGAAGACACTTCAAGGTAAAAATGGATCATGATAGTCTTAAATACATTTTAGAACAAAGATTATCTTTAAAAGAACAAAAAAAAATGGGCCACAAATATGTTGGGTTATGGCTTTGAAATCATCTACAAAAAATGGAAGCAAAATGTTCTTATAGATGCACTCTCAAGAAAGGATGAGTATGTGGAAGCATTGTTTTGTTCTATTTATATTATCCAACCAAGTTGGATAAATGAAGCAATGGATGAATGGAAGAAGGACGAAGAAGTGTGGACACTCATTCAAAAGTTGCAGAAGATCCTAGTTCAAAAAATATTTCCAGAACATGATGAGGAAGGAAAAATCACATTGGAACCTAGAGAAGTCACAGAAACAAGAACCTGACAGCTACGAAAATAGTATCTCATCAAGTGGAAGAACTTACCCGCTGAAGATTCCACATGGGAGGACAAGAATTTTATACAAAAGCATCAAGAACTACTCAAGCGTTGAGGATAACACTTTTTGAAGGAGAGGGGCATGTTAGGTCCCTATACTACTAGTGTAACCCCTTATTGTTATTAGTACAACCCCTTTATTATATCGTTATGCCCATGTAGTCCCCATATTGTTATTATTGTGCCCCATAGAAGTCCACTATTGTTATTATTGTGCCCTTATATTATTATTGTTATGTCGGCTCTGATTATATTATGACCCCTTAGACTTCTATATATAAAAAGGAGGTCTTGTCATTTGTATCATTCAAGAATTGTTCATTTGTGTAATGTAAAGGAGGTTTCCCTCTCAAAGAGGCTGAATTCTAAGGCGTTTATCTTTCTTTTCTATCTTTTTGCGAGCTAGTTTCATAACAAAACCAATTTCATGTGACAACATGCACACACACACACACACGTATATATATTAACTCTAAAATTATTTTTTATATCTTATAGGCACATATATATATATGCTTCAATGGGAAAAAATATGGTGGGGAAGCATACATGTGTGAAATACAAGTTGGGTCACTTGGTTAGATGCCCTTGTACACCTTTGTTCATATTTTGTGGGTAGTATGGAATTAGATAGAATTTTATCCACATATTTTATCTTTGATGTACCTTTGAGTCAATCAAAATATCAAATCCTACCTAATACCGTATCTTTAAACAACTTTCAAATGCATATTTCCATAGTACACTAAGCACAACACTTAAGGACATCACTATTACATGGGATTGGGTAGTATAGATAAGGGTACAATATATACTTTCGAGTTAACAATATGAAGGAATTTCCCAAAGTAGTGTGGGTGACCAATATCAAACAAATGCTCAAGCTTAGCTAGCCACTATTGTAAACCTTATTTCTATTCCTTTTAGTAGAATGGCATGGTCTAATGACTACCACTAGAAATATGACCATCCATGGATAAAAGGATCATTGACCTACCCTTGTATCTATAATTTAACATAAAATATATATCTTTACAATCTCCGAATACATATAGCCCCTCATAAACACATATATTCCCTTGTAAACGCATAGGGGAAACATTGAGACATCATGTCCACACTCAAAACTAACATCAAAAATTAGTTGAACATTTTGAATGATCAATTAGGGTGAAAGGAAATTTGGGATATTTAGAGAGAAATCATGGCATAAAAAAATCAATTAATGTAAATCAACCCAATATGATGCATATATTTCATAAGTAACATATGAATATGATTATTTTATCTTGCCATCCTAATGGATTGGGTAGCTCAAATTCTTAAAATTTTCCACTTAGCACACTTTGGATGAGAAATTAAAGTTTGAGCATGTCCCTTAGATTTGTACAGGGATAATTTCATAGTGGTGGAAATGGAATAAGAATTTGTTACATAGGTACATTTCTTAAAATTAGTCTATGAAGGCATTCTATGATACATTAGACACTAATAACAAATTTGTTTAATACTCTCCAAGTTGTATTAAACCCAAAGAATATATTTCTTCTTTTGAGTGATTAGAAACCATAATTAAATATTTGGCTATTGATTTCTCCAAGGCTTGTTTTATTAATGGTTTCAAGGGGGAGATAAAGGCACAAGCCATGATGTATCACCTAGCTTCCTAGTTTGAAGCCTCTAAACTAAACCAACGAACACAAGTTGTTACAAGTATAGAGTCAACATGTCTTGATTTTCTTCAAAGGTAAAATCTAAGGTTTGTATGACCTTTACATCCCTATCCATGTGTTAACATCCACAAATTGACTAACGTACACATTGGGGAATGCCAACTTAACATTCTTTTCTATAATTGTGCTAAAAAATATTTATGATGACATCAATGTAAGGAACATAAATTATTTTTCATCAGTAGGATGCCATCTTGGAATTCATAGGAAATTTTAAGCAATGTCGTGAAAAAATTACATCCCATGGAATTGACATTATGTACTTATGAAGCTTCCACTTAGGAGTATCCATAGGACAAACCCCAAATTTCAATTCATGCTATGGAAATAACCACATCTCCTCAGACCTTGACTTTGGTTGGATATATCAAGCACATGAAGGTCATTGTCTTAGTTGAAATTTTAACAGTACCCACAATTTCACCAATCATTGAATGCCTCAAGAAAAACACTATTATGTCCATGCCATTAAAAAAATTGAAATCTTGATAGTGAATGTGAGCAATAAAAATTTGGTTTTTAAGTGTGAGAATATTAGATTCCGAATGAGTAACTATATATTGTATCTATCATGTTTTTTATTGAAATGAGATGTCATCATTGTCGATTTGGGTATGAAATGGTTACAAATATTAAGCCCCGTCAACATGGATTTGAAAGAGTTACACACGAGATTCAATAAAGAGTAACATAGATAAACCTTCAAAGGTATCCAAGAAGTCTCCCATGAAATCATCACCTCCTATCATATGGAAATGTCCTAAGAAAGGATTACTATGCATTATTTTACAAATCATTGTCATCCAATTAGTTGTGCACAATGTTGAATTTCGTAGCTATGGCCGACCTTCATAAATTATACTTTATCCCTTGTAATGTATAAATAATTTGTAAGATATGTTCTTCATGTCATTTTTTATTATTTAGCCCTTGAAAATATTATTGTAAGACATGTTCTTCATGTTGAATTTAAAAGAGAAAATTTTGAAAATTAAAATTTGAATTTTTGGCTCCAAGATAGTCAAGTCAGCCCTCCCTCAAGTCAAATCAGCCCCAGTTAAGAGACAAACCCTTTCACGAAGGAAAAACACTATATAAAGTCATTCTACCTCCTCCACAAAGACACCATTCGACCTCTCACAAGCAAGACAATTTATGGGCATTCAAGCGATGGAAAGAAGGACAAGAAGGATGAAGAACATCTCTATCTCTCTCTCTCTTATGTTTCTGTTCAGGATGAATTTCTAAGTTTCTGGATGGTTTCTAAGAGGTAAAATTTTAGCCTGGGCTAGATCTAATTAGGCTTAGTTACAGGGCAGATTGGAAGCTTGAATGAATAGCTAGATACTAGGTTTGACCATAAGCTTTGTTGATCAGTTTGACCTCATAGTTGACTAGCAACATTAGATGTATCTCTTGTTGAACTCAAGAATTTATCTAAGAAAAAGGTTTTTGGGTTTTCCTAAGGTAAATCTTGTGTCCTTTTTCTGCATTGTGATCTCTATTGTCCTTAAGGTTTTATGGTTGAATTTATTAATTGTAATTGCTTAATGATAAACTGAAATTGTTAAAAAAGGTCCATTAGAAGTAATTATCGTTATTTCATAAATATTGTGCTTGAATCTATTGCACTTGAAAAATCAACATGGTATCATAGCTTTGGTGAAGAAAAGGACATTGAGATCACTCTTGAAGAAGCTTTGGTAAGAGACCGCTCTTAAGGAAAACCTATATTTAAAATTTATTTGTCCATGACTATGGGTTACCATAAGAAGGAAGATAGGGTAACATTTATTGATGAAAAAATTCTTGTTTGGCTGAAGGGATCTAGTATAGATTATGCTAGAGTAATTGGAACTGGTGAAGGAAGGTTGTATAGACTCTTGAAACATCCTGCTCAAGCATTTTAACATAATGATATTAATACATGTGGGCTTTGGCATATAAAATTTGCCCACCTTCAATATAGATATTTGCATGCTTTAAAACAAATGGTTTTAGGTGTCCCAGAATTGTAGGTGGAGCATGAAGAAGTTTGTAAAGGTTGTGTGCTTAGAAAGAATATCAAAATGCCTTTCCCAAGCAATGAAAGTAGATCCAAGGAAATTTTGGAACTAATTCATTCCAACGTATGTGGTCCAATAACAACGAAATCTCAAATCTCTTGGTGGATCCTTGTACTATGTAACATTTATTGACGACTTCTCTTGCAAGACATAGATTTACTTCATGAATACAAAGGACAAAGTCTTTGATAAATTTATGGAATTCAAGGCTAAAGTTGAGTTCTCTTTGTGCATTGTGACCTCTACTATCCTTATGGTTTTATGGTTGAATTTTTGAAGTGTAATTGCTTAATGATAAACTAGAGTTGTTAAAAAAAGATATATATCATTAGAAGTAATTATCAATATTTCAGGAATATGTGCTTGTATTTATTGCACTTGAAAATAAACACGATATTAAAGCTCTGGTGATAAAAAGTACATTGAGATCACTCTTGAAGAAGATTTAGTAAGCGACCACTCTTGAGGAAGACCTATATCTACAATCTATTTTATTTTCAATGACTATGGATTCCCATATGAAGGCAGAAAACAAATTAGAAGGAGATACAAACTTTATAGATTGGAAAACAAGGATTGAATGTCTTCTTGCAAATGAATATTTCTTAGGTATTCTGAAAGGAAAGTACATTGAACTAGAAAAAGATGAAGAGAAATTAAAATTTGAGAAAGATGATATTACAACTAGAAGTATCATTATAGATTTCATCTCATTTGATTCCATATATCGCAGATCTTATCTCTTCAAATAAAATGTATAACACCCTAATTGGATTATACATTATCAAAATATTGGTCTAGAAATTAGTTTAAAGAATGAGCTTCGTGATGTTAGAATGACAAGGAATGATGCTATAGCCTCATATTTTATGAGGATTTCTCAATTGAGAGATCAATTTAAAGTAATTGATGAAATCATTACTGAAAATAGATTAGTGACTACAACACTTAGTGGTTTCCCTGAATCATGGGACCCATTTGCAACATGAATATGTGCCAGAAAATAAGCTCCAAATTTTGATGAACTATGGACCGCATGTACTCAAGAAGTGTTAAGGCTCATGTCAAGAGGGAGGATTTAGAGATTCGAATAAGGTGAATCACAAGCTTATGCAACATGTTACAAGAAGGGTGGAGGAAGAAATAAGTTTTCCTTTCAATGAAGAAATGAAGGAAGAGTAAATGAAGGGAAAAGACCTAAAGAAAGATTTTCTCCTCAAGGAAAAGAGACATATCAAAATTTCAAAGTTATCATTGTCATAAAGTTAGTCATTATAGAATCGATTGTCCTGAAAGATCGAATGATAGAAAGAGGAAGGGAAACTAACATGCTACCACAATAGACTTGGATGAACTTCCGAATAAGCATAAGAATGGAGATCTAGGTAATAAAGAATTCTTCTATTTCTTTCTCTTACTGATCTATTGTAGATAGTGAAGACTTGTGGCTAGTATATAGTGGTGCATCAAGGCACATGACAGGATATCGAGACAACCTCAAAATTCTGATGGAAAGAAGATTATCACAAAAGGTGAATCATGAAGATGTTTGTAAAGGTTGTGTGCTTGAAAGAATGTCAATAAGCATTTTCCAAGCAACGAAAGTAGACCCGAGGAAATTTTGGATCTAATTCATTATGATGTATGTGGTCCAATGCCAGTGAAATCTCTTGGAGGATCTTTGTACTATGTAACATTTATTGATGACTTCTCTCGCAAGACATGGATTTACTTCATGAAGAAAAAGGATGAAGTCTTTGACAAGTTTCAAGAATTCAAGGCTAAAGTTTAGTTCCCTTTATGCATTGTGATCTCTTCTGTCCTTATGGTTTTATGGTTGAATTTCTGAAGTGTAATTGCTTAATGATAAACTAGAATTGTTAAAAGAAGATATATATCATTAGAACTAATTATCAGTATTTCATAAATATTTTCTTCTAACTATTGCACTTGAAAAATCAACATGGTATCAGAGTTTTGGTGACAAAAAGGACATTGAGATCATTCTTGAAGAAGCTTTAGTAAGAGACCACTCTTAAGGAAGACCTAGATCTACAATCTACTTTTCTTTTCCATGACTATGGCTTCCCTTATGAAGGAATAAAACAAATTAGAAGGAGATACAAACTTTAGAGATTGGAAAACATGGATTGATCTTCTTCTTGCAAAGGAAGGCCTCTTGGGTATTGTGAAAGGAAAGGTCACTAAACTAGAAAAAGATAAAGAGAAATTAAAATTTGAGAAATATGATAATACAACTAGAAATATCATTGTAGACTTCTTCATAGATCATTTGATTCCATATATCATAAATCTTGACTCTTCAAAGAAAATATATAATGCCCTAATTGGATTCTACACTATCAACAATATTGGTTAAGAAATGAGTTTGAAGAATGTGCTTCTTGATGTTATAATGTTAAGAAATAATACCAAAGCCTCATATTTTATGATTATTTCTCAATTGAGAGGTAAACTTCAAGCAATTGATGAAATCATTCCTAAAAAGTAATTAGCAACTACAACGCTTAATGGTTTACTTGAATCATGGGACTCATTTGCAGTAGGAATATGAGATAGAAAAGAAGCTCCAAAGTTTGATGAACTATTGATCGCATGTACTCAAGAAGAATGAAGGCTCATGTCAAGAGGGAGGATTCAAAGATCCAAAGAAGGTGAATCTCAAGCTTATGCAACACGGTACAAGAAAGGTGGAGGAAGAAATAAGTTTAGCTTTCAAAGAAAAAATGGAGGAAGAAGAAATAAAGGAAGAAGACTTGAACAAAGAAGATCCGCTCCTAAAGGAAAAAGAGACATATCAAAAGTTCAATGCTATCGTTGTCATATATTTTGTCATTATAGAAGAGATTGTCCTGAAAGATCAGATGATAGAACTTGGAGACAATAAGAATTATGCAATTAAAGGCATTTGGAAAACATTCGTTGAGCTAGAATCAGGTGATAATGTTTATCTTAGTAAAATATTATATGTACTAGGTTTGAAGAATAATTTTGTTTCTATTTCATGCTTGGAAAATAAAGGATATAGAGTATCATTTGTTGATGGAAAGGTTCTTGTTTGGCCCAAAGACTCTAGTATAGTTTACACTAGAGAGATTGAAATTCGTGAAGGAAGGATGTATAGACTTTTGAATCAACCTACTCAAGAACTTTTTCATAAAGATATTAATCCATGTGAGTTTTGGCATAGAAATATGCTCACCTTCATTGTAGATCTTTTCCAACCTTAAAGAAAATGGTTGTAGGTGTTCTAGCTTTGCAAGTAGACCATGATGAAGTGTGTAAAAGATGTGCACTTGGGAAGAACATCAAGAAGCATTTTCAAAGTAGCGAAAGTAGATCTAAGTAAATTCTAGATTTGGTCCATTCTGATGTATGCGGCCCAATGCTGGTAAAATATCTTGGAGGATCTTTATACTATGTGATCCTTTTCGATGATTTCTCTCATAAGACGTGGATCTACTTCATGAAGACAAAAGATGAATTTTTTGACAAGTTTCAAGAATTTAACGCTGAAGTAGGAATCTTGAAGTGAAAGAAGATAAATATCCTGAGATTCATTTAATAGAGAAGAATAAATCTCCAAGGAGCTCATTTTATTTTGTAAAGAAGTTGGGATAAAGAGGGAGTTAATAGTCACTTAAAATCCATAACAAAATGAAGTTGTTGAAAGAAAGAACAAATTTATGAAGAATATGTGAAGGCAATGACGCACGATCAAGAACTGCCTATGTTTCTATGGAGTGAAGCATCTATGATAGTTTTCTACATTTAAAAACATAATTCCTTATCAAATTTTGGAATACAAGAGGGCCTAAAGAAGCGTTCACCAGATAAAAACCCCTAGTTGGTCATATGAGAATATTTGGTTGTCGTATTTATATCCATGTATCTAAATATAAGAGAAGGAAGCTAGAGCATTCAAGAAAGAAAGGAATATTTGTTGGATATAGTGAGTCATCAAAGGCTTAGAGAAGATATGTTCCAAGACAGAAACAAGTTGAAGTTAGTAGGGACGTGACCTTTTATGAAAATGTGGCTTATTGGAAATCCAAAGAAGTTCCCATGGACTTTGATGAGGATGAAAAACATGAAGCTTCGAAGGAAGAAGAAGGTTATAGTCCATCAAATCCTTTAAACCATCATGTTTATCATCAAGAAGAGCCAAAAGGGCCTAACAATCCAGTGGACCCAATTGTTGTTCTTGAAATCAGGAAGAGGCCAACTTGGCTTAGATCAACTTTACAAGAAGCAGAAGGACATGTAACACCACATGGCTCCTTCAAGGAAAGCAAGAGGCCAAAAAAGTATTCTAGATATGCGACTTTAATGGCTAATCTTATTTATGTTGAACCTTCCGCCTTTGAAGAAACAACTAGTCAAAAAGTATGGAAGGATGTTATGCTAAAAGGATACCAATCGATTATGAAGAATGATGAATGGGAGATTGTTCCTAGACATAAAGGAAAATTAATGGTGTCCTCAAAATTGGTATACAAGATCAAACAAGTGGTGGTAGACAGTATTGACAAATAAAAGGTGAGACTTGTGGCTAGAGTGATTACCTAGAAAGAGTGAGACTACTATGATGAGACTTTTTCTCTAGTTACCAAGTACACTACCATTAGATCTATTATTTCTATTGCTTATTCTATGGGTTGGAATTTACATTAGATGGATGTAAAGAATGATTTTCTTAATGGAGTGATTTAGGAAGAAATGTACATACGACAACTTCAAGGTTTGAGATCCATGGAAGAGAGTCTCACATATGCAGATTGAAAAAGCCTTGTATGGACATAAGTAAGCACTGAGCCTAGTATACATGAATTGATAATTATCTGACAAGACTTGGCTTCTCCAAGAGTGATGTTGATCCAGACATGTACTTTGAGGTTGCGAAAAATGAACCTATGATTCTATATGTTGATGACTTATTTCTAACGAGTGTGGAGCATCTCATTATTTAGTGTAAGAGGGAGTTGGCCTCTAAATTTGATATGAAGGATCTTGGATTAATGCACTACTATTTTGGGCTAGAAGTTTGGAAGAAGCCCGGTGAAGTCTTTCTTGGTCAAGGAAAATATATTATCAAGATCTTACAAAAGTTTGGAACGATGGATTTTAAATCAATGTCGACTCCCATGGTGACAAATTTTAGAAAGTTGAGAGACTCTGATTTTGATTTGGTAGATCCATCCATGCACTAGAAGTTGATTGAATCATTGATGTATTTGGTTAATACCAAGCCAGACATTTTCTTTGCAATGAAAATGTTGAGCCAATTCTAGGTGGAGCTAGGACATGATCATTGGATTATAGCAAAGCACATATTGAGATATATGTGTGGTACAATTGACTATGGTTTGATACATGTCTCAAACGGCAACATACAATTGCAGGGATATGTAGATGTAGATTGAGAAGGGAGTGTTGAAGACAAAAAGAGTACCTTTGGAGGTTGCTTCAATTTGGACTCCACTATGATTTCATGGATGAGTAGGAAGTAGACATTTGTTGCCCTCAGTACAACCAAGGCTGAATATATTGCAACTTGCTTAGCGAGTTGTGAAGTAGTGTGGCTTCAAAAGCTTCTCGCAAGATTGTTTGATCATGAACTAGAATCAACCATGAAATATTGTGAAAATCAAAGCTATAAAAAGCTAAAAAAGAATCCATTTTTCCATAAGAAGTCGTAGAACATCAAGATCAAGTACCACTTTATTCACGACATGGTACAGAAGGGAGCATTCAAGCTCTAATATGTTTCTACTAATGAGAAAATTGATGATATTATTACAAAGTCTTTATCCAATGCAAATTTTGTATACTTTAGGGAAAAACTTGAACTTGTTGAGAACACCTCTCTTAATGAGAGGGAGTGTTGATGAGATAGCATCATGGACTGACATTATCCCCCTATCATATATAAAAAGAATTATAGATAATGGTCTGGCAGAGTAAATACATTCTTCCTGTGTCTAGTACATCGACCAAAATTACGAAGAATGGTCCCAGAGGCCTAATATTACTTAGATTGTGGTCGTTGGGGATTCACCATGTGTCAGGTAGCAACCAGAATAATGGTTAACCAAGACTAGTCTATATATTATGTGATAGATAAACCAAAGTTATGGTGACTAGTTGATGCTAATGATGTGCCATGTGTCAGAGGTACTGACCAAAATTATGGCTGGTTTACCATGTGTGATGAGTACCGACCAAAATTATGGTGAATATGCACCATGTGTCAAAGGTAGTGACCAAAATGATGGTAGGTTTTTGATGATGATAAATCTACCGTGTGTCAAAGTTATTGACCATAATTATGGTAGATGAATGATGTTGATAATATTGATGATTTGTTATAACTTTTTCTTAAATAAATTTGTTCACATGAAGAATACCTTTCTATTCATTATGAATACCTTCCTAGCTAAGAGGGAGTGTTGAATTTTGTAGCTATGGTTGGTCATCATAATTTATATTCTAGCCCTTTTAATGTATAAAAAAATTATTAGACATGTTCTTCATGTCATTTTGATTGTTTATCCCTTGAAATAATTATTATAAGACATGTTCTTCATGTCAGATTTAAAAGGGAAAGGTATGAAATTTGAAATTAGAATTTTTTGCTCTAAAATAGTCAAGTTGGCCCTCCCTTAATTCAAGCCGGCCCCAATGAAGAGACATGCCCATTTGTGAAGGAATAACACTATATATAGGATTTATACCTCCTCCACAAAGGCACCATTCAATATCACACAAGAAAGATAGTTTATGGGCATACAAGCGAAGGACAAGAAGAAAAATAAGGATGAAGATCTTCATCTTGCATCCCATTTGAAGGACACCGTTGATTTTCCTTTAGGTCTCCACACAATCTCCCATAACCCATCCCATTGAAAAATGTAACTAGTGTTGGTCTTCATTAGAAGAAAAACAAGGACGGAGATCTTGATCTTGTATACCCATTAGGATGGAAATTGCTTAATGATAAACTAGAATATTTAAAAGAAGATCTATATCATTAGAAATAATGATTAGTATTTCCAAAATATTGTGCTTGAATCTATTTCACTTGAAAAATAAAGACACGACTCCTTGTATGCTATCTATCCTCAATTGTGGTGGCTAATGGACAAACATCAATAGTTCCTTGAACTACCCAAAGACTACCCTCCTCATGTAGTGAGAACAAGAAAAACTTCCAATTTATTGTAGATAGTCAACCATAAAATGTGCATCCTTGTAGACATCCTTTGGCATGAAAAATTGAAAATATAATTAATGAATTATTAGAAGACATATGTGTATATCCTAGTAGAAACCCCTCCTTCTCCCTAATCATGATGGTTTGAAGGAAAACAAAAATTGGTGGAGGTATCTTGGATTTCATGCTTTGAACAAGTTGATGATCAAATATAAATTTACAATTCCCATCATTGGAAACCACTTGAATGGGATCCATGGCACATATTTCATCACTATACTTGATTTATGTTCTAGTTATCTCTAAATTCATATGAAGAAAAATATAGATGTTCCAAGGACTACATTCTACAACAGAAGGACATTATGAATTTTTCGTGATTCCTTTTGGACTTTGAATGCTCCATTCACCTTTTCATATCCTCATGAATAAGTTTCTCCACACCTTTTTCACTACTTTGTGTTCATCTTCCTCGATGACTTGGGATATATAAAATAACCTTGAGAGACACACGTGAAAAAAATTGATCAATTAATACAACTACTCAGGATAACCAATTCTTAATCTAATGCTCCTAATACACTTTTGGCACTTATAAAGTAGAATATTTAGGCAACATTAAAAGTAGATAATGGGCGTGAATTGACCCTATCAATATTGATGTAGTGAAAGACTAGACATGTAATACCCCTAATTTTGATTCCTTTGTTTAGCAATGTATATATGTGTAGATGATGAATGGTTGAGATCAAAATGATGTACTCTGTAAATATACCTTGAATGATAACAAAAACGTGCTTCATTGTTTGATGATGCATAAGTAATAAAAATACAAGGGATATGATTCCATAAGGGAGGAAATAATTGGGCTTAAGGTGATTTAGGGGGGCTAAATGTAATTTTTTTAATCCGTAGGACTATGTCCTTTGTCTTATATTATCCTAAGTCGCACTAATATTAGAATTAGACTCAAAAACCCGATACACAATGTTCTCAGGAAGACATGTGGTGTATCTTAGGCATGAAAATATAACCCATAACTTTGGTCACACAAATACTATCAGTTGTGTGAAGGTTAATTCATGATGATCGAGAGAATTTGTCTCTAAGCCCAAGCTACCATGGTATTTTTGTGAGTAGATGATGGAAAAGTGCTACCATGAAACAATGAATCATTCAAACTATATATGGTAAATCATGGTTTTTCTAAAAACTTAATTACAATTGAGAATTCCTAAAGTCCCTCTTTGCGAGATTTCGTGGTGAGTCTATGTTGATACTAAAAACGAAAAGAGATAACTTAGGGGGTCACATGGAATAGAAGGGATCTCATTCCTTGGGTTGTACAAGTTGGTTGAAAAAGAGAGCTAGTTAATTAGAATTATTTTAAAGAGGTTATCGATCATGATCACATAGAAATTGGGTTGTGTGAGAGGATTAGGGCATAGTCATAGGTGATTTTTTCCTGCTAGACTCATAGCCTCAACATGGGGGTAGCCTTGTTGCAAAATTATTACGAGTAATAATGATCCTATAATTGGGTGGAATGTCATTCATCTATGGCTAGTAGGTAAATTAGTCCTAGAAGATAAGTATTTATGGCTTACTCATGCAAATGTTGAATCACTATTGTTTGCATTATGAATTGAATATTTTTTTGTATGCATAGCCCTACATGTTTATACTTGCATTCAATAATTTATTAACAATAGGACAATGTAGAAATAATGTATCAAAACTATTAGATGTGGATTCCAGCTAAGTAGATGGCTTGGTATAATATAGAAAAGTATCAAAACAAAATTTAGTACCCTTTATTCTCAATGGAGTGTATAGTGTATTGGGTACGTTACAAAATTGTATTAGAGCTATTGGTTATAGCACTAGGGTTTTATGGGATAGAAATTGGAATTCAAAGGAAGAGACTACAATTTTTATATTAAGTCTTTGATAAATTGTTTGTGTGGAAAACCTTTGTAAATGTTTCAGTTAATAAATTCAAGGTTCTAAAGCTACCCACACATTGTGAGATGGAATTATATTTTGATTTGAAAGTATATGAGAGAATAATTAAGAAATTATAAGTTTGACCTACATATGGAATTGGGGAAAATGCCAACTAGGTTTATCTTGGGTGGTTGGGAGAAATGATTTGTATCCTCCCCACCCAGGTTCAATCCCTACAAGTTACATGTTGTGATCATATGGAATATAGGATTGTAATGGTTTTGATCCTTGTTGATTGAACATGAGGCCTACAAAATATCTTACCCTTTCCTACGATTTGGAGCGTGTAATGAATGGTTACATGGAAATAAATAAATGAAATACGGGAAAATCCCAAAATTGGAAAATTTCTCTGATATTGTATGAAACACATAAGTTTTAGTCGTATACAATGGAATTGGATATGGATGTCAAAGAAATATAAATTAAGGATTTCATGGTGTTTATATGAAGGAAATTGGAAAAGTACAAAATCGATGAAAATTCCCAATTCGATATGGGCAATAAAATAAGATGTGGACCTTATATATATGACATGTATAGGTAGGATTATATGGGGCTATTAGGTGATGTTGCATGGAGTTATGTTGTTTCCGGGTTGTAGGAATAAGGTAGGGTCCATAATGGTAAAGGTATCTAAGTTGGAAAAGGTGGTTTGCATAGGTAAGTGAAGTGATAGTCTGAAATTTTGAAATGTCTCCACAATCATTATCAAGGTGATACAATTGGTCTTAAATAACTACACCTTAAATACCAACATTTTTACCCTCCACAATTGATTTCAATCGTTGATCTAGATTACCATTACATGAACTTACACATCGAGGATGGAAGATTAGAGATGAGACTTGCAATCACATCATCCAATAATAATATTCCAAGTGGATTTTGACTGGGGGTGGTAGCAGCTAGGGTTGTGTCTATGGTGGAAAATGTAGTTGGGCACACAAATGGTAGTCAGTAGTTTATGGAAGCTAAGGTGGTGGTGTTTCCCAAGGTTAAAATTCCTTTGGAATTATTATCAATATGAAACATTTTCCCTAGGTGATAAGAATTTTTGGAGGGTTGAGGTAATTTTAAATAGAAATAAGTCGATCCTTCACTATTGATCACTAATATTGATATAAATTTATATCACAAAAACATTTAGGTTAATCTAGGGATGATTAGAAATGGGACCTTGCATGTCACACTAATCAATGAAAGTATGCCAAGAGGTATATAGGACATAAAAAGTACAAGTGGATCACGATAAATAAAATTTCATAACATCTATAAAATAAAGAGGAGAAAGGTAAAGGGGGGTATCAATGGATAACATTACAAGGAGCCAAGGGAAGATGACATGGTAACATCATAGGCTAATAAGTGGATACCATTGCCACATCATCACGTGTTTGCAAGGATGTCATGAAAAATTAAGGTGCATTATGTGTTATATATTATCTCTTAAGTATAAAATGCAATTATTTTCCTGGAAATATATGTGTGTGTGTGTGTGTGTTATCCCTTGAAATCATCGATGAAGGCTCCCCTAAAATCATCACATCCCATCATATGAAAAATGTCATAGAAACATATCATTGTTGCACTATTGCACTAATCAATTTCATGTAATTAGTTTTCATTGACTCCTTGCATGTTATCCATCTTTTTTATGGTGGCTAATGGAAAAACATCAACATGTCTATGAACCATACAAGGACTATTCCCCTTGCGTTGTAGTGCCCCACTCTTGTTGACATGATATTTAGACTATCTTGACTTTGAGACATCATTTAACTTATATATTATTCTTTGAGGAAAACATTATGATGATCTAGACATTTTAAGTATTTTGAGAAGACATGTATTTCATGATATTATGATATTTTACTATAATTATGATGACGATGATGATGTTAATGATGGTCTTTATATGTGATCATTTATAATGTTTATTGGATGATAATTACATCATGATTATTAGCTTTTACTAACTATTTCCTAAGTGTGGCAAGAAAACAGGACCATGAATACAACACATACCATGATGGTTTGAGTCACAATGCGATTTATGTTTCGATATTTGATATTGATGCAGATAGTGGGTATGCTTATATTGATTATATTAATGGATGTTCTCTCAAATTTTGTAGGAATTGATAAGTGTTGACCAAATGACCCACATACTGGTACTGGGGTTGTAGGTGAAGGAGACTAGACATCTTCGGAGGGGTATAATCAACATCTCTAGCCATACCTACTAGCACTCCAACTATGGCTTGGGATGAAGTACGATGAGGGTGGGAAGGCTACTTATCCTTGGAGTTGCAAAAAAATTTCAGGGTTATACAATGGATATGGCTTCTCACAAGGTATGGGTATGGGTGCGCATTAAGGTGAGATTTGATGCTTAGTCACCATGAAACTATCAACAAGGGCAATGAAGAGACTATTGGGTTATCATTCCTCCATTGTTTCTTTCCCCTACTTAGATCACAGGTGTTTGAAGGTAAACCTGTGGAAACCTTGGAATGTGAAGTTATTGAAGGGCATGAGAGTTGGCACCCTTGGCACCAGACAAAGTATAAGGAAATCTATGATTTTGGTTAATTCATAAGTCCTAAAAGATCGATATGTTATGGACGATTAAAGAGAAAAACTTTCGTAGAATTGAATATCAAGTTAACATAAAGTTTAACGTGTTAAATTAAAAACTAAACTAAATATGAAAACATAGTAATTGAAATAAATGACTTGGCTAATGTTCGTAGAGCCTGTCTTGAGCTGGATACAAATGTCCATTGTGCAGTTCCAGGAGCCAGTCTCCCAGCTTAGTCACTTAGACTGCATAATGCGCAGTCTCTCCCAAGCCCTATCCCAGACTGAACTAAGCATTACGCAGTTCCAATCATCAAGCTTCCACACTGGCTGATGGGACTACGTAGTGCGCAGTTACCATAGTCAGTCAATCACCCATGTCAGTCAAAACTGCGCATTTTCTCTCATCAGATGCCCTGGTTGCTGCTTGATCATGATGTAAAGTTGGATTTGTAAGAGTTGATGTTTTCTTGCCATGAGTGTCCGTTCTGTCCCACATGTGCCACACTCATGAAGCACTTCTCTCTAGTAGTCATTGTACCATGGCACCAAAGAGAGTTGTTTCAAGAGAGACCACCGAAAGAAGTATTGGGGAAGTAGTTGAGTAAGTACCAGTTTACTTGCCAATATATGCATATGCCCAACTTTTTACAGAAAATAAGTCAACACTAACATGGCAGCAAGACTAGCAGCAGTGGAAGAAGGCAACAATCTAGTTTAGGATCAAGAAAAGAGGAAATTGATAACATAACATAGGGAGAACAAAGATGCAAAGCAAAAGAGGATTTAATATTCATGCAAACAACTTTGACAACAGAAGAAAAAGGAATCAAAGGACACAAACAACAGAGCGAAGGAAGAGAGAAAATCAGAGCTTGCAGGTAAAAGAACTGAGATCACAACAAGCAGAACAAGAGTTGAAGGAAGAACAAGAGATGAGAAGTGGAAACAAGAATAAGAACAAAGGTAAGGCATAATGAACGAGAAAAAAACACTAATATAGTCTGATGAGATGGAACAACTAGCATCTGAGGAAGAGAGTGAACAAGTTGACAGGTACATGGAGTAGTTGATGTGTGAGGCCACCAGTGATGACTTGCAACTGAGTGTAGACAACGTGCAGAAGTACATTGGTGGTTGAGCCACACTTAGGACAATGATGTGCATGCTTCAGGACGAGACGACCACATTCTAAGACCACATGCCCAGATGCCATAGAGGCAAGAGTATGCTTTCAGCAAGACAACATCAAGCATTTTAGGGACATCACAACACAATACCAAGATTGGCATTAGTACATGACCGAGAAGAATCAATTGGATGTTGCCGAGTTGGTATTTCTCCAAACCTCGGAGTCATAGTGTTTTGTCTTGTTAGGCTATCTCTAACCTATTTTGCTCACATGGGTACATGTGGAAAATGGTATTATTATAAATATGTTGTAAGTGAAATTCCAAGTGTCACTAGTGGAATGTGAATAGTCACGATGTAATGTAAAGAGTCATGAGGGTAGTCCAAGAGTCAGAGGGGAATGTTAAGGGTCACCCCATCCTTTACTATATATAGAACCTCATAACTCATAGTACGGTCTTTTGGGAGCCAAGATTTTAGCTAGGCATTGCTTAGAGAAGGCTTGGAGAGTATTGTGATGAGCCTTGGCTTCTCCACAACATAGAGTGAGTACATCTCTTTGGAGGAGCAGGAAATATTGAATGTAATGTTCCCCTATTGGGGCTAGTGGCTATCAATGGTATATGTATGGATGGAACTTTAACTTAACAATGTATAACTGAGCCAGCACCATTTCATACATATGTCGTTATTGTAGTTTGACTATTCTGGTTACTTTAGCAATGTATGTTATTTAACTTACGCATTTGTGTATGAACTATTTTGTATGCAATTGTATGAATCTTGTTGAAGACATGTTGTTGTGTTAACCCGCCACTTTGGATTGTGGACTATTCTGCTTCTAGCATGTGATGTCATTCCGCTTGTATATTCCTTTCAGGTTGCATACTATTATAGGCATCTAAGGGACACACTTCATTTTCCCCTCCGTGTGATAGAACCCCCATGCATCTCACTTGACTCTCTGCAAGGTCACACACTTGCTTTCGACAAAGTTATCACACTTACCTCTGCATGCTACCGCAATCAAGGCATTACTTTACTACCCATGGCTGGGGCTCCTACTCCAAACGGTCTGAGGTCTAGTTGGGACTTATTACCGAGGATATCCCCTTATATGTTGGTGGGTCCAACACCGTCAACAGAGATAATTTTAAACCTTTGGTTTTTGAATAGTACTAATAATATTCTAGAATATTCCATGGAGGTTAAATCCCTACCATCCACCTAATAATTATTGATAGTTAAATTAAAATTATGGAAGCCCTATTCCAAAATAAACATGGTCTTCAATTTAAAACAAGCACAATTCATTGGCTTGAACAACATCTAGGCCACTAGTAGGGTTTCTAAAGTGACTATCATTGTACATTTGTTTTTGTTAGATCATGGTGCATTTCCCCAATAATTATTGATAATTAAATTAAAATTATGGAAGCCCTATTCCAAAATAAACATGGTCTTCAATTCAAAACAAGCACAATTCATTGGTTTGAACAACATGTGGGCCACTAGTAAGGTTTTTAAAGTGACTATCATTGTACCTTTTTTTTTGTTAGATCATGGTGCAATATAATGTTGGCTAACATTAATTTTGTCTTAGAAAGTGATTAAGATAACTACATTAAGATTGGGTGGTGGATATATATTAATATAATTGATTGAATAACTAACTAACTAACTAACTAATATATATATATATATATATAGATAATATTTTGAATTTTTTAATTAAAGAACTCTTTTCAAATGAGTTTAAATTTTAAATATAATATTTTATAATTAAAATTTTCATTTATAAAAAGGGAAACTCTAAATTTCTTTTAAATTTAAAGAGTTCAATATTTATGGTGTATATAACTTGTTTATTGAGTGTTTTGTTAAGATGTGATGCAGTTGGTTCAAATCTTGACTAGCCCTTTCTACCGCATGGGGAAATATGGAATTGAGCCCATGTCACAAACCTCAACTATCCTTGTGTAACACGTGGAATATCATGGAATCGACTCAAAATCATGTGAATACGAGACCATCTTAGTTATTGACATCATGAATCAAATTCATGTCACACAAATATGATTATGCCCTAGTTGTTAATTCTGCCATAGATAAAAAAAGAAAAAAAAATGTAAAGAGTTCAATTTTCAAATTTCTTAATTTACAATGAGCTCCTAAACATTGGGTGTATTTTATATTTTTTATACGACTATCCATACTCATTTTATGTTGTGTTAGGCACATGGTAGTTTTTCACATAATTTTGTAGTTTCAGTTAAGGAACTATGGTTGCATTCTAATCTAAGGTAAATGAATTGGAGGTTCATGGATGATACAAGATATATATTTTATTGTAATATTGTACAAAATAATATAATTGCTTGTTTTCCCAATTTTGGGTTTCCAAGATAAAATCTCTATGTTAATGTGTGTGTCTCCTATTCCATATTTTCTATTTTATTAAGAAATTGTTTGTAGAAATTAATTGTAAAGGGTTCAAACCTACACTAGACCAATCTCCAACCCTACACTAAACCAATCACCAAATTATTTAATATATGTGAAAAAAGTTGTTTGATAATGAATTAATTGATTTGTTTTAACATTCTAATATAAGTGTTTATGAATATTAAATATATTTAGCATTTTTTGTTAAATTAATAGTGACGTCAATTTAAAAAAAAATAGAATGCTAAGAGAGAGTGCACTATACCATAAACAAGGATGTATTTTACTATCTAGTTATGTGCTTACCTTAAAATTAAATTTTTGTTCTCGAATTATTATTTTTGAGGTTCTTAGTAATTCATGATCCATATCCATTAGTATGAGTAAGAGTACGTAGAGTATTAAGAATTTGTTTGCAACAATTAATTCTATAGGGTTAAAACCATCATTAAACCAATAACCACAATATCTAATATATGTTAAAAACAATTTCTGATAATGAATTAATTGATTTGTTTTATCATTCGAATATAAGTGATTGTGAATATTAAAGTTATTAAGAATTTTATTTGAATTAATAGTGTAATCAATGTAAAAAAAATTAGAATCTCGAGAGGGGGTCCATTATACCATATCCCTTAGCATGATTAAGAGTACATAGAGTGAGTATTCGTTAGATGTAGAATCTAATTCCACATCTAGCAAGTGCCCACACTTGAACTTTAAGTAAATCTATGAGGAGATAAGTCGAAGATACTATTAAAAAATGTGTTTTTCTTCTTTTCCCTCCTAAAAAATTTACCTATGGGGATGAAATCAATGTCTTGAATCATATTGGTTCTCTTAAACTTGAGTTTGTTAGTACATTTTTAGTTTGAGAACCATTATTCACTTCAAAACTCATCTAATCATTAGAAGTGGTACCAAACCAATTTCATGTGACAACATGAACATATATATATATATATATATAAAAAAAACTTGTTTTTTATAGTTTATAGGCACATATATCTATGCTTCAATGGGAAAAAATATGGTGGGGAAGCATACATGTGTGAAATACAAGTTAGGTCACTTGGTTAATGCCCTTGTACACCTTTGTTCATATTTTGTGGGTAGTATGGAATTAGATAGAATTTTATCCACATATTTTATCTTTGATGTACCTTTGAGTCAATCAAAATATCAAATCCTACCTAATACCATATCTATAAACAACTTTCAAATGCATATTTCCATAGTACACTAAGCACAACACTTAAGGACATCGCTATTACATGGGATTGGGTAGTATAGATAAGGGTACAATAGATACTTTCTAGTTAACAATATGAAGGAATTTCCAAAAGTAGTGTGGGTGACCAATATCGAACAAATCCTCAAGCTTCGCTAACCACAATTGTATACCTTATTTTTATTCCTTTTAGTAGAATGGCATGGTGTAATGACTACCACTAGAAATATGACCATCCATGGATAAAAGGATCACTGACCTACCCTTGTAACTATAATTTAACATAAAATCTATCTTTACACTCTCCTAATACATATAGCCCCTCATAAACACATATATTCCCTTGTAAACACATAGGGAAACATTGAAACATCATGTCCACACTCAAAACTAACATAAAACATTAGTTGGACATTTTGAATGGTCAATTAGGGTGAAAGGAAATTTGGAATATTTAGAGAGAAATCATGTTATAACAAAATCAATTAATGTAAATCAACCCAATATGGTGCATATATTTCATAAGGAACATATGAATATGATTATTTGATCTTGCCATCCTAATGGATTGGGTAGCTCAAATTCTTAAAATTTTCCATCTAGCACACTTTGGATGAGCAATTAAAGTTTGAGCATGTCTCTTAGATTTGTACATGGATAATTTCATAGTGGTGGAAATGGAATAAGAATCTGTGACATAGGTACATTTCTTAAAATTAGTCTATGAAGGCCTTCTATGATAAATTAGACATTGATAACAAATTTCTTTAATACTCTTTAAGTTCTATTAAACCCAAAGAATATATTTCTTCTTTTGAGTGATTAGAAACCATAATTAAATATTTGAATATTGATTTCATCAAGGCTTGTTTTATTGATGATTTCAAGGGGGAAATAAAGGCACAAGCCATGATTTATGCTTCCTAGTTTGAAGCCTCTAAACTAAACCAACGCACACAAGTTGTTACAAGTATAGAGTCAACATGTCTTGATTTTATTCAAAGGTCAAATCTAAGGTTTGTATGACCTTTACATCCCTATCCATGTGTTAATATCCACAAATTGACTAATCTACAAAAGGGGAATGCCAACTTAACATTCTTTTCTATAATTGTGCTAAAAGATATTTATGATGACATCAATGTAAGGAACAAAAATTATTTGTCATCAGTAGGGCACCATATTGGAATTCATAGGAAATTTTAAGCAATGTCGTGAAAAAATTACATCCCTTGGAGTTGACATTACGTACTTATGAAGCTTCCACTTAGGAGTATCCATGGGACAAACCCCAAATTTCAATTCATGCTATGGAAATAACCACATCTCCTCAGACCTTGACTTTGGTTGGATATATCAAGAACATGAAGGTCATTGTCTTAGTTGAAATTTTAATAGTACCCACAATTTCACCCATCATTGAATGCCTCAATAAAAACACTATTATGTCCATGCCATTAACAATTTTGAAATCATGATAGTGAATGTCAGCACTACAAAATTGGTTTTTAAGTGTGAGAATATGAGATTCTGAATGAGTAACTATATATTGTATCTATCATGTTTTTAATTGAAATGAGATGTCATCATTGTAGTTTTGGGTATGAAATGGTTACAATTATTAAGCCCCATCACCATGGATTTGAAAGAGTTATACATGAGATTCAATAAAGAGTAACATAGATAAACCTTGAAAGGTATCCAGTAAGTCTCCCATGAAATAATCACCTCCTATCATATGGAAATGTCCTAAGACAGGATTACCATGCATTATTTTACAAATCATTGTCATCCAGTTAGTTGTGCACGATGTTGAATTTCGTAGCTATGGACAGTCTTCATAAATTATACTGAAAATAAATTAGTGACTACAACACTTAATGGTTTACCTGAATCACGGGACCCATTTGCAACATGAATATTTGCCAAAAAAGAAGCTCCAAATTTTGCTGAACTATGGACCACATGTACTCAAGAAGTGTTAAGGCTCATGTCAAGAGGGAGGATTTAGAGATCTGAATAAGGTGACTCTTAAGCTTATGCAACACGTTACAAGAAGGGCGAAGGAAGAAATAAGTTTTCCTTTCAATGAAGAAATGAAGGAAGAGTAAATGAAGGGAAAAAGACCGAAAGAAAGATCTGCTCCTCAAGAACAAGAGACATGTCAAAATTTCAAAGTTATCATTGTCATAAATTTAGTCATTATAGAATCGATTGTCCTGAAAGATAGAATGATAGAAAGAGGAAGGGAAACCAACATGCTACAACAATAGACTTGGATGAACTTCCAAAGAAGCATAAGAATGAAGATCGAGGTAATAAAGAATTCTTTTATTTTTTTTCTCTTACTGATCTATTGTAGATAGTGAAGACTTGTGGTTAGTATATAGTGGTGCCTCAAGGCACATGATGGGAGATCAAGACAACCTCAAAATTATGATGGAAAGAGTATTATCACAAAAGGTGAAGCATGAAGAAGTTTGTAAAGGTTGTGCGCTTAGAAAGAATGTCAATAAGCCTTTTCCAAGCAGCGCAACTAGACCCGAGGAAATTTTGGATCTAATTCATTATGATATATGTGGTCCAATGCCAATGAAATCTCTTGGAGGATCTTTGTACTATGTAACATTTATTGATGACTTCTCTTGCAATACATGGATTTACTTCATGAAGACAAAGGATGAATTCTTTGTCAAGTTTCAAGAATTCAAGGCTGAAGTTGAGTTCTCTTTATGTATTGTGATCTCTACCGTCCTTATGGTTTTATGGTTGAATTTCTGAAGTGTAATTTCTTAATGATAAACTAGAATTGTTAAAAGAAGATATATATCATTAGAAGTAATTATTAGTATTTCATAAATATTTTCTTGTAACTACTGCACTTGAAAAATCAACATGGTATCAGAGTTTTGGTGACAAAAAGGACGTTGAGATCATTCTTGAAGAAGCTTTAGTAAGAGACCACCCTTGAGGAAGACCTAGATCTATAATCTATTTGCTTTTCCATGACTATGGGTTCCCTTATGAAGGAAGAAAACAAATTAGAAGGAGATACAAACTTTAGAGATTGGAAAACATGGATTGATCTTCTTGCAAAGGAAGACCTCTTGGGTATTGTGAAAGGAAAGGCCACTAAACTAGAAAAATATGAAGAGAAATTAAAGTTTGAGAAATATGATAATACAACTAGAAATATCATTGTAGACTTCGTTAGATATCATTTGATTCCATATATCATAAATCTTCACTCTTCAAAGAAAATATAATGCCCTAATTGGATTGTACACTATCAACAATATTGGTTAAGCAATGATTTTGAAGAACGTGTTTCTTGATGTTAGCATGTTAATAAATAATACTAAAGCCTCATATTTTATGATGATTTCTCAATTGAGAGGTCAACTTCAAGAAATTAATGAAATCATTCCTAAAAGGGAATTAGCGACTACAACACTTAATGGTTTACTTGAATCATGGGACTCATTTGCAGTAGGAATATGAGCTAGAAAAGAAGCTCCAAAGTCTGATGAACTATGGATCACATGTACTCAAGAAGAATGAAGGTTCATGTCAAGAGGGAGGATTCAAAGATTTGAAGAAGGTGACTCTCAAGTTTATGCAACACGTTACAAGAAGGGTGGAGGAAGAAATAATTTTGGCTTTCAAAGAAAAACTAGTCTGGCAGAGGACATACATTCTTCATGTGTCTAGTACATCGACCAAAATTACAAGAATGGTCCCAGAGGCATAATATTACTTAGATAGATTGCGGTATTTGGGGATTCACCATGTGTCAGGTAGCAACTAGAATAATGGTTAACCAAGACTAGTCTATATTTTATGTGATAGATAGACTACAGCTATGGTGACTAGTTGAGACTAGTTGATGCTAATGATGTGCCATGTGTCAGAGGTACTGACCAAAATTATGGTTGGTTTACCATGTGTGAGGATTACTGACCAGAATTATGGTGAATATGCACCATGTGTCAGAGGTAGTGACCAAAATGATGGTAGGTTTTCGATGATGATAAATCTACCATGTGTCAAAGTTATTGACCGTAATTATGGTAGTTGAATGATGTTGATAATATTGATTATTTGTTATAAATTTTTCTTAAAGAAATTTGTTCACATGAAGAACACCTTTCTATTCATTATGAATACCTCCCTACATAAGAGGGAGTGTTGAATTTTGTAGCTATGGTTGGTCATCATAACCTATATTTTAGCCCTTTTAATGTATAAAAACTTTATTAGACATGTTCTTCATGTCATTTTGATTGTTTATCCCTTGAAAGAATTATCATAAGACATGTTCTTCATGTCAGATTTAAAAGGGAAATTTTTGAAATTTGAAATTCGAATTTTTTGCTCTAAGATAGTCAAGTTGACCATCCCTTCATTCAGGCCTGCCCTAGTGAAGAGACATGCCCATTTGTTAAGGAATAATACTATATATAGGATTTCGACCTCCTCCACAAAGGCACCATTCAATCTCACACAAGAAAGAAAGTTTATGGGCATCCAAGCGAAGTGAAAGAAGAAAAAGGACGAAGATCTTCATCTTGCATACCCATTTGGAGGACACCATTGATTTTCCTTTAAGTCTCCACACAATCTCCCATAACCCATCCCGTTGAAAAATGTAACTAGTGTTGGTCTTCATTAGAAGAAAAACAAGGACAGAGATCTTGATCTTGTATACCCATTTGGAGGATGGAAATTTCTTAATGATAAACTAGAATATTTAAAAGAATATCTATATCATTAGAAGTAATGATTAGTATTTCCAAAATATTTTGCTTGAATCTATTGCACTTGAAAATAAATACATGACTCCTTGTATGCTATATATCCTCAATTGTGTTGGCTAATGGAAAAACATCGATAGTTCCTTGAACTACCCAAGGACTATCCTCCTCATGTAGTGAGAACAAGCAAAACTTCCAATTTATTGTAGATAGTCAAGCATAAAATGTGCATCCTTGTAGACATCCTTTGGCATGAAAAATTGAAATTGAAAATATAATTCATGAATTATTAGAAGACATATTTGTATATCCTAGTAGAAGCCCCTCCTCCTCCCTAATCATGATGGTTTCAAGGAAAACGGAAATTGGTGGAGGTATCTTGGATTTCATGCTTTGAACAAGTTGATGATGAAAGATAAATTTACAATTCCCATCATTGGAGACCACTTGGATGAGATTCATGGCGCATATTTCATCACCATACTTGATTTATGTTCTAGTTATCTCTAAATTCATATGGAGAAAAATATAGATGTTCCAAGGACTACATTCTACAACAGAAGAACATTATGAATTTTTCATGATTCCTTTTGGACTTTGAATGCTCCATTCACCTTTTTATATCCTTATGAATAACTTTTTCCACACCTTTTTCACTACTTTGTGTTCATCTTCCTCAATGACTTTGGATTTATAAAATAAACTTGAGAGACACACATGGAACAAATTGATCAATTAATACAACTACTTAGGATAACCAATTATTAATCTAATTCTCCTAATACACTTTTGGCACTTATAAAGTAGAATATTTAGGTGACATTGAAAGTAGATAATGGGTGTGAATTGACCTTATCAATATTGACGTAGTGAAAGACTAGACATGTAATACCCCTAATTTTGATTCCTTTATTTAGCAATGTATATATGTGTAGATGATGAATGGTTGAGATCCAAATGATGTAATCTGTAAATGTACCTTGAATAATAACAAAAAATTGCATCATTGTTTGATGATGCATAAGGAATAAAAATACAAGGGATATGATTCAATAAGAGAGGAAAGAAATTAGGCTCAAGGTGCTTTAGGGGGCCTAAACGTAATATTTTTTTATCCGTAGGACTATGTCCTTTGTGATATATTATCCTAAGTCATACTAATATTAGAATTAGTTTCCAAAAGGCGATACACAATGTTCTCAAGAAGACATGTGGTGTATCTTAGGCATGAAAATATAACCCATAACTTTGGTCACACAAATATTATCAGTTGTGTGAAGGTTAATTCATGATGATCGGGGGAATTTGTCTCTAATTCCAAGCTACCATGGTATTTTTGTGAGTAAATGATGGAAATGTGCTACCATGAAACAATGAATCATTCAAACTGTATATGGTAAATGACGGGTTTTCTAAAAACTTAATTACAATTGAGAATTCCTAAAGTCCCCCTTGGCGAGCTTCCGTGGTGAGTTTATGTTGATACTAAGAAAGGAAAGGGATAACTTAAGGGATCACATGGAAAAGAGGGGATCTCATTCCTTGGGTTGTACAAGTTGATGGAAAAAGAGAGCTAGTTAATTATAATTATTTTAAAGAGGTTATCGATTACGATCATATAGAAATTGGGTTATGTGAGAGGATTAGGGCATAGTCATAGGTGATTTTTTCCTGCTAGACTCATAGCCTCAACATGGGGGTAGCCTTGTTGTGAAATTATTATGAGTAATTTTGATCATATAATTGGGTGGAATGTCATTCATATATGGCTAGTAGGTAAATTATTCCTAGAAGATAAGTATTTATGGCTTACTCAAACAAATGCTGAATCACTATTGTTTGCATTATGAATTAAATATTTTTTTGTATGCATAGCCCTACATGTTTATACTTGCATTCAATAATTTATTAACAATAGGACAACATAGAAATATAGTATCAAAACTATTATATGTGGATTCCAACTAAGTAGATGGCTTGGTATAATATAGAAAAGTATCAAAACAAAAAGATACAAAAAAATGTTTTGCTTTAGTACCCTTTATTCTCAATGTAGTGTATAGTGTATTGGGTACGTTACAAAATTGTATTAGAGATATTGGTTGTAGCACTATGGTTTTATGGGATAGAAATTGGAATGCAAAGGAAGAGACTACAATTTTTATATTAAGTGTTTGATAAATTTTTTGTGTGGAAAAACTTTGTAATGCTGTAGTTAATAAATTCAAGGTTCTAAAGCTACCCACACATTGTGAGATGGAATTATATTTTGATTTGAAAGTATATCAAAGAAAAATTAAGAAATTATAAGTTTGACCTACATATGGAATTGGGGAAAATGCCAACTGGGTTTATCTTGGGTGGTTGGGACAAATGATTTGTATCCTCCCCACCCAGGTTCAATCCCTACAAGTTACATGTTGTCATCATATGGAGTATAGGATTGTAATGGCTTTGATACTTGTTGATTGAACTTGAGGCCTATAAAATCTCTTACTCTTGCCTACGATTTGGAGTGTGTAGTACTTGGTTACATGGAAATAAAAAAACGAAATTGGGGAAAATCCTAAAATTGGAAAATTTCCATAATATTGTATGAAATACATAAGTTTTAGTCGTATACAATGGCATTCGATATGGATGTCAAAGCAATCTAAATTAAGGATTTCATGGTGTTTCTATGAAGGAAATTGGAAAAGTAAATAATTGATGAAAATTCCCAATTCGATATGGGAAATAAAATATGATGTGGACCTTATATATCTGACATGTATGGGTAGGATTATATGGGGCTACTAGGTGATGTTTCATGGAGCTATGTTGTGTCCAAGTTGTAGGAATAAGGTAGGGTCCATAATGGTAAAGGTATCTAAGATAGAATAGGTGGTTTGCATAGGTAAGTGAAGTGATAGTTTGAAATTTTGAAATGTCTCCACAATCATTATCAAGGTGATACAATTGGTCTTAAGTAACTACACCTTAAATACCAACATTTTTACCCTCCATAATTGATTTAAATCGTTGATCTAGATTACCATTATAGGAACATACACATCGAGGATGGATGATTAGAGATGAGACTTGCAATCACATCATCCAATAATAATATTCCAAGTGGAGTTTGAGTGGGGGTGGTAGCAGCTAGGGTTGTGTCTATGGTGGAAAATGTAGTTGGGCCCACAAATGGTAGTCAGTAGTTTATGGAAGCTTAAGAGGTGGTGTTTCCCAAGGTCAAAATTCCTTTGGAATTATTATCAATATGAAACATGTTCCCTAGGTGATAAGAATTGTTTCGAGGTTTGAGGTCATTTTAAATAGAAATAAGTCGATCCTTCACTATTGATCGCTAATATTGATATAAATTATATCACAAAAACATTCATGTTAATATAGGGATGATTAGAAATGGGACCTTGCATGTCACATTAATCAATGAAAGTATGCCAAGAGGTATATAGGACATAAAAAGTACAAGTGGATCATGATAAATAAAATTTCATAACATCTATAAAATAAAGAGGAGAAAGGTAAAGGGGGGTATGAATGGATAACATGACAAGTAAGGAGACAAGGGAAGATGACATGGTAACATCATAGGCTAATAAGTGGATACCATTGCCACATCATCACGTGTTTGCAAGGATGCCATGAAACATGAAGGTGCATAATGTGCTATATATTATCTCTTAAGTATAAAATGTAATTATTTTCATGGTAATATGTGTGTGTGTGCGTGTGTTATCTCTTGAAATCTCCGATGAAGGCTCCCTAAAATCATCACATCCCATCATATGAAAAATGTCATAGAAAAGGATCACTATTGCATTATTGCACTAATCAATGTCATATAATTAGTTTTCGATGACTCCTTGCATGTTATCCATATGTTTGTGGTGGCTAATGGAAAAACATCAACATGTCTATGAACCATACAAGGACTATTCCCCTTGCGTTGTAGTGCCCCACTCTCGTTGACATGATATGTAGACTATCTTGACTTTGGGACATCATTTAACTTATATATTATTCTTTGAGGACAACATTATGATGATTTGGACATTTTAAGTATTTTGACATGACATGTATTTCATGATATTATGATATTTTACTTTCATTATGATGACGATGATGATGTTAATGATGGTCTTTATATGTGATCATTTATAATGTTTACTGGATGATAATTACATCATGATTATTAACTTTTACTAACTATTTCCTAAGTGTGGCAAGAAAACAAGACTATGAATACAACACTTACCATGATGGTTTGAGTCACAATGTGATTTATGTTTTGATATTTGATATTGATGTAGATAGTGGGTATGCTTATATTGATTATATTAATGGATTTTATCTCAATTTTTGAAGAAATTGATAAGTGTTGACCAAATGACCCACATACGGGTATTGGGGTTGTAGGTGAAGGAGACTAGACATCTTTGGAGGGGTATAATCAACATCTCTAGCCATACCTGATAGCACTCCAACTATGGCTTGGGATGAAGTAAAATGAGGGTGGGGAGGTTACTTATCCTCGGAGTTGCAAAAAAATTTTTGGGTTGTACCATGGGTATGGCTTCTCACGAGGTATGGGTATGGGTTGGAATTAAGGTGAGATTTGATCCTCACTCACCATGAAACTATCAACAAGGGTGATGAAGAAGATATTGAGTTATCATTCTTCCATTGTTTCTTTCCCCTACTTAGATCACAAGTGTTTGAAGGTAAACCTGTGGAAACCTTGGAATGTGAAGTTCTTGAAGGGCACGAGAGTTGGCACCCTTGGCACCAGATGAAGGATAAGGAAATCTATGGTTTTGGTTAATTCATAAGTCCTCAAGGATCGATATGTTATGGACGATTAAAAAGAAAAACTTAGGTAGTAATTGAATATCAAGTTAATATAAAGTTTAACAAGTGTTAACTTAAAAACTAAACTAAATATGAAAACATAATAATTTAAATAAATGACTTGGCTAATGTTTGTAAACTAATACTTAAAAGGGAGTTTAATGTAAGTTAGAGTAAAGTAAATAACATATACAAAATTGAATTACAAGTTATCATGTTTAATAGGGGAATTAATCCAATGTTAAATTGATGTGGACTTAAATGAACTAAAATCTAAATAGGCATGTGTAAGAATTGAATTATTTAAATAATTAATTAAAATAAATTAAACTCAAGAGAACCTGGTGATGGCCCTTAGTATTGCAACAAAAATGTTGCAACTCCCAAGATTCTCAACTTTAATTATCAACTTAGGTTTATACAAACTTAAGAGGGGTTGACATTATATGTGCAACAAGAACTATCTACTTCTCCTGTTGATCTTTATGTAGGTGGGAAGTATTGAAATGAAGTTTAGTGTTCGGTTTCCAAATTATCACCTTTTCCATTTGCTCGTTTATTACCTATATTGTTGTGTTTCATCGTGAATGTGCCACAATAAGATTATAAATATAAAAGTAGTTAATTATCATTATTTTCCTTTATTTTTTATGAATTAGAAAGGATTATTGTTGGTTTTACCAATGATGGTTTTCCTAGTGTTGTTCTTGTGGTTCTTATGCAGTTATTATATGTTGAAGAATGTAACTAGGATCGGTCTTCATAATTGTACATGTCAAAAGAAATTTTATTATTAAAGAAAATGACTTATTAAAGCATGTGTTTCATGCTTGGGTCAATGTTTTCTAGGTCAAAGCCTCCATTGAAGGCTTCTAGGTTTTGTCTTGAGTCATAGAGTCATTGTCATTTTTATTAGACCCTTCTTGGGTTTTTGTATAATTTAAAAAGAATTATTTTTAAGTCAAAAAGGTTTTTTGTCACCTCGACACCAAGTCAACCCTGTCCCCATGAAGTCAGTGTACATTAGGGTAGTTTAACCCAGCAAAAAGGTTATGTATAGAGAGGTAGTTTGACCTATTTGGAGAACTCACTCAACAAATTCGATCTACAAGGAATAGAAGCAGAAAAAGAGAGCGAAGTAGCTGGAGAAGGATGAAAGAAGCTGGGAATACTTAAAATGAGACCTTGGGCTGTATATTTCTCACACGGAATTTTATGGGTAGTTGTTGCGGTTGAAATTCTAAATCTATTCTAGGTCCAAAATTCTATTGCTAGGGGCCAAAATTCAAGATTATAGTTGCTACTAGGAAGTTGTCACTTGGAGAATTTGACAGGGATCATCTATTGTAAGGAAGGGTTGACTTGGTAATTGGAGGAGATGTTTGTTTAAGTCTAAAGAGTCTTAGATTATCTCATCTTGATTGGAATCTACTAGTGGAAGAGTTAGACTAGGTTTTTCCCTTGAAGGGTTTTTCCCTAGTTGAGTGCCTACATCTTGTGTCTCTTGTTCTTGTGGTCTTCATAAATATATAATTTGGTAATTTCTTGATGAAAGATAAACAATAAAGAAGTAAAAGAATCCAACATAATTCACAAGTAATTATCAAGAAGAGGAATCAAACCCTAATTCCCATAAGCATTGATTTCTCAACATGTTATTAAAGGTAAGGTGGAAGAAAGTTGAAGATCACTTTGTTGGATATCATTTGAAGAAGGGAAATATAGTCTTGGGAAAAAAGGTTACTCCCTCTATGGAAATTTATTTGAATATGGGTCTAAATATCATTAAAGTTGCAAGAAACTGGAATGGAAGGATCATATACAATCTATCTAGGGAAGTCAAGAGTGAAGTATTCTTGGCTACACTACATGTACTCTTGATGATGACAACACATGGATCATTGATAATGGAGACTCAAGAAATATGATAAGATAAAGTAGACAAATTCATACTCTATCAAGGGAACCATCATCAAGTGCAGTGGAGCTAGGAAACAAAAACAACTATGCATTCAAGGGCCTTGGATCTACACCATTGAAGCTGGAAGGTGGAGCAAATATACACCTTAACAACATCCATTATGTCCCAGGTTTGAAAAAGAATTTAAGTTCCATTTCTTATTTAGAAGATAAAGGAAATAGGGTTGGTTTCGTAGATGGTGTTAGCATTTGAAATTTCACCTCAGGCTGAAAAGGCAAATCTCAAAGCTACATCAAACCATTCAGCCTCGTAGCTAGCCCTACGGGGCAGGAGAAGGCTCTCTCCGGTCAATCTCGTTAAATTTTCAATGGGAAGAGATGACCAATCAAGGTAACACAGATATTAGGCTAGTAAACTGATTTAAAGGTTGATTTGGGGTTTTTTGGGTTTTTGGTGGCAAATTGAGGATCTGCAATTTAGGGTGCGGGGATTTGACACAGTTTCTACAGGGGAGTCTTTGGGACAAGGTAGGAGATTGTGTAGATGTCTTTAGCTGAAATGGATGATGTGGAAGAAAGATAAGAAGGCTAAAGAGAGCAAACAATGGATTTGAATTCTCTTTAGACAGTAGAAAACATAGAAATTAAACAAATTTGAAAGCAGAGCATGCAAGCATGAATTCTAACTTTATCACTTCATTTGTTTAATATGCAGCAGTATAGAAAGGAAATGAATCACATAAAAAAGCTTACAATAACATGAAGAGACACACCATCAACACAATGAGTCCACAAGAATCCCAATGATGACTGCAAAACCCTGGTCTTCCTTAGCCAAAAATTGCAGAGATACAAGCAAAATATACAATGATAGTTCCTCCCTCAAGAGTCCAACCATGAAAATGAGCATGAAAGTACATAATATAGATGATCTAACCTATTCCCCACCTCTAGGGGTCGAGCTCACTATCCTAGGAGCTGTTTGAACAACTCCTAAACTAAGCACTACAAAATAGGCAGTCAAAACAACTTGCCTCTAAAAACTTGGAAACCAGTTCATACAGTCAATTTTACCCTTTTACATGAGAGAAACTTCTAGAAGAGTAAAACAAGAGTAAAAGTACCCAAAAAGTGCCACAAGTACAGTCAAAAGGATCATCATCGACCTCAGCAAGTCAAACTGGTGCTAATATGCAAATTCTGGGCTGAACTGGTCAAATCTGACCAAATCTGCTCAACGGGTCGAGCACTTTGAAGCCCTGTTTGGAGGCCTTCCCGGTGTCAGAATGAGGTGCAGGATAGCTCGTTGGAAAGGTCTCTGAGTCTACTTTCCAATCCAACTGGAAATTTTGGATTTGAAGGTCATTTGCCCAGCCAAAAGTCAATTCTCCCAAGACTACTTCTGCAGCTCAAAAAAGGGGCAGAAAGTCAAAATTTGGCTGTATTTTGACCTTTTGGAGGTCCAAAACTCCATGAAAACTCAAGGTAATGGATGGGCATATGTAACTTTGCATGAAAATCCACCAATGCTGAGTTTCCGCAAAACGGAGCTACAATGACAAAGGGTCTCACCGGGGGTGAGACCCGTTGAGAAGCCAAAACCTGTAAATTGCCCAAAAATGCCAAAAATGAGCCAAAACTTCCAAAAAATTTTGTGCTTGATGCTGTGAAGAGGCTAGTGAGTGTCATGATGAGTGAGAGAAGCCTCGTCCAAGATGCAGAGTGGGTTGGCCTTCTTCTTCCTCCCAAGAGCCTCGGTCAATCTTCTTTGAAACACTTTCATCTTTGCTTTACAAACGTGCATCCTAGCCCAATAGTGGTTTTTCATGTTCCTTAGCAGCCTTTTGTCTTGGTTGGCCTTAGCCAACAGCCTCTCCAAGTGGGAATTCTCTTGAATAAGCAAAGACTCCCGGTCAACAGGCAATGGATCACCGGGCCTCCTACGGTTTAGGACTCGATCACTTCGAATCCTCCAAATCTCATCAAGGGCCTTCTCCTCCTCCAGCTGAGTGTTCCGCTTCTCTAAATATGTGATTGTCCACTGGGCACCCTCAAGTTTCCACTGCAAAGTATCATTCTCGGCCCTAAGCTGCTGAATGATCTCCTTGGCCTCTTGGCTAGGAGAACTGACCTCAAGATCGATCACTGGATCCTCATGAACCATGGGCTCTTTGCCCCTCTGCAATACATCTGCTGGTGAAGAAAGCGAGGCCCCTTCCACATGCTGTGGAGATAACACTCGCTGCTCTGACGATGAAGGCGAGACCCCTTCCACCTGCTGTGGAGATAGTACTCGCCTAGCTGCTGCAAATAAGGCCCTTGGGCCTTTCTGATAGGTGACCATAGGAGTAGAGCTGACATGTCTGGTGATGGGAGCATCGGGCTGCTGAGATGGTCCTCCCTCCTCATGAATAGCCTCCTGATGTGGCTGAGGTGGCACTGTGAAAAACTCACGGGAGATGAACTCCTCCCATGAGATGCCCTGCTAAGTCAACTGATGCAAAACAATGAGCTGAATCAAACCATAGTGACAAAGACTCCTGTACTGCTGGGCCGGGGTCTTCCTCTGCAACATAGGTACCATCCTCTGAATGTTCTGAAACAGAAAGACTGGGAGGTTCATCATCCTCACCCGGGTGAAATGCATCAACAGGCGAATGTGATATGAATACACCTGTGAAAATCTGCCCTCACATGTGAAGTAATGCATGATGAGTCTCATGAGGGGGGCATACTCACTCCGAAGGAATCTGAATGGGAAAACACCTGCCAACAGTTTCACAAATGATGGCCGGACATAGGGCTCAAAGTGAACAAAATCAAGTAGTCTGCGCTTAGACCACACCTCTCCCACATTCGGTATACCTGTAGCCTCTGAGATCACCTCGGGTGTCAATATGAAATTCACCCCTGCAAGAGTGACATGTCCATCATGGAGGTGTAAGACAAACAAGCGGGCCAACTCTCTATGATGCTGAATTTGAGAGAGCCTCTCACAAAACTGATAGCATGACATGTACTGGAAACAACTCAGTGCCAAAGGACAAGCCTGTAACTCTGCCAATGAAGTGGGCTCCTCCCTCTTATGGTGACCTCCTTTACCCCCTCTACGGGGCCTCCTCTGTTCCTCAATCTCTGTAGATGATGAATGGTCATCACCTTGCTCATAAGTCTCAGTATCTGACATGGTTTTAGAGCAAGGTGGGCAAACTGAAGGACAAATTGAACTGCTGCCTCTGCCTGCAAAAGTACTGAACTCTATGCTGTTTCAAGGGGAAAAAGATGAGGGGAATGTTAGGGGAGGGAACTTCTTAACAAGGAATGGGAATATATGATAATAACAGGGAATTTTTCAAGGGAAATTTTACAAATTGTCATGCATATAGGAACAATTTTAACATTGGGAAATCATTTGCAAAGAACATCTCATATGGGACAAAACATGTATGATAATGAATATGAAGAGGCATACATGAATCAATAGGGACATAGGGACACCATACACAAATTTGCTTGCAGGAGTTCATGTGTGGCATAAGGCAAATTTTGCTCTTTTTCTGTTCTTAAGGAGTGCATGCACATCAAGGGGTACATACTCATCATTTTCACATCAAGGGAAAGTGTTTCATGTACAAGGGGATGTCAAGGATATATAGGAGTTATGTACATGCCTTTTGATATACAACAACATTTTAATTTCACATGACTCTTTTCTTTATTTTCAAATGTATCTTTTCTTTTTTCTGTTTTAGTTTTGCATGTGTATGGTAGAGGGAATTAGGGTTTGAGTGCTTGTGAGAGGGGTAGGGTTTATAGTTTAGGGATGGGGAAAAAGGCAACATTTTATGTGCAAATGAAATAGGACAGAGATGCAAGCATGACTATGAATGAAAGAGGGAAAAAAGGAAGGGATCAATGGGACAAAAAACACTTGAAACAATCACAAAACCCTAGCATTTTACAAACATTAGCAACAGCCACATTAATCCATTCATTTGCAAATTTAAAAGATAAAACCATAGCATACATCATTATTTTCATCATCCATACCATCAACCATGGATTAGGAGCCTACCTCGACCGATCAAGCAAGTTTGAAGAGCAAAGAGGGAATTTGTTTGCAATTTTGGAAGCTGGCAGCTGAACGGGTCGCGCACACCCCTGGACGGGTCGCGCACAGCTCAACGGGTCGCGCCCGTTGTGTTTTTGCACTGCCGGAGGCTGCTGGACGGGTCGCGCACCGCCCAACAGGTCGCGCACGAGCCTGGACGGGTCGCGCACCTGTAAACTGCCCGAAACCCTTATATTTTTGCCTTCTTCTCCTTGCACGCTCTCACAATCACTCTTAGAAGCTCGAAATGCACAATGAGAGTTAAAGGAGGGAGAATTACCTTTTATAATCTCACTTTCAAAAAAAATTCATCCAAAACCCACTTTATAAAGTCTATTTGGTCACTTTTTAAAAACACTAATTTTCTTGGTTTCCTTTATCCTGAAGTTGATTTTTTGAGTGCTTTGACCTGATTTTTTTTTGCAGGGAAATCATCTGAAGGACTATGGCAAGGGGACCAGGGTTGTTGCTGCCTTTCTGAAGATTTCTTGGACACTTATTCTTTTTACAAAAATTATCATGACCTTGGCTTTAAAAACAGGGTTTTTAAATCCAAGGTTAAAAATGAGCTATACATGATGAAAATTTCAAAGGAACATGTTTACCATCCTCCCTCTGGCTTGCTGGTCACTCAAGGACTCTCAGAAACATGACCTTGCTAACCTTGCTAAGACAACTGACCAAAACCCTAGACTTAGAATTTTGACATTAAGACCAAACAAGAGCATTTTGACAAACTCAATGACCTGATATGACCTGATCCAACAAAGCCAAAAGGGATATGAATAGACCAGCTCCTCCATCAGGGTTATGGCATGCCTAACGGGATGCAAATTTTGACACTAATGAGACACCTACCAATGCAAATGCAAAGAGCTTTGATCACTGATGGAGGGCTTTCAAGACCGACACTAACATTGGCTCCAATGGGGATGGTAGCTCCTTGGAGGTACTAAGAACCTCAAACCTCTGGGAGAGCAGATCAGTGCTTTTATCATTGGGCAATGGAGTCAACTTATTTCACATGTGACCAACTTGAAAACAACTCTACTTGACTTAGACAATTAACTGAAACTCAAAACTATCTTGGACATTAACTCACTAACTCTATACAGAAAATAAACTGACATGAAACAATTTTGTAAAACTCACACCAACTAATCACCATTTTCAGAATTATAGCCTTCACCGCGAGCCCCAAACTGAAGATGGAAATCAGCTTCACACTTGCTGCAGAAAGAAAATGACATGGTATTTACAATGAGAGTGATAAGAGCAGAAAATGCTCAAGCATGATACCTTTTGAGCAGCCGGCCATTCACCGACCCTCCAAGACATTCATCTCCATTCATTTCTTTGAGAAGGAAAGCATTTGGACCACGGTATGCTGCAATTTTATAAGGACCCTTCCATAAGTTGTCGAATTTTCCATGCTTCCCTTTATCCTCATTGCGGGCATCCCACCGTAACACAACATCATCAATCTGAAACTCATCTGCCTTGGCCTTTTTGTCATAGATTCTCTTTATGCGCTCCTGCAACTTAAGGGAATTATGGTGAACTTCTTCTCGTGTCTGCTGCAAATGAATCATTTGACTGTTCCGTCGTTGCATTGGATCCTCTTCACCACTAGCTTCTTGAAACAACTTGGCTACCGGGACACTAAGTGAAGTAGGAAACACTGCATCTACTCTGTAAACAATTTCAAAAGGTGACATACCAATTGACTTCTTTTGACTTACCCGATCAGTCCATAGTGCATTTATTAACTTCTTATGCCAACTCTTCTTGTTTATTTCCAGCAATTTCTTGATAATATTCACAAGGGATTTGTTTGAAGATTCGGCCAGCCCATTACCTTGCGGATGATAAGAGGTTGAATGCCCCAAACTGATGTTATATTTAAAGCAAAAATCAACCAACTTCTTTGATTTGAATGCAGCTGCATTGTCAGTAATCAACTTTTGTGGACAGCCAAAACGTGACAAGATATTATTTTCAAGAAAGGAAATAATTACCAAATCTGTGGCCTGCCGGGTGGGAATAGCTTCAATCCATTTTGTGAAGTAATCTGTAGCTGTCAAGATCCATCGATGCTGCCCGGAAGATGCTGGGTGGATCTCGCCAATAAAATCCAAGCCCCATTGCTGAAATGGCGCACTGATTTCCACCGGTTTGAGAGGCAAGGGCTGTAATTTCTGTTTTCCTTGAAATATTTGACATTCATGACAGCTCTTTACCGCTTTATATACATCTGAAAATAAAGAAGGCCAATAGAAACCAGCTCTCAAGATCTTATTAGCCGTGGTCTTCCAAAATAAGTGACCCCCACAGTCACCCTTATGGAAATCATTTACTGTTGTTTTAGCTTCCTCTTCGACCAAACAGTTCAACAAGATGCCACCGGGATCCTTCCAATAAAGTGCAGATTTGATAATGCAAAATTTGGCAGCCTTAAGCTTCAATGTTCTAGCTTTATTTCTAGGCATGCCAGGAGGTGCAGATAAGTTTTGAAGCACATAAACTATATCAACATACCAAGGAGAAGACACAAAGATATCGGACACCTGTAGGACTGAATTTTCTTCATCTTCATCGGACAAGGCAGCAATCAAATTTATATCAAGGACATGAAGGTTTGCCTCAGCCATCAACTTAGCTAAACCTTGGCCTTTAATCAGCTTAGTAGGCTTAATTTCAACATCATATTCTAAGAGTGCAGCAATCCACTTACCCCTTCTTCCTTCCGGTTCCGTTTGCACTAGAACATCCTTCACAGCTGCATTAGGAACATATGCTAGAACATGAGAATTCAATATGTAAACTCGGAAATCTTTCAATGCTTTAATCAGGGCCAATGCTTGCTTCTCAATGATATTATAATTCAGTGCTCCATCTCTTATGATGCGGCTGAAAAAGGCTATGGGCCTCTCAACTCCATCTCTCTTTTGCATCAACACAGCTGCCAATGTATGCTCAGAGGCAAATGAAAACAAAATAAAATCCTGTGTATAATCCGGGCTAATCAATGTTGGAGCTGAAGATAAGATTACCTTTATCAAATTAAACGATTTCACCGCCCCTTCGGTCCATCTTAGTTCGCTATCCTTCTTGAGCATATTGGTTATTTCTCTGAGATGTTCAGCAAGATTGGGAATGAAACGACGCAGAAAATTCAACTTACCATTGAAGGACTGAATTTCTTTCTTGCTACGGGGCTGCTCCAATTGCTGAATTGCTTTTACTCGTGCAGGGTCTATACGAATGCCATCTTTAGAAATGATATGGCCCAGCAGCTTGCCTTCACTCATAGCAAAAAGACTCTTCTTCGGATTCAATGAGATGCCATATTTTCTGCACTTTTCAAACACCTTAGTCAAATGAAACAGATGCTCTTCATCTGATTTTGAAAACACAGTCAAATCATCAAGATAAACTACTAAAAAGACATCCTTCTCATTTGCAAAGGCCATGTCCATTGCCCGCTGAAATGTGGCACCTGCATTCTTCAATCCAAACGGCATCTTGGCATAATGAAATGTACCCCATGGAGTAGTAAATGTTGTCTTGTCACGGTCATCTTCGTGCACTAAAATCTGATTATACCTGGAGTAACCATCAAGCAATGACATTCTGGATGCCCCCACAACCCGCTGCAATATGTGATCCATCTTGGGCAGCGGATAATTGTCCTTTAATGACACTTTGTTCAGATTTCTAAAGTCTATACACAAGCGAATCTCACCGGTTTTCTTCCTCACGGGCACCAAGTTTGAGATCCAATCGGAAAACCGGATTGGCACTATGATCCCGGACTTATACAACCTGTTGACCTCCTTCTCAATCAATGGCAGCAATTTAGGATTAATTCTTCTCAACTTTTGCCGGAAAGGATTTTGATTTGGCTTTATGGGAATGGTATGCTGAATAATGCTTGTGTCATAAGTTTTCAAATATGAATAATCCCATGCAAAAACATTAGAATACAGAGACAATAATCTGATATACTCTTTCTTTACCTTAGGCGGCAACGCTTTTGAAAGCTTCACCATCTTTGGATTTGCAGCTGTCCCAAGGTTCACATCTTCAACTCCTTCGTCTGTTGGCCTCAAAGTTGGCTTGCGGGCGACATCATCCTGATCAAACAATTCCTCTAAAGGAATCAATCCTTTTGGAATGTGATTGTCTTTGAGCTGCAATACATCCATCTGATTCACTCCTTCAGCTTCCGTATCTATTGAGATGTCTTCAAACTTACCCTTAACTTGCAGAAAATCTTCAATTTCTTCGTCATCTTGGAACACTTGCCAACACCTTTGGTTATCTGGAACTGTAGGACGATGCTTCACATATATCTCAAATTTATTGCTGGAATTCATGGGTATTTTCAGATTACTTGCTGCCTTAGCCAATGCATCCGCAACACCATTTTGAATCCGGGGCACACATGTCAAGGTATGTTCAGAAAATCTTTTCAGGATATCTAACACAACATTTCTATAAGCTCTCATGCGAGGATGTTTGGCCTGAAATTCACCTTTCACTTGCTTGATAACTAGTTCGGAGTCGCCATATACTGCTATTTTCTTTGCCTTTAACTTCAGAAGGATTTTCAAACCAGCAATAAGAGCTTCATATTCTGCCTCATTATTCGAGCAATCAAATGCTAATTTGTAAGAACATACCCGTACCTTGCTTGGAACTTGATCTTGGGCTGAGAATGGGCTTCGGATCCATACACCTATACCAGCACCATCGCTGCCCACTGCACCATCAAAATCCATTGTCCAAAGACCCTCTTCATCATCTTCTAGGTGCTGAAAATCTGATTTTGTTTCATGTTCTGTTTGCTGCCCATTTATTTCTGCAATTGGCCTTATGACAACAGACCTTTCTTCCCTTTCCTTTCTCAAAACATCCCTGAAATTTTCTGAAATGTCTGGTATATCTTCTACTTGAACTAACTGACTATCTACCTCATTGAAATTTTCCGCAAACAAAACAAAAGATTCTAAATCTGTTTGTACATAATTTACAGGATGATTCACGGGCTTTTCCTTACTAGTGATCATGTATTTCATCTTCTGTTCCCGATATAACTTCCTCATTTGACCGAAAACTGGAATTGAAGCATATGAAAAATCAAGCTGAATCGTACCTTTGAGTTTGGCTCCCCATGACCTCGACAACAACATGCCAAATCGTGGAGGAATGTCCGCCACCACCACATCCATCAAAACATTCTTTGCTGGAATTTGATCTAGACTCACCACTAAGTCTTTGATCAAACCAATGCATCTTACCCGGCTGGAATCAAACGAATACAAATCATGGTACTTCCTTGTAATATCAAGCCCCAGCTTCTCCATGATTGTTTTCGGCATCAAATTATGTGAAGCTCCCGAGTCAAACATAGCATTGTGCAGCACAAACTCATGCAATCGCAAACTAATATAAAATGGAGGAATGTCACTCTCGGGAGACTCACCATTCAAAGCTGGCCCAAAGATTAACTCCGGCTGATCATCTTGTACATTCACCATGTCTAGCATTGGGTCAAAATTCAGCAATTTGGAAATTTGGCCTCGGTAAGTAGCGTTCTTCATAACCTCCGTTAAAGGAATAGGTATCTTCACCTTTGCAATTTCATTCTCCAAACTGAAAACTGGAAACTTCTCACCTTCCTTTGCCGGATTATCTCTCTTCTCAGCTTTATCCTTTGGTGCATTTGATGGCTGGTCCACTTTAGTTGCTGATGATGATGGGATAGTTGAGGGACCAACTATGTCTTTACCTTTTGAAGAAACTGAATCATTTTTTTGCTGCAATGTCTTTCTTCTTCTGCACAGGATTTATAGGAATAGTCCGACCTCTCAATTGCCTTTGCTGTCCTTGCTGAGCTGATAATGCATTCAAGTACCCTCTTTGATATTCTTCAGATTCTTCTTCAAGTATCGTATCATTTGACAAAATATAATGCTCATCTTGTGGAAAGACGGAATTACTTACCAACTCATCTTCTTCCGTGACATATGTAGGCATATCATCAGGGGTAAAGAAATGATTTTCCTCGCCAACATTATCACCCTCATCTTCAGATTCTTGACTAACAAAGTTCTGCTGAAAAGGCGATTTCATTTGCTGCTGAACTGCTGTGTCTTGTGCCTTTGTTTCACGCTGCTTGATCCTATATTGTTGCTGCTGACCTCTGAAATTTGGGTTACGAATCTAAGGTTCCGGCTTGTCAATTGTGACCCTTTCAAGTAATCTCTTCACCTGTTCAACTGACTGAAGAACCTGATTTGATGTGGATGCTTCCTCCTTGATTGTAACTCGCTTTTTTGCCTTCATCCTTGCTCTTTTGTCATTCAAATTTGCCTCAATGCTGACAGCAATTTTCTGCATATCTTCCAAGGTAGGGGGATCTCGGTCTCTCAGTGAATAAGCCATCTCCGGATCAAAACCATCCGGGAATTTGAGAAGTGCTGATTTTCTAGATGGCCTCAAATCATCGGGAATAGCATTATAAACTGAATTGAATCTGATTATATAATCTTGAACTGACTCACCCGGATTACGCTTGAGGTTGTTATATTCGGCATTGATTTGAAGCGGATCCTTTCTGATTTCCCACCGATCTAAGAATTGATTCTGAAGTGCTTCCAAGGTAGTGATGCTGTTAGCTGCCAACCCTCTGAACCATTTTCTTACTTCTCCGGCAAATGTTTGCACGAACAACCGCATGGTAACATCTTCTTCATCTAACTCATATAGATCAAAGAAAGTAGACATTTTATCGATATGTTGCTGAGCTGTAATACTTTGTGGAGTGCCATCAAACATGGGGATTTTACTTTGGTAATCAGCAGGCATATCATGAAGATTAGCAGGCAATGCAAGTGGGGCAAACCGGGCTGCCATTTTTCTAGGTAAGGTAGGTCTTGGAGTAGCAGGCGGGGTAGGTGTAGCGGTATGAGGAGTAAGAGGAGGAGAAGCAGTATGTGAAGCTGAAGGCGAAACAACTGTAGATGGAGGATGAGTAACTATGGGAGAAATAACAATGAAAGGAGGATTTGTCTGTTCATGCGCCGTGATAGAAGATCTAATATGACCAGAGATATTTTCAAGGAAATCAGCAAGAGTAGTAGCTTGTACACGTGTCTGGAGATTTCTCAAAATGAAGTTTTCAACTAATTTATTATGCCTCTCAAATTCAATAGCAGCTACAAAATCAGGATTAGGAACTAGAGTTGCAAGTGCACTTTCAGATTTAGATTTGAACAGAGACAACTCAAAGCTTTCGTCAAAATCTAAATCTTCAAGATACTCAAAAATAGCTAGGCATGAATGAGATCTGAAAATGGGTTTAGGAGCTGTAGCCAGCTTGTTTTCTCAGAATAACTAGGAAAGAAAAAGCGTTTCAGCCTGTGAAAACTCTCAACCTATCATCCACGGCTCAGAGTTAACAAATACATGGGGATAAGATGTCAAAGCAGCGCTATATTCACAAGCTCACGGAGATTGACTGAAGCAGCGTTTATCTACTTGCGCTGATGTAAAACAAGAGCGTTTTCGAAGGCTACCTGGCGTAACTTCAGGCTCCGTCTAAGACCTATGAAATAACACGTCAATGAACAAAAGATCGGTTTGTTCTCCCCAGTATGGTCGCTAGTATGTTAGCGTTTGAAATTTCACCTCAGGCTGAAAAGGCAAATCTCAAAGCTACATCAAACCATTCAGCCTCGTAGCTAGCCCTACAGGGCAGGAGAAGGCTCTCTCCGGTCAATCTCGTTAAATTTTCAATGGGAAGAGATGACCAATCAAGGTAACACAGATATTAGGCTAGTAAACTGATTTAAAGGTTGATTTGGGGTTTTTTGGGTTTTTGGTGGCAAATTGAGGATCTGCAATTTAGGGTGCGGGGATTTGACACAATTTCTGCAGGGGAGTCTTTGGGGCAAGGTAGGAGATTGTGTAGATGTCTTTAGCTGAAATGGATGATGTGGAAGAAAGATAAGAAGGCTAAAGAGAGCAAACAATGGATTTGAATTCTCTTTAGACAGTAGAAAACATAGAAATTAAACAAATTTGAAAGCAGAGCATGCAAGCATGAATTCTAACTTTATCACTTCATTTGTTTAATATGCAGCAGTATAGAAAGGAAATGAATCACATAACAAAGCTTACAATAACATGAAGAGACACACCATCAACACAATGAGTCCACAAGAATCCCAATGATGACTGCAAAACCCTGGTCTTCCTTAGCCAAAAATTGCAGAGATACAAGCAAAATATACAATGATAGTTCCTCCCTCAAGAGTCCAACCATGAAAATGAGCATGAAAGTACATAATATAGATGATCTAACCTCTTCCCCACCTCTAGGGGTCGAGCTCACTATCCTAGGAGCTGTTTGAACAACTCCTAAACTAAGCACTACAAAATAGGCAGTCAAAACAACTTGCCTCTAAAAACTTGGAAACCAGTTCATACAGTCAATTTTACCCTTTTACATGAGAGAAACTTCTAGAAGAGTAAAACAAGAGTAAAAGTACCCAAAAAGTGCCACAAGTACAGTCAAAAGGATCATCATCGACCTCAGCAAGTCAAACTGGTGCTAATCTGCAAATTCTGGGCTGAACTGGTCAAATCTGGCCAAATCTGCTCAACGGGTCGCGCACATACTGCTCAACGGGTCGCGCACTTTGAAGCCCTGTTTGGAGGCCTTCCCGGTGTCAGAATGAGGTGCAGGATAGCTCGTTGGAAAGGTCTCTGAGTCTACTTTCCAACCCAACTGGAATTTTTGGATTTGGAGGTCATTTGCCCAGTCAAAAGTCAATTCTCCCAAGACTACTTCTGCAGCTCAAAAAAGGGGCAGAAAGTCAAAATTTGGCTGTATTTTGACCTTTTGGAGGCCCAAAACTCCATGAAAACTCAAGGTAATGGATGGGCATATGTAACTTTGCATGAAAAATCCACCAATGCTGAGTTTCCGCAAAACGGAGCTACGATGACAAAGGGTCTCACCGGGGGTGAGACCCGTTGAGAAGCCAAAACCTGTAAATTGCCCCAAAATTTTTTGTGCTTGATGCTGTGAAGAGGCTAGTGAGTGTCATGATGAGTGAGAGAAGCCTCGGCCAAGATGCGGAGTGGGTTGGCCTTCTTCTTCCTCCCAAGAGCCTCGGTCAATCTTCTTTGAAACACTTTCATCTTTGCTTTACAAACGTGCATCCTAGCCCAATAGTGGTTTTTCATGTTCCTTAGCAGCCTTTTGTCTTGGTTGGCCTTAGCCAACAGCCTCTCCAAGTGGGCATTCTCCTGAATAAGCAAAGACTCCCGGTCATAGGCAATGGATCACCGGGCCTCCTACGGTTTAGGACTCGATCACTTCGAATCCTCCAAATCTCATCAAGGGCCTTCTCCTCCTCCAGCTGAGTGTTCCGCTGCTCTAAATATGTGATGGTCCACTGAGCACCCTCAAGTTTCCGCTGCAAAGTATCATTCTCGGCCCTAAGCTGCTGAATGATCTCCTTGGCCTCTTGGCTAGGAGAACTGACCTCAAGATCGATCACTGGATCCTCATGAACCATGGGCTCTTTGCCCCTCTGCAATACATCTGCTGGTGAAGAAAGCGAGGCCCCTTCCACATGCTGTGGAGATAACACTCGCTGCTCTGACGATGAAGGCGAGACCCCTTCCACCTGCTGTGGAGATAGTACTCGCCTAGCTGCTGCAAATAAGGCCCTTGGGCCTTTCTGATAGGTGACCATAGGAGTAGAGCTGACATGTCTGGTGATGGGAGCATCGGGCTGCTGAGATGGTCCTCCCTCCTCATGAATAGCCTCCTGATGTGGCTGAGGTGGCACTGTGAAAAACTCACGGGAGATGAACTCCTCCCATGAGATGCCCTGCTGAGTCAACTGATGCAAAACAATGAGCTGAATCAAACCATAGTGACAAAGACTCCTGTACTGCTGGGCTGGGGTCTTCCTCTGCAACATAGGTACCATCCTCTGAATGTTCTGAAACAGAAAGACTGGGAGGTTCATCATCCTCACCCGGGTGAAATGCATCAACAGGCGAATGTGATATGAATACACCTGTGAAAATCTGCCCTCACATGTGAAGTAATGCATGATGAGTCTCATGAGGGGGGCATACTCACTCCGAAGGAATCTGAATGGGAAAACACCTGCCAACAGTTTCACAAATGATGGCCGGACATAGGGCTCAAAGTGAACAAAATCAAGTAGTCTGCGCTTAGACCACACCTCTCCCACATTCGGTATACCTGTAGCCTCTGAGATCACCTCGGGTGTCAATATGAAATTCACCCCTGCAAGAGTGACATGTCCATCATGGAGGTGTAAGACAAACAAGCGGGCCAACTCTCTATGATGCTGAATTTGAGAGAGCCTCTCACAAAACTGATAGCATGACATGTACTGGAAACAACTCAGTGCCAAAGGACAAGCCTGTAACTCTGCCAATGAAGTGGGCTCCTCCCTCTTATGGTGACCTCCTTTACCCCCTCTACGGGGCCTCCTCTGTTCCTCAATCTCTGTAGATGATGAATGGTCATCACCTTGCTCATAAGTCTCAGTATCTGACATGGTTTTAGAGCAAGGTGGGCAAACTGAAGGACAAATTGAACTGCTGCCTCTGCCTGCAAAAGTACTGAACTCTATGCTGTTTCAAGGGGAAAAACATGAGGGGAATGTTAGGGGAGGGAACTTCTTAACAAGGAATGGGAATATATGATAATAACAGGGAATTTTTCAAGGGAAATTTTACAAATTGTCATGCATATAGGAACAATTTTAACATTGGGAAATCATTTGCAAAGAACATCTCATATGGGACAAAACATGTATGATAATGAATATGAAGAGGCATACATGAATCAATAGGGACATAGGGACACCATACACAAATTTGTTTGCAGGAGTTCATGTGTGGCATAAGGCAAATTTTGCTCTTTTTCTGTTCTTAAGGAGTGCATGCACATTAAGGGGTACATACTCATCATTTTCACATCAAGGGAAAGTGTTTCATGTACAAGGGGATGTCAAGGATATATAGGAGTTATGTACATGCCTTTTGATATACAACAACATTTTAATTTCACATGACTCTTTTCTTTATTTTCAAATGTATCTTTTCTTTTTTCTGTTTTAGTTTTGCATGTGTATGGTAGAGGGAATTAGGGTTTGAGTGCTTGTGAGAGGGGTAGGGTTTATAGTTTAGGGATGGGGAAAAAGGCAACATTTTATGTGCAAATGAAATGGGACAGAGATGCAAACATGACTATGAATGAAAGAGGGAAAAAAGGAAGGGATCAATGGGACAAAAAACACTTGAAACAGTCACAAAACCCTAGCATTTTACAAACATTAGCAACAGCCACATTAATCCATTCATTTGCAAATTTAAAAGATAAAACCATAGCATACATCATTATTTTCATCATCCATACCATCAACCATGGATTAGGAGCCTACCTCGACCGATCAAGCAAGTTTGAAGAGGAATGAGGGAATTTGTTTGCAGTTTTGGAAGCTGGCAGCTGAACGGGTCGCGCACACCCCTGGACGGGTCGCGCACAGCTCAACGGGTCGCGCCCGTTGTGTTTTTGCACTGCCAGAGGCTGCTGGACGGGTCGCGCACCGCCCAACAGGTCGCGCACGAGCCTGGACGGGTCGCGCACTTGTAAACTGCCCGAAACCCTTATATTTTCGCCTTCTTCTCCTTGCACGCTCTCACAATCACTCTTAGAAGCTCGAAATGCACAATGAGAGTTAAAGGAGGGAGAATTACCTTTTATAATCTCACTTTCAAAAAAAATTTCATCCAAAACCCACTTTATAAAGTCTATCTGGTCACTTTTTAAAAACACTGATTTTCTTGGTTTCCTCTATCCTGAAGTTGATTTTTTGAGTGCTTCGACCTGATTTTTTTTTTGCAGGGAAATCATCTGAAGGACTATGGCAAGGGGACCAGGGTTGTTGTTGCCTTTCTGAAGATTTCTTGGACACTTATTCTTTTTACAAAAATTATCATGACCTTGGCTTTAAAAACAGGGTTTTTAAATCCAAGGTTAAAAATGAGCTATACATGATGAAAATTTCAAAGGAACATGTTTACCATCCTCCCTCTGGCTTGCTGGTCACTCAAGGACTCTCAGAAACATGACCTTGCTAACCTTGCTAAGACAACTGACCAAAACCCTAGACCTAGAATTTTGACATTAAGACCAAACAAGAGCATTTTGACAAACTCAATGACCTGATATGACCTGATCCAGCAAAGCCAAAAGGGATATGAATAGACCAGCTCCTCCATCAGGGTTATGGCATGCCTAACGGGATGCAAATTTTGACACTGATGAGACACCTACCAATGCAAATGCAAAGAGCTTTGATCACTGATGGAGGGCTTTCAAGACCGACACTAACAAATGGAAAAGTTTTGGTTTGGGGAAAGGATTCAAGTATTGAAAAGGCAAAGGTTATTAGAGTTCGTGAAGGAAGACTATATAGATTTATAACACCATCTCCTCAAGCCCTAGTTCACACAGAGATCAACCCTATCGAACTATGGCATAAAATATATGGGCATATTCAGTATAAGATAATACCCTCTCTCAGTCAAATGGTAAAAGGCATCCCCAATATCAAGGAACATCATGAAGGAGTATGCAAGGGATGTGCTTTGGGAAATAATACTAGGAAACCATTTACAAGCAATGATACAAGGTCTAAGGAGATACGAGACCTCATTCATTCCAATGTGTGTGGACCAATGTCTAATAAATATCTTGGAGGAAATTTTTACTATTTGACCTTCATTGATGATCTCTCTAGAAAGCCATGGCTCTATCTTCTCATGACAAAGGATGAAGTATTTGAAAAGTTCAAGGAATTTAGATATGAAGTTGAGACCTTAACCGAAAGACAAATAAAGACTTTGAGATCCAAAAGTGGAAAGGAATACACTTCAAAAGAGATGATTTCATATTGTAAAGAAGCAGGTATTAAGAGGGAGTTCTTTGTTCCCTAAAACCTCGAGAAGAATGGAGTTGCAAAAAGGAAGAATAGAAGCATTGAAGAATGCATAAGGACTATGATATTTGATCAAGATCTACCAAAATTTCTATGGGGAGAGGAAGCCATGACAACAATATATATACAAAATAGAATTCCTCATAAAATCCCTGATAATATGACACCAGAAGAAGCATTCACAAGGAAGAAGCCATGTGTAGACCATCTCTGAATCTTTGGGTGTCTCACATACATCCATGTTCCAAAAGACACGAGAAATAAGTTGGACTCTGCAAGCATAAAAGGGATATTCATTGGCTATAGCCTTTCATCAAAGGCTTATAGAATTTACATCAAGGAAGGAAGACAAATCAAAGTTTCAAGGGATGTTATATTTGATGAAAACCATGCCTACAAAAGATCCAAGGATATACCAACCAAATCCAATGAGGAAGATATACCATTGTTTGAAGAAGAAGAGCATCATGACAATACAACTACAAACCAAGAAGAAGAAGAAGAAGGACCAAATGAGATTATTCAACCTATAATCATTCCCAAGATGAAGAAGAGGCCAGGTTGGTTAAAAGCTACACTTGAAGATGCTGAAGGACATGGAACAACTAAAGGATCTTTTAGAAAAAGAAAAAGACTAAAGAGATATTCAGGATATGCAACATACATGATGAAACTAATAGAAGTAGAACCAACTTCCTTTGAATAAGCCGCTCATCAAGAAGAATGGAAGAAGGTGATGCATGAAGAATATCAATCCATCATGAAGAATGGGGTTTGGGAAATCATATCTAGACCAAGTAACAAATCAGTTGTCACCTCCAAATGAATTTACAAAATCAAACATGTTGTTGATGGAAGCATAAAAAAATATAAAGCTAGATTCATCGCAAGGGGTTTCTCACAAAAGGAAGGAACAAACTATGAAGAAACCTTTGCTCCTATTGCCAAGTATACTACTATATGATCCTTGGTTTCGCTAGTTGCTACTATGGGATGGAATATCCATCAAATGGATGTCAAAATAACATTTCTAAATGAAACGATCAATGAAGAAGTATACATTGAATAACCAAAGGATTTGAAATAAATAGTAGGGGCACACATGTTTGCAAACTCGAGAAAACTATATATGGCTTAAAGCAATCTCTTAGGGCTTGGAATGCAAGAATGGATGCATATCTCTTAATAATTGGGTTCATCAAAAGTTATGATGATACAAGCCTCTAAATCAAGATAGTGAAGAATGAACCTGTCATTACACTACTATATGTGGATGATTTTTTTATTACAGGTGTGGAGCACAGAATTCTAAAATGCAAGAAACTTTTGGTAGCAAAATTTGAAATGAAAGGTTTGGGACTCATCCACTATTACTTGGGCTTGAAAGTCTAGCATTAACTCGATGAGATATATCTTGGTCAAGGTAAATACATAATCAAGATGTTACAAAAGTTCAATATGATGAATTCCAAGCCTGTGAGTAATCCCATGATCATAAATCTCAAGAAGTTGAAAAGCTCTAACTCTAGTCTTGTCGATCCTACAAGCTATCGTAAGTTGGTGGGCTCTCTGATGTACTTGGTGAATATAAGACCCGATATATGTTTTGTTGTAAATGTTCTTAGTCAATTTTAGTTGGAGCCTCGTCATGACCATTGGATAGCTACCAAGCATATCTTGAGATACCTACATGGCACAATTCATCACTGCCTGAAGTATGATGGAAAGGAAGTCAAGTTAATAGGTTTTACCGATTCCGATTAGGGTGATAGTGAGATTTATGGAAGAAGCACTACTGATGATTGTTTCAATTTGGGATCTACAATGTTTTCGTGGATGAGTAGAAAACAAGATCCTATTACATTATGTAGTACAGAAGTGGAATATGTTGCTACATGTGAAGTAGGAAAAGAAGTTGTTTGGTTAAGAAAACTATTGTCAGATTTGTTTGGAAAGCCTCTAGATTCTACAGTGATAAATTGTGATAATCAAAGCCACATCAATATGTCTGAAGACCACATATTTCATGCCAGGATGAAGCATATCAACAACAAGTACCACTACATTAGGATTTTGGTACAAGACAGGGTCGTGAAGCTACAATATATTCCGATAGATGAATAGGTAGTTGGTTTGTTGATGAAATCTCTTCTGATTCAATAAGAAGTTTGAATATTTTAGAAGCATGCTTGGATTGGTTGATTTTATAGATTTAGTTGATAGGGAGAGATGAAGCATCTTGTAGAAACAAGATGCTTGGGAGGAAATTTGGCTGACCTATGTGTTGATGTCTAGATCCCGAAGTAGGGAGGGTGGCATTGGTCATCGAGCTTCAACCTTGGATACACACCTAGATCCCTGGGTTAATGATAGAGCTTAAAATCATAATGGTACCTAGAGTGGCTAAAGATTGAGTTCACCTTAGTCCCACTTGATTAGAGTACCCTGGTCAAGTATCTTATCTGTAGCACTATATGTGCTAAAACTCTTTGTAGTTCATATCATTTTGAGTTCTTCCATGTACCTTTATATGTATGTAATTATGAATACCTCCCTAGTTAAAAGGGGGTGTTGAAGAATGTAACTAGTATCGATCTTGATAATTGAACTTACCAAAAGAATTTGTATTATTAAAGAAAATGACTTATTAAAGCATGGGTTTCATGCTTGGTTCAATGCTTTCTAGGTCAAAGCCTCCATTGAAGGATTTTAGTTTTTGTATGCATTCATTAAAGTCATTTCCATTTTTATTAGACCCTTCGTGGGCTTTTTTATCATGTAAAAAGACAGATTTTTGAGTCAAAAAGGCTATTTTTCACCTCCACACCAAGTCAGCCCTGTCACCATGAAGTCAACCTACATTAGGGAAATTTGAACCAACAAAAAGGCTATATATAGAGAGATAGTTAGACCTATTTGGAGAACTCACTCAACAAGTTCGATCTACAAAGAAGAGAAGAAGAAAAAGAGAGTGAAGTAGCTGGAGAAGGACGAAAGAAGTTGGGAAGACCTAAACGAGTTCTTGGGCTATCTATCTCTCACACGTGCAAAGTTTCTAGTAGTTTCCAGGGTTGAAATTATGAATCTATTAGAAGCCCAAAATTTTTATAGCTGGGGGCCGAAATTCTGGATTGTAGTTGCTACTAGGAAGCTGTCACTTGGAGACTTTGACAGGGATCGTCTATTGTAAGGAAGGAATGACTTGGTGATTGAAGGATGTCTTTGTCTAGGTCTAAAGAGTCTTGGATTGTCTCATCTTGATTTGAATCTACTAGTGGAAGAGTTGGACTGGGCTTTCCCCTTGAAGGGGTTTTCCCTAGCTTAGTTCCTACATCTTGTGTCTCTTGTTCTTATGGTCTTAGTATACATATAATTTGGTAATTGTTTGATGAAAGATAAAATAATAAAGAAGTAAAATAATCCAACACAATTCACTAGTAAATATCAAGAAAGAGGAATCAAACCCTAGTTCCCATAAGTATTGATTTCCCAACACTATAACCATCCTCCATGGTTGGCATATCTACATAGCTCTAGGACAAATTTCTAAATATGGGTTTTGTTCCTAGGGATGTTGACATGGATTTATGTTACCTAAGTCATACATGGACAACTCCATTAGGCTCCAACTCATGATATACAATTTAGATAGTTCGTGTCAAGCATAATTGGGTGACCAACTTTGGGCACGATTTGTAGAGAAACAAAGATGAATCTAGAAAATACAAGACATGGATTTTTCTCAAAACATCCCCAATCAGGTGACACACTTGCGATTTCTACAAACATTTTGTGGATTGGGAGATACACGTGGTTCTTTCATGAAGACCTTTCTTATTGCAGTGGTTGGCTAACAACCCAAATAGAGCAACCAGTTAATAGATCCAACCTATCCTTAGATGGTTTCATGATAGAATTAATCTCATGTAATCACATTTTGAGGTAGAATTAATTTGATGTAAACTTGATCTGGGTTGATCCACTAGGGATGAATTTCGGTCTACTTTTGCACTAGACAAACTCAAACTTGATTCTTAAAGATGCCCAAAATTCACACTTTCTGTCACACGTATGAAGTCAGCTATAGTGAGGAATACCACATGTGTGAGGTTAAATGGAGAGAGATAGAGAGATAGCTCGGTCTTCTTCTAACCTTCTATTCCTTGTCTCCATCGCAAAGGATACTTTGTCATATGTGTGATCCTAGGTGCCCAAGAGGAGGAAATTGAATGACATATATATAGTTATTTTGGAGGCTAAATAGGTGTGACAAGGGGAAGGTCTACTTGGAGGGCCTATTTGACTTTCTTGGAGCCAAAAATCCTAAATTCAAAATTCATTTTTTTTATTTTTGAAACCAACATGAAGAACATATATTATATATATCATTACATATACATTAAGCGTTAAAATGTTAATTATGAATATCAACCATAGCTACAAAGTTAAACAAAGGATTGATTTCAAGGAGTGTTGTTTCTATTTCTAGTCAGTGTGATATTTCATGATAGAGTATTATTTTATTTCTACAAGAGTGAATTTTAATTCTAACATTTTGTGCAGTAAGTTATGTTTATCCAAGTGAAGGTTTGACAGTGAGACTTTTGTGGATTGATTTTCCATTGCTACAAGTGTGAAGAGTTATAACAACTTTTGGTTTGATTGATTGCCAAGTTCTTGTAGAAGGGAGGCTAGCATTAGGAATTAGCCAATGCCAATTAACAATTGTTTCCTACATATATTGTGAATGATAACCTTGAAATAAGTAGACTTTATGGTGTGTGAACATAGTTTTTATTGCAGTAATCTAACTTAAAAATATTAATTCTAAAGACAACACTCCACTTGCAATCCTCTTTTCATTTTTAAGGATTGCAATTGTGTGATTTGGTGATATACATTTCATGATGTAATACATGCTTTCTGTGCAACTCTCTTGGAAGTTACATTGCAACAATTGATCAAGAATAAACCCACTTCCTAACCACATTTAAGTTTGGTACATGTTACTTCATTTCTCATGTGGTTAATCAACATATGGAATGTGTTATTAATTCCATTTCATTCTTGCTAAATCACGGGGAATGAAGTTTTTTCAAATGTTCATGGTTTCATAGTTTTCACTTAATTCTTTAAGTAACATTGTGGAATAATAGATGTTCACTTGGAAATTATATTTCTTATGATTAAATTATCATGCACTATATTCACAAATGAAATATTTTACAATTTACATGTCCATGGGCTATTTTAATTTGGTAAAGTGATCATTTCTACTTTCATGAGCATAATTTATTTCATGCATTTTACATTTGGTGGTGTATTGTATAATTGAACCCCTTCATTAAGAAAATAAAACTTTAGCCTTCATCATAATAATCTTGACGCAATTTACAACTTTAAATCAATTAAGATATTTTCACTCCCCAATGCTACAATGTTTGGTTTAGTAGATCCTTTAAGGACACCCTCTTAGGCTAGAGCCCTTTTTCTCTAGTTTGAACTGTCTGCAAGGCCACTGAGGCAACAGTGGGTGGCTTGTCTAGTAGTTTCCTTTAGGCTCCCATGCTTGTGGTTTAGACTTTTCCACATAGTGAGATTTTAATAGTATCAAAAGTAATACTAGTTTTATTCTTTAATTAAAACTAAGGAAACTTTCCATTAATGAATGAATAAAATTCAAACAAGTTATGTTAGTTTTCTTTCATTGTATGTCTTATATTATGTTAAATGATTTGACGGGTCTATTTTTATATGCATACCCATTTAATTTTTGTCTCAAGAATGTACTTATAAATAAAGTAGTGTTTGGTCTCATCTATGTTCATGTTCATGCATTTTTATCTTATGTCTTCTAAGAATGAACTCATGATAAAGGCACCAATTGGTTGTGGACTCTATGTCTAGTAGAACTCTATTGTTCATGCTTCATCCTATTCACCCCAAAATAATATACATAACATGTTTCTAAATTGTAGAGAAAACCACAATGCATATCTACAATAAAACAATTTCAGTTTCATGGAAAATTATTTTAAGGATATTTGAGGGCATCCTCACTCTGGTCCAAACGTTGGCTCAAAGCCCTAGAGTGACACAAGGGATAGTTTGTGTAGCTCCAGGTAGGGGTGTGAATTCCCCTAGTAGGCAGGGAAAATTTCAAAGATGACAGTGTGTTGGGGAAAAGAGAAAGTTATAGGAGAGATCGATTTCCAAAAGGAGATCGATTTGTTGATTGTAGTCAGAATTTCCAGTGGAGGCCGAGTTAATTTCTTAGCTAGTGCTAGTTTCCAGGAGTGTTGAGTTCATCTACCAAGTCGCACATGTGATTTAGATCAAATAGCCAAAGGGATGTTGAATTTGATCTGAGGGGTCGAGTTTCTTTTGGGATGTTAGATTGACTTGCAAAAGTGATTATATTATTTTTCTATGGGTTTTCTAAATTAAAACAAATTATTTTCTAATTTTCTCCATCAGAAATTTGTTGAAGAATAATAAAATAAATCATCTACAAAATTGGTTTTCCCCACACTGGGGTTTTTCCAAGGACATTTGTCCAAAAATATCGGTGTCCATTATTTGTGTGTGTGTGTGTGTGCATAATTTGTTCAGATCATGTGGTTATTTATTTTTCAGTGGTGTTACAGTTGTGTTTTATTCATTATTTTCTGCAATTATTTTGTAGAAGACAAATAATCTAATCAAATAGGTGAATAATAACAATAATTGCAACAATGTTAAAATTTAACATGGTATCATAGCATATCTGAGGGCAGAAGGAGAATCTATGCAGGCACATGAAGAGAAAAGATGAGGGTTTTAACCCAGTTTGAATTCTTCAGTTATTCCTCCAATTTATTTTAGTTTGCTACATTTCCAATCTTTCTAGATATGGTTGCAAAGGTTTGAGAGATCAGGACAGGTTCGATGGGGCCTCCAACTTTGGTGTGTGGAAGACCAGAATGCCATTCTTATAGGACAAGTATAGACTAAAGGAGTACGTGGAGAATATTATCTCCATACCTGTAGATCTACAACCAGTGGTGACCTACAAGAAAGAAAATTCCAAAGTAAAGAGAATTATCCTTGATGGAGTCAACTTGGACCATATTTTTCTGCATATAGTTGAGATGGACACAACGAAGTATATGTGGGATGCCATAGTAAAATTGTACTAGAATCCTTCAGAGAACGAGATTCTCAAAGAGACGTTGAGGACCATCAAACAACATAAAGGAGAAGACATGATTTCCTGTCTCGCCAAAGTTCGACTTGCTAGAGATGAATTAGCTACAGTAGGAGATAAGCATAATGATAATGAGCTAGTGTGATAACACTGAATGGGTTCTCCAAGGAATTAAGTATGTTCGTCCAAGTGATTTTTGGATGAGATACACTTCTAGGATTGGATCACCTATGGAGCGACTTCCCTCAGGAGGATCTTAGGCTCAACTTAGTCACTGGCACCAATAGCAGTGGCAAGGCATCGAAGGTGGAGAAGGAGCAAGAAAATGTTTCCTAGCGGGAAATGGAAAGGCGAAGAAGGGGTTCAATAAGGGATCCATCTCAAAAGGAGAGAAGAAGGACCTATCCAAGGTCAAATGCTATGGTTGTCATGAGTTTGGTTGTTATGTCATCGATTGTCCTCACATGAAGAAGAAGAGAAAGAAGCAAGTTGAAGATTTAGCACATGCATATGAACTCTCCAGCAAGATGGAAAAGGATTTCACATTAACAATTTACTTGTCTAGCTCGACTTCACAAGGTATCTAGTATATAGACAATGGAGCGTTATTTCATATGACATGAGTTAGATAATACTTCTCTAGCTACAACAAGGAGGAAATTAGGTTTCAGAATCAAATAGGGAACAAGTGCAAGTGCAAGCCAGTTGAAAAAGGGATTGTTCTATTCCAGAGGGAGAATGGAAAAGAAAATTATGATCCATGATGTGTTGCATGTGTCAGGCTTGGGGAAGAATTTTATCTTTGTATCCATCTTTCAAGATAAAGGATACATTGTTATCTTTATAGAGGAGAAAGTGTTATTGAAGCATAAGAATTGGAGGTCATCTATAGATTTTGGGTTGAGGAGTGACTGTTTGTATAGGTTGCAGATGGACACTCCTAAGGCACTAGTTACCAATAACAGTCCGAGGGATCAGGGGGAGCTATGACATAGGAGGATTGGCCATATTCATAATAAAGCACTCAAATTTGTTTGTGAGATGGTGACAGGTGTTTTGGAGGTGAGAACAAAGCACAATGATGTGTTAAAAGGATGTTTTTGGGGGAAGTTTGTGAAAGCAACTTTTCTAAGGATTGATAGTAGATCGCGGGGGATAGTTGACCTCGTGCATTCAAATATTTATGGGCCAATGTTGATGAAGTATCTCAGAGGATATGAGTACTTTGCTACTTTTATCGATGATCTCTCTAGGAAGACCTAGATTTATCTCTTGAAGACAAAGGATGAGACCTTTAGCCGTTTTTAGGAGTTTACAGCTCTAGTAGAGAATGCAATAAGAAGAAATATCTAGACTCTTCGGTTATATAAAGGAGGTGATTACCCATAAAAGAGTTCCAAGAGTTATGTACTAGCATAAGAATTAGTAGAGAGTGGATAGTTCCTTACAATCCACAGCGGAATGCGGTTGTTGAGAGGAAGAACCGATCTATTTCGGAGGCAAGGCGAGTTATGTTGTATGACCAAGATATCCCATATTATTTATGGGCAAATACATGTAGTGCAACAACTTATATTCAGAAAAGGGTCCCACATAGAGGGTTTGGCAAGATGACACCCAAGGAGGCATTAACCAGGAAGAAGCCAAATGTCAGTCATTTCATTATATTTGGCTACCTAGCGTATTGTCACATTCTAGGGGAGACACATTCGAAGTTAGATCAAACTGCAGAGAGAGGTTACTTCATTAGGTACAGTGAAACCTCAAAGGCATACAATATTATTGTAAAGAAGAATGTCGAGTTCATGGAGGACAAGACATGCAGGAGGTTTAGAGATTTTCTAGTAGCTGAAGATCAAAGTGAGCAGCCAACAAAAGCTCCTAGATTTGAGCAGCAGAATTAGGGACAGCAACAAATTACAAGTACATTGACCAGTACGAGCATGAGTTCAGGGGCAAGTGATCCAGAGGCTTCATAAAGAATGGTGAAACCGATGCAACAAATTATGGAGATGCATATGGAAGATATGGAGGTGGATATTCCTAACTTCACTATTGGCAGGAGGAACTACGAGGTTCAACAGACACTCAAGGATGTTCAGGAGTTTATGGGGACTATTAGGATGAGCAGGAGAGAACAGAGAAAATGAAAAAGGTACACTCACTACATGGCATTGGTCAATCAATTAGTAGATAGCGAGCATTCTTGCTATTAGGAGGTTGCACAATAGCATGTGTGGCGAGATGAAATGGTTGAGGAGTATTTATTAATCATGAAAAACGATGTTTGGGAGGTTGCACCTAGACTAACATATAGGGTAGTGGTTGGATCACGTTGGATCTATAAGATCAAGCACGATGTAGATGGAAACATTGAGAAATACAAAGCCAGGTTTTTGGCCAAGGGGTTCTCTCAAAAGGAGGGAATAGATTACGAGGAGACATTTTCTCTTGTGGCTAGGTACACTTCTATATGAGCCGTGATCTCATTAACAACACAGATGGGATGGAAGATCCATCATATGGATGCCAAGTCGATGCTCCTGAATAATGAACTAGAGGAGGAGGTGTATATTTAACAACTAGAGGCATTTTTGGCACACATCAAAGTGACCGACGTGTGCAGATGGAGAGAGCCTTGCACAGAATCAAGTAGGCTCCCAAGGCATGGTAAGAGTGCATTGACAAATATTTGAAGGGCATGGGCTTTGTGAAGATTGAAGTAGATGCTAACCTCTACTACTTGGTAGTTGGGGGAGATGTTCTCATTCTTGTCTTATATGGGGACGAATTGTTCTTGACAAGTTCACTAGAGTTCATAGAGGAATGCAAGATGGACCTTTTAGTTGAGTTCAAGATGAAGGGATTAGGGCTCATGCACTATGTTTTAGCCATGGAGGTATGGTACACATATGGAGATATTTTCCTTGGTCAAGGGAAATACTGCATAAAGATCTTAAGGAAAGTTGGGATGGTGGAATGTAGAGCCATGTCTACTCCCATGATCACCAATTGGAGGAATATAGAAGGAAGTGGACCCCACCTTATACAGGAAGTTGATAGGATCTCTCATGTATTTGGTCAACACCAAGCCAGACATATCCTATACAATAAACTCTCTCAGTTAGTTCATGGTGGAGCCAAAGAGAGTGCATTGGAAAACGAGAAAACGTGTGTTAAGGTATTTGTGTAGCACAGTCAAGTATGAGATCAAGTATTCTTGAGGTGATGGTTTCAAGTTGGTTGGATATACTCGTTGTCGCTTAAAATGTACACCAAAATGTGGGAAAAGTTTCCAACCCCACAAGGTGTAATTTTAGAGACATGACCCTTAAAGTAGGGGTTGTTACCTATTCCCTACTCACTGAGTTTAATTTCTCACCTAGGAAAGCTAAGGGGGGTAGTCCCTAAAGGATGAACGATGAAGGATCATAAAATCACTTCAGGGTGCTGCTTCAACATGGGATCATGAGTTATTTCTTGGTACAACAATAAGAAAAATTCTGTGGCACTGAGTTCTGCAGACGCAGGTTACATAGTAGCAAGCATGGCTACATACAGGGCTATATGGTTTCATAAGTTGTTGGTAGCCTTGTTTGGTTAGAGGATAGAGATGATGATGATGATACACTACGACAATCAAATTTGCATAAGGTTATCAGAGAATCTGGTGTTTCACGATAGATCCAAGCATATAGACATTGAATACCACTTCATCATGGATTGTGTGCAATGCGAGATTGTCTAGCTACAATATATACCCACAGATGAGCAGGTAGCAGATATACTGACGAAGGCTTTAGGGAAGGTGAGATTCATCTTCTTCAAAAACAAGTTGGGTGTTGTGCACAACACCTTTCTCACTAAGAGGGAGGTTTAGTTTGTGTAGCTTTGATGGGTGTTATAGTCTCAAATTGTGTTTATGAGGAGAGATAACACAGTTTCTCCAATACCCATAAACAATTTCATGAGAAAAGGCCTTGATTAGATTTAATTAAGCAATTAATTAAGTTTCCTAAGTCTAACCTAGGGAGATAGATTAATTAATTAATATTAATTAGGGTAATCGATTTCCCTCTAGAGACTTCCAGAAAAGTCAAGATAATCTTAGCCATCGATTATGATTACATCATGGTCATTTATTACTCAACAAGAGATTATAAGAGGGAATTGAAGGAAATTCAGAGAATACATTGAGACACATAATTACAATCATAGCAAGGCTGCAGAGGAAGCACAAGGGTATCAACAAAGTGAGATAAAAAATGGTTGGGGACGAGATTACCAGAGAGATTCCTCATTTCAATTTCTAGAGATGCAAGGAGATCAATTTTTCTATAGAATGAGTTTGATTTTCCAGTGGTTTTGTTCTGCGCAAGGGTATGAATTACCCTGGCAGCCAGTGTGAATTTCTAAAAAAGGTTGAAGTGTTGGGGCAAAGAGGAACTTGCAGGAGAGATCGATTTGCACAAGAAGATCAATTTTTTTATTGAAGTCAGAATTTCTAGTTGATCCAGGAGGATCTCATCAGTAGGTTGCACAGTGTTCAATCATTGACAGTGTTTAGATCATCGTCAACGTGCAGTTCATGGGCAGTGTTCAGTCTTCATCAGTAGTGTTGATTTAGTGTTTTGGTTCATGATTCATCATGTAGTGTTGATGTTGCTTTGTGACAAAGATGTGTAATGGGTTTACGTAAAAGTGTAAGTATTTGACACTAAAGACTAAACCTAAGTCATTATATAAACCTATGGTAAAACCTAGCCCTAAAAACCTATGGTGGAAAACATGTAATTCAAACCTAAACACCTAAACCTGAGTCTAAACCCACTCTCGAACCTTTGTAAAACATTACAAAACAAATAAAACAGTTAGTGGCGCTCTCAAACCGTAGCGGAACCATGTGCCTTTGAGCAGATAATTTAACGAGCAGAGGTAACAAGCTCTAACCGTGGCAGTAATTATGATCATGTGCACAACAGTTTAAACAGGCGGAAGTTACAGTGACCATGGCGGACAAGCTCTAAACCAGGCGGAGGTTGTAAACAGTGAAAGCACATGTGAACACACCACAACCACAAACCGGAACCACTGGAGGGTAGCAGAACATGTGGCAGCCTGCCAGTCAACCGCCAGGGAATGCGGCCTAGTCACATGGCAACCGGTTGTTCAGCGCACCGTATGATAAACGCCAACGGTTCGGAGGATAGACCATAATATATTTTGGGTTTTTATTTGTTTTTTTATGTAATTTTTAATTCGACCACCATGTAAACCTATCCCTAAGGTGTCAATCTAAGACAAGACCGAGACTCTTGAGCCCTAAGGTCAGTACATGCATTCTAAATTTGGGCAAAAGAGGTTAGAGTGTATTTGTAGGGTTATAAAGCCATAGTTTGGCTTGTTTAAGAGTGGATGAGTGGCTTTGAGTTTTATGTGTATATTATGGAGGTTATAGGCTATTTTTGTTTTCAGTAGAATAGGAGCATCAGGAGTCAGAATTAGGAACCGTGACAGGCGTTGGAAAGTTATTTCAGAGAGATTTCTTGTAACAGTGACCTGAAGTGCCTACATGCACAATCAGTCTGGTCAATTTGTTGTGTAATCGACCTCCTTGGATTCAATCCTAATAAAGCAGTTGCCCATCTTGAAAGCAGACCCAGAGACATAGTCCATCAGGGACAAACTTCATAATCAATCTTGTTATCTGGTATCGCTGTGTATTTTCTGTTTTCCACTTTTGTTTTACATCTTGCTTATGTTTATCATCTGTCATAAAGTCTTTCTTCTCAAGCAATTCTCACAATAAAAGCACTTTCAGTTAACATTTAGTTCCCTAATGGCATTAATAATTCTACATCAGTTTGACATATGATCATTTCAGATCATATAATTTGGTATTAGAGAAGGTTGTGTTTGTAGAATTTGTCAGTGAATGTTAAGCAGGTCAAAGTCACAACATGGAGAAGGAATCCTCGAGGAGATTAATCTAGAGACTGGAAAGCAAGATTCACTCATAAGTAGACCATGATAGGATCTGATGCAGGTGAAAATCCTGAAACTAAGATGAGCGAGGAACAATTTCAGCAAGCATTCTTGAGTATGCAACAGATGTTGGGAGAAATTTACAAAGATAAGAAGGTGAGAGATGTAGCTTCTTCTTCAAAGACATCAAAGAAGGAAAAAGGTAAAAGCAAGGCTGATAAACCTCCTTCACCTCCATCATCTCCATCATCATCATCTTCTTCTTCTTCCAATGCAGAATCTGAAACAGAAAATAAACCTAGAAAACATCTCTTTTGAAACTTGATGTAAAATTTGAGTTACCTATTTATGATGGCGAAATGAATCCTAAAAATTTAGATAGTTGGATTAAACAGTTAGAAGTGTATTATCATATTCAGAACATTTTTGACGATAAAACAAAAATTCAGTTAGCTACACTTAGAATGGGGGGAACAACTTTAATCTGGTGGGAAAGTAAAACTCAGATAGATGTAAAGAGAAAAGGTAAAGTCATCTCTTCATGGTCTAAGTTTTCAAAAGCTCTTAGGAAACAATTTTGTCCTTTAGAATAATGCAGCAAGTTGTTATTGATTGGCAGCACTTGAGGCAAGGTAAAGGGCAGAGTGTTCAAGAGTTTACTCAGGAGTTCAGAAAGAAAGCATTCGCACTCGATATTTCATTGGATACACGTGAAACTTTATTAAAATACATCGGCAGTTTACATTCATATTTGTAGCATACATTATTGATGTTTAATACTGATGATTTTGATGAAGTGTGTGTTCAAGCCATACATATTGAATCAGGTGGAAGAACATTCAAATTTTCACCGCAATCATCCAAAGGGTTGGAAATCAAGGATTCCAATGAAAGTAAAGGGAAGAACAATTCAAAGAGAAAGAAATCAGCGATAGCTCAAAAGGAAAGACCTACTTGTTCTCATTGCTAGAGAATTAGTCATGATGAATCTAAGTGTTGGAAACTTCATCCCGAACTTAAGCCCAAAAAGTTCCTTAAAGAGAAGGATGAAAAGAAAGCAATTGCAGCAATCCAGCAAGATCTAGGTTCCAATTCAGGTGATGAAAGGAGGATAACTGCCATAGTTTCGATAGGTAAAACTTCTGACATTGGTTCAAGTTCGAATACTATTGCATCTTCATCAAACATAAATCCTTCAAATGAGGATAAAAGAGTTGAATTATTTAACATAAGGATAACTTCTAAGCACATAAAGATAGATACAATGTTTGACAGTGGATCACAGACAAATTTAATATCTTAATATTTAGTTAAGAACTTGAGTTTGGAGACATGGAATCATCTAAGACCTTACCCATTAGGATGGCTAAATAAATCAACTCAGATAAAAGTCACAAAATAGTGTCGATTAAGATTTTCCATTATAGTTAATTACATTGATGAAGTGAAATTAGATGTGGTTCCAGCAGACATAAGTGGAGTTGTCTTAGGAAGTCCTTATCTTTATGACACTGATGCAGTATTTTATAGGAAGAGAGCATAAATATCACCTTAAGAAATATGGGGTTGAATTTATTGTCAAGGCACATCAAAGTAACAATCACTTGAATTTAGTTGTTGCTAATCAGATGAAGCGATTAATAAGTTCAAATAAGAGATTTGTAATCATGTGTGTAAAGGAACAACATAAGAATCAACATATGTTTGTTCAAGTTACGAGTCTCAGCTTAAAGATAATTTGATCAAAGAGGTAGAAACTTTTTCAATTCTATTTAAAGAACCCAAACATCTTACTCATAAGCAGGGAATACAATATGAGTTACAGTTGATGCCTAAAGCTCCTCTTCCTAATGTCAGAATGAATCAAGTTAGTCCAAGTTTGGAAGTTATTATTTACAGGGATGCAGGTCAGTATTGGGGAAAGTCAGTTTTAAATTTCTCTTGTATTGTGTCACCATTTCATGTTTCAAACAATTTGGAAACCTCTTTTCAAGTGGGGAGGAATCCCATTTGTTTTCATATCAAAGCCTTTTCTAAAGCAGTGTCAAAGTATCCAATACATATAAGGGAAACTTATGCATCGGGGGAAAGTGCTAATAAATGGAAACATCATCTAATGAATGAAGAAACAATGATTCAAATAAATCATCTGAAATTTCAATACTTTCAAAATTAAACTAAGTTGCAGCACTCTTCACATTACAATTTGATGGATTTATTGCAGCAAGCTCACTTAGTAATCAGGAATCAAGAAAGTATTTCAAATCAAGTAGTTGGCATGATGTTAAGAATGTCTTTGAATGTTTCTACCATTCCGTAAAATAGATTGTTAATACATGTCAATAGTATTGAACAATACCCAGTAGAGATTGTTTTCAAAGATGAATATGAATCACTAATTCATGGTAATTCATGGAAAGAAGTCAATTTCCATTTTCATAACAAGTTTTTTAACCATATTCTCAAGTTGTACATATTGCAAATGGATGGGATAGGTCACAAATTCAGAGGATGCCATGATTAGCATCATCAGGGTCATCACTTTCAGGTGATTGATCGAATGTATTGGTACATATTCTGGACAAGGTGGAGAGCGAGGGAGCTCTACCCTCACCTAATATCTGTCTAGTCAAACTTTTGTGGTCCAAAAGATTTCAAGTGGAGAGGATTGATCCAGGAGGATCTCATCAGTAGGTTGCACAGTGTTCAGTCATTGACAGTGTTTAGATCATCGTCAACGTGCAGTTCATGGGCAGCGTTCAGTGTTTATCAGTAGTGTTAATTCAGTGTTTTGGTTCATGATTCGTCATGTAGTGTTGATGTCGCTTTGTGACAAAGATGTGTAATGGGTTTATGTAAAAGTGTAAGTATTTGACACTAAAGACTAAACCTAAGTCATTATATAAACCTATGCTAAAACCTAGACCTAAAAATATATGGTGGAAAACATGTAATTCAAACCTAAACACCTAAACCTAATCTAAACCCACTCTCAGACCTTTGTAAAACATTACAAAACAAATAAAACAATTAACCGCACTCTCAAACTACAGTGGAACCATGTGCATGTGAGTAGATAGTTTAACGAGTGGAGGTGACAAGCTATAACCATGGCAGTGACTGTGATCATGTGCACAAGAGTTTAAATGGGCAGAAGATATAATGACTGTGACGGATGGGCTCTAAACTAGGCGGAGGTTGTAAACGGCGACAACGCATGTGAACACAACGCAACCACAAACCAGAACCACCGGAGAGTAGCAGCACATGTGGCAGCTTGCCAGTTGACTTCCAGGGAATGCGGCCTAGTCACATGGCAACTGGCTATTCAACGTGCCATTTGATAACTACCAACAGTTCGGAGGATAGAACATAGTATATTTTGGGTTTTTATTTGTTTTTTTAATACAATTTTTAATTCAACCACCATGTAAACCTATCCCTAAGGTGTCAAGCTATGACAAGACCGAGACCCTTGAACCCCAAAGTTAGCACATGCATTCTAAATTTGGGCAGCAGAGGCTAGAGTGTATTTGTAGGGTTATAAAGCCAGATTTTGGCTAGTTTAAGAGTGGATGAGTGGTTTTGAGTTTTATGTGTAGATTTTGGAGGTTATAAACTGTTTTTGTTTTCAGTGTAACAGGAGCATCGGGAGTCGGAATTGAGAACCATGATAGGCGTTGGAAAGTTATTTCAGAGAGCTTTCTTGTGATAGTGACCAAAAGTTCCTAGGTGCACAATCAGACAGGTCAATTTTCTGTGTAATCGACCTCCTCAGATTCAATCCTAATAAAGCAGTCGCCCATCTTGAAAGCGGACCCGAAGACGTAGTCCATCAGGGACGAACTCCGTAATCAATCTTGTTGTCTAGTATCGTTATGTATTTGCTATTTTCCACTTCTATTTTACATCTTGCTTATGTTTATCATCTGTTGTAAAGTCTTTCTTCTCAAGCAGTTCTCACGATAAAAGCACTTTCAGTTAACATTCAGTTCCCTAATGGCATTAATCAATTCTACATCAGTTTGACATATGATCATTTCAGATCACTAGTGGAGGCCGAGATAATTTCTCAGCTAGTGTGATTTTCCAGGAGAGATGAGTTCATCTACCAGACCATGTGTGTGAGCCAGATCAAATAGCCAGAGGGAATGTGAATTTGATCTGAGTGGTTGAGTTGCTTCCATGAGGTCAGATTGAATTGCATAAGTGATTGGATTATTTTTCCAGAGGTTTGCTAAATTAAAAAAACGATTTTGTAATTTTTTCCATCACAAATTTGTTGAAGAATAATAAAATAACTCATTTCCAGAACTGGTTTTCCCCACACTATTGTTTTTCCAGGGACATTTGTCCAAAAATATTGGTGTCCATTATTTGTCTCTATGTGCATAAGTTTATCAGTTCCTATGGTTATTTATTTTTCAGTGAAGTTGTAGTTGTGTTTTATTCATTATTTTCCACTATTATTTTCTAGAAGACAAATAATCTAATTAGATAGATGAATAATAGCCAATAATTGCAACAGTCTTAAAAATTCCAACAAGAAGATACTTCTTCACATTACGTCTCAACATATGTCCATGTGAAAACATGAACAACTTGGAGGACAACATATGCCATGTCTATGGTTATTTTTTTGACTTTATAAACCATTTAGAGTTTCAATCTTCACTTATTTGCTTTCAAAATTTCAATTATGTATCTACAAATTTATGTCTTGATGCCATTTTGCTTTTTTCACCCTTACATGCTATATACATGAAAAAACTTTGCATTTTTGGCATATGATGGTTTGAATACATTGATGTACATGAATATATAGTTTTAGGTTAAAAGTTGAAAATTTTATGTATTTTTATGTGACCAATTTTTCAGTTAGTTCCAGTCCAATTGGTTATTTTTGAGATATTTTGGTTCTAGTTCAGTTCTAGTTTTGGTAACTTTGAATTAAGATCATGGAAATAAGCTATATAGCATACTTATTTTACTACATGTCTAATATTGTCATCCATAAATGAAATGCCTTAGTAATGAATAAATTTTGCAATATATTGAGGACCTCTTCAGATCTAGGCTAGTCACATGGACAATTCGCCTAGTGGAAATATAACAATTCATAATTGATGGTGTTTGACTAGAATCGTATTAAGGAAAACACCTATAAGTTGAAGGTATAGAACTAAAAAGTGAAAGTGCACCCTTATTACATGTATAAGAAAATAGGGGTAACAAAATATAGTTAGGTTGGAGCAAATTATCTCATCCCCAATGCTTGAATAGATTGGATAGGTTGCTATTGGAGGAGTAATACAGATAAGTGTTGAGAAATCTAGTGGCAGCTAAATTAGGTGATTTCTCTTACTTTGATAACTTCTTGTGATGTATTTAAACTTAACTTGAGTATATTCTTATTTCACTTGTTATTATTATGTTCTTCTCATCAAACAACTACCAAACCATAAAGAACAATGAGACAAGAGGAAAAAAATATAGGTGATCAACCAGGGCCAAAACCTCTTCACTTGAGAGGAAAACTCGCAAGAACTCTTCTCTTCTTATAAAACTTCAAATGACGAATTCCAAGACCTATGAACCTTGTTAAAGTTCCCTCCATGACCAAGTCAATCCTTCCTTCTTAATGAGTTTTCCTTCCTCAACAATTTCTACAACTTCGACCTCCAGTAGATTCTTCTACAACTTCAACCCCAGTAGATTCTTTTGTAACTTTGACCCCCAACAGATTCTTATGTAGAAACCCTAGATTGCACATGTGAGATGAATTTGCTTCCTTTCCTTCTTCGCTTGGATATCCTTTTCCTTATTGAGTACTCGACCAACAATCTTAGTCTTTTCACACCAAATTTTGGCCTTCTAAGGTAGCTACAATTTCAGACTTCCTGCTGCAAGTGATGCCCTAGTTTCCTCACACATGTGAAGGATCTTAGCCCAAAAGCTATCCCAAAACCTTTGCTTTCTTCTTCTCCTTCTTTGGTAGGTATTCAACTTCCTTTTTCGTCCTTTTCTCTTCTTAGATCGAACTTCTTGAGAGTTGGATGGATGATCTCCAAATGAGGTCGAACTCTTCTTATTTATAGGCTTCTTTCTAGGTCGAAATATTTCTTTTAGGTCGAATTGTCCACTTTTGAAGGTTGACTTGATCTTTGCATCATGGCGAGGCCTCAAAGGGACTTTTGACTCTATTTTGACTCACATAAATTTATCTTTAAAATATGTAACATGTCCAAAAGGGTTTGCCATACATGACAATGACTTAATTGACTTGTAAAGTCAATGACAAGCCCTAGAAGCACTCAATGGGTTCTTTACCTATATAAAAAAAATAACCTTGAGCATGAAACCCATGCCTCAAGAATAACAGTAATAATTTTATTTTTTTATTTACATCAAATACATAAAATCATGATTACATATGTCATTATGAAGACGAAACCTAGTTACATATTTCAACACTCCCTCTTAACAAGGGAGGTATTCATAATCCATACAAGGTACTTGGACATTCTCAAACTAAAGAATTCTCATAAGAAGATTCAGATTGGTAAGCCATCTCATAAGCTATCATTTAAACTTATTTCTTTGCATCATACCAATCAACATTGTCACATAGCAAGGCCTTGACTAACAAATCTATCTCTCCACAAGATCAGGGCACAATGCCAGCGAGACGAATGAATAATAGACACCATCATCATTATCTCTCAAGGCACATACCCCACTTGGGTGTTCACAGGGTATGTCCTTCTAGGACAATTCCTATCTTGGAATAGCACATCCTCAAGGAATTTCCTCTTCGACTACTCTTATCTTAGCTACCCTACCTCATCCTCAAAGAGTATCGGAAGCCAGATTCTTACCTAATCCTCGATTCTTTCTTCACAGAGTGAAGACAAGAATGATTTGTCTACCTCTCCCTCTTAACTAGGACTATTCTGCTTCTAGCCCGTGAAGTCATTTCGCTCGTGTGTTCCTTTCAGGCTGCGTACTATTACAGGCTTCTAATGGACACACTTCCTTTTCCCGTCCATGTGATATAACCCCCATGCATCTCACTTGATTCGCTACAAGGTCACACACTTGCTTCTGATAAAGTTATCACACTTAGCTTTGTGCGCTACCGCAGTCAAGGCATTACTTTACTACCCAGCTCTTAGACTCCTACTCCAAATAGTCTGAGGTCTAGTTGTGACTTCTTATCGGGAAGATCCCCTAACATGTTGGCGAGTCCAACACCTTCAACATTTCTAGAACTAGAAGGAGGGCCAAATGACAAGATGAGTCCTCAAAGTATGTTTTGAATCTATATACATCATTCATGACTTACATTACAATCTCAACTCCAACATGCTTTTCTCATGCACATGATTTCGAAGTGTCAGAGGACGTCATTGATGACTTGTCACAAATGAAGTATGACGGTGAAGGTGGAGCAACCTTGCTAAGCCACAGAGTTGCCTTTGCAAGCTTCTATCACAAAAATGAAGTCCCCTCGGAAGACATTTCCTATGGGTTGTTCGCTTACACGCTTGTTGGGCATGTTGACCACTGGTGTCACACCTTTCCTGCAGCATCCATTCACTCATATGATCACATGATCAAAGATTTGATCTATGCTTTCTATCATTATGACCGCAAAGAACTCGACAAAAAAATATGAAATTATGGAAAGTACCTGATGAATCTCTTGCGCAATTTTGGGTGCGCTTCTTGAATCTTGCTTTTCAAATTCTTGGAGATGAAATTGATTGGAAATTTCATAAGGAATAGTTTCAGTATATTCTTCACATATCTAAAAATCCTCACGAGTTGGAAGCATTCGAACCCCTCTTAGCATACCTCGGTGTTAGAGTTGCCAAATCTAAGACGAACAAGGTTTTTGTCACAGGTGACCCTTCGTCTGCTCCTCATCAAACAGCTCTTGCTCCGCTGGACGAGGTGGGAGAAGTTGTGAACCCATCTGTTGAACTATCACATCCTCCCACCCCACCTGATCTAAATTTCTGCGCAGATGTGGACTGCAAGCTTGTTAGCTATCATGCGAACTTGTTTTCTCAACCTTTGTCCTCTCGTTCTGTTGATCCTCCGGATTTTGGTGTCTTATGTTCGTCCATTCTAGACTCTACATGTGATTTTCAGGAGGATCAAGTTGTGGATAGAATAGATGTTGAGCAACCAAACTGCGTTGTCATTTTTTATGAGTACGTATGGGAATCTGAAGAAGAACTTGTAGCGAAGGATGATCTCCTTCTATCCGCACCTCATCCGCTCTATCTTGACATCTTCTATGATCCTGCCATTTCTTATTTGTCTTGTGAAAAATCATTCCTAAATGTTACCACTTTCGATCATTTACAAGACACACAGGATTTCAGTCCGTCATTTGATTACGGAGAGGACACACCTTTCTTTCTGAATCCACCCAATTTGTCATCTTTTCTTTCTGGAAATTCAGAGGGTGAATTTTTTTGTTTCTCATCAACCCCTCTATATGATTTGTCAGATCATGAGGATGCCAATGTACATATTGAATTTTCTGATCGTAGCTGTCATGATCTTTTTACTCCTTCATTCAATCATGATTCTTATTCATTTGTTGTTGATCTTTATAAGCCATCAATCCTTGATGATCTACTCGCTAACGAAGTGGAAACCCCTCAAGTTGTCGAGGCACTTTAGCCCGAGCTGATGGTTATGTCAATTTCTCGTTGTCTTGAGGTGAGTTCCGCTCCCGATCAGAAATCTGTTGAAACACCCCAAGCTCCTCATCACTCTCTTGCACACATTGAAAACCAATATGATCTGCACATCTTACATCCTCCACTAGAAACTCACAATCCTGTCGCTCATGCATTGGAGGAGTCATACATAGAAAGTCATGTTGCGAAACACAAGCTATCTTGTTTCTACATGTTTACTCATATGTCAAGATGAAAAGAGTGCACATGCTTCTTTTCTGCGCACAATGTGTTTCCACACCATGGTACGTCCGCAGAGTGTCTGTCATGTGCTTTCACTTTTTTCTTTTCTGTGGACACACTCAAATTTTGAGCGTGTTGGTTTTCATTGTTTTATCTTTCTTGTGCACTGGTTTTCATGAATATCTTTCTTCTTAACCATGCCTTCACCTAGATGGGCCAACCAATGTGCAAGTGGCTATATTGGAAATATCACTTCATGTTAGTAGGCCCATGCAATATTTAGCTTAGGAGTAGGAGTAGTGTTTGCTTCCTTGTTTGCTTTGCTTTCGTGTTTTGCTTTTCTTACTCGCTTTGCTGTATTTTTACTTATGTCCTTTGCTTTCTTGTTTGTTTGCTTGTTACGCACCTGTAGGATTAGTTTCACATGAAACTGTGTTTGGTTCTTGAGACAAGTTGGGTGAAACACAAGAGGACTTGTACAACTATCAACATTTGGTTATTTTTCTATTCCCTCTCTTTGTGAAGATCTTGTGTTCTTTCATTCGATAATAGCCTAATGGAAAATATGTTCTGTTTAGAGTGAGTCTTGGTTAAAACACAACACTTGCACTTTTAAGTAGCACTGCCTACTCTATTTGGTTTTCTATTTTCGGTTAATGCTTGTCAACTCAGTCAAGTAGAGTAACGTGAGGGGGAAAACCTTAACAAGTATGTTAGAGGTATATATAACATACTTCTCTGAAAGGAAAACCTCTTCTGCTCTCAATAAGTCAAGATCCCTCTTCCGTCTCATCAAATAAATAAGTTCCTATGCACAATTCTCTGAAAAATGAAAAATGAAAAAAATAATAAATAAGGTGAAATAAGAGAAAGGCTTCCTGCACAGAGAGGTGAAGGAAGTAACTCTGTTGGGGTACTTTCTAGGCTCGCTGGTAGTGGAGCGATGCTTGTGTTCTTGAAGTGACTTCGTCAGGGTACTATCCAGGCCTGTTGGCAGTGGAGCAACACCAGAGATGAAACTAAAACTCTAACAATCTACATTACTTATGCATCAATATACCCCTCATGCCCAATTGAAACAACTCAGTTGACTTGGCTTGGTATGTGTGTTGACCGATCAAGAGAATGACAGGACTATATCTTTAACTCAAGCTAGTGAGGAAACAATGATGATTAAAGAATCGAACAATACTTCTGGAGGAGTTAGGCTTGCTTTACACAAGACAAGGTCCATACAGAGAGATGGAGTTCTATCAGTGTGTTGCCAATGTTGTATCGACTACAACCACCCTCCAAAATTTTTTCTTCACTTCGTTTTGGAGCCTCCCTCCTTAAATCTCAGTAGCTTGTCTTACACTGCCCAGTCCTTGAGGGTAGACAGCCTTGCTCTCAGGAATTGCGCAGTGAAACCCAATAATGAGCCTTTCTCTCAAGAATTGTGCAGTGCAGCTTAGTAGTGAGCCTTGCTCTCAAGAATTGTGCAATGCAGCTTAGCAATGAGCCTTGATCTCAAGAATTGGGCAGTGCAACCCAGCAGTGCGCTTCGGCTCTAGAATTGTGTAGACCCATATAGTAGCTTGTCTTCAACTGCAAAACTGCATAGAGTAGTCTAGGCCAACAAGTGAGACTTCAACTCCAGAATTTCACAGAGCCAGCTAACAGCCTGCCATCAGCTAGGAAATTGTGTAGAGCCTAAGAGGCAGCCCAGAGCCACTCAGCCTAGAAATTGCGCAAAACATATGTGCTCGGAAACTACTCATTACATGAACCAAAGAGTTGATTGGTCCTTCCCAAAACTGTGCAATCTTTCCAGGCAGTGCATGGTAGTTTTCCCGAAAAGCAAGAAGCTAAGAGGAAAAACATCCCTAGGAAGTAGGGATCTATTATTAGTTTCCAGAAGGTGACACATTTCCTTCTTTAGAAGTTTATACCAAGTGTCGTTGTTGTCCTTGATCTCAAGTATACGTGTCTTGAACTCCATTTTGCTCAACTCTATGTAATGGATGCCTCTAGAGCTCACTTATTCATTTGATCATCAAGCTCTAGATTCCCTAGGAGATCAAGGGGTATATTATCCCTCACAATGTCCCAGGCTGAGAGGAATCGATATAGGTAACCATAGACCAAGCTTTTAGTTTGGTATCTAGCCCAACCAAACTAGAGAGGGCTCTTCGTATGAGATCACAACCAAAGATTTGACTGGAATATAAAAGGATTTTAGGCTAGATATGCTAGGCTTAGATAGGTTTGAAAATTTAGGGTTTTGATGCTCAAAAAGGGATAAAAACTTGGTAACTAGGTCAAAATATCAAAGGATAACAACAACAGAAATATAAAGGAGCAAGGTAGCAGTGGTTTTGTGATAGCTTAGTGTTTGTCAATGTAGTATAGTGTTCAGAAGAAATTTACAGGACTTAATGAGCATATATGTCATGAATTCATTAAGCATGAAATAAAATAACAAATAACTCCCAAAATTAATCTAGAAGTGCCAAATGGGTATACTATTCTATCATGGATGCCTAATCAAGCATCTCCAAGTTTTCCTTCTCATCTTTGCTTTTTAGGGTTTCCTTCAACTTGTTTTCCATGTGTTTGACCTTGATGTTGCAAATCTTGTTTATGGCTTGGTAGTGGTGGGCCATGTGCCTCAACATCTGGTTATCCTTTTTATTCTTTTCAAGAAGATTCTTTAGATTTCCAATGACTTTGCCTAGCTAATATTCCCTGTCTTCGTTGATTTCGATAACAATTTTGTCTTCAACATCCAAATCCTCATCTAGTAGGTTTTGTTCTCTTTCCTTCTACAATGCTCTTTTCAAACCCATAGTCCTAGGCCTCTTCCTTCCAACCTGCTTTTCTTGTTCATCATGCTCATCATGCTCTACCACTGATTTACCTTTGACCTCTTGCCTCATCATCCTAGATTTCTCTTTTTCCATCATTAGTTGTTTGACCTTGAGTTGATTGTTTTCTTGCTCAAGGAAAGAAATGATAAATTTGGCCCTTGCCAAATTGTCCAGGAGCTCCATGATCTGGGAATCATTCTCCTTGATAACTTGTTGCAAGGTTGAATGCTCATCTGCTGCCTCCAAGTCAACTAGGTCAAAATCATGCTCAATTAACTCCTCATCCTGCAAATGTGATCCTTGTTGTGTTGATGTAGAAAGCTTGGCCCTTTCCTCAACTTGAGAAGAAAACACAAGCCTTTTCCCTCTCTGGTATGTTTTTGTCACCTTAGGTCTAGGTTCCTTGGGAACCTCCTCTGATGTGTTTGATAACCCTACCTCCATAGGTTGTGTTGATGTGTCTTGGTGATGGCTTGGTGAAGTAGTCTCATGCCTCTGCAAGGATGCTTCAATAAAGGTATCCCATGCTATGTTCTTTTCTAGAAATTGATGGAGGACTACAACCTTTATCAAACTGTGATGGAAAAGGCTAGGGTAATGCTCTTTGTTTTTCATTTTCAAATTTTCAGACATTTTGATGACACTTCTACACAAGTACTAACACAGTTTAAGAGGTTTCACACCCGTGAAGTGCATGAGCAGCCTAATGTGATATTGATACAACCTGGAAAACCTCCCCTCAAAAGTGAAAAACTTCATCACAACCTTCATCAGTGGTGCATACTTTTCCAACAAGTGTATGAATGGAATGATGTGTGAATGAGCCTCTTTGTAGGGTGATTTCAAGAAGGGTTTGTATTGCTCAAGGTCTAGGCTCATGCCTTTGAACCAATACTCCCCATGATTTGGTATACCTGTGGCAAGAGAGATGGAAGAAATTGAGAATGTGAAAGCAATCCTTGTAATGATGGCTTTTTATACTTTCATATTGGTGGCAACCAAATCAGTGAGTTTCTCATGAAAACCTACTTCTCCCACTCTTTGACAAAACCCTAGGCAATTGACATCTTCAAAGCATTGTCTTATGAATGGTGAAGAATTGATCTCATTGCAATTTGTGGGCTCATATCTCTGAATCTTCCCCCCTTTATGATGTTTTGTTTTCTCTGATGGTGAAGAATCTCCCTCCATTTTTTAAACCCTAGATGATAGGAAAATGGAAAAGAAACAATGAAAAGTGATTGAAGTGGTGAAATGAGGGAGTTATGGAAGGGAGATGGGAGTAGGGAAATTTTGGGAGATGGAGAGGGGTTTTAGGAATCCCTAGGAAGTTAAATGAAAGGAAATGAATGAGGGAGATGAGCTAGAAAATTTAAACACATTCCTAGCTAGGGAAAATGCCTAATTTGATAGATTAGGGCTAGGGTTTGTAGGAAGGTGAAGTGGAATGAAGGGAAACGTTTTGTTGGTGAATGGGTATGATGAGTTGCATGCAAATAGAGGTATAGGGATAATGGTTTTAGGGTTTCAAATCTCCAACTGATCATTTGCAATCTCAAAACATGAAGCTCATAGAAAACCCTAGAGGACTAAACTCACAATCATTTTGTTTGTTTTGCCAAACAAAGAGAGGGAATGAAAATGAGTGTACTTACTTTTTATGAGGCTCAGAGGATGAAGAAACTGAACTGTAGGCTTGAAGTTTTGATTTGAGTGATTTTTTATTATTTTTGGGAGACTTTGTCCTGTGCGCAACGCAGTTCACCGGTGCACAGCGCCAAAGCATAGTGCAGTGCTTCTACACGCAGTGCCTCGTCCAGGAACGCAATGCCTTCTTCCAACCCACTTTTGGAGGCATTAAACTACTACATATTGAGAAATTGATAGCTGGATGGAAATATATTGAAGTATGATACAAGATGGACTCCTCAAGAATTTAATTTGGACACTCCAACAGGGAGAAAAATTGATTTTCCCATGGTCACTCCAAAAACGCAGGGTGTCTCTGACAAAAGCGCAACATCAACTTGAAAAGCACTTTTGGATGCATTATGCTAATCCAAATCACGATCGGTAGATACCATTAGAAAGCTTATGATTTCTAGTTGTCCATAGAGTATTTAAGCATGTAAAATGGCCTCTTCAAGGCTGTGAAAAATTATTTTTCCCAAGGTCACTCCAAAAACACAACGTGCTTCTGACAAAAGCGTAGCGCCAACTTGCAGAGAACCTTTGACTGCCTTTGTGGAGAATTTTTGGGCTGAAAGTGGTATTTTTAGAAATATTATGATGTCTAATACACAATAGAGTCCTTAAGCACTACCAACACCTGCTCCAAATCCCTGAAAAACTGTCTTGAAGTCAAGCTAGCCAGAAGTGTAACAACTCTCCCATAGCAAGTGTAAGTTTGGCATTTCTCTCAAATCATAATACATGTGCATTAACTGAAGGAGGTTTTTGTTTCTTGACCTATTATTGACAAAAACCTCTTTCACTTGTGTAAAATGCTTCTCCATTTGGTCAGAAACATACTTTGAAGCAAAATTGTCCCCATGAGAAATGATGAGACAAGGTAGTGTACTGCAGCATTGTCTTATTTGAAATAAAACATTACCTTTACCTTTATTTTGCTTTCCCTAAGCTGATAACTCCCTTTACCAATTGAATCACACGATGGACATGTTTTTATTTTGACATATGGTATCATGATGACACATGGAGTGAAACCCTAGACCATGACCTAAAATGAGGAATGTAACCATTTCATGACTGAAGACAATTAAATGAAGATATGATACCTTGAAGAAGACAATGACCATGATGAGTGATGAAGACCATGAGTAAGGGAAGGGGGCAGCAATGACCTAGACACAACAGCCAGTGACCAAAGTTTTATTTGAAGATTCATTGAAATGACAAAAATTTGACTTGACACCCTAACAACACCTTGTAAGAGCATATTTGATCACTGGTGACAGGCTAAACTGACTGACACTAAAATTGGCTCCAGTTGGGGATGGAAGCTCCTTGGAGGTGTCAAGAACACCATAGACCAAGTAGCCTTATTCATTAGGAAATGGAGTCAAAATGCAAAAGACCAAACTCAAACTAAGAACTGACTGACTATTTGACTGACTTGACTATAAAAAACATACTGACTGAAGAACTGACTTTACAACTTTTTTAACAAAAAGAAAACAAAAGTTGATCATAGAAGCCTTATGGCCTTATCCTTGGGCTTCAAACTTCTGATGGTAACTTCCAACCTGCTAAAGATGTATATACAATCATGTGAAATGATCCCTCCAGTGTAACGAATCCAGCAAATGGCTACTTACTTGAATCCTACTCACACTTTCCTTGAGCAGGCAAAGAAAACAAAAGCTAGGCCACTCTAAGTGTCCACTGAACATGTGCTCATGATCTATAAATACAATAAAATTCATCTTCCCAGATGGTTGCAACAAATCAGTGTAAGGATCCTTAAAAATCTGAAATGTTACCTTGTCTTGAAATCTAGCAAAAATACAAGTATTCCTTACATTTTGATCTGAAAGAATACATGGTTGTTGATCCATAGGAATGCATAGGGGAGTATGACTTTCTGCTACATGAGTGTTGGCTGTAAATTCCTCAAGCATGAACAACTCTAATTCTATCTTTGGCATACTATCTATCTCACGCTCATACTCTTCCAATTCATAGTCTAAATCATCCTTGAACATAACACATGCTTCAAGATTATTAAAAAGGTCAGCCATATCCTCTTCATGAAAGAAAACAATCCTTGTTAGTTGATCTCCTTGCAGGAAATCTACATTAAAAATTGGCTTACTTACAAAAACTTCCTGTATAGTTTCATCAGTCTCATGACTGTCATCATTTAAACCCATATTTTCATCTTCAATAATGGAATAAATTTCACTTACACATTCTTGACTGTGTGAGCACTGCAAACCTGCCTTAACTTGGGCTAGAACATGGTTTTTCAAGAGCTGATCTATTTCATATTCAAACAGAGGAGAACACTTAGCTTTATAGAAATCAACATTAACTTGGAGATTTTCATTTTCAAGATCACGAATAGGCCTTTCTATATTTTGATCCCAGTCTGCTTCATCCAAGGAGGAAGTTGTTAATTCTTGTTGGGAGGAAGAATCATAAAGAGATTCTAATATATCTTCTTCCATACATTCTTCATCCCCATACGAATTTTCAAGAAATTTAATGTAATTTTGAGAAATCTCACAAAATCTATCCATCGTTGATAAGTAAAAATTGCAACTTTGATAATGTTAAAAGGAAACTGAATGAAAATCCTTTAGAGAATATAAACTAGCAGATGGTAGACTAGGAGTCACCAGGTGAAAGATGCACAACCTTTCTTATGTCTGATCATTGTTCACCATCAACAATCAAATCTCATCCTTGTCATTCTTTCCCAGGGAAGATATGATCTTTTGTTCCCCGGCAATGGCAGAAAAATGTTATCCTCACAATGTCCTAGATTGAGAGGAATCGACGGAGGTAACCACAGACCAAGATTTCAGCTTGGCAGCTAGCCCTACCAAATGAGAGAGGGCTCTCTCTATGACATCACAACCAAAGATTTGACTAGAATACAAAATTATTTTAGGCTAGATATGCTAGGCTTAGATAGGTTTGAAAATTTAGGGTTTTCGTGCTGAACAAGGGATAAAAACTAGGTAACTAGGTTAAAAGATCAAAGGATAACAACAACAGAAATATAAAGGAGCAAGGTAGCAGTAGTTTTGTGATAGATTAGGGTTTTTCAATGTAGTATAGTTTTCAAAAGAAATTTAGAGGACTTAATGAGCATATATGTCATGAATTCATTGAGCATGAAAGAAAATAACATATAATGATATTTCCATCAAAACAAAGCTTAAATACAAGAATTCTGCTTATAAACATAGGAAAAATCACTGAAGAAACTGATGAATAGAAAGAAGAGATGAATATCTATCATATGAAACTATAACAGAGAAGAAACAAGATCACAAAATCACTACACATGAATTCCTAGATAATAGCTGCAACTATTCTTTGATTTCCTGAAAATGCTAAAGCACAAGTTACAAGATATCTCTCCTCAAATGTCCAACCCTTCTCTCTGACTGAGAAAATGATACATATAGACTAAGATAAACAGTTTCCCCACCTTTAGGGGTCGAATCCATGAGTGATGGAACAATTTCGAAGAATATCTCAACCAACGAGTGAGAGTGAGAAGGTCGAAAACAAACTCTTCTCTTAGACTTTGATTTGAGTTTCTCTCCATTAATGAGGCCTAATTTATCATAAAAACAACCTATTATGCTAATTTATTCATGATTACATCATCAAAACATCGAAATAATGAGATTACATCATCAATTTGATATTTACCCAAATCGAACTATAAACTCTGAGAAATTATAGAATGAATTTTTTAATTAAAATCTCAGAAAATTACAGAAGCATAGCTCCAAGTTTGAGGCCATTTTCAGGTGCCTTACTGAAGTCAAAATAGATATCTGAAAGAATGGTAAACTAGCCTTATCTGTCTCGTTTCTAGAACATCTTTCATTTTTGAAAATGACCCAAGGAAAGGCCTCCAAACATTCATTCCCCCAATGTGTCTCCAGAAGTGCAACGCCTATCAAAAAGAGGGGTAGAATGTTGATTTTTGACCCCTTTTTCTCAATTTTCTCAAAATTTGAAACCTGTTTGAAAAATATGAGGAAATGGGTTTTTAGAGGAGGCCATCAACTTTCCAAAAATGCAAAAAAATTGTCATTTAGAGCTTTGAGGAAAAAGTGCAGGGCCAAGGCGTTGCATTTCTGAAACTAGTGTATTTTCCTAAATTTGCACCAAATTTCACCAAAAACCAAAAATGCTCATAAAACTCCCAAAATTGGTCCAAAAGTGTCAACTGGGGTGTACTATGCTATCATGGATGCCTAAGAAAGCATCTCCAAATTTTCCTTCTCATATTTTCCTTTTAGGGTTTCCTTCAACTTGTTTTGCATTTGTTTAACCTTGATGTTGCAAATCTTGTTTCTTGTTTGGTAGTGGTGGGCCATGTGCCTCAACATATGGTTATCCCTGTTAGTCTTTTCAGGAAGCTTCTCTAGATGACCATTGACTTTTCCTAGCCAATATTCCTTGTCTTTGTTGATTTCCATAGCAATTTTGTCTTCAATATCCAAATCCTCATCTAGTAGGTTTTGGTCTCTTTCCTTCTACAATGCTCTTTTGAGACCCATAGTCCTAGGCCTCTTCCTTCCAACCTACTTTTCTTGTTCATCATGCTCATCATGCTCTAGCACTGCTTTACCTTTTACCTCTTGCCTCATCATCCTAGATTGCTCTTTTTCCATCATTAGCTGTTTGACCTTGAGTTGACTGTTTTCTTGCTCAAGGAAAGAAATGATAAATCTGGCCCTTGCCAAATTTTCCAGGAGCTCCATGATATGGGAATCCTTCTCCTTGATAGCTTGTTGCAAGGTTGAATGCTCATCTGCTGCCTCCAAGTCAACTAGGTCAAAATCATGCTCAATTAACTCCTCATCCTGCAAATGTGATCCATGTTGTGTTGAGGTAGAAAGCTTGGCCCTTTCCTCAACTTGAGAAGAAAACACAAGTCTTTTTCCTCTCTGGTATGTTTTGGTCACCTCAAGTCTAGGTGCCTTGGGAACCTCCTCTGATGCGTTTGATCCTACCTCCATAGGTTGTGCCGATGTGCCTTGGTGATGGCTTGGTGAAGTAGTCTCATGCCTCTGCAAGGTTGCTTCAATAAGGGTATCCCATGCTATGTTCTTTTCTGCCAACTAATGGAGGACTACAACCTTTATCAAACTGTGATGGAAAAGGCTACGGTAATGCTCTTTGTTTTTCATTTGCACATTTTCAGACATTTTGATGACAGTTCTACACAAGTAGTTAAATAGGTTAAGGGGTTTCACAGCAGTGAAGTGCATGAGCAGCCTAATGTGATATTGATACAACCTGGAAAACCTCCCCTCACAAGTGAGAAACTTCATCACAACCTTCATCAGTGGTGCATACTTTTCCAACAAGTATCTGAATTCAATGATGTGTGAATGAGCCTCTTTGTAGGGTGATTTCAAGAAGGGTTTGTATTGCTCAAGGTCTAGGCTCATGCCTTTGAATCAATACTCCCCATGATTTGGTATCCCTGTGGCAAGAGAGATGGCAACAACTGAGAATGCAAAATCAATCTGTGCAATGATGGCTTTTTCTCCTTTCAAATTGGTGGCAATCAAATCAGTGTGCTTCTCATGAAACCTACTTCTCCCACTCTATGACAAAACCCTAGGCAGCTGACACCTTCAAAGCATTGTCTTATGAATGGTGAAGAATTGATATTGTTTCAATTTGTGGGCTCATACCTCAGAATCTGCCCCCCTTTATGATTTTTTCTTTGCTCTGATGGTGAAGAATCTCCTTCCATTTTTGAAACCCTAGATGATAGGAAAACAGAAAAGAAATAGTGAAAATTGATTGAAGTGGTGAAATGAGGGATTTAGGTAAGGGAGATGGGAGTAGCGAAATTTTGGGAGATGGACAGGGGTTTTAGGAATCCTTAGGAAGTTAAATGAAAGGAAATGAATGAGGGAGATGAGCTAGAAAATTTAAACACATTCCTAGCTAAGGAAACTTCCCAATTTGATAGATTAGGGCTAGGGTTTATAGGGAGGTGAAGTGGAATGAAGGGAAACATTTTATTGGTGAATGGGGATGATGAGTTGCATGCAAATAGATTTATAGGGATAATGATTTTAGGGTTTCAAAGCTCCAACTAATCATTTTAAAGCTCAAAACATGAAATTCATAGAAAACCCTAGATGAGTAAACTCACAATCATTTTGTTTGTTTTGCTAAAGGAAGAGAGGGAATGAAAATGAGTGTACTTACTTTTTATGAGGCTTAGAGGATGAAGAAACTGGAATGAAGGCTTGAAGTTTTGATTTGAGTGATCTTTGATGATTTTTGGGAGATTTTGTCCCATGTGTAGCACAGTTCACCGATGCACAGCACCAAAGCGCAGCACAGTGCTTCTATGCGCAGTGCCTCCTCCAAAAATGAAACGCCTTCTTTCAACCCGCTTTTGGAGGCCTTAAACTACTCCAAATTGAAAACTTAATAGCGTGTTAGAAGGATATTGAATTCTTCTACAAGGTGGACTCCTCAATAATGTAATTTGGAGACTCCAGCAGGAAGAAAGTTTGATTTTCCCATGGTCACTCCCAAAAACGCAGGGTGTCTCTGACAAAAGCGCAATGCCAACTTGCAGAGCACGTTTGGATGCGTTACACTAATCCAAATCACAATCTAAAGGTACCATTGGAAAGCTTAGGATGTCTAGTTGTCCATAGAGTATTTAAGCATGTAAAATGGCATCTCCAAGGTTGAGAAAAATGAGTTTTCCCAAGGTCACTCCAAAAGCACAACGTGCTTCTGACAAAAGCACAACGCCAACTTGCAGAGCACTTTTGACTACCTTCCTTGAGGAATTTTGGGCTAAAATTGGTATGGTTGGAAATATTTTGATGTCTTCTGCACAATAGAGTACTTAAGCACTACCAATACCTGCTCCAAATCTCTGAAAAACTGTCTTGAAATCAAGTTGTCCAGAAGTGTAGCAACTCTCCCATAGCAAGTGTAATTTGGGCATTTCTCTCAAATCATAATACCTGTACATAAACTGAAGGAGGTTTTGTTCCTTGACCAATCGTTGACAAAAACCTTTTTCACTCTTGTAATATTCTTCTCCATTTGGTCAAAAAAATATTTTGAAGCAAAAATGTCCCTATGAGAAATGATGAGATGAGGTAGTGTACTCCAACATTATCTTATTTGAAATAAAACATTACCTTTACCTTTATTTTGCTTTCCCTATGCTGATAACTCCATTTACCCACTGAATCACATGATGGACATGTTTTTGTTTTGACATATGGTATCATGATGACACATGGGGTGAAACCATAGACCATGACCTAAAATGAAGAATTTAACCATTTCATGACCCAAGACATTTAAATGAAGATATGATACCTCGAAGAAGACAATGACCATGATGAGTGATGAAGACCATGAGTAAGTGAAGGGAGTAGCAGTGACCTAGACACAACAACCAGTGACCAAATTTTTATTTGAAGATTCACTGAAATGACAAAAAATTGACTTGACACCCTAACAACACCTTGTAAGAGCATATTTGATCGCTAGTGACAGGATGAACTGACTGACACTAACAGGTCCTTCGGAGCATTTTCATCACTTTTCGGGGTAAGTTTTGCTTTTATCGCCTTTTACTGCTTTTTCTGTTTCTTTTGCCTGTTTAGATTGTGAGTTTTGTTTCACTTGTTTTGTTGAAAGACTGATGGAGTTTTAACTTGTTTTAGCTTGTATAAGTGTTGTTCCAAGTTATACATTGCCTTCCCCAAGTGTCACATGAGTTTTCCTATTTTTTCACCAACGGTTGTCGTTGTAGTGACTCCCTTCAAATGCTTTGTGTTCCTTCAGTTTAATCAATGTTGCACTTGTTTCACACACATACATCTATACTTATTCAGATATGCACTCAAAATCACACCATCCTTCAGATTTGCTTGTTTCCATGCTCCCCATGAACAGGTATGGGTTCCCCTTTGCGCGGATCTCACATTCACTTGCATGCACTGCATAATCTGGGAGCTCAAGGGCTCTGCCTTGGCTTCTGGAATTGTACAGAGCCTGTCTTGAGCTGGATCCAACTTCACATTATGCAGTTCCAGGAGCCAGTCTCCCAGCTTTGTCACTTAGACTGTGCAATGCATAGTCTCTCCCAGACCCTATCTCAGACTGAACTGCGCATTGTGCAGTTCCAATCAATCAATCACCCCTGTCAGTCAAAACTATGCATTTTCTATCATCAATTGATCTGGTTGCTTCTTGATCATGTTGCAAATTTAGATTTGTAAGAGCTAATGTTTTCTTTCCATGAGTGTTCATTTTGTCCCACGGGTACCACACTCGTGAAGAGATTCTCTCCAATATTCATTATACCATGGCACCAAAGAAAGTTGTTTCAAGAGTGACCACTAAAAGAAGTACTGGGGAAGCAGTTGAGTAAGCGCCAATTTACTTGCCAATATATGCAGATGCCCAATTGTTCACAGAAAATAAGTCAACACTAACATGGCAACAAGACTAGCAGCAGTGGTAGAAGGAAAAAATCCAGTATAGGATCATGGAAAGAGGAAATTGCTGACATAATAGAGGGAGAACAAAGATGAAGAGCGAAAGTAGATTCAATATTCATGCAGGAATATTTCATAGCAGAAGCAAAAGGAAGTAGAGGACACAAACAATAGAGCGAAGGAAGAGAGAAAAGCAGAGCTTGCAGGTAGCATAACTGATATCACAACAAGCAGAACAAGAGTCTAAGGAATAACATGAGCTGTGAATCATAAATAGGAAGAAGAACAAAGGAAAGGCACAATAACAGAGAAAATAACACTAATATAGGTTGATGAGATGGAACAACCAGCAGCTAAGGAAGAGAGTGAACGGATGCAGGTTCCCTCACCAAAGCTAAGCACAAGAACCAAGTTTGCTTGGAGGTCGACAGGTACATGGAGCAGATGTTGCGTGAGGCCACCAGTGATTATTTGCAGCTGAGCACACAGAACATGCATAAGTACAGTGTTGGTCCAGCCACACTCAAGACAATAATGCACATGCTTCAAGACGAGACGTACATAGGTTCCAAGATCACATGCCCAAATGCAATGGAGGCAAGAGTCCGCTTTCAGCAAGACAACATCAAGCAATTTCGGGACATCACAACACAATACCAAGCTTGGCATCAGTACATGATCGAGAATAATCAAGTGGACTTTTCCAAGTTGGTCTTTCCCCAAACCTTGAAGTCATAGTGTTTTATCTTGTTAGGCTATCTCTAGCCTATTTTGTCTCACATGGGTACATGTGGAAAATGGTATTATTATAAATATGTTGTAAGTGAAATTCCAAGTGTCACTAGTGGAATGTGAATAGTCACGATGTAATGTGAAGAGTCATGAGTGTAGTCCAAGAGTCAAAGGGGAATGTCAAGGTTCACCCCACCCTTTGTTATATATAGAACCTCATAACTAATAGTACAGGCTTTTGGGAGACAACCTTTTGGCTAGACATTGCTTAGAGAAGGCTTGGAGAGTATTGTGACGAGCCTTGGCTTCTCCACAATGTAGAGTGAGTACATATCTTTGGAGGAGCAGGCGATGTTGACTGTAATGTTTCACTATTGGGGCTAGTGGTTGTCAATGGTGTATGTATGGATGGGACTTTAACTTAATAATATATAACTGAGCCAACACGTTTGCATGCATATGTTGCTATTGTAGTTCGACTATTTTGGTTACTTTATCAATGTATGTTATTTAACTTACGCATTTGTCAATGAACTATTTTATATGCAATTGTATGAATCTTTTTGAAGACGTGTTGTTGTGTTAACCCTTCACTTTGGATTGTGGACTATTTTGCTTCCAGCCTATGATGTCATTTCGCTCTTGTGTTCCTTTTAGGTTGCGTATTGTTACAGGTTTCTAAGGGACACACTTCCTTTTCCACTCTATGTGATAGAACCCCCATGCATCTCACTTGACTCGCTGCAAGGTCACACACTTTCTTCTAACAAAGTTATCACACTTACCTTTGTGCGCTACCACAGTCAAGGCATTACTTTACTACCCACTGTTGGGACTCCTACTCCAAACGGTCTGAGGTCTAGTTGGGACTTATTACCAGGGAGATCCCCTGACATGTTGGTAGGTACAACACCGTCAACAAAGATAAATTTAAACCTTTGGTTTGTGAATAGTACTAAAAATATTCTAGAATATTCAATGGAGGTTAAATCCCTACCATCCACCTAATAATTATTGATAATTAAATTAAAATTATGGAAGCCCTATTCCAAAACAAACAAGTTCTTCAATTCAAAACAAGCACAATTCATTGGCTTGAACAACATCTAGGCCACTATTATTGTACATTTGTTTTTGTTGGATCATGGTGAATTTCCCTAATAATTGTTGATAATTAAATTAAAATTATGGAAGCCCTATTCCAAAATAAACATGGTCTTCAATTCAAAACAAGCACAATTCATTGGTTTGAACAACATCTCGACCACTAATAGGGTTTTTTAAGGGACTATCATTGTACCTTTGTTTTTGTTAGATCATGGTGCAATCCAATCTTGGCTAACATTAATTTTGTCTTAGAAAGTGATTATGATAACTACATTAAGATTGGGTGGCGGATATATATTAATATAACTAGCTTACTAACTATATATATATATATATATATATATATATATATATATATATATATATATTAAATAAAAAATTATCTTAATCTATTTAATATTTTGAAATTTTTATTAAAGAACTCTTTTCAAATCAGTTTAAATTTTCAATATAATATTTTATAGTTAAATTCTTTCATTTATAAAAAGGGAAACTCTAATTTTCTTTTAAATTTAAAGAGTTCAATCTTTAGGGTGTATATAACTTGTTTATTGAGTGTGTTGTTAAGATGTGATATAGTTGGTTCAAATCTTGACTAGCCCTTTCTACCGCATGGGGAAATATAAATTGGCCCCATGTCACAAACCTCAACTAGCCTTGTGTAACACATGGAATATCATGGAATCGACTCAAAATAATGTGAATACAAGACCATGTTAGTTGTTGACATTGTCAATCAACCTCATGTCACACAAATATGACTATGCCCTAGTTGTTAATTTTGCCATAGATAAAAAAGGAAAAAATGTAAAGAGTTGAATTTTCAAATTTATTAATTTACAATGAGATCCTACATGTTGGGTGTATGTCATATTTTTTACACGACTATCCCCACTCATTGTACATTGTGTCAGGCACGTGGTAGTTTTCCCCCATAGTTTTGTAGTTTCAGTTAACAAACTATGGTTGCATTCTAATCTAAGGTAAATGAATTGGAGGTTCATGGATGATACAAGATATTTATTGTATTGTAATATTGTACAAAAGAATATAATTGATTGTTTTCCCAATTTTGGGTTTTCAAGATAAAATATCTACGTTAATGTGTGTGTCCCCCCTTCCATATCTTCTATTTTATTAAGAAATTGTTTGTAGCAATTAATTGTAAAGGGTTAAAACCTACACTAGACCAATCTCCAACCCTACACTAAACCAATCACCACATTATTTGATATATGTGACAAAATTTGTTTGATAATGAATTAATTGATTTGTTTTAACATTCTAATATAAGTGTTTGTGAATATTAAATCTATTTAGCATTTTTTGTTAAATTAATAGTGACATCAAATTTAAAAAAATTAGAATGCTAAGAAGGAGTCCACTATACCATAAACAAGGATGTCTTTTACTATCTAGTAATGTGCTTACCTTAAAATTAAATTGTTGTTCTTGAATTATCATTTTCGAGGTTCTCAGTGATTCATGATCCATATCCTTTAGTATGAATAAAAGTACGTAGAGTATTAAGGATCAGTTTGCAACAATTGATTGTATAGGTTTAAAACCATCATTAAACCAATAACCACAATATCTTATATATGTTAGAAACAATTTCTGATAATGAATTAATTGATTTGTTTTAACATTCTAATATAAGTGATTGTGAAATTAAAGTTATTAAGAATTTTATTGAAACAAATTGTGTAACCAATGTAAAAAAAATTAGAATGTCGAGAGGGGGTCCATTATACCATAAATGAAGGATGTCTTTTACAATCTAATTATGTGGTTACCGTAAAATTATATTGATGTTGTTCTCAAATTGTTATTTTTGATAATTTTCATTAATTCATGATCCATATCCCTTAGCATGATTAAGAGTGCGTAGCATGGGTATTCGTTAGATATAGAATCTAATTCCACATCTAGAAAGAGCCCACACTTGAACTTTAAGTAAATCTATGAGGAGATAAGTCGAAAATACTATTAAAAAATGTAGTTTTCTTCTTTTCCCTCCTAAAAAATTTACCTATGGGGATGACAGCAATGTCTTGAATCATATTGGGTCTCTTAAACTTGAGCTTGTTAGTACATGTTTTAGTTTGAGAACCATTATTCACCTCAAACCTCATCTAATCATTAAAAGTGGTACCAAACCAATTTCATGTGACAACATGCACCTAAATATAGATTTTTTTAAACTCTAAACTTGTTTTTTTATAGTTTATAGGCACATATATCTATGCTTCAATGGGAAAAAATATGGTGGGGAAGCATACATGTGTGAAATACAAGTTGGGTCACTTGGTCAGATGCCCTTCTACACCTTTGTTCAGACAGGAGATCGAGACAACCTCAAAGGTCTAATGGAAAGAAGATTATCACAAAAGGTGAAGCATGAAGAAGTTTGTAAAGGTTGTGCACTTAGAAAGAATGTCAATAATCCTTTTCCAAGCAACGAAAGTAGATCCAAGGAAATTTTGGATCTAATTCATTATGATGTATGTGGTCCAATGCCAGTGAAATCTCTTGGAGGATATTTGTATTATGTAACATTCATTGATGACTTCTCTCACAAGACATGGATTTACTTCATGAAGATGAAGGATGAAGTCTTTGACAAGTTTCAAGAATTCAAGGTTGAATTTGAGTTCTCTTTATGCATTTTGATCTCTATTGTCCTTATGGTTTTATGGTTGAATTTCTGACGTGTAATTGCTTAATGATAAACTAGAATTGTTAAAAGAAGATATATATCATTAGAATTAATTATTAGTATTTCATAAATATGTGCTTGTATCTATTGCACTTGAAAAATCAACATGGTATCAGAGCTTTGGTGATGAAAAAGGACATTGAGATCATTCTTGAAGAAGCTTTGGTAAGAGACCACTCATGAGGAAGACCTAGATCTACAATCTATTTTCTTTTCCATGACTATGGGTTCCCATATGAAGGAAGAAAACAAATTAGAAGGAGCTACAAACTTACATCTTGGAAAACTTGGATTGATCTTCTTCTTGCAAAGGAAGACCTCTTGGGTATTGTGAAAGGAAAGGCCACTAAACCAGAAAAATATGAACATAAATTAAAATTTGATAAAGATGATAATACAACTAGAAATATCATTATAGACTTCGTCAGAGATCATTTGATTCCATATATCGCAAACCCTGACTCTTCAAAGAAAATATACAATGCCCTAATTTGATTGTACACTATCAAAAATATTGGTTAAGCAATGAGTTTGAAGAATGTGCTTCTTGATGTTAGAATGATAAGAAATAATCTGAAAGCCTCATATTTTATGATGATTTCTCAATTGAGAGATCAACTTCAAGCAATTGATGAAATCATTCCTAAAAAGGAATTAGCGACTACAACACTTAATGGTTTACTTGATCATGGGACTCATTTGCAATAGGAATATGAGCTAGAAAATAAGCTCCAAAGTTTGATGAACTATGGATCACATGTACTCAAGAAGAATGAAGGCTCATTTCAAGAGGGAGGATTCAAAGATCCAAAGAAGGTGACTCTCAAGCTTATGCAACACGTTAGAAGAAGGGTGGAGGAAGAAAGAAATTTGGCTTTCAAAGAAGAAATGGAGGAAGAAGAAATAAAGGAAGAAGACTTGAGCAAAGAAGATCTGCTCCTCAAGGAAAAAGAGATATATCAAAACTTCAATGCTATCGTTGTCATAGATTTGGTCATTATAGAAGCGATTGTCCTGAAAGATCAAATGATAGAACTTGGAGACAACAACAATTATGCAATTAAAGGCATTGGGAAAACATCCATTGAGCTAGAATCGGATGATAATGTTTATCTTAGTAAAATATTATATGTACCAATTTTGAAGAATAATTTGGTTTCTATTTCATGCTTGGAAAATAAAGGATATAGAGTATCATTTTTTGATGGAAAGTTTCTTGTTTGGACCAAATACTCTAGTATAGTTTACACAGGAGAGATTGGAATTTTTGAAGGAAGGATGTATAGACTTTTGAATCAACCTACTCAAGAACTTTTACATAAAGATATTAATCCATGTGAGTTTTGGCATAGAAATATGCTCACCTTCACTATAGAGTTTTTCCAGCCTTAAAGAAAATGGTTGTAGGTGTTCTAGCTTTGCAGGTAGACCATGATGAAGTGTGTAAAGTATGTGCACTTGGGAAGAACATAAAGAAGCATTTTCGAAGCAACAAGAGTAGATCTAAGTAAATTCTAGATCTAGTCCATTCCGATGTATGTGGTTCAATGCCAGTAAAATATCTTCGAGGATCTTTATACTATGTGACCTTTTCGATGATTTCTCTCATAAGACGTGGAACTATTTCATGAATACAAAAGATGATGTTTTTGACAAGTTTCAAGAATTTAAGGCCGAAGTAGAAATCTTGAAGTGAAAGAAGATCAAGATCCTGAGATTCGATAATAGAGGAGAATACACCTCCAAGGAGCTCATTTTATTTTGTAAAGAAGTTGGGATAAAGAGGGAGTTAATAGTCACTTAAAATCCTTAACAAAATGGAGTTGTTGAAAGAAAGAACAAATCTATGAAGAATATGTGAAGGCAATGATGCACGATCAAGCAATGCCTATGTTTCTATGGAGTGAAGCACCTATGATCACCTTTTGGAAGACAAGAGGGCCTAAAGAAACATTCACTAGAGAAAAACCCCAGGTTGGTCATATGAGAATATTTGGTTGTCTTATTTATACCATGTACCTAAAGATAAGAGAAGGAAGCTAGAGCGTTTAGGAAAGAAAGGAATATGTGTTGGATATAGTGAGTCATCAAAGGCCTGTAGAATATATGTTCCAAGGCAAAAACAAGTTGAAGTTAGCAGGGACATGACCTTTTATGAAAATGTGGCTTATTGGAAATCCAAAGTTTGCATGGACTTTGATGATGATGAAAAACATGAAGCTCCCAAGGAAGAAGAAGGTTGTAGTCCATAAAATCCTTCAAAACATCATGTTGATCATCAAGAAGAGCCAAAAGGGCCTAGAAATCCAGTGGACCCGATTGTTGTTCTTGAAATTAGGAAGAGGCCAACTTGGTTAAGATCAACTTTATAAGAAGCAGAAGGACATGCAACACCACATGGCTCCTTCAAGGAAAGAAAGAGGCCAAAAAGGTATTCTAAATATGAAAATTTAATGGTTAATCTTATTTATGTTGAACCATTCACCTTTGAAGAAACAACTAGTCAAAAAGTATGGAAGGATGTTATGCTAAAAGAATACCAATTGATTATGAATAATGATGTATGGGAGATTGTTCTTAGACCTAAAGGAAAATTAATGGTGTCCTCCAAATGGGTATACAAGATCAAGGAAGTGGTGGATGGAAGTATTGACAAATACAAGGTGAGATTTTGGCTAGAGGGATCACCTAGAAAGAGGGAGAATACTATGATGAGACTTTTGCTCTAGTTACTAGTTACACTACTATTAGATCTATTATTCCTATTGCTTCTTCTATGGGTTGGAATTTATATCATATGGATGTAAAGATTGATATTCTTAATGGAGTGATTGAGGAAGAAGTGTACATACGACAACTTCAAGGTTTTGAGGTCAGTGGAAGAGAGTCTCACATATGCAGATTGAAAAATACCTTGTATGGACATAAGTAAGCATTGAGCCTAGTATACACGAATTGACAGTTATCTGAAAAGACTTGGCTTCTCCAAGAGTGATGTTGATCTAGACGGGTGTGGAGCATCTCATTATTTGGTGTAAGAGGGAGTTGGCCTCTAAATTTGATATGAAGGATCTTGGATTAAGGCACTACTATTTGGGGTTGGAAGTACGAAAGAAGCCCGATGAAGTATTTCTTGGTCAAGGAAAATATATTATCAAGATCTTGCAGAAGTTTGGAATGATGGATTTTAAGTTGATGTCGATTCCCATGATGACAAATTTAGAAAGTTGAGAGACTCTGAGTTTGATTTGGTAGATCCATCCATGTACTAGAAGTTGATTGAATCATTGATGTATTTGGTTAATACCAAGCCAGATATGTTCTTTGCAGTGAAAACGTTGAGCCAGTTCTAGGTGAAGCCAAGACATGATCATTGAATTCTAGCAAAGAAAATATTGAGATATATGTGTGTTACAATTGAATATGGTTTGATATATGTCTCAAACGGTGACATACAATTGCAGGGATATGTAAGATGTAGATTGAGAAGTGAGTTTTGAAGACAAAAAGAGTACCTTCGGAGGTTGCTTTAGTTTGGACTCCACTATGATTTCATGGATGAGTAGGAAGTAGACATTTTTTGCACTCAGTACTACTAAGGCAGAATATATTGCAACTTTCTTGGCAAGTTGTGAAGTAGTGTGGCTTCAAAAGCTTCTCGCAGGATTGTTTGATCATGAACTAGAATCGACGATGATATATTGTGATAATAAGAGCTGCATAAAGCTAAAACGGAATCCATTTTTCCATAACAAGTCGTAGCACATCAAGATCAAGTACCACTTTATTCATTGCATGGTGCAAAAGGGAGCATTCAAGCTCCAATATGTTTCTACTAATGAGCAGATTGATGATATTCTTACAAAGCCTCTATTCGTGAAAATTTTGTATGCTTCAGGGACAAGCTTGAACTTGTTGAGAACACCTCTCTCAATGAGAGCGGGTGTTGATGAGATAACATCATGGACTGACATTCTCCCTATATCATATATAACAAGAATTACAGAGAATGGTCTGGCATTGCAATACATTCTTCCTGTGTCTAGTGCATCGACCAAAATTACGAAGAATGGTCCTAGAGGTCTAATATTACTCAGATATATTGTGGTCTTTTTGGGATTCACCATGTGTCAGGTAGCAACCAAAATAATGGTTAACCAAGACTAGTCTATATATTATGTGATAGATAGACCATAGTTATGGTGACTAACTGATGCTAATGATGTGCCATGTCTCATAGGTACTGATCAGAATTATGGTTGGTTTACTATGTGTGAGGAGAACAGACCAAAATTATGGTGAATATGCACCATGTGTCAGAGGTAGCGACCAACATTATGGTAGGTTGTTGATGATGAAAAATCTACCATGTGTCAAAGTTATTGACTAGAATTATGGTAGTTGAATGATGTTGATAATATTGATGATTTGTTATAACTTTTTCTTAAAAAAATGTTCACATGAAGAACACCTTTCTAGTCATTATGAATACCTCCCTAGCTAAGAGGGAGTGTTGAATTTTGTAGCTATGGCTAGTCTTCATAATTTATATTTTAGCCCTTCTAATGTATAAAAAAATTATTAGACATGTTCTTCATGTCATTTTGATTATTTATCCTTTGAAAGAATTATTATAAGACATGCTCTTCATGTCAAATTTAAAAGGGAAAATTTTGAAATTTGAATTTTGAATTTTTTGCTATAAAATAGTCAAGTTGGGCCCCCCTTAATTCAAGTCGGCCGCAGTGAAGAGACATGCCCATTCTTGAATGAATAACACTATATATAGGATTTCGACCTCCTCCACAAAGGCACCATTCAATCTCACACAAGAAAGACAGTTTATGGGCATCCAAGTGAAGGACAAGAAGAAAAAGAAGGACTAAGATCTTCATCTTGCATACCCATTTGGAAGGCACCATTGATTTTCCTTTAGGTCTCCACACAATCTCCCATAAACCATCCTGTTGAAAAATCTAACTAGTGTCGGTCTTCATTAGAAGAAAAAGAAGGATGAAGATCTTGATCTTGTATACCCATTTGGAGGACACCACTAATTTTCCTTTAAGTCTCCACACAATCTCCCATAAACCATCCTGTTGAAAAATGTAACTAGTGTCGTTCTTCATAATGTAATAAAATATATTTTTATCATTAATATATTTATTGTATTTTTATTCTTGGTCAAAAGCATGTTCTTCATGCTTATAGAGTCAATTAAGTCAAAAAGGATTGGTGAAGGAGTCAAAAGAAATGTATTTAAGTAAAGTCCCATTTGGTCTTTTTGTAAAGAAAAGAAAATTAATTTTATTTTGAGTCAGAAAGTCAACACAAGACCAAGTTGGTCCTCCTTGGATAAGTCGGCCTAAGAGGTAGCTATTCGAACCCCCTAGACAACTATATATACAAGTCAACTTGACCTCTTGGTAGCTCATTCATTCATTCACACATCATATTGATTTATGTGCCAAAAGACAAGAAGAAAAGGAACTGAAGTCAAAGGAGAGAGAAAATTTGGGTTTTCTAGCTTGTTTCTGCTCACACATGCAAAGTTTCTAGGGAAACTCTGCGAAAATTATAGGTGAAAAATTCGTCTCTCATTGCAAGTCTGAAATTTTTTTGATTTGACCAGAGTTTAGAAGGTTTGACTAGTGTTGGATTTCACTGACTTTGACTTGGTTGGAGGAGACTTAGAGAAGGGTTGAATTGGATCTTTGTGATAGTCTTGGTCTTGGTCTTGGGTCTTGGATAACTCATTTTGATCTTATTCTATAAGAGAAGGATTGTTAAAGATTGTTTGGGTTCTCCCCCTTATGGGGTTTTGCCTTGGCTTGGAGCCTAATTTCTAGTGTTCTTTGTATCTTTGTCATCTTTATGCTTTGAAATTTTGTATAATTTCTTGATGAATAGAACATAAATTAATAAGAAGACAACTAACATTCACAAGTAATTATCAACAAAGAGGATGCAAGCCTTAATCTATCCAACACTTCTTTTCTCAATATGTTATGAGAGGTAAGGTGAAGGAAGGAAGCTTGAAGATCACAGTTTATTGGCACTCTTGTTTGAAGACATATTTGTAGCAACTATTTTTTCTCTCTGCTTGCAGTGGAAAGGTACATGAAGGAAGGTCTCAAGTCTCTTAGGAGTCTCTTTGAATCCATCAAGTAGGTTTTCCCAAGGTAAATCTTGTGTTTTATTTCTGCATTGTGATATCTGCTATCCTTATGGTTTTATGGTTTAAGTTTTGAAGTGTAATTGCTTAATGATAAACTAGAATATTTAAAAGAAGATCTATATCATTAGAAGTAATGATTAGTATTTCCAAAATATTGTGCTTGAAAAACAAAGACATGACTCCTTGTATGTTATATATCCTCATTTGTGGTGACTAATGGACAAACATCGATAGTTCCTTGAACCACCCAACGACTATCCTCCTCATGTAGTGAGAACAAGCAAAACTTCCAATTTATTGTAGATAGTCAACCATAAAATGTGCATCCTTGTAGACATCCTTTGGCATGAAAATTTGAAATTGAAAATATAATTCATGAATTATTAGAAGACATATTTGTATATCCTAGTAGATGCCCCTCCTCCTCCCTATCATGATGGTTTCAAGGAAAACAGAAATGGGTGGAGGTATCTTGGCTTTCAAGCTTTAAACAAGTTGATGATCAAAGATAAATTTACAATTCCCATCATTGGCAACCACTTGGATGAGATTCATGGCACATATTTCATCACTATACTTGATCTATGTTCTAGTTAACTCTAAATTCATATGAAGGAAAATATAGATGTTCCAAGGGCTACATTCTACAACATGAAGGACATTATGAATTTTTCGTGATTCCTTTTGGACTTTGCATGCTCCATTCACCTTTTCATATCCTCATGAATAAGTTTTTCCACACATTTGTCGCTAATTTGTGTTCATCTTCCTCTATGACTTTGGATATATAAAATAAACTTGAGAGACACACGTGGCACAAATTGATCAATTAGTACAACTACTCAGGATAACCATATCTTAAGCTAATGCTTGTAATACACTTTTGGCACTTATAAAGTAGAATATTTAGGTGACATTGAAAGTAGAGAATGGGTGTGAATTGACCTTATCAATGTTGATGTAGTGAAAGACTAGACATGTAATACCCCTAATTTTGATTCCTTTATTTAGCAACATATATATGTGTAGATGATGAATGGTTGAGATCCAAACGATGTAATCTGTAAATGTACCTTGAATAATAACAAAAACGTGGATCATTGTTTGATGATGCATAAGGAATAAAAATACAAGGGATGTGATTCCATAAGAGAGGAAAGAAATTGGGCTTAAGGTGCTTTAGGGGGGGCTAAACTTAATATTGTTTTATCCCTAGGACTATGTCCTTTGTGTTATATTATCCTAAGACGTATTAATCTTAGAATTAGTTTCCAAAAGGTGGTACACAATGTTCTCAAGAGGACATGTAGTGTATCTTAGGCATGAAAATATAACCCATAACTTTGGTCACACAAATACTATCAGTTGTGTGCAGGTTAATTCATTGTGATCGAGGGAATTTGTCTCTAAGCTCAAGCTACCATGGTATTTTTGTGAGTAAATGATGGAAATGTGCAACCATGAAACAATGAATAATTCAAATTGTATATGGTAAATCATGGTTTTTCTAAAAACGTTATTACAATTGAGAATTCCTAAAGTCCCCCTTTACAAGATTTCGTGGTGAGTCTATGTTGATACCAAGAAAGGAAAGGGATAACTTAGGGGATCACATGGCATAGAGGGGATCTCATTCCTTGGGTTGTACAAGTTGATGGAAAAAGAGAGCTAGTTAATTAGAATTATTTTAAGAGGTTATCGATTGCAATAACATGTGAATTGGGTTATGTGAGAGGATTAGGGCATAGTCATAGGTGACTTTTTCCTTCTAGACTCATAGCCTCAACATGGGGGTAGCCTTGTTGCAAAATTATTACGAGTAATAATGATCCTATAACTGGGCGGAATGTCATTCATTTATGGCTAGTAGGTAAATTATTCCTAGAAGACAAGTATTTATGGCTTACTCATGAAAATGTTGAATCATTATTGTTTTCATTATGAATTGAATATTTTTTTGTATGCATAGCCCTACATGTTTATACTTGCATTCAATAATTTATTAACAATAGGACAATGAAGAAATATAGTATCAAAACTATTAGATGTGGATTCCAACTAAGTAGATGGTCTGGTATAATATAGAAAAGTATCAAAACAAGAAGATAGAAAAAAAAAAAATGTTTGCTTTAGTACCCTTTATTCTCAATGGAGTATATAGTGTATTGGGTACGTTACAAAATTGTATTAGAGCTATTGGTTGTAGCACTAGGGTTTTATGGGATAGAAATTGTAATGCAAAGGAAGAGACTACAATTTTTAGATTAAGTGTTTGATAAAGTGTTTGTGTGGAGACCCTTTGTAAATGTTGCAGTTAAGAAATTTAGGGTTCTAAAGCTACCCACACATTGTGAGATGGAATTATATTTTGATTGAAAGTATATCAAAGAAAAATTAAAAAATTATAAGTTTGACCTACATAAGGAATTGGGGAAAATGCCAACTGGGTTTATCTTGGGTGGTTGGGAGAAATGAATTTTATCCTCCCCACCCAAGTTCAATCCCTACAAGTTACATGTTGTGATCATATGGAGTATAGGATTGTAATGATTTTGAGCCTTGTTGATCAAACTTGAGGCCTATAAAATATATGACCCTTGCCTACAATTTGGAGCATGTGGTGCATGGTTACATGGAAATAAAAAAAGGAAATTGGGGAAAACCTCAAAATTGGAAAATTTCCCTAATGTTGTATGAAATACATAAGTTTTAGTCATATACAATGCCATTGGATATGGATGTCAAAGCAATCTAAATTAAGGATTTCATGGTGTCCCTGTGAAGGAAATTGGAAAACTACAAAATTGATGAAAATTCCCAATTCTATATGGGCAATAAAATATGATGTTGACCTTATATATCTGACATGTATGGATACAATTATATGGGGCTATTAGGTGATGTTGCATGGAGTTATGTTGTGTCCAGGTTGTAGGCATAAGATAGGGTCCATAATGGTAAAGGTATCTAAGTTAGCAAAGGTGGTTTGCATAGGTAAGTGAAGTGGAATTTTGCAATGTCTCCACAATCATTATGAAGGTGCCATAATTAATCTTAAATAACTACATCTTAAATACCAACATGTTTACCCTCCACAATTGATTTCAATCATCGATCTAGATTAACATTACATGAACCTACACATCGAGGATGGATGATTAGAGATGAGACTTGCAATCATATCATCCAATAATAATATTCCAAGTGGAGTTTGACTTGGGGTGGCAGCAACTAGGGTTGGGTCTATGGTGGAAAAGGTAGTTGGGCACACAAATGGTGGTCAGTAGTTTATGGAAGCTAAGGAGGTGGTGTTTCCCAAGGTCAAAATTCCTTTGGAATTATTATCAATATGAAACATGTTCCTTAGGTGATAAGAATGTTTTGAAGGGCTGAGGTCATTTTAAATAGAAATAAGTCAATCCTTCACAATTGATCGCTAATATTGATATAAATTTATATCACAAAAACATTCATGTTAATCTAGGGATGATTAGAAATGAGAGCTTGCATGTCACATTAATCAATGAAAGTATGCCAAGCGGTATATATGGACATAAAAAGTGCAAGAGGATCATGATAAATCAAATTTCATAACATCTATAAAATAAAGAGGAGAAAGGTAAAGGGGGGTATGAAGGGATAACATGACAAGTAAGTAGCCAAGGGAAGATGACATGGTAACATCATAGGCTAATAAGTTTATACCATTGCCACATCATCACGTGTTTGCAAGGATGCCATGACAATGAAGGTGCATAATGTGTTATATATTATCTCTTAAGTATAAAATGCAATTATTTTCTTGGTAATATATATGTGTGTGTGTGTGTGTTATTCCTTGAAATCATTGATGAAGGCTCCCGTGAAATCATCACATCCAATCATATAAAAAATTTCATAGAAAAGGATCACTATTGCATTATTGCACTAATCAATGTCATTCAATTAGTTTTCGATGACTCCTTGCATGCTATCCATCTTGTTTGTGGTGGCTTATGGAAAAACATCAACATGTCTATGAACCATACAAGAACTAGTCCCCTCGTGTTGTAGTGCCCCACTCTAGTTGACATGATATTTAAACCATCTTGACTTTGCGACATCATTTAACTTATTTATTATTCTTTGAGGACAACATTATGATGATCTGGACATTTTACGTATTTTGACAAGACATGTATTTCATGATATTATGATATTTTACTTTCATTATGATGACGATGATGATGTTGACGATCGTCTTTATATGTGATCATTTATAATGTTTATTGTATGATAGTTACATCATGATTATTAGGTTTTACTAACTATTTCCTAAGTGTGGAAAGAAAACATGACCATGAATACAACACATACCACGATGGTTTGAGTCACAATGTGATTTATGTTTCGATATTTGATATTGATGCAGATGGTGGTATGATTATATCGATTATATTAATGGATGTTCTCTCAATTTTTGTAGGAATTGATAAGTATTGACCAAATGACCCACATATGGGTACTGGGGTTGTAGGTGAAGGAGACTAGACATCTTTGGAGGGGTATAATCAACATCTCTAGCCACACTTGCTAGCACTCCAACTATGGCTTGGGATGAAGTACGAGGAGGGTGGGGAGGGTACTTATCCTTGGAGTTGCAAAATGTTGTCAAGGTCGTACCATGGGTATGGCGTCTCACGAGGTATGGGTATGGGCGCGCATTAAGGTGAGCTTTGATCCTCAGTCACCACGAAACTATTAACAAGGGCAATGAAGAGAATATTGAGTTACCATTCTTCCATTGTTTCTTTCCCCTACTTGGATCACAGATGTTTGAAGGTAAACTTGTGGAAACCTTGGAATGTGAAGTTCTTGAAGGGCACGAGATTTGGCACCCTTGGCACCAAACAAAGGATAAGGAAATCTATGATTTTGGCTAATTCATAAGTCCTCAAGGATCGATATGTTATGGACGATTAAAGAGACAAACTTAGGTAGTAATTGAATATCAAGTTAATATAAATTTTAATAAGTGTTAACTTAAAAACTAAACTAAATATGAAAACATAATAATTGAAAGAAATGACTTGGCTAATGTTCGTAAACTAATACTTAAAAAGGGAGTTTAATGTAAGTTAGAGTAAAGTAAATAATAGATACAAAATTGAATTACAAGTTATCATGTTTAAAGGGGGAATTAATCCAATGTTAAATTGATGTGGACTTAAATTAACTAAAATCTAAACAGGCATGTGCAAGAATTGAATTATTTAAATAATTAATTAAAATAAATTAAACTCAAGAGAACCTGGTGATGTCCCTCAGTATTGCAATAACAATGTTGAAACTCCCAAGAGTCTCAACTTTAATTATCAACTGAGGTTTATACAAACTTAAGAGGGGTCGACACTATATGTGCAACAAGAATTGTCTGCTTCTCTTGTTGATCTTTATGTAGGTGGGAAATATTGAACTGAAGTTTAGTGTTGGGCTGCCAAATTATTGCCTTTTCCATCATTCTAAACAACCGTTTTCAATCATTTCACGATGCTTATTTGCTCGTTTATTACCTATCTTGTTGTGTTTCATCGTGAATGTGCCACAATAAGGTTACAAATATTAAAGTAGTTAATTATAATTATTTTCCTTTATTTTTGATGAATTAGAAAGGATTATTGTTGGTTTTACCAATGATGGTTTTCCTAGTGTTGTTCTTGTGGTTCTTATGCAATTATTGTATGTCGAAGAATGTAACTAGTATTGGTATTCATAATTGTACTTGCCAAAAGAAATTTTATTATTAAAGAAAATGACTTATTAAAGAATGGGTTTCATGCTTGGGTCAATGTTTTCTAGGTCAAAACCTCCATTGAAGGCTTCTAGGTTTTGTCTTGAGTCATAGAGTCATTGTCATTTTTATTAGACCCTTCTTGGGCTTTTGTATAATGTAAAAAGAATTATTTTTAAGTCAAAAAGGTTTCTTGTCACCTCCACACCAAGTCAACCTTATCCCCATGAAGTCGACCTACATTAGGGTAGTTTAAACAAATAAAAAGACTATGTATAGAGAGGTAATTTGACCTATTTGGAGCACTCACATAACAAGTTCAATCTACAAGGAAGAGGCGCAGAAAAACAGAGTGAAGTAGCTGGAGAAGGATGAAAGAAGCTGGGAATACCTAAAACGAAATCTTGGGCTATCTGTTTCTCACACGTGCGAAGTTTATGGGTAGTTGTTGTGGTTGAAATTATGAATCTACTGCAGGTCCAAAATTCTATTGCTGGGGGCCAAAATTCTGGATTGTAGTTGCTACTGGGAAGTTGTCACTTGGAGACTTTGACAGGGATCATCTATTAGAAGGAAGGGTTGACTTGGTGATTGGAGGAGGTCTTTGTCTAGGTCTAAAGAGTCTTGGATTGTCTCATCTTGATTTGAATCTACTAGTGGAAGAGTTGGACTAGGTTTCCCCTTGAAGGGGTTTTTCCCTAGTTGAGTGCCTACATCTTGTGTCTCTTGTTCTTGTGGTCTTCATATACATATAATTTTGTAATTGCTTGATGAAAGATAAACTAATAAAGAAGTAAAAGAAGTCAACATAATTCACAAGTAATTATCAAGAAAGAGGAATCAAAACCTAATTACCATAAGCATTGATTTCTCAACATGGTATTAGAGCTAAGGTGGAAGAAGGTTGAAGATCACTTTGTTGGCTATCATTTGAAGAAGGGAAAAACAGCCTTGGAAGAAAAGGTTACTCCCTCTATGGAAAGTTATTTGAAGATGGGTCTCAATATCATTAAATTTGTAGGAAACTGGAATGAAGGGATCATATACAATCTATCTAGGAAATTCAAGAGTGAAGGATTCTTGGCTACGCTTACAGGTACTCTTGATGATGACAACGCACGGATCATTGATAGTGGAGACTCAAGACATATGACAGGAGAAAGTAGACAACTTCATACTCTATCAAGGGAACCATCATCACATGCAGTGGAGCTAGGAAACAACAACTATGCATTCAAGGGCCTTGGATCTACATCATTGAAGATGGAAAGTGGAGCAAAGGTACACCTCAACAACATCCTTTATGTCCTAGGTTTGAAAAAGAATTTACTTTCCATTTCTTATTTAGAAGATAAAGGAAATAAGGTAGGTTTTGTAGATGGAAAATTTTTGGTTTGGGGAAAGGATTCAAGTATTGAAAAGGCAAAGGTTTTTGGATTTCATGAAGGAATACTATATAAATTTATAACACCATCTCCTCAAGCTCTAGTTCACACAAAGATATCCCCTATCAAGCTATGGCATAAATGATATGTGCATATTTAGTATAAGATAATATCCTCTCTCAGTCAAATGGTAAAAGGAATCCCCAACATCAAGGAAGATCATGAAGGAGTATGCAAGGGATGTTCTTTGGGAAAATAATACTAGCAAACCATTTACAAGCAGCGATACAAGGTCTAAGGAGATACTAGACCTCATTTGATCCTATGTGTGTGGGTCAATGTCTAATAAATCTCTTGGAGGACATCTTTACTATTTGACCTTCATTAGTGATCACTTTAGAAAGACATGGCTCTATCTTCTCAAGAAAAAGGACAAAGTATTTGAAAAGCTCAAGGACTTTAAATCTGAAGTTGAGACCTCAACTGAAAGACAGATAAAGACTTTGCGATTCGAAAATGGAGGGGAATACACTTAAAAAGAGTTGATTGCATATTGTAAAGAAGTAGGTATTAAGAGGGAGCTCATTGTTCCCTACAACCCCGAGCATAATGGAGTTGCAAAAAGGAATAATAGAACCATTGAAGAATGCATATGGACTATGAAATTTGATCAAGATCTACCAAAATTTCTATGGGGAGAGGCAGCCATGACAACAATATATATACAAAATAGAATTCCTCATAAAATCCTTGATAATATGACACCAAAAGAAGAATTCACAAGGAAGAAGCCATGTGTAGACCATCTCTAAATCTTTGGGTGTCTCGCATACATCCATGTTCCAAAAGACGCGAGAAAGAAGTTGGACTCTACAAGAATAAAAGGATCTTCATTGGCTATAAACTTTCATCAAAAGCTTATAGAATTTACATCAAGGAAGGAAGACAAATCAAAGTTTGAAGGGATGTTATATTTGATGAAAACCATGCCTACAAAAGATCCAAGGATATACCATTTGAATCTGATGAGGAAGATATACCACTGTTTGAAGAAGAAGAGCATCATGACAATGCAACTACAAACCAAGAAGAAGAAGAAAAAGGACCATGTGAGCTTATTCAACCTATAATCATTCTCAAGACGAAGAAGAGGCCAAGTTGGTTAAAAGCTACACTTGAATATGCTGAAGGACATGGAAAAACTAAAGGATCTTTTAGAAAAAGCAAAAAACTGAAGAGATATGCAAGATATGCAACATACATGATGAAATTAATCAAGGTAGAACCAACTTACTTTGAAGAAGTCGCTCATCAAGAAGAATGGAAGAAGGTGATGCATGAAGAATATCAATCCATCATGAAGAATGGCATTTGGGAAATCATTCCTAGACCAAGTAACAAATCGGTTGTCACCTCCAAAAGAATTTACAAAATCAAACATGTCGTTGATGGAAGCATAGACAAATATAAAGCTAGATTCATCGCAAGGGGTTTCTCACAAAATGAAGGAACAAACTCTGAAGAAACCTTTGCTCCTATTTCCAGGTATACTACTATATGATCTTTGGTTTCGCTAGTTGCTACTATGGGATGGAATATCCATCAAATGGATGCCAAAACAACATTTCTAAATGAAACCATCAATGAAGAAGTATACATTGAACGACCAAAAGGATTTGAAATAAATAGTAGGGATACACATGTTCGCAGACTCGAGAAAACTCTATATGGCTTGAAGTAATCCCATAGGGCTTGGAATGCAAGAATGGATGCATATCTCTTAAGAATTGTGTTCGTCAAAATTTTTGCTGATGCAAACCTCTACATCAAGATAGTGAAGAATGAAGTTGTCATTACACTACTATATGTGGATGATTTTTTTATTACAGGTGTGGAGCGCAGAATTTTAGAATGGAAGAAAATTTTGGTAGAGAAATTTGAAATGAAAGATTTGGGACTGATGCACTATTACCTGGGCTTGGAAGTTTGGCATAAACTTGATGAGATATATCTTGGTCAAGGTAAATATATAATCAAAATGTTACAAAAGTTCAATATGATGAATTCCAAGCCTATGACTACTCCCATGATCATAAATCTCAAGAAGTTGAGAAGATCTAACTCTAGTCTTCTCGATCTTACAAGCTATCGTAAGTTGGTGGGCTCTTTGATGTACTTGGTGAATATAAGACCCGATATATGTTTTGTTGTATATGTTCTTAGTCATTTCATTTGGAGCCTCGTCATGACCATTGGATAACTACCAAGCATGTCTTGAGATACCTACGTGGCACAATTCATCACTGCCTGAAGTATGATGGAAAGGAAGTCAAGTTAATAGGTTTTATCAATTCCGATTGGGGTGGCAGTGAGATTGATGGAAGAAGCACTACCGATGGTTGTTTCAGTTTGGGATCTGCAATGATTTCATGGATGAGTAGAAAACAAGATCCTATTGCGTTAAGTAGTGCTGAAGTGGAATATGTTGCTACATGTGAAGTAGGAAAAGAAGTTGTTTGGTTAAGAAAACTATTGTCAGATTTGTTTGGAAAGCCTCTAGATCCTACAGTGATAAATTGTGATAATCAAAGCAACATCAAGATGTCTGAAGACCCCGTATTTCATGCTAGGATGAAGCATATCAACAAGTACCACTACATTAGGAGTTTGGTACAAGATGGGGTCGTGAAGCTACAATATATTCCGATGAATGAACATGTAGCTGATGTGTTGACAAAATCTCTTCCGAATAAGAAGTTTGAATATTTTAGAAGCATGCTTGGATTGGTTGACTTTACAGATTTAGTTGATAGGGAGAGATGAAGCATCTTGTGGCAATAAGATGCTTGGGAGGACATCTGGCTAACCTATGTGTTGATGTCTAGATCCCGAAGTAGGGAGGGTGGCGCTGGTCATGGAGCTTCAACCTTGGATATGCGCCTAGATCCTTGGGTTAATGATAAAGCTTAAAAGCCTAATGGTACCTAGAGTGGCTAAAGCTTGAGTTCACCTTAGTCCCACCCGATTAGAGTACCTTGGTCAGGTATCTTATCTGTAGCAATATGTGCGTTAGAACTCTTTGTAGTTCATATCATTTCTAGATCTTCCATCTACCTTTATGTGTATGTAATTATGAATACCTCCCTAGTTAAGAGGGAGTGTTGAAGAATGTAACTAGTATCGATCTTCATAATTGTAATTGTCAAAAGAAATTTTATTATTAAAGGAAATGACTTATTAAAGTATGGGTTTCATGCTCGAGTCAATGTTTTTTAGGTCAAATCCTCCACTGAAGGATTTTAGTTTTTGTCTTCATTCATTAAAGTCATTGTCATTTTTATTAGACCCTTCTTGGGCTTTTGTATCATGTAAAAAGAAATATTTTTTAGTCAAAATGGTTATTTATCACCTCCACACCAAGTCAGCCCTGTCCCCATGAAGTCGACATCCATTAGGGAAATTCGACCCAACAAAAAGGCTATATATAAAGAGGCAATTTGACTTATTTAAAGTGCTCACTCAACAGGTTTGATCTACAAGGAAGAGAAGCAGAAAAAGAGAGTGAAGTAGCTGGAGAAGGACAAAAGATGTTGGAAAGACCTAAATCGAGTTCTTCGGCTATCTATCTCTCACACGTGCGAAGTTTATGGCAGTTGTCGGGGTTGAAATTCTGAATCTACTGCAAGTCCAAAATTTGTGTGGCTAGGGGCTGAAATTCTGGATTGTAGTTGCTACTAGGAAGTTGTCACTTGGAGACTTTGACAGGGATCATCTATTGGAAGGAAGGGTTGACTTGGTGATTGGAGGAGGTCTTTGTCTAGGTCTAAAGAGTCTTGGATTGTCTCATCTTGATTTGAATCTACTAGTGGAAGAGTTGGACTGGGTTTTCCCCTTGAAGGGGTTTTGCCCTGGCTGAGTGCCTACATCTTGTGTCTCTTGTTCTTATGGTCTTCATATACATATAATTTGGTAATTGTTTAATGGAAGATAAACTAATAAAGAGTAAAAGAAGCCAGCATAATTCACTAGTAGTTATCAAGAAAGAGGAATCAAACCCTAATTCCCATAACCATCGATTTCTCAACACTATAACCATCCTAGATGGTTGGCATATCTACATAGCTCAAGGACAAATTTCTAAACATAGCTCTTGTTCCTAAGGATGCTGACATGGATTTATGTTACCTAAGTCATACCTAGGAAAACTCCATTAGACTCCAACTCATGATCTACAATTTAGATAGTTCGTGCCAAGCATAATTGGGTGACCAAGTTTGGGCGCAATTTGTAGAGAAACAAAGACGAATCTAGAAAATACAAGACATGGGTTTTTCTCAAAACATCCCCAATCAGGTGACACACTCGCGATTTCTCCAAAAATTATGTGGACTGAGAGATACACGTGGTTCTTTCATGAAGACCTTTCTTATTGCAATCATTGGCTAACAACCCAAACAGAGCAACCAGTTAGTAGATGAAATAGCTCCAGCCTATCCTTAGATGGTTTCATGATAGAATTAATTTGATGTAATCATATATTGAGATAGAACAAATTTGATGTAAACTTGATTTGGTTTGATCTGCTAGGGATGAATTTTGGTCTACTTCTGCACTAGACAAACTCAAACTTGATTCTTAAAGATGCCCAAAAATTCACCCGTTCTATCACACGTATGAAGTCAGCTATAGTGAGGAATACCACATGTGCGAGGTTAAATGGAGAGAGAGAGAGAGCTTGGTCTTCTTCTAATCAAATTCAACCTTTTTATTCCTTGTGTCCATTGCAAATGATACTTTGTCTTATGTGTGATCTTAAGTGCCCAAGAGGAGGAAATTGAATGGCATATATATAGTGATTCTGGAGGCTAAATAGGTGTGACAAGGGGAAGGTCTACTTGGAGGGGAGACTTGACTTTCTTGGAGCCAAAAATCCTAAATTCAAAATTCATTTTTTTTCCTTTTGAAACCAACATGAAGAACATGTCTTCTATATATCATTACATATACATTGTTAGGATATTTCGACACATAGGAAATAATTAAGTATAACTTGGTCTAGTGTATAGTTAGGTAAAGTGTGTTTATTTAGCATGTGCTTTTTCTAACTTACAATCTGATGGTCATGATATGTTCTAGACATGAAGTGATCTGATGGTTTATTCTCTCCTCGGTATTACCGACACTTGATTCGTGGCTTAACACCCGATTGGTCCATGATCTCTATTTAAAGAGCATGGAGGGTCATTTGTTAGTTGACCATTCATGAGAGAAGCTTATGAATTTTTTTTTCTTTTACATTAATAAATTGCTGAAGTGGTCGTGTTGGCTCAGGTCGTGGATTGTTTCCCTCTTTGAGGGTTTTAACCACGTCATGAATATTGGTGTACTGATATGTGATCTATTTGTGAGCGGTGTCCTTTGGTGTTCTATCTAAGAAACTTACCATGTAAATTACTACATGGTATCAGAGCTATTCGAGGGCGCATCGTTGGTAATCCAAATCTGAAGTCGATACAATTGCATCCGAATGTCGTTTCCTAGATCTATTGTTTCTATCCGCTTTCGGGCCAAGAGGACTGCTCTATTGTGTTAGGAGCATCTGTTCTAGTGAGGAACCCCTTTCGTTTCATGCAAAAAGGTTTCTGGTAGCCCTAGCAATGTCATTTTTAAGATCTTGAGGTATACAGTCTCTATTTGCAGTTACAGTTATTTATATATCTGTTTATTTCAGTTCATAGTTCTCTATCAAAAAATATTACTGGATCTATACCTTTCATTTTTGCATATGCTCTTAGCCCCGCGACTCTGTGCAATCCGGGAAATTAGAAACAAAACAAAAAAATGATTTTTCTCATGTGTATGCTCTTTTCCGTTGTGCCTTAGTGTGATCTCAGAAGATTAGAAACATTGAGGAAAATATTTAGTTTCTAGCCAAATCTGACTTTAAGCCGTAAGGCTTGGATTACTTTTGCTTGTTCGTTTGGTTTGTGTGGTTGTTTTTTTGTTTTGTAAGCAAAAGGGGATTTTTCAAGTAAGCACGCACTCCAAAGCTTTAGTGAACCAAAAAAAAACGAACACCCCCTTCCTCTCATTATAGTCCTCTATAAAAAAATTTATTACCATATCTATACCTTTTCATTTATGTGTATGCTCTTAGCCCCCCAACTCTGTGCGATTTGGGCAAATAAAAAAAAAAGGGTTTTTCTCATGCGTATGCTCTTTTCCGCCGCGCCTTAGTGCGATCTTGGAAAATCAAAAACATTGAAGAAAATATTTAGTTTCTAGCCAAATTTGACTTTAAGTTGTAAGGCTTGAATTACTTTTTCTTGTTCATTTGGTTTGTGTGGTTGTTTTTTGTTTTGTAGAAAAAAAGAGATTTTTCAAGTAAGAACACACTCCAAAGCTTTAGTGAAAAAAAAAAAAAACCTTCCTCCTTTCCAAAAATTACTAACCTTTTAAACTAGCTCACTTAGTCCAAAGTTATTTTATGAAAATAAAAGTCTTGGGTTCAAGTCTTTCTTTTTGTTGAGTTATTTTTTCAAAAAACACATGTAACTTATGTTTTAAAGTTACTTTATGTAAAAGTGTTCTCACCCATTATAAAAAGTGAGTCACTTACAATCCTAAAGTCACTTTATCTTTTATTTAAGTTACAATTTAGTGGATAGTTCATAAAACACCATTGTAAAAGTGATTTTCACTTATTTATAAAAGCAGGTCACATAAAGTAATCTTTTTTTTTTAAGTGAGCTAATTAAATTAAATTTGGAAAGGGGGGGTGGGGGAATTTTTTTTATATAACATTATCATTCACTTCCCAACATTCATGTGGTTCATCGGCATCTTCAACAACTTTTATTCAAAAAACCATAATGTCTTCATCAAGAAGTCATTTTCAGATCCGTTTTTTTTAATCGGCCTAATTTTTCCAGATCTTTCCATTGGAACACTTAGTTTCAGTATCTACAACTTCAGTTTCCTTTAAAATGGAAAGTTCATTCCTAGTTATTCTTGACAACACCAACTATTTCCAATGGCTATCCTACATTGTGGATTTACTTAGAAGTAAAGGTCTTTATAGAATAACCTCATGCCAAGAATCTAAACCTAAAGAAGAAGATAAACAAGCCAAATGGGAAAATAAGCAAGATCAAGCACGTGGGTTGATATGGATGTCTATTTCTCCGGACCTTAAATTCCATATCACAGAAATTGATACCCTCGATGAAAAAATAGAACAACTCAATAAAGTTTTTGGAATTAAAAATGAAATTAGAGCCCATCAACTTGAAAATGAGTTGCTTACATTGGACCCCAATAATTTTTCTTCCATTGAAGATTTTTTTTCCAAGTTCAAAACCCTTAGATCTCTTTTAAAAGGTGTTAAGATGAAGAAAGAAGATGGTAGCCTTATCTATTCTATTCTTACGAAGTTAGGACCAACCTACTCTATGTTTGTTTCCACCTTCCATTCTACTAGAGAACTCTTTATTTCTCAAGGACGAGACTACAAGTCCCCCTCTTTTGATGCCTTTCGTGATTCTTTAATAAGAGAGCAAGAAAAACTCTTACATCTTGGTCTTCTTAATACTGGAAAATCTTCTAAAAAAACCTTAGTAGCCCAACAACAACCAAGTTCAAAGAATCCTAAGAAGCAACATCCTAAAAAGAATGGTCCTAAAACAAAAAAGGGTTCTAAGCAATTTCAGTCTCACAATGAAAATCAACTCAACAAAATGATAAGGCAACTAAAAACAAAGGGAAGAACATCGATAAACATTGCAAATTTTGTAATCGTGATGGCCACTTAGAATTCAAATGCTTTAAGAATATGGAAGCCTTGGAAGCAGCAATGAAGAAGCATAACATCCATTTCGAGCACTCTTCAACTTAAACTTCATCTTCTTGAATAACACTTTATGCATGTGGTTGTCAAGCATCTCGGTCTGGCTGTGCACTAAATGTATCTTCTTCTTCTCATTCTCATGAGTGGCTCATTGATTTTGGATCTTCTTATCACATGGCCAAAAACAAAGTCATGTTTTCTTCTTTAAATGATTATAACACCAAAAATATATATGTATTCCTACCTTATCCTGCAACCTTCTATCTGTATATCAGATAACTCATTCAGGTGAAGGTAAACCATTGAATTTTCACCTCATGATGTTGTAATTAAAGACCTAAGAGATCCTAGACATATTTTAGCTACTGGCATTGCTGATAATTCTACAAGGTTGTATAAGTTTAACAACTTTGGGTCATCAACTCTTCCCTCGGTATTTGTTGCTCATAATGAAGTGATCAAACTTTAACATGAACGATTTTGTCACTTAAACTATCGCTCCCTTCAAAATCTATGTAAAGTAAATATGGTGATAGGTCTTCCTATGGTATCTTACTGAGATGATGTTTGTTCCGGATGTGTACTCAGAAAACATCATCGGGATAGTTTTAAAACACGTTCCTCTTGGCGCGCCTCAAACCCTTTACAACTTGTGCATAATGATTTATGTGGTCCACTTATAGTTGTTTAATTCTCTAGCTACAAGTATTTCTTAACTTTCATTGATGATTTCTCTAGACGCACTTGGGTATACTTCTTAAAACTCAAAAGTGAAGTCTTTAACATGTTCTTGGCCTTTAAGGCCTTTGTTGAGAAACAATCTAGACATCAAATTCTTAAGCTAAGATCTCATAATGGTAAAGAATATGTTAACAACAAATTCATCAACTTTTGCACTGAGCATGGAATTCAATTGCAACATACGGTTCCATATACTCCACAACAAAATGTGTAGCTGAAAGGAAGAATCACACCTTAAAGGCAATGGCTAATTGTATGCTTCAATCTAAAGGACTTAGACTTAATTTTTGGGCATAAGCAATTAATTGTGCAAATTATAGTAAATCGCACTCCTACTAAGCTTTTAAAGAATATCACTCCAAATGAAGCATGAAGCTCAATTAAACCAGATGTAAGTCACTTTCATGTTTTTGGTAGTGAAGCATGGGCCCATATTCCATATGAGAAACATAAAGCCTTAGAACCTAAGAGTGAAAAATGTATTTTTGTTAGATATTCTGAAGATGTCAAAGGATATAGACTTCTTCAACCTAAATCCAAAATGCTATCATTAGAAGAGATGTAAAGTTTGTTGAAAATATATTGGCCTATGAGCCTAGTTCGGCAGATGTGCCACCTCTCTCTATCCCTTCTACTTTTGAAAATATTCCTTCTTTAGATGATGACAGTGAGGATGAAAATCCTCCCCCACCTTCTCGGGAAACTCCTTCAGCTCCTCAGCTTCCAAAATGGGTCTGTGCTACTCGTGATGTGGCAGGGGCTCTTGCAGGTGATTCTACAATCAACATCGTACACGTTCTCAGTTCAATAGAGCCTCTTCTTTACTAGCTCAAGCTTCAATGAATTATGATCCTGACACCTTTGCAAAAGCTTCAGGCCATCTAGATTGGGATGCAACTATGAATGAAGAATATCGTTCATTATTGGCAAATGATACATGGGACCTTGTTCCTCTTCCAAAGGGATGAAAACTTGTTAGATGCAAATGGGTGTACAGAACCAAGTTTGGACCAGATGGAAAAGTTGATAAACATAAATCTCATCTTGTTGCTAAGGGTTTTTCACAAGATGAAGGCATTGACTATACTAAAACCTTCTCCCTTGTTGCCAAAACGAACTCTATCTGCCTTGTTCTTTCCCTTGCTTCCTGTTTCAAATGGGAAGTCCATCAAATGGATGTTAAATTTGCTTTCTTGCATGAGGACTTGCATGAAGAAATCTATATGGAAAAACCTCCCAGCTTTATAAAAACAAACCCCAGCCTTGTATGTCGGCTTAAGAAATCCCTTTATGGTTTCAAGCAAGCCCCTCAAGATTGGTATGCCAAAATGGATAGCTTTCTTTTAGATACTGGATTTTCTAGGTGTCATTCTGACAATACTATCTACACTGAGAAAGTGGGTAAGTCTCTTATCATTCTTGTTCTCTATGTTGATGATCTTATCCTTACTAGTAGTGATCCCAACCTTATAAACCATGTGAAGTCCGACCTTAAAAAGCATTTTGAAATGATAGACTTAGGACACTTGCGTTATTTTGTTGGTCTTCAAGTCTTGCAATCCAAAGAAGGTATTTCCCTTTCCTAGTCCAAGTATGCCTGTGATCTTCTACACCACTTTCACATGGAAGATTGTAACCCTTCTCCCTTTCAATCTAGAGCCAAATTTTCAATCACTTGTACTTCCCCTAAAGTTGATGCTACCTTATACAGTCAGCTTGTTGGAAAACTTTTGTATCTGACCCATACACGTCCTGACCTTTCCTTTGTTGTTGGCATTGTTGCTCGGTTTATGCAAAACCCACATGAAAGTCACTGGAAAGAAGCTAAAAGAATACTTTGTTATGTTCGAGGTACAATTCAGTTTGGGATTCATTACAGTGTCGAAGCATCTCCTCTATTGGTTGGTTTCACTAATTCTGATTGGGCTACTGACTCTGATGATCGGAAATTTACTGCAGGTTATGTCTTCACTCTTGGTTCTAGACCTATTACATGGGCTTGCAAGAAACAAAGTGCCATTTCTATTTCTTCAGCAAAAGCAGAGTATCGTGGTGTCATTGAAGCTAGTAAGGAAGCCCTATGGCTTCGTCAGTTCCTGTCAGAGTTTGGTTTTCAGCAACAGCATCCGACTACACTTTAGTGTGATAATCAAAGTGCCATTCAACTATGCAAATATCCAGTCCAACATCAGCACAACAAACACATTGAACTACACATGCACTTCATCAAAAAGCTCATTCATGACCATGTTCTTGAAGTGAAATATTGTTCAACCGATGATCAAGTTGTAGACATCTTTACAAAGGCGCTCACAGAGGCGAAGTTTACTAAACTTCAATTTATGGTTGGAGTCCAGGGAGTTGTCACTAAGGGGGGATATGCTCTAATGACTCATTCCTTCTCCTATTATGTCATCTTTGTACATCCGTCAATCCTATCCCAAGTTGTTCTTAAGGGGGGATGTTAGGATATTCCGACACATAGGAAATAATTAAGTATAACTTGGTCTAGTGTATAGTTAGGTGAAGTGTGTGTTCCTTTAGTATGTACTTTTTGTACCTTACAATCTAATAGTCACATATGTTCTAGACATGAAGTGATCTGACAGTTCATTCTCTCCTCGATATTACCGACACTTGATTTGTGGCTTAACACCTGATTGGTCCATGATCTCTATTTAAAGAGCATGGAGGGCCATTTGTTAGGTGACCGTTCATGAGATAAGCTTATGTAAATTTTCTTTCTTTTACATTAATAAATTGCCTGAAGTGAACGTGTTGGCTCAGGCCGTGGACTGTTTCCCTCTTTGAGGGTTTTAACCACGTTAAGAATACTGGTGTATTGATCTGTGATCTATTTGTGAGTGGTTTCCTTTAGTGTTCTATCTAAGGAACTTACCCTGTAAATTACTACATACATTAAGCGTTAAAATGTTAATTATGAAGATCGACCATAGCTAAAAAGTTAAACAAATGATTGATTTCAAGGAGTGGTGTTTTCGTTTCTAGTCAGTGTGATCTTTCATGAAAGAGTATTATTTTATTTCTACAAGAGTGACTTTCAATTCCAACATTTTGTGCAATGAGTTATGTTTATCCAAGTGAGAGTTTGATAATGAGACTTTTGTGTATTGATTTTCCATTTCTACAAGTGTGAAGAGTTATAACAACTTTTGGTTTGACTGACTGCCAAGTTCTTGTAGAAGAGAGCCTATCATTAGGAATTAGCCAATGCCAATTAACAATTGTTTCCTACATATATTTTGCATGATAAGCTTGAAATAAGTAGACTTTATGGTGTGTGAACATATTTGTTATTGCAGTAATCTAACTTAAAATATTAATTCTAAAGACAACACTCCACTTGCAATCCTCTTTTCATTTCAAGGATTACAATTGTGTGATTTGGTGATACACATTTCATGATGTAATACATGCTTTCTATGCAACTCTCCTGGAAGTTACATTTCAATAATTGATCAAGAATAAACCCACTTCCTAACCACATTTAAATTTGGTACATGGTTAATCAACATATGGAATGTGTTATTAATTCTATTTCATGCTTGCTAAATCACGAGGAATGAAGTTTTGTCAAATGTTCATGGTTTCCTAGTTTTCACTTAATTCTTTAAGTAACATTGTGGCATAATCGATGATCACTTGGAAAGTATCTTTCTTATGGTTCAATTCTCATGCACTATATTCACAAATGAAAGATTTTACAATTTACATGTCCATGGGCTATTTTAATTTGGCAAATTGATATTTTCTACTTTCATGAGCATAATTTCTTTCATGCATTTTAAATTTGGTGGTGTATTGTATAATTGAACCACTTCATTAAGAAAATCCCACTTTAGCCTTGATCATAATAATCTTGAAGAAATTTACAACTTTAAATCAATTAAGATATTTTCACTCCCCAATGCTACAATGTTTGGTTTAGCAGATCCTTTAAGGACACCCCCTTAGGCTAGAGCCCTTTTTCTCTAGTTTGAAGTGTCTGCAAGGCCACTGAGGCAATAGTGGGTGGCTTGTCTAGTAGTTTCATTTAGGCTCACATGCTTATGGTTTAGAATTCTCCACATAGTAAGATTTTAATAGTATCAAAAGTAATATTAGTTTTATTATTTAATTAAAACTAAGGAAACTTTCCATTAATGAATGAATAAAATTCAAACAAGTTATGTTGGTTTTCTTCCATTGTATGTCTTATATTATGTTCAATGATTTGACGTATCTATGTTTACATGCATACCCATTTAATTTTTTGTCTCAAGAATGTGCTTATAAATAAAGTAGTGTTTGGCCTCCTCTATGTTCATGTTCATGCATTTTTATCTTATGTATTCTAAGAATGAACTCATGATAAAGGCACCCTTTTGTTGCAGACTCTATGTCTAGTAGCATTCTATGGTTCATGCTTCATCCTATTCACACCAAAAGAATATACATAACATATTTCTAAATTGTAGAGGCAACCACAATGCATCTCTACAATAAAACAATTTCAATTTCATAGAAAAATATTTTAAGGATATTTGAGGGCACCCCCACTCTAGTCCAAACATTGGCTCAAAGCCCTAGAGTGGCACAAGGGATAGTTTGTGTAGCTCGAACAAGTGTTCTAGTCTTAGATTGTGTCTATGAGGCTAGGAAACACATTTTCTCCAATGCCCATAAAAGTTTTCATGAGAAAAGGCCTTGATTGGATTTAATTAAGTAATTAATTAATTTTCCTAAGTTTAACTTAGGGAAATAACTTATTTAATCAATACTAATTGGGGTAAACCAATTTTCCTCTAGAGACTTCCAAAAAATTCAAGATGGTCTTAGCATTGTTTGGTTAGAGGATAGAGATGACAATGATACACTATGACAATCAAATTTGCATAAGGTTGTCAGAGAATCTGGTGTTTCACGATAGGTCCAAGCATATAGAGATCATATACCACTTCATCAGGGATTGTGTGCAGCACAGGATTGTCTAGCTACAATATATACCCACAGACGAGCAGGTAGCAGATATACAGACGAAGGCTTTGGGGAAAGTGAGATTCATCTTCTTCAAAAACAAGATGAGTGTTGTGCAAAACACCTTTCTCACTAAGAGGGAGTGTTAGTTTGTGTAGCTCTGATGGGTATTAGAGTCTCAAATTGTGTTTATGAGAACAGGTAACACATTTTCTCCAATACCCATAAAAATTTTCACGAGAAAAGGCCTTGATTAGATTTAATTAAGAAGTTAATTAAGTTTCCTAAGTCTAACTTAGGGAGATAACTTAATTAATTAATATTAATTAGGGTAATTGATTTTCCTCTAAAGACTTCCAGAAAAGTCAAGATGATCTTAGCCATTGATTATGATTACATCATGGTCGTTGATTACTCAACAAGAGGTTATAAGAGGGAATTGAAGGGAATTCAAAGAATACATAATTACAATCATAGCAAGGTCACAGAGGCAGCACAAGGGTATAAACAAAGTGAGATCAACAATGGTTGGCGAGGATATTACCAAAGAGATTCCTCATTGTGATTTCCAGAGAGACAAGGAGATCGATTTTTCTATAGGAGTTTGATTTTCCAGTGGTGTGAGTTGTTCCGCGCAGGGGTGCGAATTACCCTAGCAGCTAGTGTGAATTGCTAAAAAAGGACGAAGTGTTTGGGCAAAGAGGAACTTGCAGGAGAGATCGATTTGCACAGGAAGATCAATTTGTTGATTGAAGTCATAATTTCTAGTGGAGGCCGAGTTAATTTCTCAACTAGTGCGAGTTTCCAGGAGAGTCGAGTTCATCTACCAGACCATGTGTGTGACCCAAATCAAATAGCCAGAGGATATATAAATTTGATCTGAGGGGTTGAGTTGCTTCCGGGAGGTCAGATTGACTTGCAGAAGTGATTAGATTATTTTTCCAAAGGTTTGCTAAATTACAAAAAACAATTTTGTAATTTTATCCATCACAAATTTGTTGAAGAATAATAAAATAATTCATTTGCGGAACTGGTTTTCCCCACACTATGGTTTTTCCAAGGACATTTGTCCAAAAATATTGGTGTCCATTATTTGAGTATGTGTGCATAATTTTCTTGGTTCCTGTGGTTATTTATTTTTTAGTGAAGTTGCAGTTGTGTTTTATTCAGTATTTCCCGCAATTATTTTCCAGAAGACAAATAATCTAATCAGATAGGTGAATAATAGCCAATAATTGCAACAGTCTTAAAAATTCCAACAAGAAGATACTTCTTCACATTACGTCTCAACATTTGTCATGTGAAAACATGAACAACTTGGGGGATAACATATGCTATGTGTATGGTTATTTTTATGACTTTATAAACCATTTAAAGTTTCAATCTTCACTCATTTTCTTTCAAAATTTCAATTATGTATCTGCAAATTTATGTCTTGATGCCATTTTGCTTTTTTCACCCTTACATGCTATATACATGAACAAACTTTGCATATTTGGTGTATGATGGTTTGGATACATTGATGTACATGAATATATAGTTTTTGGTTAAAAGTTGAAAAATTTATGTATTTTTATGTGACCAATTTCTCAGTTAGTTCTAGTCCAATTGGTTATTTTGACGTATTTTGGTTCTAGTTCAGTTCTAGTTTTGGTAACTTTGAATTAAGATCATGGAAACAAGCTATGTAGCATACTTATTTTACTACATGTCTAGTATCGTCATCCATAAACGAAATGCCTTAGTAACGAATAAATTTTGCAATATATTGAGGACCTCTTCGGATCTGGGCTAGTCACATGGACAATTTGCCTAGTGGAAATATAAAAATGCATACTTGATGGTGTTTGACTAGAATCATATTAAGGAAAACACCTGTAAGTTGAAGGTATAGAACTAAAAAGTACAAGTGCACCCTTATTACACATATAAGAAAATAGGGGTAACAAAATCTAGGTAGGTTGGAACAAATTAGCTCATCCCCAATGCTTGCATAGATTGCACAGGTTGCTATTGGAAGAGTAATATGGCTAAGTGTTGAGAAATCTAGTGGCAGCTAAATTAGGTGATTTCTCTTACTTTGATAACTGCTTGTAATGTATTTAAATTTAACTTGATTAGATTCTTCTTTCAATTGTTATTATTATGTTCTTATCATCAAACAACTACCAAACCATAAAGAACAATGAGACAAGAGGACACAAAATATAGGCGATTAGCGAGGGCCAAAACCTCTCCACTTGAGAGGAAAACCTGCAAGAACTCTTCTCTTCTTATATAACTTCAAATGATGAATTCCAAGACCTATGACCCTTGTCAAAGTCCCGTCCATGGCCAAGTCAATCCTTCCTTCTTAATGAGCTTTGCTTCCTCAACAACTTCTGCAACTTCGACCTTCTGTAGATTCTTTTGCAACTTCGAACCCCAACAGATTCTTTTGCAACTTTGACCCCCAACAGATTCTTCTGCAGAAACCCTAGATTGCACGTGTGAGATGAATTTGCTTCCTTTCCTTCTTCGCTTGGATATCCTTTTCCTTCTTGAGTACTCGACCAACAATCCTAGTCTTTTCACACCAAACTTTGGCCTTCTAAGGTAGCTGCAATTTCAATCTTCCTATTGCAAGTGATGCCCTAGTTTCCTCACAAGTGTGAAGGATCTTAGCCCAAAAACTATCCCAAAACCTTTGCTTTCTTCTTCACCTTCTTTGCTAGGTATTCAACTTCCTTTTTTGTCCTTTTCTATTCTTAGATTGAACTTCTTGAGAGTTGGATGGATGATATCCAAATGAGGTCAAAATCTTCTTATTTATAGGCTTCTTTCTAGGACAAATTGTTTCTTTTAGGTCGAATTGTCCACTTGTGAAGGTCGACTTGATCTTTGCATCATGGTGAGGTCTTGGAGGAACTTTTGACTCTATTTTGACTCACAAAACTTTATCTTTACAATATGTAACATGCCCAAAAGGGTCTTCCATACATGACAATGACTTAATTGACTTGTAGACTCAATAACAAGCCCTAGAAGCACTAACCTTGAGCATGAAACCCATGCCTCAAGAATAACAATAACAATAATAATTTTATTTTTCTCTTTACTCAAATACATAAAATCATGAGTACATATGTCATTATGAAGACTGAACCTAATTACATATTTCAACACTCCCTCTTAACAAGGAAGGTATTCATACGCCATACAAGGTACTTGGACATTCTCAAACTGAAGAATTCTCATAAGAAGAGTCAGATTGGTAAGCCATCTCATAAGCTATCATTTAAGATTATTTCTTTGCATCATACCAACCAACATTGTCACATAGCAAGGCCTTGACTAACAACTCTATCTCTCCACAAGATCGGGGCACAATGCTGACGAGACCAATGACTGGTAGACACCATCATCATTATCTCTTAAGGCACATACCCCACCTGGGTGTTCACAGGGTATGTCCTTCTAGGAAAATTCCTATCTTGGAATAGCACATCCTCAAGGAATTCCTCTTTGACTACTCTTACCTTAGCTGCCCTACCTCATCCTCAAAGAGTATCGAAGGCCAGATGCTTACCTAATCCTCGATTCTTTCTTCACAGTGTGAAGACAAGAATGATGTGTCTACTTGTCCCTCTCAACTAGGGAGGATGTACTCATTCCTATAAAGGAATGTACCAAGCTCCCTCTTATCCAGGTACCTATCCAATCTCCCTCTTACCAACAACAGCTTTCAGCGCTTTGGTGGAGATCAAGGTACTATCAGTTGTTTGTAAGTCTCCTGCTTTCGATGTCATGAACTACATCTTCTTCATTATGGAGCCTTCATCTTTCGTAGGGCATCGACTATCCATCACTTTCCTTCATCGAACCTTAGGATTGAACCAACAATCATGTCATCCTTCTTTTCATTGGAAAGTGATCTTATAGTCTACATATGCCTTTTCTTGATATAGTTTCCTTCTCCAAGTCACGTTTCTATTAGGATCTTCCATCCAATTACATGAGTATTAGTTGTAGGTAATAACTTGTTAAGTTATGGTATGTTCTATGCTTATAACAGTTTACTTCTTTTTCTTATTATATTCCACCGATTAGCAATCACATGTACATAAAGTAAAGTGCAGATAGAACATTAAACGATCGACAGAAAACAAGCCAAGACAAGAGACACAAGATGTGGCGGCTAGCCAGGGACAAACCCCACAATGTGTGGGGAAACCCTTTGATCAAATCTTCTTTTATCTTCAATAATTCAGCAGAGAGAAATAGTACAATAAATCTGATTCATATCAGCAGTAGCAAACCCTAGATCAGCAGCATCAGCATTAGCGGCTTCATTATCAAACTAGGGCAGACCATATCTCACAAACCGACCATCGAATTGACTTCATTCCACCACCAAAAGTTTCGGCTTCCAGAGGAGGTTCAGATGAACCTACAGCGCAGCTCAGATGAGGAGATATTCTAGTCCACGCAAGTTAATCTTTACTTCTGCAGTTGCAGCTTTAGTTTCAGCAGTTTCTGGCTTCAAACTAGGGCGGTCGATATGTTGCAAACCGTTCATCGGATTGACTTCATTCCACCACCAAAAGTTGCAGCTTTCAGAGGAGGTTCAGATGAACCTACAACACAATTCCAAAGAGGAGATCTTCTAGGCCACACAAGTCAATCTTTACTTCTGCAGTTGCAGCTTCAGTTTCAGCAGTTTCTGGCTTCAAACTAGGGCAGTCGATATCTTGCAAACCGTTCGTTGGATTGACTTCATTCCACCACCAAAAGTTGCGGCTTTCAGAGGAGGTTCAGATGAACCTACAGCGCAGTTCCAAAGAGGAGATCTTCTAGGCCACGCAAGTCAATATTTACTTCTACAGTTGCAGCTTCAGTTTCAGCAGTTTCCGGCTTCACATGTGTGAGAGAGAAACCCATTTCAGCGCAGTAGAGAAGAGACTCATTTCTGCGCAGTAGAGAGAGAGATGTGATGAGATGAGTGAGTCGAAATGAGGAAAAGTCCTCTTATATTTATACACAACGATGGTGTGTGAATAGATGCGACTGTTGGGCTTCTGAGCCTACATGAGTTGTAGGTCGGCTTGATAATAATTCCATAATCAAAATAAATTCATATCTCCATGAATACTTATCAGAATCGGATGATCTTTATATCAATCCTACACCTCTCGATGAGAGGAATCTAATAACAATATTATCAGCCATGAATAAGATGACCCACATGAAGTTTTTCCCTGGTTGCCAATTTTAACACTCCCTCTCAACCATGGAGAACTTCATCTGCAATCTGTCTATCGGTCATTAGTATTCATCCATCAAATGCATTGCCTTGTACAGCCTGACCCTTGCCCTGCTCTGCTCTATTTTGCCTGTTTTGCTTTGTCTTGTTCTGCCCTGCACTGATATGTACTGTTTTGTTATGTTCTGCTCTGCTCTTGCATTGTTCTGTTCTACTCTGCTTTTGTCTGAATTATAAAGAAGAAGAAATGATCGAGGATGTATCATACTGACTCAAAGTTAGCCTCAGAGTATGTACCACTGGTCCCAAACCAGTCTCAACCAACCCAAAGTCAGCGTCATAGTGAGTACAACTCCAATGGTCCCAGACCAATATCATCCTCCACTGACTCAAAGTCAGTCTCAGAGTATGTACCACTGATCCCAGACTAGTCTCAACCGACCTGAAGTCAGCGTCATAGTATGGTACAACTCCTACCACTGGTCCCAGACCAGTATCATTGATCCCAGATCAATGGAGGTCATCCTAGCGTAGGGAGTACGGTAGTTACAACGATGCGTCCATCGGTACTACTATGGTCCCTAACTTCATTTCCCTGCTCATTGATCAGATGAGAGGTACTTCCCATGAGTCCCAGACTGCATGGGTAGGATGCCTCGACAGGAGAACTAATCAATCCTGTCCTCACAGGAGAACACATCAATCCTGCTACAATTGCCATGGAGAACACATCAATCCAGGCCTCACAGGAGAACACATCAATCCTGCTACAATTGCCATGGAGAACACATCAATCTAGGCCGCCATGGAGAACACATCAATCCAGGCCTCACAGGAGAACACATCAATCCTGCTACAATCGCCATGGAGAACACATCAATCCAGGCCTCACAGGAGAACTAATCATCCTGCTACACAGGAGAGTGAATCATCCTGTTCCACAAGAGAGCGAATCATCTTGTCCCACAAGAGAGCGAATCATCTTGTTCCAGTGTGCACCACCAGGGGAGGGTGAGTCACCCTGTGGTCGTATGTTGCTCCAGTAATAACCGCAAGCCCTCCGAGCTCCCAGAGCTCAATGTATGCAACATGCAGGACCCTTGTACAAGGGTTTCTTACCGACTTCAAGTCGTTTGGGAAAATCACAGATTAGATCTTTCCTCGGGGCTTTGACAAGGTGTATCAACCTGTACATCATCTTAATGCGATGGAGCCTCCTTGCTCATCAACTTACCATATCCAAGATGATGTCTATCTGCTGGAGCAATCGACGAATACGGGATTCCTCAATAATCGAATCCCACCTCTGGTTGTTATAGAGAATCACAGTGGTATCCAATGTAAATCCAAACAGCTCTCTGAAGAGCTTTCGCAACCAGACTACCTCACACGAGGTTATGCTAGCAACAATATAACCTGCTTCGGCGGTGCTCAAAGCCACCGACTTCTGCTTCCTGCTCATCCAGGATATCGAAGCAGATCCCAAGGTGAAACAGCACCCGGAAGTGCTCTTACGGTCCACCACACTGCCTGCCCAATCAACATCAGTATATCCAAGTAGTCTCACATCTCCAGCAGTGTATCTTGATCCATGAGAGATTGTGTCCTGAAGACATCTCAGAAGATTCCTGGCATCAATCCAGTGAGGCTCAACCAAATATGAGCTCACAATGCTAAATGCAAAACATATGTTCGGACGGAGGTTCACCAAGAACATCAATGCGAATGAGTTTTTGAAACTCAGAGGCATTTCCCAAGTCTGGTCCGACATCACTACCATATAACTTCTAAAAGTTAAGATCCTCGAGGTAGTCATAGGCTTGCAGTCCATCATACCGAATCTTTCTAATATATTTACCACATATTTTCCTTGAGATAGGAAAATTTCCCTTAGCTTCTGCCACACTTCAAGTCCTTGGTCCTTCATTTCAAATTTAGAAGCCATCTCCCTCTTACATTTGTGAATGACAGGGTTTGCACCTATTAGAAAGAGGTCATCCACATACAACACCAGTATGAGAGGCTTGTCATCTTCAACCTTAAAGTAAAGGTTGGGATCAGCTTCACTCCTAGTGAATCCCAGCTTCATCAAGTAGCAATCGATCCTCTCATACTATGCTCGGGGTGCTTGCTTCAGCCCATAGAGAGCCTTCTTCAACCTGCATACATGAGATTTTCAATCATAAATCTCAAATCCTTTAGGTTGCTCCACATAGACCTCTTCTTTGATAGAACCATGCAAGAACGCGGTCTTAACATCCATCTGATGTAGGTTCCATCCTTGTGAAGCCACAAGGGCTATGATCAAGCAGATGGTCGTATATCTGGCAACAGGTGCAAATATCATAGTCTATACCTCCCTTCTGGGATAAACCACGAGCAACAAAATGAACCTTATACTTTTCCATACTTCCATTTGTTGCATGCTTTATCTTGTAAAGCCATTTTGAAGTAACAATTGTCTTGTCCAGGGTCTGGGAACTACTTCCCAGACATCATTCTCCGTAATAGACTCATATTCTATGGTCATAACATCCTTCCATAGTTAATGCTTGATGACATCTGAGAATGATGAAGGTTCATTTTGTATGATCGTGCTCATGATGGTCAGGTATCCCTGATACCTGTTAAGTTTCTTACTTTGGTGGGAGGTTCCTCAGGGTGCAGCATGTCCTTCAGCATCATCAAGTATCCCCCTAAGACATGAAGGCCTCTTCCTAGAAGAGGAAGGCTCATGTGGATGAGGATCAATCAGATCCATGGGTTCTTCTACATCAGGCATTGATTCATCATCCTTTTCTTTCGGTTCCCTGGTGTCGGCTTCTTGAGAGCTACTCAAAGTCAGCAGATTGTCCACCTTGCTAAGAGCCATATCTTTGTCAAAGGTGACATTATGACTAATCACGACTTCCCTTTGACCGGTGGTGAACATTTCTTCAGGAGTTTAGGAACCCAATGCTTGATGAGGGCATCGATTTTGTACATATACGGCGGTGATTGTAGTTTCAACCCATAGAAACTTTGGAAGTCTTTGATCATGTAGCATGGCCCGGATAGCTTCCATCATCGTATGGTTCTTCCTTCCCACCACACCATTCTGCTCAGGAGTATGTGGTGTAGTAGTCTCCCTCTTAATTCCAACCTCAGGTATGCCTAAGTAAACCAATTGTAATATATCGGAGGTCTTGCTTTGGCTTGAGGGGAATGGTCCCCTTTTGAGCTTTCCTTTGACACATCCCGGACATACACCTTCTTTCTCTACTTGGAATTCGGGCATCCATGTTACCATCTGTCTTACATCGAGTAGAGCTTTGTAATGAAGGTGGGCAAACCTCCGATGCCAAAGTTCGGACTAAAGATTTGTGTCACAAGACATGACACCTAGCGGACTTCCATCGACCTGATATAATGAATCAACACTAAACCCAAGAGTAAAGGCATCTTTAACATTATTTTTCCATATACATATCTTGCCATTGCTGAAGGTTACCTTGTAGCCTCTGTCTTCCATTGCCAAGATGGACACTAGGTTCCTTTTGAGGTCAGGTGCATTTAATACATCCTAGAATTTCTAGCCTTCTTGAATGCTTGTCCTCTTCCTTGATTCCCAGCTCTCCTCTTACCTTTGCTGTTGAATTTGTCATTCCTTTAATTGCCATCAGAGGGATTTCAAGTTGCACCACTGCATACTGTACCATGCTTCTCTAATCATGGTTATCATCATGCTGCCCATGTCCATGATTTTATCCATCATAATGCTGCTCAAACTAGTGTGCATCATCATCATGCTATCCTATATGTTCATGATCTCATGTTGCCCTAATAGATAGGAGATCGTTCTTGATCTCGGTGATTCTTAAGAAGTATGTTTGCATACTTTCATCTTTACCCTTCTTGATTTCCCTCAGCTTATTTCTCAGAAACAAAACTTGATTTGCATCATTAACTTTAAATAAACTCACCAGTCTATCGTAGATTTCCTTGGAGGTGTCCAGTTCAGAGATGTAGGCCACCAAGTGCTTGTCGATAGAGTCCCGGATGATCTTCTATTGTTTTGACTTCTCCATTTTTTCATTTGTTCCAGGCAACATCGGATGCATTTGATGGAGGCTCAACAATATTGCCTCTCACATGATCCAGCACTCCTTGATCTTCAAGGGTTAGATCGATAGACATCTTTCATCCGTGATAGTCAGATTTCTCACAGAACTTGTCTTCGGCAGGAAAGAGTGTTGAGGACCCCATAGTTCTTTTAGGATAGCCTTGCCAATCTTCTCTTCAATGATTGCTCTTGCTCTTGCTCGGGCTTTGTCTTCACCTCAGCTCTTATACCATGTTAAGTTATGGTATGTTCTATGCTTATAACAGTTTACTTCTTTTTCTTATTATATTCCACCGATTAGCAATCACATGTACATAAAGTAAAGTGCAGATAGAACATTAAACGATCGACAGAAAACAAGCCAAGACAAGAGACACAAGATGTGGCGGCTAGCCAGGGACAAACCCCACAATGTGTGGGGAAACCCTTTGATCAAATCTTCTTTTATCTTCAATAATTCAGCAGAGAGAAATAGTACAATAAATCTGATTCATATCAGCAGTAGCAAACCCTAGATCAGCAGCATCAGCATTAGCGGCTTCATTATCAAACTAGGGCTACCATATCTCACAAACCGACCGTCGGATTGACTTCATTCCACCACCAAAAGTTTTGGCTTCCAGAGGAGGTTCAGATGAACCTACAGTGTAGTTCAGATGAGGAGATATTCTAGTCCACGCAAGTTAATCTTTACTTCTGCAGTTGCAGCTTTAGTTTCAGCAGTTTCTAGCTTCAAACTAGGGCAGTCGATATGTTGCAAACCGTTCATCGGATTGACTTCATTCCACCACCAAAAGTTGCAGCTTTCAGATGAGGTTCAGATGAACCTACAGCACAGTTCCAAAGAGGAGATCTTCTAGGCCACGCAAGTCAATCTTTACTTCTGCAGTTGCAACTTCAGTTTCAACAGTTTCTGGCTTTAAACTAGGGCAGTCAATATCTTGCAAACCGTTCGTTGGATTGACTTCATTCCACCACCAAAAGTTGCGGCTTTCAGAGGAGGTTCAGATGAACCTACAGCACAGTTCCAAAGAGGAGATCTTCTAGGCCACGCAAGTCAATATTTACTTCTGCAGTTTGCAGCTTCAGTTTCAGCGCAGTAGAGAAGAGACTCATTTCTGCGCAGTAGAGAGAGAGAGATGTGATGAGATGAGTGAGTCGAAATGAGGAAAAGTCCTCTTATATTTATACACAACGTTCGTGGGTGAATAGATGCGACTGTTGGGCTTCTGAGCCTACATGAGTTGTAGGTCGGCTTGATAATAATTCCATAATCAAAATAAATTCATATCTTCATGAATACTTATCAGAATCGGATGATCTTTATATCAATCCTACACCTCTCGATGAGAGGAATCTAATAAAAATATTATCAGCCATGAATAAGATGACCCACATGAAGTTTTGCCCTGGTTGCCAATTTTAACATAACTTTCTTCTGATAGCCTTGTTTCAACCCAACCAAATGTTGTTCAAAAATAAAATAAAAATGAAGATCAAATCAAAGTTACATTTTATGATGGTCTTTCATCATGAAATTTGCTTCTTGCATCATCAACATCTTGCACATTCATGAACACATCTCTAAGACTTCCAATGTCAAGGGTCTTCTTCCTTTCCAAACTTTATCAAGGTCTTCATATTTTTTCCATGGAGATGCCACATCAAATCCTTCTAGTCATCAGATGTTGATTCATGTTAATTTTAGCCATCAATGGTATGTTCTATGCTTTAGAGCAATTTTACTTCAATTTCTTTATTAGCCCAATATCAATATTCAAATTAGCAATCACATCAACATGACAGTAAAATGAAAATAGAACATAAACATAAATAGTAGAAGGCAAGCTAAGACAAGAGGACACAAGATGTGGCACCAGCCATGGACAAACCCCAATGTAGGGAAACCCTTGATCAAATCTTATTTTAGTCTTCAATAGTTCAGCAGAGAGAGATAGTACAATTTACAAATTTGATAATTTATAACAGCAACAAAAGAGCCCTAACTAGAAAAGTCAATGCTAGTCAACAAGGGCAGATTTGACCCTCAACAAAGTGGTCAACATTAGTCAACTTCGGCCTCCAAACAGCAAGATGAATCAGCCCAAAAACAACCCAGTCAAAATCTGGTCAAACAGGCCACCTGCGGTCAACCCTAGCTGGAGTCAACACTTGGTCAAACTATCCAGAAATTCGGTCTCCTGAAATTTTGGCCACCTAAAATTTTGGCCTCCTGAAATTTTGCTCTCCTGAAATTTCAGCCTCCTGAAATTTTGGACCTTTGGAGAAAGAGAGGCCCAGAACTCTGTAACCAATCAATGAGGAGAGAGAGAGAAGTGTGAAGATGAGTGTGTCCAAATGAGGCTAAGTCACCTTCTATTTATATGTGACGATGAGGATGAATAGACGTGACTGTTGGACTTCTGAGCCTACATAAGTTTGTTGGTCGACCTTGACAATTTGACCATAATCAAAATAAATTCATAACTTCATTCGTACATGTCAAAGTCAGATGATCCTTAGATCAATCCTACACCTCTCGGAGAGAGGAATCCAAGAAAAATATTAGCCGTAATAAGATGACCCGTGTGGACTTTGGCCCTAGTTGCCAATTTTAACACTCCCTCTCAACTAGGGAGAACTCCATCTGCCAATCTATACTATCTCTGCCATCAATGCACTGCTTTGCATTGCTTTTCTCTACTGACCTATGAAGAAGAAGAAGTGATCGAGAATGTATCATACCATTATCTACTGACCCGAAGTCAGTCCTAATCAAAGGAGAGTGTGTCATACCACTCTTACTGACCCGAAGTCGGTTCCAATCAAAAGAGAGTGTCTCATACAATTCGTGCTGACCTAAAGTTAGTTCCAATTGATCTCAGATCAATATCGGCCATCCTAACATAGGGAGTACGATAGCACGCGATGTGTCCATTGGTAGTACTATGGTCCCTATCCTCATTTCCCTACTCATTGGCCAGATGAGAGGTACTTCCCATGAGTCCCAGACTACATGGGTAGGATGTCTTAGCAGGAAAAGGATGAACCACTCATCTTACCTACATGTCGCCAAGGGGTATCTCAGGGGAAGGGTGAACCACTCACCCTGTACATAGCAAACCACTAGGGGAAGGCTAAACCACTCATCTTATGGTTTCTCATCGCTCCAAGAAGTACCCCAAGCCCCCCGGAGCTCCCAGAATTCAATGTCCATCTCATACAAGACCCTCATAAGAGGGTCTCTCCACGACTCCAAGTCGTTCTCGGAAGGCCAAGCCCTTCCCTAGGGGCTTTGTCAGAATATCGACGACCTGCTCATCAATCCCAATGTGATGGAGCCTTATTGCTCCTCGTTGTACCATATCTTGGATAAAGTGGTACCTAATATCTATATGCTTAGAGCAATCATGAAACATGGGATTCTCTAATAATCGGATCCCACTCTGGTTGTCGCAGAAGATCACAGCGGTATCTAGCACATGTCAAAACAGCTGAAGAGCTTCCTCAACCACACATCTTCACAAGAGGCCATACTAGCAGCTACGTATTTGGCCTTGGCGGTGCTCAAGGCAACTGATTTCTGCTTCCTGCTCATCCAGGATAACGAAGCAGAACCCAAGGAAAAACATCATGCAGAAGTGCTCTTGCGATCCACCACACTTCTAGCCCAATCATCATCATAATAACCATGCAGCCTCACATCTCCGACAGTGTATTTTAGTCCATGAGTGATTGTGCCCCAAAGATATCTCAGAAGATTCTTGGCACCAATCCAATGTATATGATGAGGCTCAACCATATATTGGCTCAATGTGTTAACTGTAAAACATATGTTCGAACGCGAATTCACCAAGAACATCAGTGCTCCTATGAGTTGAAAATACTCAGAAGCATTTCCCAATTCAGTTCCAGTAGCACTACCACATAAATTCTTAAAGTTAAGTTCCATTGGAGTAGTCACAGGCTTGCAATTTACCATCCCAAATATTTCAAATATCTTCCCAATATATTTTCTTGAGAGAGGAAAATTTCACTTGGCTTTTTCCAGAGCTCCAACTCTAGGAAATAGTGCATCAGTCCTAGATCCTTCATCTCAAATTCAAAAGCCAACTCCCTCTTACATTTGTGAATGAGAGGGTTTGCACCTGTCAGAAAGAGGTCGTCCACATAAAGTACCAGAATGAGAGGTTTATCATTTAAACCTTAAAGTAAAGGTTCGGATCAGCTTCACTTCTAGTGAATCCTAACTTCATCAGATAGCTTTCGATCCTCTCATACCAAGCCCGAGGTGTTTGCTTCAATCCATAGAGAGCTTTCTTCAACCTGCATACATGATATTCCCGATCATGAACCTCAAACCCCTCGGGTTGTTCCACATAGGCTTCCTCTTTGATTGAACCATGCAAAAAAGTGGTCTTGACATTCATCTGTTGTAGGTTCCATCCTTGTGAGGCAACAAGGGTTATGATCGAGCAGATGGTGGTGTCTCAGGCAACAGGTGCAAATATCTCATCGTGATCTACACCTTCCTTTCGAGAGAAGCCTCGAGCACCAAAGCGAGCCTTGAACTTTTCTGCACTTCCATCAGTGCCATACTTGATTTTGTAGAGCCACTTAGAGGTGGCAATCGATTTGTCCTCGGATCTAGGGACCACATCCCAGACATCATTCTTCATAATTGACTCGTATTCTTCATTCATAACATCCCCCCATACTTGATGCTTCACAGCTTCTTCGAATGATGAAGGCTCATTTTGAATGATAATGCTCATGGCAGTCAAGTATCCTTGATCCCTGTTCGGCTTCTTGCTTTCACGAAAAGTCTCCTCTTGGAGGAGGAAGGCTCACGAGGAGGAGGATCTATAGGATCCATAGGTTCATCAACATCACGGATCGTTTTATCCTCTTTTTGACCCTGATTTCCGGTATCGACTTCTTTGTCCTTCCTTAGCATAGGAAGGTTGTTGATCTTCCTGAGGGCCATATCTTCATCGAAGGTGATATCATGACTTATCTCAAATTCCTTTTGACAAGCCACATAAATTCTATATCCTTTCGAATTTTCACTATGGCCCACAAAGATCCTTTCTTCCCAGATGCACCCAACTTGCTTGTTTTCTCTTTCGGGACGTGAAAATATATGGGGCTTCCAAAAATTCTAAAATGAGAGACATCGAGTTTCTTACCAGTGAACATTTCTTCGAGAGTTATGGAGTCCAATGCTTGGTGAGGGCATCAGTTTTAAACATACACAGTGGTATTGACAGCTTCAACCCAAAGAAACTTCAGAAGGCCTTGATCATGAAACATGGCACGAACATCTTCTACAGTAGAGCAATTCTTCCTTTCATCCACACCATTCTGCTCGGGAGTGTATGGCGTTGTAGTCTCCCTCTTAATGCCAGCTTCTTTGCAATAATCTTGGAATTCATTGGATTCATACTCGGTCCCATTATCATTCCTCAATATCTTGATTTTCTTCTCGAATTGGTTTTTGATCAAGGCTTTGAAGTGTCAGAACCAAGTGAACACTTCATCATTCTTCTTCAAGAAGTAGATGCAAGTCTTGTGAGAATAATCATTTGTATCCGGTGAAGTGCCTTGAGGCACCACTATCAATTAGCCAATTTCCTAAAGTGCCCGGAGGAGAGACAGTGGAGAGGGCCGATATAAGATAATACTTTTTTTGCTTATTGTTAACAAAATTTGATTCTTCATACCTGGAGTTCCTTGATTTCTTGGAGGGTCGACCATTTCCTTGTTGTCCCGCATTCCTTTTTCCTTTGCCATTGGACCTGCCATTCCCTTGATTGTTGTTGTTGAAGTTGCCCCTGGAATGATTGCGATCATCATCATGTGATGTGTCCCTTCTATTTGGACAATCCCTTACATAGTGGCCAAACTTACTGCAAACAAAGCACCTGCCCTTCCTTCCTCCCTTAGATCCAGGCTTTCCACGGAAATGACCTTTAGACTCTGCATTATTTCTCCTTTAGGCATGAGTGGATAATGCATTGGGGTTGCTTCTATTAGAAGGAATTTCTTGCTCCACCATTCTTGTTTCTTCTTGAATACATCTCGACATCAATTCTTCAAACCCTGGAATTTGATCATTGTTGAGGACGGTGGTTCTAAATACATACCACTCAAGTGGGAGTCCTTCAAGGGTGGTGAGAGTGAGTTCCCTGTCAGGAATGACTTCTCCAATCGAGATTAGATCATTCTTGATCTCAATAATCCTCAAGAAATAGGATTGAATATCCCAATCCGTGCCCTTCTTAATACCCTTCAACTTATTCTTGAGAGCTAGAATTTGATTAGCATTAACCACAAACATGATGACCAACCTGTCGTAGATCTCCTTGGAGGTCTTCAATTCGGAGATGTAGGCTACCAGATGCTTGTCAATGGAATCCCTGATAATCTTCTTTGCTTTGACTTCAGCCCTATTGTACTGTTGAACACAAATTGTCATTGATGTCAATAGGGCAATAATCGAGGAGCAGATGGAACGGAGTCAAGAGGAGCAGACGAAGCCAAAGAGGAACATCAGAACAGAGCCATTGGAGCAAATGGAGAGCGTCTGTCACAGAGGTTTTATTATCGCAAAGGTTTTGTTATCGTGGTGAGGCTGCGTTGCACGGTTTTTACTCTCGCAGAAGCTATGGTGTGCAGAGGAGTAGGAGGAGAAACCATGGCGGTCGTTTTACCATAGCCCGAAGTGAAGATTTTCAATCACTGGACGTTTGAGGACGTAGAGATGGACGGCAGATACAACACGACGGGCGGATCCGACGGCTACCAGGTGATAAAGATGTGTGGAGGTCGTGAGCCGTTAGATCTCCACGTGGCAAATCCAACAGCTATTGCGCAGGAAAGTCGCGCGGAGGTTAACGGTCGGGGGACAGGCGGTTTCGCAGGCGGGCGGTATTCCCCGCACCGCCTTTGGGCCCAAGGTGATTTTCGTATATGGCCGTACGATCCAGTTAATGCGTGACACGTGGCTGAAGTGACGAGTGCGAAACCGCCGCACGTTAACGCATGAGCACTTAACAAAGGTAGGAGGCGTGATCACCGTTAGATCAAGCGGTGAATGTAATCAACAGTGAGGAGCTGCACGAGGTTTAATGTGCAAGAAAAAGGCTGTAGTGATGCGGGAACCGTTGGATGAGGGTGATCAATGGCTGCGATTGCGAATGCGGCAGAGGCTAATATGGGCACGATTACGTGTTTTTGTTTGGAATAAAACATAAACAAAAGAAAATTGTAGCTCATTGCATTTGATTGTTAGGTAATACTTACATCTTAGAGGTAAACGTTTGCGACGGGTTTTCTGGTTTCGTCAGACTTGTACAATTTAAAGGTCTGGCTTGGTTCTGTGAAAAATGTCTTGCACTTTGTTTAATATGTACATGCCTACAACTTCTTCTACCTGTTCGACTTCAATATCTGGCAGAAATGAATCTTTGTTTCCCTATGAAAAGCGAATGTGTTTCAAGGTGGGGTTCTGGTGATCAAAGGAGGTCACAGCGATCGAGGAGGGAAGCTGAAAGATCAAGCGAGTCAGAGGAAATGACAGCGACTGAGGAGGAAGCCTAAGAGACGTTGTAAGTGGAAACGAATGGACAAAGGCATGGGAAGGTATAAAACAGTAGAAACAGAGAACTGTTGGTGCTATTATGGTGGTGAAGAACCCGAGGGTGAGATAGTAGAAGCGGTAGAGGCAAAAGAGGCAAAAAAAGCAGCGGAGGCTGTAGAGGAGCAGAAGCAGCAGAGGCAGGAGAGCAGGAGTGAGACAATCTCAGCTGAATAAAGTGCAGCAGCATACCTGTTTATACCAAGGTTGGCTTGGAGCCTATGAGGTTGCAGCCTCAGAACTAAACAGGACTAAAGTCATTGGGGTAGGTGCTCCTAAGTGCAGAACCACTGCAAAACAGAGTTGGTGCTCTGGAGGTTGGAGCCTCACTGAAGTCCAGGTTGGAGCTTGGCAACTATTCACAATCAGATTTATACATATATTGTATTTATTTCTTTGCACTGTCTTGAGTTGTAATAAAAGCATTAAATTCAGCCGTTGATTTCTATGTTCTATGTATACATATACATATCTATATAGGTTGTTGGCAATCACTAGAACAATTAAAAAATAAATAGTAAGAAATACTGATTCACCCCCCCTCTCAGTATTTCCAACAATTAGTATCAGAGTAGGCTTCTTCATACTAGCCTAACAGCTTGAAGAAGGATATGCAGCCATGATGAGAAACCACGAAGCATCAGGAAGACCTCCTTTGTTCGATGGCACTAACTTTAGTTTTTGGAAGAAAATAACGACCTACTACTTAATGTCCCTTGGACCTAAAGTTTGGCATTTTGTTCAAAATGAATACAAAACTACTTCCAATAGACCAAGACGAGAGGAAAGCCTACATCACAAATGCAAAGGCCATGAACTCCATCACTAGTGGAATCACTGATTCAGAGTTTACAAAAATCATGCACTGTACCTCGGCCAAAGAAATGTGGGAGAAGCTAGTTGGCTTGTACGATGGAGACTCAAAAGGCAAAAAGGCAAAGCTTCAAACTCATAGAAGGCAATTTGAAAGTTTGAGGATGGAAGATGAAGAAGATATTGTAGCATACCTCCTCCGAGTAGCTGAAGTGGTAAATTCCCTGAAAGGATTGGACGAAAAAGTTGAAGAAAGTACCATTGTTCAAAAGGTATTAAGGTCTCTTCCAGACAGGTTTGACTCCAAAATAAGCACTATAGAAGAAGCAAAGGATTTAGATACCCTCAAAATGGATGAACTCCATGGAATTCTCACTGCCTATGAAATGAGGAAAGGTGGCCCAAGCTCCAAAGATGCAGCATTCAAGGCCTCAAGGTCAAAGAAGGGGAAAGAAAGGAATCACTGTAGTGATGAGTCAGATGTGGAATCCGAATTGGCTCAATTTGTACGAAAGCTGAAGAAAGGATCTAAGCTTAAAGGCAAGTATCCTCTTATCTGTTTTAAATGTGGTAAAATAGGCCATTATGCAGCAAAATGTCCTCATAAACATGACAATGATGATGAAGGAAATTCTAAAAGAATGGCACATAAAAAGAAAGGGTTCAATAAGAAAAACTTCTTCTCCAAGCATGATGAGTCTGATGAGGATGAGTTTATGGTCATCAAAAGGAAATCAGATGAGGAAAGCAATCATGATGAAAGCCAAGAAGCATTACTCATGGCACTCACAGATGATGATGACTCAGGGCTGGAAGCAAATGTAGGTGAACTGTTACTAAGTGCCATTGAAGAAAATGAGAAACTATGGAATGAAATCATTTCTCTCAAAGTGGAAAACGAGGAAATAAGAAGGAGAGAAGATCTCTTGGAAGCAAAGCTTAAAGAAAAGGAAGAGACTTGTGAAGAACGCGAGACCAAAATAGTGTCTCTAAGAAAGGAGTTGGAGCAAATTAAAAAGGGCTGTAAAAGCTCTCAAATACTTGAGACTATTCTGAAAAATCAAAAACCTCAACATGACAAGTATGGAATAGGTTTAAAAGGAGAATCCTCAAGCACGAAGAATAATGCAAAAAGCTATGCCGATGCACTTTTTTGCAATCCAAAATATGAAAAGTGCACCCCAGATGCCAAGAATGAAGAGAGAATTACTCCAAAGAAGAATGTGGAGTCGAATCATGGACACTACAACAAATACAAATCTGTACTCCACCAAGGGCCTATCACAAATCCGAAGAACGAGGGAGGAGTAATTCCCAGGATGGAAATCGACTCAAATCGTGGTTACTTCAACAAGTACAAAACCATCTTTCTTGGACATTGTTTTCACTGTAAAAACTTCGGTCATCAAGCCAGATATTGTATGGCTCGCAGAAGTGAAAAGACAAATCTAAAGGACTGAATAATCAACTCATATGCCCCCAAAAGGCAGGGACAAATCAAAACCTTCAATTCATTTGATCCCTTGACCAAATTTGATCTGGTTTGCTCTTTCTGCTACAATAATGGACATTGTGAACAAGACTGCCCACTTAGAGAAAGAAAGACGAGTAGCAAGAACTCCAGCATGTACAAGTGTGGCCTGGCTCTATATGTTCAAAATAATGAAAACCAGTGGTTTGTAGATAGTGGGTGCTCCAGACACATGGCAGGAGACAGAATGAATTTTGTCTCACTGAGCAAAAAGGAAGGGAATGTGTCCTTTGGAAGCGGATCAGGCAGAATTGCAGGAAAAGGAACAGTTACTCTGATCAATGGAAAAGGAAAAGCTCAAGATGCTCTACTAGTTGACGGGCTCAAACACAACCTCTTGAGTGTCAGCCAAATCTGTGATCAAGGACATAAGGTTGTTTTCAGCACCAAGGACTGTGAAATAAGGAACTCTGCCTTAGGGAAACTTGTGGCAAAAGGGGTGAGAACACCAGACAACATTTACATTCTGAACAAGATTCAAGAAAATAAAAGCTACCTGAGTCAGACAGATGAGAGTTGGTTGTGGCACAAGCGACTTGGACATACAAGCTTCGAAAATCTGATCAATATCAGCAAGATCAAAGCTGTACGAGACATCCCAATGCTGCTTAAACCAAATCAAGCAGTATGTGAACCATGTCAACATGAAAGCAGACCAGAATCAGCCACAAGGCAAAGGAGCTCTGTACATCAAAGCCCTTGGAGATCATCCATGCTGATGTGTGTGGGCCAACTAGAAATCAAGCACTCCAAGGATAAAGGTACTTTGTGTTGTTTGTTGATGACTATACTAGAATGATGTGGATATATTTCATAAAGTATAAATTTGAAACTTTTGAGAGTTTTAAGAATCTAAAAGCCCTTGTAGAAAATGAAAAAGATTCAAAAATTAAGTGCCTCAGAACAGACAGAGGAGGAGAATTCACATCAAACGAGTTTAGTGAGTTCTGTAATCTTCATGGAATTAAAAGGGAATTCTCAACTGCCAGAACACCTCAGCAAAATGGGGTAGTTGAAAGAAGAAATCGAACAGTCCAAGAAATGGCAAGAACAATGTTATTAGCAGCAGACTTACAGCCTAGATTCTGGAGAGAAGCAGTAGGGACAGTTGTCTATACATTAAATTGAACTCAATTAAGACCAAATTGTGGAAAAACTCCTTATGAGCTATGGAAAGGAAGACCTGCTTCGGTGAAGTACTTCAAGATCTTTGGAAGCAAGTGCTTCATAAAAATAAATGATGGCTCACCCGGAAAGTTTGATTCTCGGGTTGATGAAGGGATATTTCTTGGATACTCTACACGGAACAAGGCTTATAAGTGCTACAATTATTGACTAAAGAAAATAGTGGAAAGCATTGATGTAAAGGTTGATGAAGATCTTCCAGAAATGGAAATTGAAGAACATGAAGATGACTCTCTCATTGAAGAATAAGAACCTAAAGAAGAAGTAATAGATGAAGAAGAAGAAGAAGAGGGAAGAGAACCACCTAATACCCCTTCAAAGATGAAGTATGTCCAAAGACATCATCCAGAAGAGCAGATCATTGGCGATAGAGATGAAGGTGTGCAGACCCAAAGAAGGATATCAATCACACCCAAGAGAAAAGTCATTGCCCTCCTATCTATGATAGAACCATAAACATTTGCAAAAGCAAGTAAGGATCCTCATTGGGTAAAAGCTATGGAAGAAGAAATGTCACAAATTGAGAAGAACAAGACATGGGAGCTGGTACCTCGTCCAAAGGAGAAAAACATAATGGGAACCAAATGGGTGTTCAAAAATAAAATGAATGAGGAAGGACAGGTTATCAGAAACAAGGCAAGACTTGTGTGCAAAGGCTATTCACAAATTGAAGGAATTGACTTTGAAGAGACATTTACACCAGTGGCCCGTATGGAAGCTATCAGGATGTTCTTGGCATTTGCTTGCTCAAAAGGATTCAAAATTTATCAAATGGACATGAAATCAGCATTTCTAAATGGGGAACTCAAGGAGGAAGTCTACATGGAGCAGCCAGAAGGTTTTGATCTAACAGCAGGAAAGGACTTAGTTTGTAAGTTAAAAAAGGCTTTATATGGGTTGAAACAAGCTCCTAGAGCTTGGTATGCAAGACTAGATCACTATCTACAACAACAAGGCTTCAAAAAGGGAGTCGCTGGAAGCAATCTATACATAAAGACAGATCAAGGTAAGTTACTAGTTGCTCTTGTTTATGTCGATGATCTAATTTTTGCTAGTAATAATGATGAAATGAGCCATGAATTTTCTCAAAACATGTCAAAAGAGTTTGAGATGTCAATGATAGGAGAGTTGTCCCACTTCCTTGGACTTCAAAGATCTCAAACCAGAGCAGGATTGTGTATATCTCAAACCAAACATCTAAAAGACATGCTAAAAAAATATGGAATGGAGGACTGTGCACCCATGAGCACACCTATGACCACAAATTGCAAACTGAGCAAGGATGATGACTCCCCTCTAGTAGATGCAACTCATTACAGGTAAATGATTGGAGCCCTTCTATACTTAACAGCTACATGACCACACATAATGCAAGCAGTAGGAATGGTGGGAAGATTTCAATCTGCTGCCAAACAATCCCATTTATTAGCTGTAAAAAGAATTCTCAGATATCTGAAGGGAACTTCTGATTTCGGTCTTTGGTACCCAAAGAACTCAACACTGACTGTAACTGCATTCACCGACGCTAATTGGGCTGGAAGTATAGATGATCAGAAAAGTACTAGTGGAAATGCATTCTTCCTAGGAGACTGTTTGGTATCCTAGCTCAGCAAAAAACAGTCATCCATATCATTATCCACAACGGAAGCCGAGTATATTGCTGCAGCAGACTGTTGTTCTCATATACTATGGATGAAGGAAGCTCTAAAAGATCTCGACATATGTACAGATCAACCAATTACCGTTTATTGTGACAACACAAGTGCTATCAGTCTCAGCAAAAATCCGGTGATGCACTCAAGAACCAAACACATACCAATCAAGTATCATTTCCTCTATGAGCAAGTAGCTGAACAAAACATCGTCCTGGAATATATTAGTACAAAGGAGCAGATAGCTGATATTTTCACAAAACCTCTTCCTCGAGAAGCATTCGAACATCTGCATCAAAAGATGGGGATTATTTCTTTATCATCACTCAAGTTCATTCATAAAGATGTAGCAGGACAGGGGGAGCAGTTTGACAGAAGGAGTCCATATGCATTCCTTTGCCATTGATGTCAAAGGGGGAGAGAGCAGAAGAATATTGCCATTAATAACAAAGGGGAAGATTGTTGGACACAGATTGTCCTTGATGTCAATAGGGCAATAGTCAAGGAGCAAACGGAACGAAGTCAAAAGGAGTAGACGAAGCTAAAGAGGAACAACAAAACAGAGCCATCGGAGCAAATGGAGAGCGTCTGCCACAGAGGTTTTATTATCGCAGAGGTTTTGTTATCGTGGTGAGGCTGTGTTGCACGGTTTTTACTCTCGCAGAAGCTATGGTGTGCAGAGGAGTAGGAGGAGAAACCATGGCAGTCATTTTACCACAGCGCGAAGTGAAGCTTTTCAATCGTTGGACGTTTGAGGACGCAGAGATGGACGGCAGATACAGCACAAAAGGCGGATCTGACAACTACCGGGTGATAAAGATGTGTGGAGGTCGTAAGTCATTAGATCTCCACATAGCAAATCCAACGGCTATCGCGCAGGAAAGTAGCGCGGAGGTTAACGGTCAAGGGACATGCGATTGCACGGGTAGGCGGTATTCCCCGCACCGCCTTTGGGCCCAAGGTGGTTTCCGTATATGGCCGCGCGATCCAGTTAATGCGTGACACGTGGCTGAAGTGATGGGCGCGAAACCGCCGCGATCACACGTTAACACGTGAGCACTTAACAAAGGCGAGAGGCGCGATCACCGTTAGATCAAGCGGTGACTGTAATCAACAGTGAGGAGCTGCACGAGGTTTAATATGCAAGCAAAAGGTCGTAGCGATGCGGGAACCGTTGGATGAGGGTGATCAATGGCTACGATTATGAATGCGGCAGAGGCTAATATGGGCACGATTACGTGTTTTTGTTTGGAATAAAACAGAAACAAAAGGAAATTGTAGCTCATTGCATTTGATTGTGAGGTAATACTTACATCTTAGAGGTAAACGTTTGCGACGGGTTTTCTGGTTTCGTCAGACTTGTACAATTTAAAGGTCCAGCTTGGTTCTTTGAAAAATGGCTTGCACTCTGTTTAATATGTACATGCCTGCAACTTCTTCTACCTGTTCGACTTCAATATTTGGCAGAAATGAATCTTTGTTTCCCTGTGAAAAGCGAATGTGGTTCAAGGTGGGGTTCTGGTGATCAAAGGAGGTCACAGCGATCGAGGAGGGAAGCTGAAAGATCAAGCGAGTCAGAGGAAACGACAGCGACTGAGGAGGAAGCCTAAGAGACAGTGTAAGCGGAAACGAATGGACAAAGGCATGGGAATGTATAAAACAGTAGAAATAGAGAATTGTTGGTGTTGTTATGGTGGTGAAGAACCCGAGGGTGAGATAGTAGAAGTAGCAGAGGCAAAAGAGGCAGAAAAAGAAATGGAGGCTGTAGAGGCAGTAGAAGCAGCAGAGGCAGGAGAGCAGGAGTGAGACAATCTCAGCTGAATAGAGTGCAGCAACATACCTGTTTATACCAAGGTTGGGTTGGAGCCCAAGAGGTTGGAGCCTCAGAACTAAACAGGACTGAAGTCATTGGGGTAGGTGCTCCTAAGTGCAGAACCACTGCAAAACAGAGTTGGTGCTCTGGAGGTTGGAGCCTCACTGAAGTCCAAGTTGGAGCTTGGCAACTATTCACAATCAGATTTATACTTATATTGTATTTATTTCTTTGCACTGTCTTGAGTTTTAATAAAAGCATTAAATTCAACTGTTGATTTCTGTGTCATGTGTATACATATACATATCTATATAGGTTGTTGGCAATCACTAGAACAATTAAAAAATAAATAGTAAGAAATACTGATTCACCCCCCCCTCTCAGTATTTCCAACATGTACTTGGTCTTTGCAACAGCGGGTGCATTTGAAGGAGGTTCAGGGATTTTACCCTGCACATAGTCCAGCACTTCTTTTTCTTCCAAGGTCAAATCAAGAGACATCTTCCATCCATGATAGTCGGATTTATCATGGAGCTTGTCTTCAGTCGGGAAGTAGGATGAGGAATCCATTGAACCTTTTGTCCTTGTCCAATTGTCTTTGGTGATTTCTCTTTCACTCTTGCTTGGGCTTTGTCTTCACCTCACCTCTGATACCATGTTAATTTTAGGAAACAATGGTATGTTCTATGCTTTAGAGAAATTTTACTTCAATTTCTTTATTAGCCCAATATCAATATTCAGATTAGAAATCACAGCAACATGATAGTAAAATGCAGATAGAACATAAACATAAATAGTAGAAGACAAACCAAGATAAAAGGACACAAGATGTGGCACCAACCAGGGACAAACCTCAATGTGGGGAACCCTTGATCAAATATTCTTTTAGTTTTCAATAGTTCAGCAAAGAGAGAGTACAATTTACAAATCTGATCATTTATAATAGTAGCAAAAGCGCCCTAACCAAAAAAGTCAACGCTGGTCAATAGGGAAGATTTGACCCTCAACAAATTGGTCAACTTCAGTCAACTTCAGCCTCCAATCAGCAAGATGAATCAACCCTCAAAACAGCCCAAAAACAGCCCAGTCAAAATCTTGTCAAACAACCCACCTGCGGTCAACCCTAGATGCAGTCAACGTTGGTCAACACTTAGTCAAACTGTCCAGAAATTCGGTCTCCTGAAATTTTGGCCTCCTGAAATTTCGCTCTCCTGAAATTTCGGCCTCTTGAAATTTTACTCCTAAAAATTCGGCCTCCTAAATTTCGCTCTCCTGAAACTTCGGCCTCCTTAAATTTCGGCCTCCTAAAATTTCACTCTCCTAAAATTTCAGATGGTTGGAGAGAGAGAGGTCCAGAAATCCGTACCCAATCAATGAGGAGAGAGAGAGAGAAGTGTGAAGATGAGTGTGTCAAAATGAGGCTAAGTCACCTTCCATTTATATGAAACATTGAGGATGAATAGACGTGATTGTTGGGCTTCTGAGCCTACATAAGTTTGCTGGTTGAGCTTGACAATTTGACCATAATCAAAATAAATTCATAACTTCATTTGTACATGTCAGAATCTGATGATCTTTAGATCAATCCTACACCTCTCAGAGAGAGGAATCCAAGAAAAATATCAGCAGTCATAAATAAGATGACCCATCTGGAGTTTGGCCCTAGTTGTCAATTTTAACAATTCGTGACCTTAGCTGCGACTTCTATGATCTCTTCTTTCTTTCTTCACATATTGCTTCCCTAGGAACTTCTTGACAAAGTTCCTTCATCATGATTGTCAACCACCTCATATTCCATATGAGGACATACTATGTTGATTTCATCTTATCAATATGTGAACTAGTTCAAGGTATATGACTTCATGCATCTTTCTAAAGGAAGAGATCCTTCTTCTTTGATCATGCTCATGAGATAGAGCATTTAACCATGTTGTCTGCAACTATATGATGACATGACTTAATTTTTAAAATACATACCTCTTTTCATCTTTTGGTCATCTACATTTCCTTCGACAACTTCCTTTTCATGCTTGAAAGTACTTTAACCATGCCACACTCCTATGAAAGGATACCATCATCCTTCTAAACAAAGGATCCCACACAAGGTGGAATGTAGACCATCAACGAGACATTTTCTTCTTCCATGAACCTTCTAATGAAGATTCTAGTGGAGGATTTTAATGATCCCCATTCTGCAAATGATCCTTTCTAATGATGTATGATGATCTTCTTATCTTCTATCTTGTTAGATGACTTTCCTCCAACCATATTTACTTTGGTTAGCCTTCAATATTTTCAATGAGGATCATGAGTTATTTCCTTTTCATGATGACTGCTACACCCATGTAGACTTCTACTCTAGCTATCCTTTCAAGCTTCTACAGTGGTGCCATGAGCTCTTTCTTTGCTTCAATCGTATGTTCCTAATATGATGCCATTTTATACTAACATTCTTCTTACTTGACAATAACCCTTTAACCATGGTAGAGGTATTTTCAACTCCTACTTTTCTTGCTATGCATCTGAGAAACCTTAATAGTGAAGATCTATCCCTTTGGATTTCTTTTCATCAGATTCTTCCACTTCTTCGGTGATATGGGTTTCAATTCTTTCTTCCTTTTCTTGTTGTCCTTCTTGAGTTTCAGACAATCTCTCTCGAAATTCCCATATTCCTGACAACCATAGCATTGGATCTTTGACATGTTGATCTTCTTCTTTTTCTAAGGACCAAACTTCCCAAATTTTCCTTTTCTCTTGGCCATGGCGACAAAAGCTTGAACTTGTTCGTTTGATCCTACATCACTTTTTGCCTTCAACCTAGTTTCTTCAATCTTACATAATGACCAAAGTTCACTGAATGGAGCAACTTCCTTGTTTCCATAGATGCTTGATACGAAGTTGCCCCATTCCTTTGGTAGTGCATTGAGCACTACTGTGGTCATTTCTTTACCGGACATTATTTCTCCCAACTCTTGTAGTTGGTCTCTTATTTCTGATACCCTCATAAACTATCAGACTATTCCTTCTTCCATTGAGAGCTTCATCTTGTATAGCTCGGTTCTCAAAGATATCACTTCTCTAACAATGCTTATGGAGAACAATTCTAGCAACTTCTCATATATTTCTTTTGATGTCTCCAACTTTGCTACATACAGAATGAGGGGATCCTTGATAAATTCTGTAAGGATCCTTTGAGCTCTAAATTCCCCTTTCATGTACTTTGATAATGCTTGAGTTTGCTATTCAGATTGTTTGGAGACTTTACCATTAACATGACCAATAACTTCGTTCTCTATGAGGTTCAAGTTTGTCCTCTTTTTCCATGCAAGGAAGTTTCATGACCCAACCAACTTGTTGCTCTTCCTTGCAAAATGAAGTCATTTTGATAGATTTAGACATAGATGAAAATATACTTACTTGTCAAGTGACGATACTCCAAGATGATGAAGTCTTCAACTTTATGCCTTTCTTGATGATGTTGATAATAGAAGATGTCTTCTTGATGAAGATTTCTTCCTCCAAGTATGCTTTAAAAGTGATCCTTTCTTCAATGAGAGGGAGATCACCTTGATGTCTTTGATGATGATATCAATGCTTCTAACTGCTTCCCTTGGATGTAGAGACTTCAAGATGCTTCAATGTGTGGTCCTTCTTTGAGTGGAGGTAGGGTCCTTGAGGTCTTCCTTTCCTTATAATGATGATTGTGAGCTTCCCAAGAATGCTTCAAGTGTAGAATCCTTCCTTGAATGAGCTAGGGCTTTGAGGCCTTCTCAATTCCTCCCTTCAAGATGATGAGAGGGTTAGTCCTTTAGATGATTGATGCTCTTGATGTTTCCCTGATGATCTTCTTATGCTTTGACTGTCGAGTATTTCTTTTTTATGGTTCAATGTCCTCTTTTTATACCTTTGACTTTCTTGACACTCCTTTTGGTGATCCTTCTTCAAACTTCCTTTCCTTGTTTTGTCACCTTAGCTCTGATACCATGTTGAGAAATCTAGTGGTAGCTAAATTAGGTGATTTCTCTTACTTTGTTAACTGCTTGTGATGTATTTAAACTTAGCTTGATTAGATTCTTCTTTCACTTGTTATTATTATGTTCTTATTGTCAAACAACTACCAAACCATAAAGAAAAATAAGACAAGAGGAAAAAAAATATAGGTGATCAACCAGGGCCAAAACCTCCCCACTTGAGAGGAAAACTCGCAAAAACTCTTCTATGCTTATAGAATTTCAAATGACGAATTCCAAGACCTATGACCCTTGTCAAAGTCTCGTCCAAGACCAAGTCAAACCTTCCTTCTTGATGATTTTTCCTTCCTCAACAACTTCAGCAACTTTGACCTCTAGTAGATTCTTTTGCAACTTCGACCCCCAGCAGATTCTTCTGCAGAAACCCTAGATTGCATGTGTGATGAATTTGCTTCCTTTCCTTCTTCGCTTGGATAGCCTTTTCCTTCTTGAGTACTCGACCAACAATCTTAGTCTTTTCACACCAAATTTCGGTCTTTTAAGGTAGCTTCGATTTCATTGTTCCTGCTACAAGTGATGCCCTAGTTTCCTCCCACGTGTGAAGGATCTTAGCCCAAAAACTATCCCAAAACCTTCGCTTTCTTCTTCTCCTTCTTTGGTAGGTATTCGACTTCCTTTTTGGTCCTTTTCTCTTCTTAGATCGAACTTCTTGACAGCTAGATGTATGATCTCCAAATGAGGTTGAAGTCTTCTTATTTATAGGCTTCTTTCTAGGTCGAATTGCTTCTTCTAGGCCAACTTGATCTTTGCATCATGACGAGGTCTTGGAGGGGCTTTTGACTCACACAAATTTATCTTTACAATATGTAACATGCCCAAAGTTCAAACTAAATTGACTTGTAGACTCAATGACAAGTCCTAGAAGCACTCAATTGATGCTTGACCTATAAAACAAATAACCTTGAGCATGAAACCCATGCCTCAAGAATAACAATAATAATTTTATTTTTCTCTTTACATCAAAGACATAAAATCATGATTACATATGTCATTATAAAGACCGAACCTAGTTACATATTTCAACAATAAGGAATTAAATATAGCCATTTATGTGATTGTGTCTGATGGTGGGGTTGTAGTCAAATTTAGCTAATTTCTATAGGGAGGTACTCAAGGAAGCACGATCTTAATCCATGGTGTTAGGGTATCCATGGGGAGGTTTGGGAACTCACCAACTTTCCTTAAAAATGACTTTTCCACTACACAAACATAGTGTTAACTTAATAGCCAATTCCCTTAGTTAATTTAGAAGGGTTGCATTGTATGCTAATATAAACAAAGTGTTCCAATATCTGTGTATTACAATTTACGAGTCGGAGAAAAGTCGATCCTCTAACACCAAATAGAGGTACAAGGCCATTTACTCAAGAATTTCACTATGTCCTTTTCCATTAAATGTTCGTAAATATATAACACATTTATCTTTGCAAAGCAACAGAACTTCCTAGAAGACAACCTCAGCCCAATTCTTGGCAAACTTTCCAAACTACCAAATAAAGTCACTAGTAATATTTGATTAACCACTACTTTGTCAGTAAGTACAAACCAGAGTATTTATTTTGCCTAAAATATACACATCAAAGCATAGTAGCAATATTCAGTCCTATTAGACTGTATTGTAGGGAAATATTGCAATAGAACAAAATTCGGCAAATTTTCCGTACAGTATGGATACTATACAATCAACTATAGTCTTTCATAATATATGTCATGTCTTTAATACCTGTTCAGCCATAAACCCAAAAAAACAGCAAAAAACCCCAAAAATATTATAAAAGCACCCTAGAAGACCTATAAATATAAACTAGATTGTCAAATTTTCATGGAATGATTTAATGCTTTTGCTTTATCGCATGTTCTTCGGGCTAAAATTCTTCTATAATTTGCAACAAAATGTGTATATAGAGAGAGAGAGATCCACATTGCAGTTGTATTGGATTTTTTGTTACATATTTTTTTTTTGTACCAAACTGTATTCAAATTCCTATTCGTATTCTAATCTTGCTACCATGATTGGCAAATGGGTGATACCAAAAACTGCATGCGGTTGCTTTGCATCAAATTTTGGTACTGTTAATAATATTGGAAATTATTTGACTAATCTCACACTAGATTCTTCATTCTAAACAAAAATATTTTTGTTCCCAAATATTCCTTATGAGTAATTCTATGTCTGCCCTCTCTTCATCTCAATAAACAAGCAGTCCCTTTCTTGGACATTGGCCTGAAAATTAGTGAATAAGTATTTGTATGAACGGAGATTTGAAATGAACCTGACAATTACAGTGTGTTCCGGAAACAGGTTGCTGATCTAGAACAATAGCTATTTGCATGAAACAAATGGAATGCAAGACATATACCTGCATAGAGTGTGTTACCTGATTAATCAAGATACATGCCAGTCCAATGTCTGACCACTAAACATTGGGACAATCGTACCAAAACTGAAATGATATGCATCTGGTACTTGCCAAGAAATCTTCTGCAAGGTAATCTTAGATGTATTTCGTGGAAGACCATAGAAATCAGGTCCATTGAAACTTGTGAATGCCTCAAGTTTATCCAGAGCACCAGCCTACACCGTACAATGAAAAAAAATAGAAATGGATCGATATGTTTCATAACACTGTAAACTATAATGATTTTTAAAGTTTTTTGAAAGAGATTCTTCTCATCGATACTTCTGTATAAACGATGACAATAATTGACATGCAATGTCAATTTGAATAAATAAGGAAAGAAACAAATTATATTACTGTCCACTAGTGACCAATAAAAGGTTTATGGGACTCAAGTGTACAGAGAAATTATATTAATGTCCACTATTATAACCATAGTTCCCATAAGAAGAATGATGAAATAGTTTTCATGTGTATTTCATAATGGTGGTATAAGACTTTCACTTAATTGACAAGGTTCAAATCATAAGGGACATATTGAGTCTGGAAGCTCAAAAATTGTCTAAGGTGAGTCGGGAAAAGCTAGGTCAAATTCTTTGGATGGTGTCAATCTGGCTAGATCATGCATGTCACTCTTGGAGTATTATTTCTTCCCGCAGGTTTTGGACCAGATATTCCATTAAAATCTAAATGCCAATCTACGCAATTAAAAGAAAAGAGGAATATAGTCTGCTTCGAGTCCTTGAAACAAAAGCATTACGTTGCAAGTAACACCACTTTGATAACTTGTCTTTGAACAAAGACATGGAAAATAATGCAGTGGCTAACAAATTGAAAATTGTGAATTAAAATTGTGAACAACATGTTAACGCTTTGGATTTGGAGTGCATTACCCATCAAAAATGGATAACCCCATAGGAGAGAACGTTTCTCCTACATTTAACAGTCATCCAGCCAACAACCCCTAATATTCACAATCCGATAATGATATACCATATGGCTCCGCCATCTGCATCAGCCACATACCTCTCACCATCTGACATTTCCACTTGGATGAAGGTGGACTTCTATTCAGAAAGGTACTTTGATCATTTTGCAAATGGTGCTTATGCTTGATTGTTTTGGGCATTTAGTTTTGGGCATTTAGTATGGATAAAGGGGTGATCTGGAAGACTGACCGATCTTGACTGTAAATTTGTTCTCTCAACTTACCAGGGGGGTTGATCTTTAACCCTAGTCTAGTGGAACCTCCCTTAAGGCCTTAGGGTTATAGGAGGGACACTACTTGGAAAACCCGGATTGAGATAGTGTGTACGTTATCCCCTATACTTGAAATTTTCCATGTTACATTACAAGCCCCATATACCACATCCATTCTTGAAGTTTAACATGTCCTTGGTTCACTGGGATTTGGCACCATCGTGTCCACACCCTTGAGTAGGGTTGGAAAACATTTCCTTGGAGGTTGATGCAACTAAAAGAATGAAAAAGCATATCATGGCCACAATGAAAGAAAAAAAAAAGAAAATGAAAATGCAAAAGATGGTTGAGACATAAGTTAGCACGTTCGAAAAATCTTGGCATGAGCTCTACCCTCCTCATTAGCCATAACCCGATTCCTGGGCACATGATGCTCCTTTACATCAAAAGGAACCCTTGCATGCCCAAACCCTAATGAGTAATAAATCGTTTCATCTTAAGGGGTAATATAAAATGCTACATCATAAAGAGCAAGCTTTAACTCTAGAGCTATGCACTAAAATACAAAGAATTATGAAGAAAATGTAAAAGGCACACTAGAGGGGTGGAAAAAGTAGGCTGAGTAGGGTAATTGATGCCTCCATGATTTCTTCCCCTTACATTTACACACTTAGGATGTGGACTCCTCATCAGCTGGTCCTCTTGACCATGGCCCTTGGCCATGAAGCCATTTACCATACATTTACACTAACACCTATTGATTGAGGGGTTGACCTTGGAAATGCCACTTGCCCTTGAGGGTTGGAAGCGCCTAATAGGGTTTACCATTAACCACCTCTATCAAGGCAGGTAACACCTATATGGGACCTTGTAATGTCCCCAATTTTATTTTCCTCTATATTACAGCCAGAATGGATTTTCATGGTACGTGATGGCCAGGTCACATGTGTAGGGATTATGTCATTAGGAGCCTCAGAGAGGTTTTGAGGAGTTTTTATGGGATCCAACTTTGTTTTCTTGGCATATTCATCATCATGAACAATTCTACAAACTTGTTTCGAGCTCCATGGTTTTCTGATAATTCTCGTAAAACGAGGTTATTATTGGGCATAACTTAATTAATTATATGTAAGGCGGCATTCCAAGAGAAATATTTGATGGAACACCTTAATATAATAGCTTGTTGGAATTAGAACGAGAATATCTATAGGATGGGATGCTAAGAAGTGACTTCCACTGGCCAGAGAGAGTATGGTGGGCGATTTACCATTTTCCCAGCTTAAAATGACTTTAATTAGTCATTTAATTGAAAAGGGAAAATATTAATTAAGTGGGGAAGGCCAAATGGGACTTAAATAAATTTAAAAAGTCACTTAAGACATAATCAAGGAGGAGCTTCTAGAATAATAATAAAATTATAAAAATAAGATACTTCTAGAGGTTTGGAGATCTATCTATGGGGTCTTTAAAAGGAGGAGGAGGAGATCATTTGGGACATCTTGGAGTTGAGTATTTGTATCTTGTGGAGAGGTCTGGAGAATCGGAGTTCCCAACTTCAGTTGTAGCCCTAGGACAAAAACCCTTGAGTGATATAGTGAAAGTGGGCAAGAACCCATCTCTCCCCTTCGTGAATTCATTCAGAATTCATAGGTGTTTACAGTCGATAAGTTACTTTGGAGGCCTGTTGCAGCAATATTGTTGATCTTTTGAGGGCATCACCTCAGCCATCTTCAATATTTATATTAGCAAGCTATTTCATATTCCATATTAATAAAATAAAGCTAATATTATCTGCATATTTATCTTGTTTATTCTTCCGTGGCATATTATATTTTCTAGTTTGTTGTTAAATTATGGTTGAATGTGTGAACATTGTTATTGAAATTGACGACATTATCTTCTGAAGCAATTTTTAGTAAGAAACTTGATTTCGAATATTACAGTGGTATCAGAGCATGATTGTGGCTAATTGTGGGTTAAAATCAAAGCTGTCGTATTGCCATATGGTTCCTGAAAACTAAGTTTTTGATTAAAATTCTCAATCTGTTTGTCGGAAAATAATTATTATAGGTGTTGCAGCTAGAAAATTCTAGGAAAGCAAAAAAAAATTGCAAGTTGATTTGCTCGGCTAAAATCCATTTGTTTGTAGGGCTGGAATTAGTGATCTTGCTGAGATGAATTTATTTTTGTTAGGCAGAATTTATCTTTCTAGGCCAAAATTATTTTGTTGAGCTGAATTTATCTTTTCGTGCCAAATTTCTGTTGCCAAGTTGAACTTTTCTTGTTGGGTCGAATTATTTTGCAGCAGTTGAATTTATTGGTGAAAAGATTCTTCCTTAGTACTATTAATAAATTTGACCAGGTTTCCTGTTGTGGAATTTTTTTTAATGAAAAATTTGTGATCTATCAACTGCCCAATTTTTGTTGGAATTTATTTAAAATTAATTTCAGCAAAATTACTTTTGGAGATTTTCTGAAGAAATTTTATTTGTTGGGCTCAGTTTATTTGTCGGGGCCCAGTTTATTTGTCGGAGCCTAGTTTATCTATTGGGGCCGAGTTTATTTGTTGGAGCCTAATTTATTTGTCAGAGCCTAGTTTATTTACCAAAGCCAAATTTATCTATTGGGGTCGATTTTATTTGTTGGGTTGAGTTTATTTGTTGGAGCTAGATTTATCTATTGGAGCTAAGCTTATTTGTTGCGCTAAGTTTATTTGCTGAAGCCAAATTCATTTGCTGAAACTTGAATTTATCTATTGGACCGAGATTATCTGTTGGGGTCTAGTTTTCCTCAAGGGTCGGGTTACGTGTTGAGACAGGTGTTATCATTTCTTAAGCTCGAGTGAAACTACGATATTGTTGTTGTGTCAGATTCCTTGACCTCATTTGAGCATTGTAATTCTCTCAAGTATTTGCCTCTCATATTTATTTATGTTACAAGTGTTTCCACTTTATCTGCAAAGTGTTTGACAAAAGTACTGCTTGCTAACTATTTGTTAAAATTTCTCAAAGAAAGTTTTTAATATTTTTTGAGTTAGTGAGAGAGTATGGTGAGTCTGCATGAGGCGTTGATATTATATTTGGACCTCTATGTAATTGTTGAGTGTGACTTGCAAGGGATGAGTATGTTGTATTGAGTCAGTTGGCCATCTAATCAAAAGTTTATTGTTGTCCCGCTGAGTGGATAAGGTATGCCAACTCGATGTCCTTTTCGTCATTGAACTAAAACATGGATAAGACCATCATCAATTCCCTTAACAAATTAGCAACAACAAACAGTAGACCATTTTCAAAGGGGATACAAGTTATTTTTCAGCAAGAGCAACCAAAGAATTTGCAAGGAGAGCATGAGAAGGGACACAAACTCTTTGCACTTGGGAAAAAAATGAAATTTATGAGGGTTACAAAAAAGACCCTCCTCAAATTGGAAGAACTAGACTCGCTCTTTTCCAAGGTGGATCAATCAGATGGGAAAAACATAATTAAGACTCTAAAACCAACCATGCTTGCTCTCGTACAACAAGTTTTTGGAGCACCCTTGTGAAGGGATCAAACTTTCGGTCGCCAATAGTATCATGTTGCTAACCGCAACTTTAAATTCTTTCAACGATGATATCATGAGGAGAATCTTTAGGCTGATAGTAGAAACCTTTCAGGACTTGGATAACGGCAAGGGCCTTACCTTTGCGAAGAAGCTAGAGATTCTAAAAGTCATGGCCATGGTTAGAATATACGAACTCATGTTTGATCTAGAGTGTGATGAATTGATCCTACAAAAGTTCCAATACTTCTTCAGCATTAGGAGCATCATCTTGATGGTCAAAACAATCATGTTGTCCATTTTGTCTTTAGTTATGGGAGCATGTGATGCGATTTGTAGGGAGTTGTAGTCTAAGTTGTTGGCCATTTGGAGGGAACAATTGATCTCACCCGCTGCTTATGAACTAGCCAAAAGGTTGGTTGAGTAGAACATGAAGTTTTTTAGAAGACAGTTGACTAGGGAGGAGTTGCTCAGGGTAGTGGACTATGCAACAAGAATGAGCTAAAGAGAAAGGGTATTTGCTTCATCTGCAAGGAACCTTGGGGACCTGACCACTCATGCATGAGTGACACAGAGGAGATGGCATCAATAGATAAGGAGGAGGTTCCTTCTTACTTCCTGGATGAGGATTATTCTTTTATAGTTGAGTCCTTGGGTTCTTACGAGGATGCCTTTGAGGAGCATGAGCAGTCATGTGGAGTCAAGGACAACAACCCAAATATGCATTTTTGTTTGAGGGATGATGAGCAACAAATTGTTCCATGAGTGAAGAAGTGTTGAGTCTGTTGTCATTGTTGAGAAATCTAGGGCATGGAATAGTTAAAAGATTTCTCTGCTTGATAATTGCTTCTGATATACTTTTACTTCTTAGCTTATAGTCTTTTCTTTGTTAAGTTATTATTGTGTTTTCTTCATCAAGACAATTACCAACATGCACAGTGAAAGACAAGTGACACAGTATGTAGGCTTCTCAGCCAGGGCCAAAACCTCTCACCCCTTGAAAGGAAAACCCAATCAAAATTCTTCTTCTAGATCTTTAATTGATGAGTATGAAGACCATGACATAGACCCTTGACTCTAATATCCTCCCAAGAACCTTGCCACAATCCTTGATGCTCTGTCTCTTCCCTTCAACTTCCTTGGAACTGCTCTCCTCGGCTCCTTCTAGAGAAACTCAGTCTCTATCCTTTACACTGCTACTTCTTGACTTCTTCTAGAGAAACTCGGTCTTTATGATCTACAGAATGTCAGTCTCTAGATCTCTATCTCGGTTACCAAGTGTCTAGAAGAATCCTTCCTTTGTTGTTCCAGAAGAAACCTCCTTCGCTGCCCCAGAAGAAACTTCTTCTTCGTTGCCCCAGAAGAATCTCTTCTTTGCTGCCCCAGAAGAAACTCTTCTTCATTGATCCAAAAGAAACCTTCTTCATTATGCCCAGAGGAGTCCTCCTTTGCTAACCCAGAAGAAACCTATCTTTGCACTGCCTAGAAGAAACTTAACTTCACTTGCCCTTCTTCACTTCTTCTTCGCACTTCTCTTGACCCCTTCTTCACACTTTTGTTTCCATTCTACTTCGCACTTCTTCTTGTCGAGATCAAGTCGAGTTGCTTGTTCAAATTGCTTATCTTCAAGTGAGGCTGAGTTAGGCTATATATACACTTCTTCTCATGTCCTTTAGGCCGACATGATTACTTGTAGTTAGGTCGACTTCTTCTAGCAGCTTCTTCCATTGTTGTAGGCCGACTTGAAGAGGATAAGTGACAAGGTCTTGGAGGATACTTTACATAGACAATATTGACCTTTTACAAAGTGTAACATGACTTCATTACATGATCATGACTCTAACATTTTATGACTTGATGACAAATAAATCCTAAAGACTCTCAATGGGAGTCTTGACTTAAAAACAAAATCTCTTGCTCATGAAACCCATGTAGCAAGTCAATACAATAATTTTATTTTTCTTCTTTACATCTCATTACATAAAAACATAATTACATGTCATTATGAAGACTGAACCTAGTTACACTTTTCAACACTCCCTTTTAACTAGGGAGGTATTCATAACAGTATTTGGACTTTCTCAATCTGAAGAATTTCTCATAAGAAGAATTTGGATTGGTAACTCATTTGTATAGCATCATATCAACTAGCGTTGTTACATAGCAAGGCCTTGGCTAACAACTCCTTATCTCCACAAGATTTGAGCTCAATGCTAGCGAGATCAATGATTTATAGACACCCTCATCATTGTCTCTCTCGGAACATACCCCACCCGGGTTCTCTCAGGGTATGTTCCATGAGGACTATTCTTATCTTGGACTCCCCAACCCTCAAAGAATATCAGTCCTTGTTAAGTTTAGGTATGTTCTATGCTTGAGCAATTTATTTCAATTTTCACAGTTAGCTCAATATCTTTTCCAGATTAGCAATCACATCAGCATTAAAGTAAACTGTAGATAGAACATAAACATAAATCGCAGAAGACAAGCCAAGACAAGAGGACACAAGATGTGGCGTTAGCCAAGGACAAACCCCAATGTGGGGGAACCCTTGATCAATTCTTCTTATATGTTCTTCAATAGTTCAGTAGAGAGAGAGAGAGATAGTACATTTACAACAGAAGTCAACACTTTGACTTATCTAGATAAGTGCATAGATCATCTCTAAGAAGATGATACATGAGATCAATTGAAGACATGTTGCTTCAACTGATTCTCCAAGGTGACTTCTCCACCTATCATCGTGTCGCATCTCGTCATCATGCTGCACCCATCATCACACTGTTGGACCTCATGACTGCTACACCTTACGCTGCACTGCTGTCCCATGTGCCATTATTCAACCATGTTGTCATACAGCATGTCTCATGTGCTTGCAACACTATGCTTGCCACAACTATCCATGTTGTCCATGCTTTCCATGTTGCACCATGCTTGCCATATAGGTCATGCTTGCCATGCTGTCCATGCTTGCCATGCTGCACCATGCTTGTTGCTGTCATGTCACAACTGTTGTCCCACTTTGTTGCCATGTCATAGATGTTGTCCCACTTTGCAGTTGCTGCACAATGTCACTGTTGTCCTATGTCATAGGGTTGTCCCATCATAGTTGTTGTCCCAACATAGTTGTTGTCCATAATGACATTGTTGTCCCATCATTCTGTTGTCCCAACATGCTGGGCAGCACCATGTATCCCAGTTGTCCCATATATATTAGCATTGTTGTACTAGTTTCCTTGATGTCCCATGCATCTATCCATCAGTCCACAAACAACCCTCAATCTGCTGCATTTTACTATTAATTTCTGCCTAGGGTTCTGTGCATGTACTAGTCTAGTTAGGGCACACCAAATAGCCTAACGTATAGGGCAAATACACCTGTTTGCCTTGTTGCCCTTATAGGTGATTGTGGCCTAGTTAGGAGGTCCATTCTAGGTCTCTCGGCCATCCAAACTTCATCTCCCAATTGTTGTTAGCAGTCCCTCACTGCAGCCCTATAAATGTGTCACTAAAACTACCCACAAATCAGTGCTATGACTACGACTGCCCTTCCAATAGTCCTTTATTGTTGTGGCATGATAACAAGGGAACTCGGCCCCTTCTCCAACACTTCGGACCCCTCCAAACAGCGGCTAAGACTCCTGCTCAATACGCTGTCCACACAACCCTTCCACGCTATCTAGGGCAGCCTCCTAATGTTGCGGCTAGGGCATGGTAATGTCCTCCTTGACTATGTTTTGGTAGGGACCAGCGTATAGGGTTGTAGGCTTCCTTCTAGATAGTGTTAGGGCTTCTCTTTCATGACTTTGTCCTCTAGATTAGGGTAGTGTATTCCTTCTTCTTGACTACGGCTAGGGCAACCTCTTTTCTTCCAGCATCTAGGGCTTCCACTCCTAGATTTCTCTTCCATTAAAATCCAAGACAAGTGGAGAGAAATCAAGATAGAAGTGTGTGTGAGAAATGACTCTCAAGTCATCTCCTTTTATACTAAAACGTTGAGCACATGTGCGGTTTATTTGGTTGCTAGCCGACCTTTACGAATTGGCTTATAACACAAATAAATTCATAACTCCATGAATACTTATCGGAATTGGATGATCTTTAGATCAATCCTACACCTCTTGATGAGAGGGATCCAAGAAAAATATCAGTTGCCATAAGTAAGATGACCCACATGGAGTTTGGCCCTAGTTTCCAATTTTAACAGTCCTCCACGACTACTCTTCCACTGGATGCCTTATCTCATCTCTGGAGAGTATCAGATGCCAAATGATTACCCAATCCTCCATTATGTCTTCCCAAGTGAAGACCAAAATGACATGTCTATCTCTCCCTCTCAAATAGGGAGGCCATATTCCAATAAGGAATGTACTCATTCCTACCGAAAATGAATGTACCTAACCTCCCTCTTGGCTTAGAAATTTCCAAGTTTCTTCCAAGTAAGAAACTCCTTTTCCTCGCTCAGATTGTACAAGCACCGTGACAACGGCTTAGGGTGGGGGTTGTCACTCTAATCCCCACCCACTTCGTTCTAGCTGTCTCCCAACAGTAGCCTATGGGGGGTAGTCCTATGGAAATGAGAGGATGAAAGACAAGTTGGGAACCAACTTATCTGGGAGACACAGTTGAGTGGCCTAGCTACTCGGTTTAATTTAGCAAGACTTAAGGATTTGATTAGAAATGAGACCAATGCCTTATGGAGTCAAAATTCTTGCTTATTACAAATTAAGACCAAGTAACTTGATGGACAACTGTTGCTTAAATGATCAATTAACCTATATGAGATGTAAGTCTTAGAAACTAAGTGTAATGCAAGAATATTGGTTATTTTTAAATTATATGCCTAGTCTAAATGGAACCTCCCTCTTAATTGTTTTGAGACCAGTCTTTAGAGTAGGTTGTGGGATGGAAGCCAACAAGAAGCAAGCAGAGGCTTGATTAATGATACCTCCCCTTGTATTCCAACCACCCAGTGCCTCTGGCGCTGCAGAGACTATGGCTTTGACCACTGCAAGGTCACTGTGTTAACCACTAAAAAGGAGTGAATCCCTCAACCTAGATGAGAAAGGGTTATCCTAGGAGTCTATCAACCAAGCTTATGCTTGGAGGTAAATTATTAGTGCAAATCAAGCCTAAAATGCTTATACAGTGATTATGAGTGAAATTCTTAGTTAAGATCGCTTAAGGTTTAAGTACTTAACTTATGATGATTCTTTAAAGACAAGATTACTTGTAAATCAAAATGCAATCTTACAACCAACAAAGTGCCAATAATTTAGTGCTAATGTTAAATCCACAAGATGCCAATTACTCAAGATATTCAATCAACAATCTTATGCCATGATTATGTCCTTAGACGATGCCAATGATGAAAGATGCTCAATTAAGATAAAACTTAAGATGCCAAATTCTCAAGATAAACAATAAAATTACAAAAGCTTCTTAAGATAATGAAAGAGCACAAGATTATGAACTTAACGTAGAACACTTATTCAATGATGCTTCAACCACAGTGTCAATGCCAAAGTGACTTAGCTCATCAACAAGGTTAGAAGATTTAAAGCTTAGATGCTTGAGTGGTTTAAGTGCCAAGTTAACAAATTCTCAAATTTCACACAAGACAAACAACTATTAGAACTTACTATGAGCCAATTTGATTATGAAAGAGCCATTTATGATGAAGTATAGGACAGCAGTAAGTATATCACTTCGAACCAAGAAATTACCGAGCAATATGAAACATAAAATGACCAATGAGCTGCCTAATGACTTGTCATTGTAAATTTATGAATTTTAGCCCATTTATGATGAAATATTCAGTGTATATTAGATTTGAAAACTCTTATTACAGCAATGAGAAAACTATGCAATTAGTGAACTATTAGTGTAATGACTTATGCCAACAAGTGCCCAAAAAATATCAAATATTAGAACAAGTTTTCCAAACTGAAAAATTAGATTCTTAAGCCCTTTAAGATGCAATATTCTAAAATATCAGAACTGATTATTCAGTTACGCAGAGATATTCCAGCAAGCAAATGATTGGATCTAAGCTAGATATGCAATACCCAAGTAGCCAAAATTCTAGCAAAATTTAACAATCAAATTATTAAGGTGTTAGGACCACTTAGATGTGATTTTAGGGCACTTATATCAATGTTATGAAGATTATATTACAACTGAAGCAAAACAGAGATAAAGTGAGGGTTTAGAGAGCAAACCCTAGGCCCAAGGCCTTGCAAATGACTTGCTCAAATTTGCCAAAAAATCTCCAAAGATGATGCCACTTGAAAATACAAATTTTTGAGCCAATTTCTCTGCAAAACACATCAAACTTTAGTCCCAAAATCAAACTCACCACAGAGATGGAAGAGAGGGAAAATTAGGGCCAAGAGAGGGCAAGGAAGTGGCCAAAAATGAAGGGAAAAGGCCTAATAGGCCTCACAGCAAGCCCAAAAAGGTTGTCGTTAGGCTTAGGAGGGACCAAAAGGCCCACTAGGGGTTGTGGCCTAGGGTTTCCAAGGCCCTAAGGCCTGCAGCACCGTAGGGGAGGCCTCAAAGAGGTTGTTGCAAGCCTGGAAAGGTTGCGGCCTTAAGAAAAAAGGGCACTGAGGGCAAGAGGAGGAGTTGAGGGGAGCCCCCAACAAGAAATGAGGGAGGTTGAGAGGGAAGAAAGGAGAGTGAAGGAGGAAGGAGAGGGAAGGAGGGCCTAAGAGGGGAGGCCGAGGCCTCTAGGCCTCACGGCTGGGCCAAAAAAGGCCCTAAAACCAAGAAGCAAGGGGAGAGGAGGAAGGTTGAGGACCTTAGAGCCTACAACCAGCCTCAGAGAGGCTTGAAACCCTAACGCAGAGGGCAGGAAGGGTGACGCAGGGAGCTAGGAGAGAGACGTTGGCCTAAGAGACGCTAGATCCGGGCTTAGGAGCCCCAAAACATGAAACCCCAGCTCTGAAAAATTTTATTTGCTTTAGATTTTCTTCAGTAGTTGTCCCTACAAGAAAATTTGGAGGCTAGATCTTACCCTCAAGGGCCTACATCTAGCTTTATTCCAACTCTTCTTGCTTGATCACACCTATAAAAATAAATTTAAAAATGCCCAAAACCCCAATATATACAAAAATTCTCAAAACCCTAGTTAGAAAAATAATTTTCAAAATATATTATCTAAGATTTTTTACAAATGTACAAATATACAATTCTTTTTTTTTTGAAATTTTTTGATAAATGGCTAAGTGTATTTCTAAGAATAGATGCAAGTTACAGCCTTAGCATAGTTAAATAAACCATATAAATATTTGGAGTCCAAACAAGGTTAGCCTATGTCCACAGTTCGTGAACTTGGAGCCCAAGGACTGGGAAACTTGCAAACACTATATATTTTCTTCAGGAAAGCTTGATAGACATATGGTGAATCAGATCACTTAATATAAACCCAAATTCTACCAATAAAATGATTTTATCCCCATCTAATGAATAAAAAAACTTGAAAAAATTTAGGCACAATATAGGAATGCCCGTAACCCAACATGTACCACTAATCAGTAGACAATAAACACCATGAATTGCACCCCAAAGACTTTATTATGATTCAAAAGACGATCTCAGAGGGACAGTAGCGTTACGTTAGTTTTCTGCAAAATTTTCTTAGCCAAACATCTAATGGCTTTGACACACAAATGACTCCTAATTTATAGATAAATCCTCCAAGTGGAAAAATATCAACTAGTTGGCTTGATCCTCGTCAAAATAATCTCGGCCGTTGAAATAATTATCTTTGAGGAATTTTCAAATTTCTCATTTAACCCATTTTTTATTAGCTCAAAAGTATTCCTCAAAAACTTGACTTTGACTTAACCACCAAGTTCCAAAGGTACAATTTTTCTTGAAATTTTCAATATTCCCTCAGTGGGGGACCTCCAAAAATTAATTCCTTTGAAACACACGAATTTTTCCACTTGGAGAATTTAATTTTTGTTAAATGATCCAAAATACATAATTCATAATTCACAAAGTTAGGATAAAATATTTATTAATTTAGAATATTGAATTAATATTAGAGAGACTTAGAAATATAATATTGTTGTAAAAGATATGACATCTAGAATAGTGTCGTATCTTAGGCTCCAATTTAGGAATATAGTTAGTAGATTTGTTAAAATTGCATTTATTGTAAATGGACACTTGTTAATTCAATAAGTGATCCATAACTAGAATAGGTTAGGACATTGAGCTTATATATAGCTCATTCTCCTAATTGCATGAGTGTTGGAGTGTGTGTGTGTAAACTCTTGCAAAATTATTATGTAATTTCTTTTCCTGATTAATAAAATTGTGTGTCTAAGGGCACTTCTGCCATTATTGTGGTATCAGAGGAACAGTAATGCAACTGATGTGAAGAGGAGATTCCAGTTATTTAGGCTTTTGGAAAACTCCATTAAATTAGTCATCTTTTGATAGGTATGCAAACTATTGTTTGGTATGTAATTTTTTTTTTATGAAGGAAAAGAAAATTTATTTTTTTAATCACTGATATTTGATTAAAAAAAGAGAGGAGAATTTTTCGTGTAGGCGCAGTTCCTCTCAACATAGCCAGAAAGGTACTTTGCCGTTTTTTTTTTTAAATCGAACATATTTAAGGTCTTCTTTCAATTGAGCAAGTTGTTGTGAAAATTCTCCAGCTTGCATCTCCAAGTCTTCCCCTGTATGTTCCAAAGTTGCACGCTGCTGGTTTTTCTAGCCGCCATATTCTCCGCTTTATCTTCCTTCTCTAAAAAGAAAAAACAATTAACTTTTCTATAGATCTTATGCTCTAATTTTGACCGATCTTGAAGCTCAATAAGTTTTCTGAGCAGATGTTGGATGGAATAGATAAAGGTAGCTAATAAAAAGGCAGCCCACACTTCGGTATATAATGTATAGGACGAGAAATCATGGTACATAAGGTGCCCCGACCTTGATTTTTCCACCCTTCATTATATGTATTTTGCCTTTTTATGATTTTTCTTTGATCAAGTGCTCAAGGCTCAGGGGTATGAGCATGATTGTGAGATATAGCAGTGAATACCCCCTTTTAAGGTAGGGCGATTCATTGCCCACCAGGGGTTGGCACAATCATGGGTTTCTATATGATGGAGGCTCATAGAACCTATAGGAACTAGGGTGATGGCCATGATGATGGGGCAGAGCTCATGTCTTGGCTTTTGCCCACGTGCTAAATGTGTTTGTCCCGGCCATCTTTTGCATTTTGTGGTACGCTTTCCTGTTGAATGTGGCCAATTGTGCTTTTACTTTTCTTTTTAGCTACATCAACCTCGAGGCATCATTCCTAGCCTGTCCCAAGGTGTGGGCAAGGGGAAGGGGAAAGCCAACCCTATGTGGACTCAAAGGAGGAATGTGGACCCAGGTGAGACAAGGAATGAATGGGATAATAATGAGTGGAAAGGGGGTAATATATGCAAATAAGGGAGCGGAACCATGCAACCAAAATCAGGGTTTCCCATGAAATACCATCCCTAAAGCCAAATGGTTAGTAAAAGAGATCCCACGGAACTAGAATCCAAGGTTAATATCCAAAAGGGGTCTAGGGGACAAGAGCACAGACCTAGCCCATTCTTTCCGCTAAATCCCCCCATTAATCCATACCCATACGTGTCCATGATAAGCAAACTACAATACTCAATTACCAAATGACAAGGCATACCTTTAGGTTCGGGAGGCCCACCTTCAGATATACGATCATGGCAGATGGGTGAGGAACCACATGGTTGGCTCAGGTTGCGGAGAAATGGCACAATGAGCTAGTTGGTGGCTGCAGGGGGCTGTTGTCTACCGGTTGAGGACCATCTTGGAGAAAAAAAAAATCCCCCTGGGGATATCATCCACAAAATGGTGGGTAACATACTGGAAAGATGATTCAAAGGCCAAGTGTATTATTCTAGATGGGGTCAATGACCACATAGTTCCACATTTAGCGAAAGAAGATACAACCAAGAAGATGTGGGATGCCATAAACAAACCTTTCCACGATAAAAATATGAATCGGAAAATGATCCTAAGAGAGAAACTTAGAAGCACCAGACAATATAAGGGAGAAAACATTATTAGTTATCTCACCCGCATCAGGACAGTCAGAAATGAGCTAGCAGCCATTGGATAGAAGTTTGAGGATGAAGAGCTTGTGAATGTTGAAATTTGTAACTAGGTTCGGTCTACATAAATGTATTTGAGATGTACTTATCAAAAAAATGAAGAAAATATCTTTATTATTATTTTTATGACTTATTAAAGCATGGGTTTCATGCTTGGGTAATCATGTTTTAGGTCAAAGTCCCCATTGAGGACTTCTAGGATTTATTTTGAGTCATTAGAGTCATTGTACATTTAAAGAGACCCTTCTTGGGCTTTCAAATCAAGTAAAAGAATTATATTTTAGTCAAAAATGAATTTAGTCTCCTCCACACCAAGTTGGCCTCAAGAAGATGAAATCGGCCGACAAGTAATTCGACCTCCCTAGAAGGCTATAAATACAAGGCAGTTTGAATTCATTTGGAGTATCTCATTCTCTCTCACATAGTTTGATCACTGAAGCTGGAAGCTAGAAAAGTGCGAATTTTTTTAAGGGTTGGAAAAGGAGCTAGAAAGAAGTGTGAGTTTCTGGAGGAAGGTAGAAGGCCTCACAATCAAAATTTTAGGACAAATCTCACTCAATTTTGAGGTGTATCAAGGGAGATCGAAGTTCTCCAAGTTTGGTCGAATTTGTTGCTGCTATTGTTGTTGGGTCGAAGTTGCTACTGATGCTGCCAGGATTGAAGTTGCTTGTGAAGGGTTGTCATCTACAAGAAGGATTGAGGGCTAACTTGGTGTGGAGGGAATCTTTGTTTGGGTCTAGTGCCTTGGTTTATCTTGAGAAACTATTGAAGGAAGAATTGTTGACTGGGTTTTCTCCTAGATAGGGGTTTTTCCCTGGCTGTCTGCCTACATCTATTGTCCTTGTGTTATTGTTTTGGTAATTGCTTGATGAACTAAAAGATAAGAGAAGAACATAAAGATAAAAGAATCACAAGTAATTATCTATCTAAGAAAATCTTTCTGCCCTTCTGATTTTCTAACATGGTGTCAAAGCTAAGGTGAAGAAGGAAAAAGGCAGTCTACTAGAAGGAATCTAAGGGGTTGATCTAGGGATTATATAAGGAGTTCTTATAAGAGAAGAAGCTCACTATATTCAAGGCCAATGTCTAACACATTAAAAAGTGAGAAAAAGTTGAAAGGAGCATCAAACTACAGATCTTGGAAGAAGAGAATTGACCTCATTCTTGAAAAGAACAAGGTCTTGGATGTGGTCAGAGGAAAGGTGAAGAAACCTATCGAAGAATCCAGTGATGCAAACAAGGTGAAGTATAGAGAATTGGAGATATTGGCTATGACTCTAATGGTAGAAAGCATTAAGGACAATCTTGTCCCATACATTTCCAATATAGACCATGCTCAAGAAATGTATGAAGCATTGACAAAATTATTCACTATCAAAAATATTGGTCAAGTAGCAAGCTTGAAGAATGAGTTAAGGACTGCTAAGATGACAAAGGATGATACTGTGGCTTCCTTCTTTGTAAGGATATCAAGGATTAGAGATGAACTTCAAGCCATAGATGAAATAGTACCGGAGAAGGAGCTAGTAATCACTGCACTATTGGGATTACCACCTACTTGGAGTTCTTTTGCTTCAGGTCTCAATAGTTGGAAAGAAGCTCCCACCTTTGAACAATTATGGAATGCTTGCACCCAAGAAGAAATGAGAATTTCTTTAGTATCCAACAACGAAGAAGAAAAGGTTTCAAATGCATACTCCGCCTCTCACAAGAAAGGACACTCCAAGAAGTCAAGAGGGCCAAGAAAGAAGGTTGATATGTCCAAGATAGAATGCTACCAATATCACAAGATGGGTCACTATAGAAGTGATTGTCCTGACAATTCGAAGAACAAGAAGAGAATTCGGGATCAACCCAATGTAGCTGAAGAAGGATCTCCAAAGAAGACTAAGCCTGAAAAATTGGATATAAGGGACTTACACTACTAAAGTCCTTTGATCTAAGCTTCTAATATTTCTCTTTGATTTCTGGTTTTTAGGTTTAACATAATTTGGAAAAACATTTTTTTATTTTGTTCTTAAGGTTATAGGTATCCCTCAAGCTTGGAGGGAGCCCTCTTCAACCTCCAAAGGTAAGTATCTTATTACCATTTTCATTTTTAGTTTCCTTACCTATCCAATTTTGTTTGCATTAAATACTAATCACATTTCTACTCCTATTTTCCTTGTTTAGGAAAACTTGTTGAAGACTCAAGGAAAAAGGCCTAGCAAAACAAAGCATTAAAATTACAAGGTTTGTTAAGAAACAAGAGGTGTGTTTTGAATTACAAGTTTTGCTCTCTCCATATTCATTCTTGATAAACTATTACTAACATCTTTTTGTCTAGCCTTCCTGAATCCTAAAGATTCTTGATTGGGTGATTCATCATTAGATAAATCTACCCTCCTCATATCTTTGATTGTTCTTATGGAACCCTAGAAAGGTTCATTTTGAAAACCCTAACCTAAGGGTATGTCGATGATTATGTGTGAAACCCTAACCTACTTAGGGTTATTGTTGAAAGAAAACGTTTGATGTTTTGATGAAGTCGTGTTTGGGGTGTTGGTATGGTTATGGAAACCCTAACTTGTTAAGGTTAAATGGTTATGCCTGAAATCCCAAACCCTTGAAGTATTGGTAATTTAGGGTCTATTATGTTTTGTATAGAAACCCTAGATCATTAGGGTTTGGTAAGGTGTGTAAGAAACACCCTTATAATGTCCTAGAAATGATTTCCTTGAGATGTGTGTGTTTGTCCGATCAAACCCTAGTCTAATCAAGCTTGTTATATGTCTAACTCTTATTGATATTTGTGTAGTTGGGTTTGACTAACACATGTTTTGATATGTTTGTGCATGATGATGAAATCATAGATATATGAGTTGACCTAATTGTGGATGGTCATGAGTCCTAGAGTTTGGAACTTAAGCCCTAGTCGAAGTTTGATTCTCTAGGATGATAGTATTTTTATGAATTTTAGGGTTTTGTAATTAAACCTTAGTAGAGGTCCAAATCTTTGATAAATCATGACAATGTGATAATGTGAGAATTGTGTAAGATTGTTGAAATCTGAGTTTTAGTTGTGATTGATGTTTGATTGAGAAAATCTAGGGTTTGCAACAAACCCTAGTAGAAGCTAGTCATGTTGTTGATTGATCTGTGACTGGTTTTGATTATTGAATCTCATGTATGAAAGCTAGGTTTGTATAAAATTCTAGCAAGGAGTCTAACATATGAATTCTGAAAGTTGTTAGATACATTGTAGATCTATATTTGTTTGAATTGTTTCTAAGGTTTTCTATATGATATACCTAGATGTAGTGAAAGTTGTAATGTAATGCTCAAGGTCTTGATGAAGTAGTCTAGGGTTTATGTCTAGAACCCTAGCAAGAAGTTAAAAAGTGAGTGTCTCTTGTTTGCAATTAAGTTTTGGTATTTGATATATAAAGTTGAATGCTTCCGTGATTTTGATATGGTTAACTTCATGCTTCTATAGATTTGGTTTTACTTGCTATCTAAGTTGTGTAGGTACGCAATGTTCAAGATGGTGAAGATGTTCGTAAAGTAAAGTTGATGTGAATGATGATGATCATGATAACTCTAATGAAAAGGATGGAAGCCATGAAAGATTCTTCGATGTCATAGGAAAGAAGTAGAACTCCCTAAGTTAAGAGGGAGCCTGGATGAAATCTCCCTAGATTGAGAGGGAGCTTGGATGTAAGGAATTTCCCTAGTTGAGAGGGAGGTCATATCATAGTCACGATGGACACCTTGATGAAAGAAATTGGAGAATGTATTTTGAAGTGCTGTTGAGATAAGAAAATTCAGATCGATTTATGAAATATGTTGTTGCATGAGAAGTAGGAAAGGAAGTTGCATGGTTGAGGAATCTTCTGTCAAGATTCATTGGGAAAGCTCTAAGTCCTACTGTGAAAAGTTGAAAAGTAACATCAAGTTGTCTAGAAGACCCCAGAGGTTTGTATCTGTTTATGTACATTTGAAAGTTTGTTACTGATTGGGGTTGTGTTTGTACAAGTAAATCTCTCAGAGATTTGATAGCATGTTTTTACATGCTTAGTGTTGTCGATCATTTTGATGGGGGAGATTTGTTGCCGGTCTATTTAATCGGGGAAGATTTGTTACCAATTGGAAAGTTGAGGCTTTGTGTGAGACATTTCCTGGGAAGACACCTAGTCGGCACTTTGTGTTGATGTCTAGTTCCTGAAGTAGGGAGGGTAGCGTTGGTCATGGAGCTCTGACCTCGGATACGCACCTAGATCCCTGGGTTGATGGTTAATAAGTAAGCCTGATAGCACCTAGAGAGGCCGAAAGCTTTAGTCCATCTTAGTCCCAACTAGATAGATTTCCCTGGTCCGGAATCTAGTCCATGGCATTGTGGTGCCTAAAATTCTTCATGGTTCATGTGTTCTGAGATCTTCCTTGTACTTGTACTGATGAATACCTCCCTAGTTAAGAGGGAGTGTTCAAATTTGTAACTAGGTTCGGTCTTCATAAATTTATTTGAGATGTACTTATCAAAAGAATGAAGAAAAAATTTCATTATTATTTTAATGACTTATTAAAGCATGGGTTTCATGCTTGGGTCATCATGTTTTAACTTTTAGGTCAAAGTCCCCATTGAGGACTTCTAGGATTTATTCTGAATCATTAGAGTCATTGTACATTTAAAGAGACCCTTCTTGGGCTTTCGAATCATGTAAAAAGAATTATTTTTTAGTCAAAAATGAATTTAGTCTCCTCCACACCAAGTCGGCCTCAAGACAAGTAATTCGACCTCCCTAGAAGGCTATAAATACAAGGCAGTTCGAATTCATTTGGAGTATCTCATTCTCTCTCACATAGTTCGATCTCTAAAGCTGGAAGCTAGAAAAGTGCGAAATTGTTTAAGGGTTAGAAAAGGAGCTGGAAAGAAGTGCGAGTTTCTGGAGGAAGATAGAAGGCCTCAAGATCGAAATTTTGGGACAAATCTCACTCAATTCTGAGGTGTATCAAGGGAGATCGAAGTTCTCCAAATTTGGTCAAAGTTGTTGCTGCTACTGTTGTTGGGTCGAAGTTGCTTGTGAAGAGTTTTCATTTGCAAGAAGGATTGAGGGTTGACTTGGTGTGGAGGGAATCTTTGTCTGGGCCTAGAGTCTTCGATTATCTCGAGAAACTATTGAAGGAAGAATTGTTGACTAGGTTTTCCCCTAGATAGGGGTTTTGCCTTAGCTGTCTGCCTACATCTTTTGTCCTTGTGTTATTGTTTTGGTAATTGCTTGATGAACTAAAAGATAAGAGAAGAACATAAAGCTAAAAGAATCACAAGTAATTATCTATCTAAGAAAATATTTTTTCCTTTCTGATTTTCTAATAGTAAGAACAACCCTGAATGGGTTTTAGAAGCAATGGGATTTTTTCGCGCAAGTGGTTAGTGGAAGGTTTTATTTTCCTAGTTTGGAACGCTTGTGGAATGACTTCACACAGGAGGAGCTTTGACTGAACCTTGTGAAACGAAACATGTTGAGAAATGGCAACAAGAAATTCCAGTTTAAATTTGTCCTTGAATTTAAACTGTGAATTAAAATCGAATTCTATTCTCATAACAACTTGTAAATAGTTAATTAAGTTTAATTAACTTAATTAGCTTAGGAATTTCGAGTTGGAAGTCTTTCCGAAGTCATGTATATGTTCTCCTTAAGTTTTAGGGGTCCAGGATGAGTTCAATTGTGAGTTGTAATTAGATAACTCAGTTTACTGAGTTATGTTCAGTTAAATTAGTTCTAAACTGTTTGAGGAACTAATAGAGAGTTAACAATCAGTTGGTGCACTAGTGCCTCCACAAATGTCACTCTAGTTAATTGAAGATTCCCTCATCAGAATCTCATGCATGTTGATTCTGAGAAAGACCTAGTTGAGACTAGAGTGCAAAGACAGTGTATTATCAGTTGTATGATTTACTGAGTTGTATAGATCATGCATGCAATCAAGAAGTCAACCTAGATTAGATTGCGCAGTTTTGGAAGCACTGGATTCCCATTAATATGGGCTATTCAACCATAGGAATTGGCAAGGAAATAGGGGCTTGGAGGGTATCAGAATTGGCTAAGTGTTGGCTAAGAGCTTGCGTGTGAGCTAAGAGAGTTGAGCATACTTGTGCAGAATTGTTCTAGTGAGAACAAGCTTTGTATCTTCACTCATATTTCTGATAGATGCAATACAGATAGTGGGGTTTTGAGCAGTGGCTTTCCCCATATACATCTTGTGTTATGTGCCATTGATTTATCTTCTTCTTGTTCATATTGTTTTGATCGATCTATTAGCTTCCACTGGTTGAAAGTAGAAGTAGATTCTTGTCCTGTACTTTAGTACATTGCATGAGCTTGTGAATTTACAGGATTTTCTACAAAATAGTGGTATTAGCAGAAGGGAGATGACAGCGAGAATGTTGCTCTTGTGAACAAGGGAAAAGTGATGAAGGGATCCAACTCCAAGGAGGAAAGGAAGGACTGTTGATTTGGGGTAGCATCGGATGTGCTCTAGCCACGAAATTTGGTGGAGAGGTTAGGGCACATGAGATCTCCAATACCCAGAAAGGGTTTGGGCAGATTCTAAACAATTAGGGAGATATTAAAATAATTAATATTTTTAATGGAGTCCCTAAGTCTAAACTTAGGGAAATTAAAATATTAATGTGAATTAATATAAAACTGTGTTAGAATGGTCCAAAAGACATGGATCAAGCCAGATCTAATCTTAGCCATCGATTAGGGACTTAATCTCGGTCGTTGATTTGTCAACGAGAAAAGTATAAGAGGAGGCTTGAGGGTCACTTGGAGAATACACCAGAGTGATCAGTGATTCTATTTTCTAGAGCGGGGTTTGCTAAGAGAGATAGAATCAATGATCGGTTGCAGCGAAGGGCAGTGAGTACGAGGCAGAGAGGCAAGGACAGTGCCAAGAGACCAACTCAGAAGCAGAGAGAGGCAGACGCAGAGCCAGAGGGAGCCACGCAAAGGCAGCAAAGACTGCGCAGAGCCAGAGAGGCTGCGCAGAGCCCTAGTAGGTTGACGCAGAGGGTTTTAGGCTGACGTAGAGGCCAGTAGGGCTAATGCTGAGCTTCAGATTCTGCTGGGGAGGGATTTCATGGAGCAGGGTTTCCAAATACCTGTTTCTAAAGAAAGGTATTGCTGCCAGATTTTTTTATCTCTGTCGGGTTAGCCAGTTTGGCACCCAGTGTACTCAGAAAAGAGTTGCTTAATAATAAAACCCTCATAGAGTTGCACCGGTTTTACTGCATTGGGTTTTTCCGGGAACATTAGTCCAAAAATAATGGTGTCATTTGTGTGCTTGTTTCTGTTTCCTTCAATTGATGATCTGTAATGCGTTGAGCATGCACTTGTATTTATTTTCAGTATTTACATGGTAAATAACTTGTTAATTAACAGAACAAGTAGGTAGGAATAAATCAATAAAGTGCATGGAGGGTTTCTAACGTGTCAGACTTAGAAATTCCAACATGGTATCAGAGCATGGTTGCAGATCACAGGAGAACTGAGGACATCAGCAGAGCAGAGCAGCAGCAGTAGAAAACAGTTGTCCCGAGTGACAAAAGTTGTTCCTAGCAGCAAAGCAGCAAGGAAGGGGTGATGCAGTGCCTGCGTCATCAAGTTCGAGCCAAGAAGAGGCTGCGCAGAGGCTGAAGGAGGCAAAGACAGGCTCACGCAGAGCCATGTAGAGGCCAGGAGGGCTAACGCAGTTGGCTGAGGGAGCTAGTTTATCGGTGTCGAGACTACATAGAGCCTAGGAGCTCTCACCTTCAGGTTGTTGGGGTTTAGGAAGCTGTGGGTCAGTTGCAGAGTGGAGCTGGTGGGGTATTGTAGTCAGAACAGTATGTAACAAGGCAAGGCCAAGGAGGAGGGAGTTGCTACTGAGGGTTTCTAGCCAAGAAATCTAGATCAGTGGTGCAATTGCACAAATGATCAAAGTAGGGGGCATCTCGACATTGGCAGAAGGTTTCCACGAGGGAAATCAAGGCTCAGATGGAGTCACATTGAGAACTTCCAGTAGGGAAGTAGAACAGCAGCATGGCACTACACAGAGTAAGAGACCAGGACAGACTGGACGGAGCCTCAAACTTCACAGTCTGGAAGGCCAAAATCTTATCCGTACTTGACAGAAATTGTGTCAAGCACTTCGCCTTAAGGACGATAGCAATCCCAGTTGACCCAGCTAATAACGACAAGTACGAGGAGGCAATGGTGAGGGCCAAGAGCATCATCCTTGATAGGGTCAAGGACCATGTAGTACCACACATTGCCGAGAAAGAAACGGCAAATGAGATGTGGGAGGCCCTAAAGAAATTGTACCAGCATACTTTTGTGTAGAGAAGGATGTTACTAGAAAATCAGTTGCGGTCATACCAGATGAAGAAGGGAGAACTGATCGACACCTTCCTCAGTCGACTGAATGAGATCTGGGATCAGCTAACTTCCATAGGGGCCACGCCGGATCAGGAATTGATCGTGAGAACAACCCTAAACGCAGTCTCAGAAGACTGAGAGGTATTTGTCTAGGGTATACTGGGCAAAGAGACCCTTCCACATTGGGAGAAAATGTGGGCGGCTCTTCGCCAAGAAGAGATCAGAAGGCTAAGCAAGGCGGGAAGCAGTGGCGAGGGGATCAAAGTCAAGGAGGAGGAGGATGTTGCCCTAGCATCTGAGGGAAAGCAAGAGAAACAGAAGAAGGACCTCTCCAAGGTCAAATGCTTCCACTGTGGGGAGCTGGGTCATTATGCGACCCAATGTCCAAGGAAGAAGAACAAGGGAGAGGCCTTCGATACCAAGGCAGCACCTGTAAGGGCAGAGAAGGAAGTGGAGACAGATGATGACTGTGCCATGAGTGCACACACGCCACTTGAGTGGAAGTGGGGAGACATTGAGCTGTAGTCAGACGGACTATAGGCGTCGAGGGGCAGGATCCTCGAGGTACCCAGCCTCTTGGATTAGACCATGCTACGGAAGCCCCGAAGAGGAGGAGCAAGATTGGCGGATGTGGGTAGAGACAGATGCAGATGAAGCGGCAGAGAGAGCTACAGTGCAAAATTCCTAGGACAGTGTGAGGCTAGTAGGTTGCAATAGTGTGAGAGGCACAGGAGTGTTGCACCAGTGCAGGATGGCACAGAGAGATGTGCAACGATGCGAGATGCAGGGAGTTGTTGCAGCGACGCAAAGGTCAAAGAGGGAGCACTTATCAGCAGCAAAGAGAGCTTCTACATCAGGAGTACTCTAGCCTGACAGAGAGGTCAGAGTTGGGAGATCAGTTACTTACTTCTTAGTAACTAAGTTGCAGTGCAGCAGTTAGCAGTGATAGTGCTATGGGCAGCACGATGCAACATGATGAGAGGAGATGTAGTACAGACGCAACAGTGGCAGTGGCAGGGCCATGGGCAGCAACACAGATGTAGAGGGAGCTGTCGTATAGATGCAGCAATGGCAATGGCAGAGCTATGGGCAGCAGTATAGGATGCAGCAGTGCAGAGGATGATGGCCAGTAAGCCTAGCATCAACACAGGACCAATGCCAGATGATTAGAGTAATACTTAGTGAGGAGTATTGCTAGAGCATAGTCCTCGATAAGAGGGAGTGTTGATTTGGGGTAGCATCGAATATGCTCTAGTCACGAAATTTGGTGGAGAGGTTAGGGCACATGAGATCTCCAATACCCAGAAAGGGTTTGGGCAGATTCTAAACAGTTAGGGATATATTAAAATAATTAATATTTTTAATGGAGTACCTAAGTCTAAACTTACGAAAATTTAAATATTGATGTGAATTAATATAAAACTGTGTTAGAATGGTCCAAAAGACATGGATCAAGCCAGATCTAATCTTAGCCGTCGATTAGGGACTTAATCTCGGCAGTTGATTTGTCAACGAGAAAAGTATAAGAGGAGGCTTGAGGGTCACTTGGAGAATACACTAGAGTGATTAGTGATTCCATTCTCTAGAGCGAGGTTTGCTAAGAGATATAGAATCAGTGATCAGTCGCAGCGAGGGGCAGTGAGTACGAGGCAGAGAGGCAGGGACAGTACCAAGAGACCAGCTCAGACGCATAGAGAGGCAGACGCAGAGCTAGAGGGAGCCACGCAGAGGCAGTAGAGACTACGCAGAGCCAGAAAGACCCTGCGTCATCCATGCAGAGGCTGCAGGAGTGACGCAGAGAGCCAGAGAGGCTACGCAAAGCCTCAGTAGGCTGACATAGAGGGTTTTAGGCTGACACAGAGGCCAGCAGGGCTGACGTTGAGCTTCAAATTGTGCTGGAGAGGGATTTCGTGGAGCAGGCTTTCCGAATACCTGTTTCCAAAGAGAGGTATTACTGCGAGATTTTTTATCTCTGTCGGGTTAGCTAGTTTGGCACCCAGTGTACTCAGAAAAGAGTTGCTTAATAATAAAACCCTCAGATAGCTGCACCAGTTTTCCCACATTGGGTTTTTCCGGGGACATTAGTCCAAAAATAACGGTGTCATTTGTGTGCTTGTTTTTGTTTCCTTCAGTTGATGATCTGTAATGTGTTGAGCATGCACTTGTATTTATTTTCAGTATTTACATGGTAAATAATTTGTTAATTAACAGAACAAGTAGGTAGGAATAAATCAGTAAAGTGCATGGAGGGTTTCTAATGTGTCAGACTTAGAAATTCCAGCAAGGACATGTCGAAGATCAAGTGCTATGGTTGTCACAAGTTTGGCCAATATCGCAGCAGTTGCCAGCACAAGAAGAAAGGTGACAAGGGCAATAAGTAGATAGCGACAGTCACAGATGAGGCTTTGAGTCGGATATAGGATGAGTTTGCAATCATCGCTTGCAACAGCAGCCCGAGAGAGCTGTAGCATAGTGAAATGAGCCATGTGATACTCAAGAAGACAGGTGTTCCAAATGTGAGCACGGAGCATGATGGTGTCGAGCATAGAAAACCTTCCTCGCTAAGAGGGAATGTTGGTTGACGTAGCTCAAATAAGTGTTCTAGCCTCTGGAAGTGTCAATGAGGCTAGGAACACAAGAGCAAAAAATATCTCCAATCTGAGTTTATTTTATAAAGTGAAAATGTCTTAATTAAATTAATTAATCAGTTTTAATTATTTTCTTAAGTTTTAACTTAAGGAAATAGATTAATTTAATAGTAATAATTGAGACATGGTCACTTTTCCTCTAGAGACTTCTAGTAAAATTTCTTAGTGATCTTAGCCATGAATTAGATCATTTCAAATCTAGATCTTGTTCGTTGATTTCTCATCGAGAGATTATAAAGAAAATCGATGGGTAGTCTTCGATATCAATTCATTGCAGTGAAGAAGGCACAGTGATATCATGGGGTTTGACACCAGTGGGGGGTTTTAGCAGCATTTGAAGTAGTAAATATTTGTGGAGTTTCTTTCATCATTATTCTTCTTGTTTCCAAGATTCGGCGGAGGAATTCTCCTAGGGTTATTCTGCAGATGGAGAGGTCAACATTGCAAGGAGGAGGTCGTATGAGGTTGCCAAGAGAGGTCGTATGAGGTTATCAGGAGAGGTCATACGAGTTTCCAGTTTAGCATATCAAGGTTTCCTGTTGTAGAACGAATTGTAGGAAATCAGTGTGATTGCAAGAAAAGGTGGATTGCAAGAATTCGTGGAAGATTGCAAAAGTGATAAAATATTTTTCCGAAGGTTTGCTAATTTTTGGCAAACGATTTTGTAATTTTCTCCTTCACAAATTTGTTGAAGAATAATAAAATTACTCATTTGCAAAACTAGTTTTCCCCACATTGGAGTTTTTCCAAAGACATTTGTCCAAAACTATTGGTGTCCATTAATCGTGTATGTCCGCATAATTTTCTTAGTTCCTGAGCTTATTTATAATTCTGTGAAGTTGCAGTTGTGTTTTATTTGTTATTTGTAGTAAATAATTGTTGGGACAAATAATATATTTAAAGATAGGAAAATAATAACTAGATTAACTACAAATAGAATTTTCACAAAATACAACACTTGTATAATAGAGAAGTCCACACTTCTACTGTAAAGTCCCCATTTGAAACTTGTCTTGGATATTTGTTGCCTTCACCTTTGGATATTGCATATTGGCAGCATGGAGGAGTAAGGGAGGATCTTACAGGAGATGCCTTAAGGGTTGAAAAATTTGTCGATAAGATCATGAAAATCCATATGCAAGTACAAGAGACACTGCAAAAGTCACAAGAAAAAAAAAAGGCCAGGCATGATCAGCTCAATTTAGAGAAATTGTTCAAGGCGGGAGACAAAGTACAGCTACCAATGAACAAGGAGATGCCACAGGGTCTTCGTAAGAAAATCAAGGCTCTACGGTATAGCCCATTCAAGATATTGGAAAAGGGTGGGTGATAATGCCTATCGACTCAATCTACCACCATACATGTGCATTTACATAGTTGTGAATGTAGAGAATCTGAAACTCTATGTGTCATCCATTCATGATCAGGAAGAGGAACAAGTCCTACCTTCTATGGAGTATTTGACACCAGAGACTTAAGCAGAGTTGACATAAGATACAGTTTTGCAGAAAAGGTCCAGAACTACGAGACAGGGGTAGCATGACCTTTGGCAGATTAGGTTGAAAGGACAACTTCCAGGCAAAAGCTAAATGGTACACACGAGAGAAGGTGGAGCAAAAATTTCCTCACCTCATTCAGTAGAAGCTTTTAGGGGCCAAAAGCCTCCCAAAATGAGGGGGTGTGATGTGCATTATGATCTGCATTGGATCATTATATTGTTTGTCATCCATCTTGATGCTTTCAAAGTGGAAAAAGTGGAGGAATCGACTCACAAGACCATTTTTACTCACGGGACCCAGTTTGGCAAATTAGGGTCTGAAACCTTCCGAGAGCATTTTGAGGCATCAAATGACATTTTTTGGGGGTAGAACTTTGTCGCTTTAGCACCACACCTTAAGTACATATTCTACACAAAAGGACCTTTCCAATGGCACAAGAATCACGTCAATCAGAGTCTATATGCAAAAGTTATGCCACTCAAAAGTTGACCTTCCTGTTTTCACCACCATAATTCGAGAGGATGCCATGTCAATCCCCATTATTCATGGAAAAGGTGCTAGCCACATAATCATGATGAAGAAGACTCTAAAAGTGTCCATATTGTAACTTTGGTTAAGAGTTGAGGTAGTCAAACCTAACCACTAGTAGGCTATCGGGTTGTGTTATAACCAGGCCACTAGGAAGAAAAGGGGTTCCATTCTTTCGAGTGCATTTGTTCCATAGATGAGAAAAAATAGCCGAGAGGGATAGGAGATAGAGAACACGGAGAGGATTTATGCATTGTAGCATCCCATGGGCCACAAGCCATACTTCTTTGTAGTTGTAGCTATTTTCTATTTAGAGAAGAGAGCAGAGTGGCCTCACCTTCCACCGGGGTTTTCTCCCGAAAGGGTTTCCTAGGTCATATATCGTGTCAATCGTGGTTTGCGATTTTTTATTTTCATTGTTCTCTATTTTCTGCATATTTTTAATTTGCATACATACACAAATAACCGTAACCTACAGATACATAAATCTAAAGAAAAATAAAACCCTAATAGTGTAGATTTCGGATTTTTCAATAAAGTTTATTAGATATGTTGTGACAAAATGTCCAGTGGAATACCCATGTCAGTTTACCGATCAATCATCATATAATCACCATTCATCATCCAATAGAGAGAACCATCCAATCACAATATCCTTCCCAAGACAATTTTCTCATTTAATGCTCCATAGTGACCAAGAGAGAAGAAATAAGCTAGTGTACACTACTCTCCAAGTGTGTGTAACAATGATTCAAGGTTAAATCGACTTCCCTCTAAGGAAAACCAAGTCGATTTAATCCAAAATTATACTTAAAGCCCTAAAATAATATAAAATGTGTTTACAAGTTGGATAGGTCACAAGCCAAGCCCCAAAGTTAACTGAGTCAATGATAAAACATAAAAACAAGCCTCATTTAACCTAACCCACAAGTGCAACTTGAAATGCCTCCAAGGATAACACCATCCTCCAAAATGTGTGTCTCTCAATAAAATGTGCCATGGATGACTCAAAAAAATGTATCTCATCTCAAAAGTCACATCTCATCAAAATGGTGTCAAGTCATCAAGTACGGCTCCTTCAACAAGATGCCATCATCAAAATAAGCCCATGTCATCAATCCAAGCCAGATGAAGGGGACATCATGGAGCTATGGCATGATATCATCATGAAAATTAGTGCCCCATTCCCTCCAAAGTGTTATCAAGTCATTATCATCATCAAGTCACCTTAGAAACAAGGCAATGTCCATCAAGAAAGTGCAATGCCAACCTGGGGGTGTCTTGTCATCTCTAAGGTACATCAGCTCTCTAAGCAACGTCTTGGCTTAGGTTGGAAAGTTTTGGGTCCTAGAGGAAGGGGATACTCTCATCAACTGTGCTAAATATATCCCAAGGTTAATGCTCCTCAAAAAATGGTCAACATCCTAGCTCTAGTGCCCAATGGGTCATCAACTGGGGTTGGATAGCCTCTCTGAAGTGTTGGAGAAGCATCATACAATCCCTTAAGGAATGGAAGTTGTACCTTGGAGCAAGCATCTAACACATACCCATAGAATCAAGTGAGATCAACATCATAGATGCAAGAACCGTAAGAGTATCAAGTGGGCCATATTTAAAATTTTAATGTAAAAGGCATCAAAGTACTTTACACAAGCATCATCTTCAAATGTTTCCCTAGCTTATGATTTGTAAACAGCTTACCATGCTTGGATATGGGAGGGTTACATAAAGCACTATTAAGCGCTTCCAACCCCATGGGGAGAAACAATTCCTAAGTCAACCCATTAATCGGCAGGTGCAAGTGATTAATTACATGATATGGGGTTTACTTCATGGGCAATGCCATAGTCTTCTACCAACTATGAAATTCCAACATCCATGAGCATTATAATGTGAAGAGGGGACAATCACAAGACTTAAGTTACCCCTTTCCTTAGCCTATTTTTAGGCCCCCCTCTTGTGCACCTTTTTTTTCACTAATTTTTCTTTCAAATACATAGCTTGGGTTATGAGCTTTCATTGATTCATCATTGAACCCTTAAAGATGAAGTATTTCATTGTTCATCAAAATTGGGATAATCAAAGTTCCTTTTATTTAGATAGCTCATGCATTAGCCAAGAACTGAGTGAGGGCTACTAAGGGGGGTAGAGCTTGTTGACCACTACGTGTCAACTACCCATAGCAATACACCCCCTTTTTTCACCAAAGGGATAGCACTTGATCAATATGCCCATGCCATTCGACAGTCGTCGTCAGCACGATCATGTTATGTTGTAAACCCAGTCTGCATGTGTAAATTGTAAATAATCTTAACAAATCTGTGTCATGTATGTATTTGCCTAGGTAAACCTAATCTTCTAATGATCATCTACGTTCTGGAAGGTCTTTTGTCTCACCGACCTATGGTCGGCAGAGTTTTCCTTCAGCCTAACCCCAAAGCCGGAATGAGTTTTGTCAATAGAATCTTAGGGGAATCCTAGTGTGCTTCGAGTCTATGTAAAAGTAATTTGAAAATAATTCTAACTATTTGGTTAGATTATTACAAATTGCTTGATCTACTAGATTATGTTTGTGTCGCAGAACTGGGTGGTCTATGAGGGTCTATGTCAAATGGGGTTTTCCCCCTTAAGATATAACATTGTAAAATTCATGATGTAAAGTGTCTTGAGGGTTAGAAAATGTTTTAACCCCTCATAAGTCCTAGGTCCTAGGTGATTTTTCCAAAGGCTAGGTTCGAGGGCCCAATAAAAATAATAAAAGATATAAATAATAAAAAAAAATAATAATAAATAATAAAATTTATAAATAATAATTAAAAAATAAAATTAAAAAATAAAATAAAATAATAAAATAATAATAAGTCAAGAGTTTTGAGAAAATAAATGCAAAATTTAAATTTTAATATATTAAAATGCATTTAAAAATTTCGATGGATGAGATTAAAAAGGATTTTGATCCTCATTGACGGTCGAGATCATTTTGACATGGATCACTTGAACTAGCCGTTGGGAAATTTTCTTTTAAATAGGGTGTCAAGGGTCATTTGAAATTCATTCAATCTGAGAGTCGTATGCTAAACAAAGCTCTCTTGTAGTCATTTTTTGTGCAATAAAGAAAGACTTTGGGGTTGAAATCTTGTTGGTGTTACTCTTCTGGAATTGCTGTAAGATGTTTTATTTTTTCTGCATAAATTTATTTTCAGCCATTGATGATAGCTTGATGAAGAGTGATTTTAAACACAGGTATCTTGTTTAGTTGCTAGGGTTTGAATGGTAGTTAAATTTCTAGATATAATGGTAGGTATCTCCATTACATTTGGATTTTAGTATCGTTTTCTCCTTCTTCGTTAATGGTTGATTTAAGCTGTGCAGGAAATCCTTTTTTTTGAGATTACTGGGCGTTCGGGGAAGTTCTCGACTAAACCAGCCAACTCCCGGATTGCATTTTCTGAAGAGCCCAGCCAGTTTTGATCCCGAGCTTATCATTTGAAATTTTTGTTGCAGACGCATGAAGGGTTTTCTGAAGCACCTCACATTAAATTTAAAATTCTGAAAATATTTCTGTGGCATAATGGCAAATCTGGTTATTTAGAGCCTTTAATTTGTAATTACTGTAATTATTCAGCTAGTTTTAGGGTTTTTAGTTTTGTTTCTTGCACATTTTATTTCTGGGTGTTTGGTTTTTGTTATTGCAGGTTGGAAGAGAACATTTTATCCGAAGCCAGATCTAGGCCTTGGAGGGTAAAGATCTGGCCTCAGGATCAGCTTTGGCAGGAATAGTTATCCCAGATTTTGAAAATTTTTCGGGGTTTTCCATCAGCCAATCTGAAGTAGGATGGGTTTGAAATTTCAATCAAGTTTCTGGACTACGGGTCTGCTACCTACGTTTTCATTTTTCACTGTTGCCTAGGGTTTTATTGCTGCAGAAAAAGTTTTGAATTTTTTTTTGGGGCCACAGTTTTTCGCCGTTGCTATAGCCTCTACCATTTCTCTCTTTCCATGCATCCTCAGCCACCACACAAACAACTGCTCATTCATGCCGCTGTAATCCAAATCCACGTCTTTCACCTTATCCGCAGCAAACATCTGCGTATTTCTTTCACGCCCTTCTCCACGCTATTCCATATTCGCCTTCACCTGCAGCAAATCAGCTCCCCTCAGCTCCATCGTGCAGCCCTCCATCACGCAGTTGCCTTCTCTACCTGCGTCCTGTCCCATTCTCCCACCTACGCAGCCTTCGAATCCACTTTCCCCGCATCCAAACCTGCAACATACTCACGCACTCCATCGTTGCCCACGCAGTCTCATTCCACGTCCAATCTGCCAGTCAATCCTCCAGCAAACCCGCAGGTTGAAAAACCTTCCACGTTGCTCTCCCTTCCACCGTCGGGCTTTCATCACGCTGCTTCACGTAGTCTCTTCTTTGCCCCGTCCATCGTTGTTGATCATTCTCCTGCGTATTTCTTCTCCGTCGTCACTTGCATACACACACAGTAAAGCACTTCGATTTTTCCTTTATGACTGCATTATTAATAGGTTACAATTTTACTTTGTACAGTTTAGATTTATTTTTGTTTTAGAATTTCCTTTTTCTTTATAATTTTGATTTTTTTGTATTAAAAAAAAAAAAAATTGTCATTAGCTTTTGATTTATTAGTTTAATATTTGATTTTTAACTTAGGTTTTAGTTTTAAATTAGATATTTTCAGTTTCATTCAAAAATCAATAAAAATATAAAAAAATCATAAATGGTTTAAAAATAAAAAGGATCCTTTTCATTTTTTTTGGGATCTTAGTTTAGAATAGATTTTAGCTTTATCCTGATTTTTAATTTTAAAATTTAAAAAATAAAAAAGTTCTTTTAGGATTTAGTTTTAATAATTTTAAGTTTCATTTACTTTAGTTTTTTGCTTAGTTTAGTTTAAATTTATTTAAAAAATATAAAAATATTTAAAAATTAAAAAATTTGAAAAAGCTTAACAAAAAATTGAAAGACATTTTTTTGCATATTTCGTGGTATCTATGTTCCACTTTTCTATAGTTAAATGCACTTAAATGTTTATTTAAAGTTAGCTATATGAAAGTGGTAATTGGTTGGTATTTAAATTGTATGGTGGTTTAATGTATTCAATCTTTATAAATTTAATTGCTAGATCATTATTATAGCATTGTGAGTATATTGAATATCTTGCATTGCTTGGGCTATTTGATGATGAATGATTGTTTTACAAGGTTCATATTTTTGCAACATTTAATAAATAATCATTTAATCATTAACTCCATAAGGCACTGGTACATTAATTTCTAAAATCAATTTGGTGCTAAATTGCCTTGTTGTGTCTTCCAACCCAACTGGTCCACAGTTGGTCTTCCTTTATCCCATAGGGTCTACCCCCCTTAGCCTCAGGAGACGGCTTAAACGGAGAGATCAGGGATCAGAGTGACAGCCCCCGGTCTGAGCGTTGTCGCATTGTCCAGACAATCTATGCGACAACATTTTTTAGCGTCGTTGCCGAGGATAGAGTTTTTTGTCCTTGGTTCCTTCGACATTCGTCTCGTTTCTTTCCTCTCTCCTTAGCTCTTTCCTTTCGAGCTTTTCGGCGTTTCACTTCCTGTCCGGGTGGCGGCTCCACTTCATATATCATCTGCAAGAGTGTATACTAGAAGACATCCAAGCAGTTTGTGCAACCCTGCTCCTGATCCTGAAAGGGCTCTCAGTGTACGATTACACAAACTCTCTTCTTGTAGACTTCTTGTTAACCTCAGACAAGAAGCCCTCTCTGATATCTACTTGCTTTTTACTAGCCCGGTTGGGCACGACATCATGGATATATATGCCCCTTGCGATTTTTCTAACATTCAAGGTTATCCCAATGATCTTCCAACACTTGGAATAGATAAGTTTCCTAGCTTTCATGGAGATAATGCGATTAGTGCTAATTCACATCTGAAAGCTTTTAGTATATGGATGGCTAAGTACACAAGGTCTGCTGATTTCGATCATGGAGATGTTAGAATGACTCTTTTTATTATAACCTTGGAGGGAAATGCTCATGACTGGTTTTCAGAAAAGCTTCGGAATTCATTTAATTCCTTATAATCAATCATTAATGCCTTTAAGGAAAAGTATGGAGATAAGAGAGAAGGAAGACACCTCGTGAAAGTTATTAGAATAATAAAAAAGAGAGAGAATGAAACCGTTGAAGAATTTAACAAAAGGTTTAATGATATTATTAAAGAATTACCTCAAGATTATAAACCTACCTACAAATCTCTTCGAGATTTTTACATTGATGCCTTTAGTCCTGAGCCCTCTTATGAATTGAGGCATGCTAAACTTAATGATTATAGAGATTGCCAAGCCTTAGCAATAGAGCTTGAAAAGGACAACGCGGCATCTGGGAAGTTTGAGATCCCAGGTTTCGATAGGGCTGCTACGAAACTAAAAGAACCTAAAGGAAAAATGGTTCAAGAGCCTGATAGCGAGGTTGTTCAGAAATTGCTCCAAAATATTGAAAGCATGGAAATTAATCATAATAAGGAGATAGCTACTTTGCAAAATAGGTTGATCCAAATGGAAAGAGCACAAACACAAAATTTCCAACCTAGAAATAATAATAACAGAAATAACAATTGGCCAAAGAAGGGTCAATCTAGTGAGCAGAGACCTCCTAATCTGCTTACTAATTTGGTCGATAATGCTCCGCCGTACTGTCGGGTTTGTGATGCTCTCCATGAAGAGGCTACTTGTCCCATCGTTAGAAGAATTTTAGATAATGGAATGTTTGGGGCAAGTGATCAAATAAATGTAGTGGGTAACAAGTTTCCTTTGTCTATGGATGATTAGATGGAGGTCAAGGAAAATAGTCGTGACATTATGAATCCCTCGTCAATTTTTAGTATAAATAACCTTGAAAATGAAGATGACATTTTGGCTAAGTTATATGGTGAAAAACCCTCTCCAAAGCAAATCATGGAAATTTCTAGAGATAAAGGTTTAACCTATCAGAGAAGGGCTAAAGATCAGAGCGGGAATCGAACTTTTAACCCTAGTTTAAACTCTGGATTAGATGTCGATTTGGGAAGTTGGTTTAACAATGCGAAAATCTGGGTTCCTGTCTCCGAGATTGCTAAAATCCCTTCCCAAAGAGATAAGTTACTAAAAGCTATTCAAGGTCCTCAAGTAAATATTTCTCAACAGAAGACACAGGAAGTTGACTATCACGATGCTCCCATATATTTGCGAAGCTTAGATGCGGATAACAAAGATCACCAGCCTTTCTTTATCACCTTGTTGGTTAATGGATATAAATTGAATAATTGCATGCTAGATTCTGGTGCATTAGCTTGTGTCATGACTAAAAGGGTCATGGAACAGCTTAACTTAAGAGTTTCTAGACCCTACTATAATATATGTGCCATGGATTCTAAGAAGATTGAAGTGCATGGTTTGATCAAAGATTTACAAGTTCATCTATCAGTTTACCCAGACATCATGATTGTTATGGATATTGTTGTTGTTGATGTGCCTGATGCCTGGGGTATGCTTTTATCCAGAAAGTGGGCCTCTAATCTAGGAGGAAGTATTCAAATGAATTGGTCATATGCTATGATTCCTTCTCCTAGAGGTGATGGTTTTGTAAGACTTAATAGAGAGCCCGAAAGAAAATTCCATGTTGAAGATCCTAAGAGACCTCACAACGAGATAATTAAAGAACAATCTGACATTGGGAATTACGCTATCATGTCTAATTTCATAATTCCTCCTGATGATAAGATTAAGGATCTCAATGATAAAGTTTGGTACATGTATTTGATGGTGCATCGTCTAGGTATAGTAAAGGTGCAGGAATAGTGCTTAAATCTCCCCTTGGTCACCTTTTCAAGTTTGCCTATCGATTAGAATTTGAAGCAACCAACAATGTCACTGAATATGAGGCTTTATTGTTGGGTCTTGAATTGGAAAAATCGTTGAGAATTAAGTTGCTTAGCATTAAGGGGGATTCTGATTTAATTATCATGCAGCTTAAAAATAAATTTACATGTAAAAATCAAAGATTAATGAATTATTGAAATGTTGTGTGGGATACTTTGGAACACTTTGACGCCCTTGATCTTGAAGCTATCCCAAGAGAGCATAATAGTTTGGCGGATGAACTTGCCGTAGCTGCTACTACCTTCCAGTTATCTGATGAGGTAATTAAGGATAAGATCAAAATGGAAGTAATATTTAGACCGTCTGTTCTAGATAACTCAGAGCATTGGCAAGTCTTTAATGATGAAAAGCAAATGATTCGTTTTCTTGATAGTTTAGATGAGTTTGAAGATTTTCGGACAAATTCTGAGGATGGACCTGGTAATCATGAGCATATCATAAATCCTACTCCTAGGAATGTGGTTGCCCTAGAGCAGCATTTTGATCGTCATGATGCCACAAAGTTGAGAGAGGAAAATAAAATGAACCCAGGCGAATATCTCGAGATAAACATTGGTACTTCTGCGAACCCAAAGGTTGTTAAAATTGGTAAAGGTACTAGTGTGGAGGAAAGAAAAAAGTTAACTAATTTACTTCGCAAATATCGAGATGTTTTAGCATTTTCTTATGCTAAATTAAAAGGCTATAGGGAAGATGTCATGGAACATACTATCCCCTTAAAAGATGAAAATGCTAAACCCTTTCGTCAAAAGCTTAGGCAGATTAATCCTAAGTTAGCCCCTTTGGTTAAGAAAGAGCTTTCAAAAATGCTTGCGGCAGGAATTATCGCTCAAACAAGGCATTCAACATGGTGTTCCAATCTGGTAATTGTTAGGAAAAAGAACGATACTATAAGGCTCTGTGTTGATTTTCAAAATCTTAATCTAGCATGCAAGAAAGATAATTACCCTTTGCCAAACATGGAGACTTTGTTGCAAAGAGTAACCGGTTCTGGAATGATGTCATTGCTAGATGGTTTTTCTGGGTATAATCAGGTATGGGTTAAAAAGGAAGATCGTCACAAAACCACATTCACCACACCATGGGGTACTTTTGAATACATTAGAATGCTGTTTGGATTAACCAACGCTAGGGCTACATTTCAAAGGGCTATGGATTATGCCTTCAAGGGGTTAATCGGGAAATTTATTGAAATTTACCAAGATGATCTCACTGTATTTTCTAAAGATGGTATCAGTCATATAAATCATCTTAGGTAGGTTTTTGATAGATGTAGAGAGTACGGGATTTCTTTGAATCCAGCAAAGTCTGTTTTTGGAGTAACCGAAGGGAAATTACTTGGCCATATCATTTCTAAAGATGGAATCAAGATTGATCCTGAAAGAATTGAAGCAATCCAAAAGATTCCTCTTCCTCATAATCTTAAATCCCTTCAGTCCTTCCTTGGAAAAACAAATTTTCTTAGAAGGTTTATTCCAAATTACGCAGAAGTAGCTAAGCCTATTCAAAGTCTTCTAAAGAAAGATGTAAAATTTGTTTGGCAAGAAGACGGCAAAAGGGCTTTTCAGGAAATCAAATGCGCTATTGCAAGAGCCCCTACCTTAGTTAGTCCCGATTATTCCAAGGATTTCATGATTTTTTCTTTTGCTTCTAAAGATACCATTGCTGGTGTCTTGTTACAAAAGAATAAAGATGGTCACGAGCAGCCTATTGCTTTCATGAGTAGAGCGCTTCAAAATTCCGAATTAAAGTACAATACCATGGAAAAGCAGCTTATGCCCTGGTCAAGTCTCTTAAGCAATTCAAAACTTATGGGGGTTATTCTAAAATCATTGCTTTCATCCCACATTCTGCTGTTAAAGATATATTAACTCAAACCGATTGCTTAGGGACTTGCGCTAGGTGGGTTACTAAAATACAAGAATATGATTTGGAGATCAGACCCACCAAGCTAGTCAAAGGCCAAGGCTTGGCTCAAAAGTTGACCGAAGGTAACGAAAAGACTCTTGGTTTGTTTTGTCTTAGCAATCTATCTTCGCCTAAGTTGCAAAGATTAGGAGAGCATGAGTGGTACAAGGACATTGTTTATCACTTGGTGAATCTTACATGTCCTAACCATTTAGTTGCTCATAAGAGAAGGGCTCTTAGACTAAAAGCCACTAAGTATTGCCTTATGAAGGATGGCCTTAGATCAAGAAATCCTGAGGGCATAGTACTTAGGTGTGTTGATGAAATTGAGTCCAAGAAATTAATTTCTGAGTTTCATTCAGGATTTTGTGGTGGTCATTATGCTGCTAGAACTACCGCCCACAAAATTCTGAGAGTTGGTTATTATTGGCCTTCAATTTTTTCTGATGTGTATAAGTTTGTTAGAACTTGTCAAGCCTGCCAACTGTTCATTAGGAAACAGAAGCTTGCTGCCCTGCCCCTACAACCTGTAATTGTGGAGGCACCTTTTCAATATTGGAGTCTGGACTTCATCGGGAAGTTCCATGAAAATTATAGCAATGGCTACTCATAGATTTTGACTGCTACTAATTATTTCACTAAATGGGTTGAAGCCATTCCTGCTAAGAATGCCACTGAAAAGGTTATTATGGATTTCATTGAAAATAATATCATTACTAGATTTGGTGTCCCTGCTAAGATCACTACTGATAATGCCAAGGCATTTAGTTCCTTAGAGTTTTAGTCTTTCTATTTCAAGTATGGCATTGTCTTATCGCATTCATCAAATTACTATCCTCAAGGTAATGGTCTGGCTGAATCAAGTAACAAGAATCTCATAACCATTATCAAGAAGATAGTAGGAGATAATAAGAGATCATGGGATAGCAAAATCAAGTATGCTTTATGGGCAAATAAAGCCACTAGTAAATCTCCCTTTGAATTAGTTTATGGCTTGGATGTAACCTTACCTGTGCACCTGAAATTTCCAGCTTATCAGCTCCTTCAGCATTTTTCTACTAATAAAGATGTTGTTCAAAATAGAATAGATCAGATTGTGGAGTTAGATGAAGCTCATAGGACAGCTTTTGATGCTATATGTAAAAATCAATCTAACATTAAGAAAAGCTTTGATAAATCCTCTCGATCTAGATCTTTGCAAGTTGGAGATATGGTACTTCTTTGGGATCGCAAGAATGAAAAACTAGGAAAACATAAGAAGTTCGACAGTTTGTGGCTAGGACCGTACATCATCCGAGATATAGCTAGATCAAACTCATTCCACTTGAGCAGATTAGATGGCGAACCACTTGATTTACCTGCAAACTGCCAAATGATCAAGCTGTTCTTCAAAGATGATATCTGATGCCATGGAGCATCCTCTGTATTGTATTTCTAACCCTACTCCTTGTCATTTCAGCATTTTATTTCTGTTTTAGGATTAGATTTACTTTTCTTGTTACTAGATAGTTAATAAATGAAGAGCTTATATCTTTCATGTGCTTAATGTTATATGATGATTTTTTGGATGGACGCTACTTATGTTTTGTTGTGTGTTGCGTGGATGCAGATTCTGGATTCTCACATTCCTACAGTGCAACAATGTGTCCCCAAGTAGAGCCAGATGTTGACCACTACGTGTCAACTACCCATAGCAGTACACCCCCTTTTTTCGCAAAAGGGATAGCGCTTGCTCGATATGTCCATTCCATTCGACAGTCGTCGTCAGCCCGATCATGTTATGTTGTAAACCCAGTCTGCATGTGTAAATTGTAAATAATCTTAGCAAATCTGTGTCATGTATGTATTTGCCTAGGTAAACCTAATCTTCTAATGATGATCTACGTTCCGGAAGGTTTTTTGTCTCACCAACCTATGGTCGGCAAAGTTTTCCTTCAGCCTAACCCCAAAGCCGGAATGAGTTTTGTCATTAGAATCTTAGGGGAATCTTAGTGTGCTTCGAGTCTATGTAAAAGTAATTTGGAAATAATTCTAACTATTTGGTTAGGTTATTACAAATTGCTTGATCTGCTAGATTATGTTTGTGTCGCAGAATTGGGTGGTCTATGAGGGTCTATGTCAAATGGGTTTTTCCCCCTTGAGATGTAAAATTGTAAAATTCATGATGTAAAGTGTCTTGAGGGTTAGAAAATGTTTTATCCCCTCATAAGTCCTAGGTCCTTTTTTGATTTTTCCAAAGGCTAAGTTTGAGGGCCCAATAAAAGTAATAAAAGATATAAATAATAAAAAATAAAGAAATAAAGAAATAATAAATAATAAAAATTAAAAAATAAAAAATAATAATTAAAAAATAAAAAATAAATTAAATTAAATTAAAAAATAAATTAAGAAAATAAATAAAAATTTTGAAAAATAAAATAAAATTATAATAAGTCGAGAGTTTTGAGAAAATAAATGCAAAATTTAAATTTTTAATATATTTAAATGCATTTAAAAATTTCGACGGATGAAATTAAAAAGGATTTTGATCCTCATCGACAGTCGAGATCATTTTGACATGGATCACTCGAACTAGCCGTTGGGAAATTTTCCTTTAAATAGGGTGTCAGGGGTCATTTGAGATTCATTCGATATAAGAGTCGTGTGCTAAAGAAAGCTCTCTTGTAGTCATTTTTTGTGCAATAAAGAAAGACTTTGGGGTTGAAATCTTACTGGTGTTACTCTTCTGGAATTGCTGTAAGATGTTTTATTTTTTCTGCATAAGTTTATTTTTAGCCATTGATAATAGCTTGATGAAGAGTGATTTTAAACACAGGTATCTTGTTTAGTCGCTAGGGTTTGAATGGTAGTTAAATTTCTGGATATGATGGCAGGTATCTCCATTACATTTGGATTTTAGTATCGTTTTCTCCTTCTTCGTTAATGGTTGATTTACGCTGTGTAGGAGATCCTTTTTTTTGAGATTGCCGGGCGTTCGAGGAAGTTCTCAGCTGAATCAGCCAACTCCCGGATTGCATTTTATGAAGAGCCCAGCCAGTTTTGATCCCGGGCTTATCATTTGAAATTTTTGTTGCAGATGCATGAAGGGTTTTCTGAACACCTCACATTAAATTTAAAATTCTGAAAATATTTTTGTGGCATAATGGAAAATCTGGCTATTTAGAGCCTTTAATTTGTAACTACTGTAATTATTCAGCTGGTTTTAGGGTTTTTAGTTTCGTTTCTTGCACATTTATTTTTGGGTGTTCGGTTTTTGTTATTGCAAGCTGGAAGAGAACATTTTATCCGAAGCCAGATCTAGGCCCTGGAGGGTAAAGATCTGGCCTCAGGATCAGCTTTGGCAGGAATAGTTATCCCAGATTTTGAAAATTTTTCAGGGTTTTCCATCAGCCAATCTGAAGCAGGAAGGGTTTAAAATTTCAATCAAGTTTCTGGACTATAGGTCTGCTACCTGCGTTTTCATTTTTCACTGTTGCCTGGGGTTTTATTGCTGCAGAAAAAATTTTAAATTTTTTTTTGGGGCCACAGTGTTTCGCCGCTACTATACCCTCTGCCATTTCTCTCTTTCCATGCATCCTCAGCCACCACGCAAACAACTGCTCATTCACGTTGTTGTAATCCAGATCCACGTCTTTCACCTTATCCGCAGCAAACATTTGCGTATTTCTTTCATGCCCTTCTCCACGCTATTCCATATTCGCCTTCACCTATAGCAAATCAGCTCCCCTCAGCTCCATCGTGCAGCCTCCATCACGCAGCTGCCTTCTCTGCTTGCATCCTGTCCCATTCTCCCACCTACGCAGCCTTCGAATCCACTTTCCCCGCGTCCAAACCTGCAACATATTCACGCACTCCATCACTGCCCACGCAATCTCATTCCACATCCAATCTGCCAGTCAATCCTCCAGCGAACCCGCAGGTTGAAAAACCTTCCATGCTGCTCTCCCTTCCACCATCGGGCTTTCATCAAGCTGCTTCACATAGTCTCTTCTCTGCCCCGTCCATCATTGCTAATCATTCTCCTGCGTATTTCTTCTCCGTCGTCACCTGCATACACACACAGTAAAGCACTTTGATTTTTCCTTTATGAATGTGTTATTAATAGGTTACGATTTTACTTTGTATAGTTTAGATTCATTTTTGTTTTAGAATTTCCTTTTTCTTATAATTTTGATTTTTTTTGTAACAATAAAAAATATATTAAAAAAAAAGATATTAGGTTTTGTTTAATGGTGTCATTAGCTTTTGATTTATTAGTTTAATTTGATTTTTAACTTAGGTTTTAGTTTTAAATTAGATATAAAAAGGATCCTTTTCATTTTTTTGGGATCTTAGTTTAGAATAGATTTTAGCTTTATCCTGATTTTTAATTTTAAAATTTAAAAAATAAAAAATTTCTTTTAGGATTTAGTTTTAATAATTTTAAGTTTCATTTACTTTAGTTTTTGCCTAGTTTAGTTTTGTTTTATTTAAAAAATATAAAAATATTTAAAAATTAAAAATTTTGAAAAAGCTTAACCAAAAATTGGAAATTCATTTTTTGGCATCTTTCATGGTATCTATGTTCCACTTTTCTATAGTTAAATGCACTTAAATGTTTATTTAAAGTTAGCTATATGAAAGTGGTAATTGGTTGGCATTTAAATTGTATGGTGGTTTAATGTATTCAATCTTTATAAATTTAATTGCTGGATCATTATTATAGCATTATGAGTATATTGAATATCTTGCATTGCTTGGGTTATTTGATGATGAATGATTGTTTTACAAGGTTCATATTTCTGCAACATTTAATAAATAATCATTAACTCCATAAAGCACTGGTACATTAATTTCTAAAATCAATCTGGTGCTAAATTGCCTTGCTATGTCTCCCAACCCAACTGGTCCACAATTGGTCTTCCTTTATCCCATAGGGTCTACCCCCTTAGCCTCGGGAGACGGCTTAAACGGAGAGATCGGGGATCAGGGTGAAGGCCCCCGGTCTGAGCGTTGTCGCGCTGCCCAAACAATTTGTGCGACAACAGAGCTCAAGCTAGGATTTTGTCCATGTACTTTCATTTATCCCTGTAAATCTTCTACATTTTAACATTATGGATCATGCTCTTTCCTATTTTTCTATTAAATCGACCTCTTAGGGCAAGGTTTCCAGGCCTCTACTCAAGGATGAGCAAAACAAGCAACCAATACCAATGACAAATAATACTCAACCTAAAGAAGGAATGTGGATACAAGGGAGAGATGGAAAGTGTTAAAGTATGGATTACCATGGACATGCAACATCAAGCAAAGCCTCCTATTTGTGCCTCTCCTACACTGTCAAAGAAAGGCCTCAAGGAAGGTCACATTGTGATTGGGCTAAGGGAAAGTGATAACCCAAAGTAAAGCATGAGAAAAATAGTACAACCAAAAGCAGCCTATCATCCAATTCAACATGTGATCCATACTAGAATACCCTTAAACATTAAATGAGAGCACTTGAATACAAAAATGGTTAATGCACCTTACAATAGATGACACACCTTTATCAGATGAGCAGGCTAGATGAAATAAAGCACTAACCAAACCATGGATGATAGGCATCTGAGGCTAGTTATCTGTGGATCATCATAGGGCTACTGGCTGGCAAGCTGAAAGATTAGGAGAAAAAAATTCTCCTATGGATTACCCACATGGGTGGATAACATGACCTACATACAAATATTATAACTAAACCATAAACCTGACTTGTGGTGCATAATCAATGGCCAACAACATTAACTTTAACTCCCACTACTGTAGAATCATATAGCTAAACTAACCCCTAAGGACCTATAGAACCACATAAGTAGTCCTCTAGTGATATGGATAGCTTATGTTGTGTTAGGATCACAACATCTCTCTGAATGATATCCTCCAGAAGGCTCTTTGTCACCATATAGCAAATGTTGTAACTGGCATTGCTTCAGATAATCATAAATTAAGGATAGTTGCTCAGAACACATATGGTTTAGCAGTTGACAGTCGTTCAGCACTCTTTCAGTTTGGTGGTTGACAGTTGTTCAACATTCCCATAGTTTGGTTATATTTTGGGGGTACTTCATTGCGGATTCAAATTACTAAATTTTTCCTTACTGGAGATTTCTTCTGACAACAGTATTTATGTATTAATTGTGACACTTGACACTTCATCTTACATGTCCTAGGGTTCCTTTCTCTCTTTTAATTTATAGTTTATAATTTATGAAGGATGGAGTTGCACTTTCTACTCCCCTAACAGTGATACACAAGTAAGCTCAGACCCATTGACCACTACCTGTTTTTAGTCATAAGTGCATGTTAATATAATTTATATCGTTCTTTATCTGTATAGTTTCTAAAGAGTGAATAATTATTTTTACTGCTACAATGAACACCAAACAGATGATACTTCAGAAAACAACAGAAATGGAAATTTTGAACATGGGATAGAATTATTTTTTGAAATGAGGCCATCTCAACAAACTTAAACATATTTAACCTTACCTGTTCAAAAGCTTTTGCATAAAGAGGCAAGGCAATTGGGGCACTATAGATACCAGCGCATCCACATGTGCGTTCTTTCTGGTGCCTTTCATGTGGAGCACTGTCACTACCTAGAAAGAATTGTTTGCTTCCACTTGTAACAGCAGAAACAATAGCTTGTCCTGCATGCCATCACGAAAAATTATTAACTAAACAAGAAAGACAAAATGTAGAAATGCTTCGACCATGTATATTCTGAAAATACAATCAAATTATTTACCACATGTATTTGCAAATCTACAATATGAGTGGAGAAGAAAGCATGTTTCCACCCCAATTAGACTTCAGCTTCTAAGTTCTCAATCGTGTGGTCCAATGTAATTTAAGCTTGAGCACATGCATTCATTTGCATAACCTTCCAAACACATATGTAATGAAACTAGAAAAATTAGCACAAATTTGAGACAACCTTTGGTAGATGCAGTTAAATAGATGTAAAACAAGGGAGTTATGGGACTTTGGTTTGGATAACTCAAATAAGGACAAGAACAAAGAAGACTAGCAATACTTTTCATAGCAATTGTCAATCAACTATTAAGGTTAAGATTGCTCACCCACAGGAAAGAAATTTCATCATACGTTAGGGAAGAAAATATTTGGAACATAAGCATGGTTTGGCCCTATTACCCACCAAAAGTGCATAACCCTAGGAGAAAAAATTTCTCCCCTTTGGTCAGCTAACCAACCAGCAGGCCTATGATGATACATAGATAACTTTACTTCAGAGCTCTACACCTATGCTCGATTCAGTGCTCTTTCTCATCTAGCATACATCTTGAAGAAAGGTGGGTCATCTATCAAAAGGTACACTAACCATTTCTATAAGCATGTGCTTTCATTTAATGTTAAGATCATACTAATATGGATCACAACTTGAGTTGGATGATTGATTTCTCTTGATTGTACCCTTGTTACCATACTTCACCTTGGAGATTATCCTTTGCCCCTAGTCCAATTTGACCTAACCTTAGGCCCCTTTCCTCCACTGTTTAGGAGCAGCATGAATAGGAGTCATTGATTGATATAGCATGCCCAAGGTAATCCATACTTACCACTCTCGATTTCCATTCTTTTTGCTGATTGTCATTTGCCATTAGGCCTAGCACCCTATATCCACTTCTCTGAGTCAGGGCCGGGAAACTTTGCCCTAAGAGGTTGATGCAACTAAAAGAAAGATAGAAGCATATATAGCTAGAAATGAAAGAAAATGAAAAATGCAAAAGATGGTTGGGACATGTAATAAGCACATGGGAAAAATCCTTTCATGAGCTCTACCCCCCTCATTAACCATCACCGATCTCCTAAGCATTTCATGCTCTATATAATTAAATGAACCTTTGATTGTGTCAATCCCAATGAGCGATAAATTGTTACATCTCCAAGGGGTATTGGAAAAGCATAAAACAAGTTGGTTACACAAGCTATGCAAGAAAGAAAAGAAAATCATTAAAGCAAAAAGTCCACCAAAGGGGTGGAAAAGGGAGGCTGAGAAAAGGGTAACTCATGCCTCCATGATTGCTCCTTCTTATCATCATCATCCTCAAGATGTCTGACCTCCTTCAGCTGGTACTATTACCCACAACTAGTGGGTGACCCCTATAGGAGAATTTTTCGCCTAGATTTGTCTTCAGTTGAGCAACCTCTTGCAGCCACCAGATAGCTCGATGTGCCACCATTCTCCACCACCTGAGCCATCCATTGTGTGCCCTCACCAATCTATTATGATCATATGTTTGAAGGTGGGCCTTCCAACCCCGAAGGTATGACTTTTCATTACGCAATTGGGTGTTTGTGCTTGCTTTCCTTGAGCACACTAGGACATGAATTAGTGAGGGGATTCAGCAGACAAAATGGGCTTGGATTGTACTCTTGTTCTCTTGTCCCAACTTGGTGGTTAGTCCTGTACCCTAGTCTCATGGGATCTGCTCTATTGGCTACTAGCTTTAGGAGTGGCACTACATCAAAAATCTTGATTTTGGTTGCGTGGCCCTACTTCTCGACACAATATATCTCATTCCCCTCCGCTCATTATAACCCCTTTTCACACTTTTCCCATCTGGGTCCACATTTGTCCACTAGATCCACAAGGTGTTAGCTTTCCCCTCCCCTTGTCCACACACTTTGGGTCAGGCCTGGAACGATGCCCTGAAGGTTGATGCAGCTAAAAAGAAAGTTAAAAGCATAATTTGGCCACTTACAATAGGAAATGTACCACAAAATGCAAAAGATGGTCGGGATATAAAAATTTAGCGCGTGGAAAAAGCCAAACATGAGCTTTGCCCCCTATCACTATGGCCATCACCTTGGTTCCTAGTGCCCCTTGCATCATTCAGGAACCCATGGTTGTCCCAACCCCTGGTGGGCAATGAACTGCCAAACCTTGAAGGGGTAATCACTACTTCATCATACACATCATGCTCTCATCCCTTGGAGCCCCGAACAATACAGGAAAGAAAAATCAATAAAAGGAAAAAGGCATATGAAGAAGGGTGGAAAAACAAAGTTCGGGGTAACTTATGTACCATGATTCCTCCCTCCTACATCCATATACCCAATGTGTGGGCTTCATCATAGCTATCCTTGTACCATGGCATTTGGCTTGGAGCCTTCCCTCTTGCCCCACTTCATTCCATCACTATTTCACATGACCCCTGCCATTTGATGGATATACTATGAATCTGTCACTCCCTTAGAGGTTGAAACCCCCTAATAGGGTCCTTTATTAACCTCTCTTGTTGAGCAAGGTAACACCTATGCATTCTAAAGCCCATTTGGAAGGGCATGCCACTATGAAGTGTCCACTTTTGCACCTGATTAGTAAGATTATTTACTCAATTACACTAATGGATTGTTGTACTAGAAGGTGAGGAGACACATTTGATCTTATACAGGATTGCAAGTGGGTCTCCATCTTGGACTTGGCTTCCCTATATAGGATCCAAGCCCTCCAGAGGGTCACAATGGCACTTGTAGGGTGAGCGTTGAGAGCCATGGACTTCCACCACAGCAGAGCATTGATTGCCATGCCATGAACTTCTTCAATGACACATATTGCTTATTCGTGCCCTAGCCACACAAAGATGATAATGCACTTGGACCACATTGCCTAGCCGACCACACATTTGTACCTAACACTTGACAGTTGATCCAGTGCCCAGATGAGGTTTTGTCTCATCCAGAGAAACAAGGAAGGGCATGTATCATCTTCTAGCCCTCACTGATGGAGCATCGACTTGTTATTGAGACATTGGAGACCCACGAGACCATGGATTGTGCCCCACAGCCACTTGGGAGCACCACAGGATGTTTTGCCTAGAAATCAAGGGGCCACCCCTTTGATCATCATTTTGGACCCTCCTCTTCATTATGGCACTTAGAGTACTCATTCTGGCCTTGCAACAGCCCTCCCTACTCCATTATACACTATTTCGGCCCACTTGGAATGGCTTATCAATCACTTATTGAGCTATTTGGAAAGGCTTGTCACCAAAAGGTTTTTATTTGCACTTTAAAATATTATTTGGGGCTCGATTAGACCAATTAGGCTAAATCGAACTTGCAATAGGCTCATTTGAATTAAAGAGACCTCATTTCTATTAGATCATCATCATTTGGATTTTGGATCTCTCTTGTAAAGAATTCAGACCTATAACTTTGGACAAGTTTTGGAGTTGAAATGCACTTTGACACTTGGATAATTTCGCACTTTTTCTTGGAGCTTCTATTGGCATGTTTTTGATGGATGGATATACTATTCTTCGTCTTGTAAGTGTTATATGATGCTATATTTATGTTCTTATGAATGTCTAATGCATGGAATATCTTCTTATGGTTATTAAATGTGCCCTAATTAATGCGAATTTGCTTGGAGCATTGAAAACTATTGGAAATTTTGCATGTGTTACTCATTGGACAAAGAATGAATGAATGTTCCTAGGGGAATAATCTTATGATTTAATCCTTGAAACTCCATTTGACATAGCCATGAAGTATAAATATCTTGAGGGTGTTGGGTTGTTGCCTTATTTTAGGATAGTGAAGTTGCCTTATTTTAGGATAGTGAAGTCCCTCTAGGTCTCCTTGAAGCATCGAAATTGCCATATTAAGGTTCTCTTGACTCCATTTCTCCCAAATAGACAAGACACTAATCTTAATCCTAGATGATCAACCTTAAATCACTTTCATTTTCATCTTTTTCCTAAATTCTTCCCTAACCCTATTTTGATTTGAGGTAGCATCGGATGTGCTCTAGCCATGAAAATTGGTGGAGAGGCTAAAGCACATGAGATTTCCAAGACCCAGAAATGGTTTGGACAGATTGTACCCAGTTTGAGAGATATTAAAATAATTAATATTAATGGAGTTCCTATGTCCAAACTTAGGAAAAATAAAATATTAATCGATATTAATATAAAACTGGGTTAGAAGGTTCCAAAAGTCATGGATCAAGCCAAATCTAATCTTAGTCATTGATTAGAGATTTAATCTCGGTCGTTGAAGGACCAACGAGAAAAGTATAAGAGGAGGCTTGAGGGTCAGTTGGAAGATACACCAGAGTGATCAATCATTCATTTTGCTAGAGCGGGCTTGCTAAGCAAAGTTGAATCAGTGATCAGCAGCGAGAGGCAGTGAGCACTGGGCAGAAAGGCAAAGACAGTGCCAAGAGACCAGCGTAGAAGCAGAGAGCGAGAGGCAGCAGCCAGTTCAAGCCACGTAGAGACAGCGCAGAGGCTAGAGGGACTGCGTCATCCACACAGAGGCTGCAGGAGTGACACAGAGGGCCCCAGAGGCTGCTGAGTGCCTCAGAGGGCTGACGCATAGAGGTTTGAGGCTGATGCAGGGCAGCAGGAGGCTGACGTAGAGGCCAGAATGGCTAGCGCAAAGCTTCAGAGACGCTAGAGAGGGTTTCATGGGATAGGTTTTCTGAATACCTGTTTCTGAATAGAGAGGTATTATTGTCGTGTATTTTTCTCTGTCGGGTGAGCCATTAGGCACCCAATTGTACTCAAGGAAATACTGCATAATAATAAACCCTCAGAATAGCTGCACCGGTTTTCCCGCGTTGGGTTTTCCGGGGACATTTGTCCAAAAATAATGGTGTCACTCGTGTGTTTGTTTTCTTTCAGCTAATGATCTGTAGATGTTGTGACTGTATTGTGTTTATTTCGGTATTTAAATGTCTTAAATAACTTGTTCAGAATTTACAAGTAGACGAAATAAACCAGTAGAATACAGATTTTAATTTTCTAATGGATAGACTTAGAAAATTCAACACCCTAGACAGCTAGATAGGGCCTACTGCGAATTGCATTATGAAGGTCACTTTGAGGAGCGAGTTGGTAGGCCACTGCACTATAGTTTCCTCTAGCTGCCCTCAAAATTTGAAGCAATTCTTGCAGCTAGTTTGAGATAAATCTCAAGCCCTAGGTCTCATCCTGAAATTAGTCTTGAACCTCTTGGTTAGTGGCATTCCAAAGGTCATTTTCTCTTGAAAAATCCAAGGAAGTTAATCATTTTTTGGTCGTTCTCATCCTTACTTGACCTAGTGGTCTCCTTGGGAGTATCCCTCTCATGATAGATCCTAAAACCCTAGGTCTTATGTGGACCATCCTAGGTCTCTCAAGTTAAGCAACACTGATCCTAGAAATAATTGCTTATTTCAAAGAGCTTATTGAGAGATCCTATTTCATCTTGGAGATCTTGATTCTAGGTGCATCCAAACTCTCATATCATTATAAATCCCTAGATATTGATTGTCTCTCTTTAGGTCTTTCTTAGAGAGCCATTAAGCTTCATTGAAGCAAGTGAGCCTCATATTGAGCCTCTCCTCTGAATGGGCCTTGGAAATCACTATAAACCTAATCATTGATCCTACCATCATAAGTGATTTCCTCCATAATGGAGCTCCTCCCATTGGTGAAAATTTGATAAGAGAAGGGGACATAGGTTGTGGTAACAGTGGGCCTTTGTCCCAAATTGTTGTTATGCCCTCTAGCTTTAGCCTACGAACTAGGCCTGCTAGTTTTGTGCAGCAATAGGTACCATGGCTATGGCATCTTCCTTGGAGCCTTTCCCACTCCATGACCACATGTTAAGTTATGGTATGTTCTATGCTTATAACAGTTTACTTCTTTTTCTTATTATATTCCACCGATTAGCAATTACATGTACATAAAGTAAAGTGCAGATAGAACATTAAACGATCGACAGAAAACAAGCCAAGACAAGAGACACAAGATGTGGCGGCTAGCCAGGGACAAACCCCACAATGTGTGGGGAAACCCTTTGATCAAATCTTCTTTTATCTTCAATAATTCAGCAGAGATAAATAGTACAATAAATCTGATTCATATCAGCAGTAGCAAACCCTAGATCAGTAGCATCAGCATTAGCGGCTTCATTATCAAACTAGGGCAGACCATATCTCACAAACCGACCGTCGGATTGACTTCATTCCACCACCAAAAGTTTCGGCTTCCAGAGGAGGTTCAGATGAACCTACAGCGCAATTCAGATGAGGATATCTTCTAGGCCACGCAAGTCAATCTTTACTTCTGTAGTTGCAGCTTCAGTTTCAGCGGTTTCCGGCTTCAAACTAGGGCAGTCGATATCTTGCAAACCGTTCGTCGAATTGACTTCATTCCACCACCAAAAGTTGCAGCTTTCAAAGGAGGTTCAAATGAACCTATAGCGCAGTTCCAAAGAGGAGATCTTCTAGGCCACGCAAGTCAATCTTTACTTCTGTAGTTGCAGCTTCAGTTTCAGCAGTTTCCGGCTTCAAACTAGGGCAGTCGATATCTTGCAAACCGTTCGTCGGATTGACTTCATTCCACCACCAAAAGTTGCGGCTTTCAAAGGAGGTTCAGATGAACCTACAGCGCAGTTCCAAAGAGGAGATCTTCTAGGCCATGCAAGTCAATCTTTACTTCTGCAGTTGTAGCTTCAGTTTCAGCAGTTTCCGACTTCAAACTAGGGCAGTCGATATCTTGCAAACCATTCGTCGGATTGACTTCATTCCACCACCAAAAGTTGCGGCTTTCAAAGGAGGTTCAGATGAACCTACAGCGCAGTTCCAAAGAGGAGATCTTCTAGGCCACGCAAGTCAATCTTTACTTCTGCAGTTGCAGCTTCAAATTCAACAGCTTCCGGCTTCACATGTGTGAGAGAGAGAGACCCATTTCAGCGCAGTAGAGAAGAGACTCATATCTGCGCAGTAGAGAGAGAGAGATGTGATGATATGAGTGAGTCCAAATGAGGAAAAGTCCTCTTATATTTATACACAACGTTGGTGGGTGAATAGATGGGCTTCTGAGCCTACATGAGTTGTAGGTCGGCTTGATAATAATTCCATAATCAAAATAAATTCATATCTCCATGAATACTTATCGGAATTGGATGATCTTTATATCAATCCTACACCTCTCGACGAGAGGAATCTAATAAAAATATTATTAGCCATGAATAAGATGACCCACATGAAGTTTTGCCCTAGTTGCCAATTTTAACACCACATATATTGTATGCATCTATGGATTATTAGGCCTACCTAGGAATTGTCTCTCCACATGGGTCCCAGAAGCACCTAATAGGGATAATTGCAATGTTGATAATATTGTCAATATATCAGCGATATTTGAAAATATCGCGATATTTTCTGTAATATTCCTAATGGAAATATTAAGTGATAACAGTAGAGAAATCATACACATGCAATAAAAATTGTACACACATGCAAAAATACCAGATTACGCCAGACAAAACACTCAAAACGCAAAGCCTTTTTATTAAATTAATCAAATGGAGTACAATGAGTAGGAACAGAAGAACCTGGGCTTGCTACAACAAGCAAGGCAAGATTCCAGGTGAATAAGGTGGTACCCAAATGCTGGAAATAACTCTACTACCAAATCTGCGTCCACCCAGAAAGCTATTGTTGTCACTAGAAAGACACTGTTGATTTAGCTCTCCAAATTGCTCCAAAAATTCTGAGAAATTAGCCACAAACACTACTCCACCAACTCAACAAAACCCAGAAATATCTCGTGAACCCAAGTGGCAGAAATGGTCCCCGAAATAATTGTGCCCTCCTCCAATATTTTTTGTTGCTGACTATTGAATACAACTAGGAATTCTGCCCTCAAGAGTGCTCTGAAGATTCTGCAAAATTAATCCTAGCCTCCTCTCATAAAACCCACAAAAACCCAGAAAGGGTTCGGGTCGAGTCCAACGTGCCCCGGTAACCCCAATTTGTGTGTGGACCTCTAACTAGCTAGCAAAACTAGCTGTAGATGAAATCTGCTACAAAATGCTCCAAATCTCTCCTAAAAAAGTCTCCTTCCCAAATTTTCCCTTTACGTAGCCACACCATAGACTCTCCTTTGCCCAAGTGATTGCTTAACTATGCCCAGTGAGCCCCTGCGCAGGCAAAAATTGGAGCAACTCAACTCTCTCAAATGCCTCACCAACAAACCTGCAAATTGACAAGAAACTCCAAACCTCTTTGTGGAAGGATCCTCTGCTAATTGGCTGGCCCAAAATCCCCTTTTTGCTGGCCCTACAAAGAGCCACAATTTCTATTCTCCATCCAAGGGAAAATCGCTCCAGCTGAAGGAAATGATTGTAAATGTGCCCAATGGAAACTCTAAACTGAGCTCCCCAATTGCCTCAATAGGGAGACACTCGAAGTTCTCCGAAATGAGGGTGGAATTCCCGCTCGGGAATTCCTTGTGCTGAACAGCACAGTTGTCTTGGCTAAACAGCTCAAGAGAACTAATGTTAAATTGTCAAATGATCAAAAAGTACCAAATGGAGACCTCCAAGCTCTATTTATAATTGTTGGCCCTCTCTCCCTTGGTGGTCCCCACCTTCCACTAATTTGCAACCTTTCCTTTCTCTCTCTCTTTTCACTAGTGCGAATTGCTCCATTGGGTTGAATTTCCTTCTCTTGTGGCCCCCACATTCCACTAGAGGTATAATTTTTTATTTCTCCTAAGTCCCATATGCCAAAAATGTCTCCAATGCCCAAATTACAAAATTGTGCTTTGCTTAGTGCCTCCCTAATAAACTCCATTAATCCCCTCAAATCAAAAATCAAAATTGGGGATATTACATTTTTGGCAAAACGATATATTGTTGAGTAAATATCGAGATATTTGCGTTTTGAAAATATCGCGATATTTTCAAAATATCGTGCAACGATGGAAAAACTCGTTGGGCGAGCGGGGGCCAAGCTACAAAAGTCTTTTTTATGTTTTTTTTTTTTTGTCATTTTGCTTTGTTGGTCTTGGAGAAGGAAGGCGAAGAGCTTTGTGGTGGTTTTCAAGGAGGGATTGAGGATCGAACAACCATTATAATCACCAACCAAAAATTTTTTGTGGATCAAAGATTCAAGAACAGTGAGACAAACTTCATTTCTTCCATTAACAGGTATGTTCTTAAAAACCCCTATTTTCATAGATTTAGGGTTATGCTTGCTTGCCTCTTTGCCTACCAACATTTTGCTTCTTTGTTTTTTTTCCATTTGCTATGATTTTCATGCCTATGAGCCAATGCAAGGGTTTCTTCATATTTGGACAGCAAGCTTCATTTTTCTTTTTAATTTTTTTATGCACCCTCTTATTGCCATTTTTCATTGCAAGTGATGTAGTAAAAAAAATATTTCTTAAAATGAGGTGGCTGTTATTTTTTGTGTATGGGTTTAATGCCAATTTTTTGTATTTTTGGTGTCTTAGGTTTGAATTAATCCACTACAAATATGTCAAAGCCCTTGGACCCATTTTGGGAGTATGGAAAACCTGATGGTGGGACAAATCAGGCATATCTAACATGCAAATTTTGTGGGGACAAGATGACAGGAGGGGTTACACTATTGAAATACCATCTAGTTAGACTCATTGGACATGAAGTTGGGCTTTGTTTGGAATCTAGTGCGGAACTTATACAAAAAGCTCTTCAAGCAATTGAGGAAAAAGACAGAAAGAAAGAAGAGGCAGAAAGAAACAAGGTTGAACGTCCAGGCAAATCTTTTGGGATATCTTCTTCCAATTTTAAGGTTGAGGGTAGTGGGAGGGGATCCACAGCGTCACTTGCTAGTGCTAATGTTACTAAGAGCGGGAGGTCATCCTTTTTTGTTCCACGAACCGGACATGGAGCACAACCTTCCATAAAATCAATTGTTAAAAAAAAGAAGCAAGAAGTAGATAGAGGTATGGGGAGGTGTCTTTTCTGGAGCAACTTACCTCTTAGCATCACAAAACCAATCCATTTTGGCAGCCAACGTGTGATGCCCAGGGTACAAAAGTGCTACATATGAGGAGTTGCGGGGCCAATCCTTCAAGCAGAAAAGTAGGACATCAACTCTAGATTGGCAGAGTTGAAACAAACATAGGAGGTATCTGGACGCATAGTGATGTCTGATGGTTGGATAGATAGGAAGGGTAGGACCCTTTTAAATTTCTTGGTACATTGTCCTAAAGGTACCATGTTTATTAAATCAGTGGATGCATCAGCACATATAAAAGATGCAACATTGATATGTGAGTTGTTAGATGGATTCCTCTGGGTGATTGGTGTGTAGAATGTGGTGCAAGTCATAACAGATAATGCAGTTAATTATGTGTCTACCAACAGGATGCTTATGGAAAGGCATCGCACATTGTTCTAGACTCCATGTGCAGCACATTGTATCGATTTGTTGCTTGAAGATATGGGAAACTCTCCTTCATCAAGGAGGTGATTGATATGGCTAGGACCATCCCCAAGTTTATATATAACCATGCTTTTGTTCTTAGCCTCATGAGGAGATACATTAGAAACAAGGGGTTGTGGTGTCTTGCAATCATATGTTTTGCCACCAACTTTATTACTCTTTAGTCTTTGCTTCGATGCCAGTTTGAGTTGAAACAAATGTTTGTTTCTAATGAGTGGCGTGATTGTAGACACAGCAGGAGACAAGATGGGAGAGCGATTGCAAAAATGGTGTACACTGACACATTTTGGAAGGGAGTAGAAGAAGTGTGCTTAGTTAGTGAACCTATAGTAAAGGTTCTAAGATTGGTAGATGGGGACAACCCTACAATGGCTTATTTGTATGAGGCCATGGATAGGGCCAAGGAGGCCATTCATGCTTATTATGCAGACAAGGGTTCTGTTGGGCTTAATAGACAGATGATATTATGGGATGGGATTGATAGTCGATGGACATGGATGCTTCATTGACCCATTCATGCAGCAACACTCTTCCTCAACCCCCACTTTTTCATACAAATGTGGCGTTGATTTTGATGGCGAGGTGATGGAAGGGCTCCATTCTTATATTCATAGGATGGTACCTGATCCTAAGCTTCGTAGCAAAATCAAATGCGAGATACAGTTTTATCGGGATTGTGTTGGCCTATTTGGCTTTGATGATGTTATTAGGGAAAGAACCCTCTTCATGCCACGTAAGTGACAAGTCATGACTCATTAGAATTTAATTATTTATAATTCTAGATTTTTAAAATTCAATTATCTTTTATTTGAAAGTTTAATTATGTTTTAAGATTTTAACATTTTTATTTCTTTATTTTGTTGTAGATATTTGGTGGTAAAGCTATGGTGCAAGGGCACCAAATTTATAGAAATTGGCCATAAGAATCTTGAGTCAAACATGTAGCTCTTCGGGGTGTGAGTGCAATTGGAGTGTATTTGAGAAAATACACTAAAAAAAGCGCAACAATTATAACTTTGAGCTTCAACCTTCAGTTGAACAATTACATTTATTGTAATTTTAATTTATGACCCTCAAGTGTCAAGAGTCAAGACTCATTAGTTTTTTTGACACTCTTACAAGTTGGAGTTCTCACGCCTCAATGATTTAGTGTATGTGCATTACAATCTCTGACTTTGAGTGAAGCAAATAGAAAAACCAATGTATCGAGATGCCATTTCCATAGACCATATTAATGTATTGTCTCAGTGGAGGGTGGAGTCTGAGGTTCCCATCTTGGAGGAGTCACCTACAAGGTTAGAAGAACCATTAGAACAGGGGCAGCGAGAGGAGGATGACTCGGGGGAGGAGCAACACGAGGAGGAGGAGCAAGAGGAAGAGAAGGAGTAGGAGGAGACTGTGGCAGTGTCAGTGTCAGCACCATCTGCTATAGATATAAGAGAGCACAACTCCATACCTAGCAGTCATTATTTGACATTAAGTGCAGGGTCAGGGCCTTCTACTACTAGGGGCAAGCCTGGCAAACAACCCATCATGTTTTCCCGTAAAAGGGGGAGAGGGCACTGATCTCAGATAGCTAGCTGCTAGTTTTATTTGTTTTGCTACATATAACTCATGATGATGAGATACTTTTATATATGTGATGTTATTTTGTATTGGTTATCTCCATTTGAGTGCTTGATCGAACAATTATTAGGGATCAGCAGGATTTGGTATCACCTTTGATGTATCATTTTTATTTTACATCCACTAAATCATATATATCAGTGCTCTCTTCATATTTATGTGCCAATGTGTTTATTTCATGTTGTTATTGCTTTATATGTTTAAAATCTAAAAAAATGAATATAGTATGCAATTTTTATGTTTGCCAATATTTTCTGATATTTTTCCTATATTTTCGTCGAGATTGCCGATAAGATGTTTTTAGGACCCACGTCGATATTTTGTCGATACCAATATTTTCAACACTGGATAATTGCATAATCATCCCTAACACAACTATGGTAACTTGCCTACAAATCATTAGCGAGAAAGAAATTTGAAGGTGAGGTTTGTGTGAAGTATTTTTGCGCCCCTAGCATTGAATATCGCCCACTATGATACTTTAATGGTTTTAATCGCTAATGATGTTGATCTCACTTGATCTTGAGGGCATGTTTCACATGGTTCCATACAGATACATTGGATGTCCCTTGAGGGATGGCTCGACACCTTTCCAACACATTAAGGAGGACGTCTAGCACAGATGTGAGAGCATTTGTGACTTTCCAGCACAAGGATTGCGATTCCACAAATAAGTGTTGTGCCTTGAGAAGCCTCCACATGGTTGTATGGCCCCTTCTTCACCTCTAGATGTTGAAATGTTGATCCAAAAAACCAGAACTTTAGCTTGATTGATGATGTGCCCAAAGGACCCAAGATGCCACCAGGCTAGCCTTATACCTATTTGATAGGTGTTGCCTTGTTCCAAAGCCCAGAAGAGGATGAGATCACTTGAGATACTTTGGAAGGGTTGGCACATCCCCTTTTGAGGCTAACATTGCGCCCTAGCACTACCCTGTCACCCATGCATGCCTTAGGAGGGTGACATAGGGCTTCGTGATGATGACATATTCAATGAAAGTTGTTCCTTGGAAATGCACCAATTCATTTTGATGATGTCCATTGGAGTGAGGAGCACTCTTGGACCCACTTTGACACTTTGCTTATTGGAAACACTTATTTATGGAGGATGACATAATGTTTGAGATCCTTTTCCTCCCACACGTTTGGAGAAATTATGACACTTTATTATGATTTATCTATTTGTAACTCTATCTTTACGGCGGCTTGTGATCTATTAGCCTTGTTGAATGTTTTAAGCAAACCTTTTAGGGCTTTTCATTGTAAATTAAGGAAAAGTGACTTTGTTACCCTCATATAATTAGAAGGAAGTCATTTTCCTTTGGATCATCATCACACACACTCATTTATCTTCTCTTGAGAGAGCGCATTAGTATTCATCTAGTTCTCTTCAATGCAATGGCTAAGTAGAGTGTGAGTTGTCTTGGGGAGGAAATTTGTTGTATGGAGAGGCTATCTTGTAGATTGAGGAAGTGAATCTTGCTCCAATGGTATAAGTTTAATGTCATTTTCTTCCATTTTGCATGTAACTTCTGAAATTAGGGTTCATCTTGTGCCATGCTAAAAGTGCAATATCTTTTATGAACTCTTATTTCTCTATATTTATGCAAAATTTGTCATTCAAAACTCAATTTAAGCAACTTGTTTTCATGCATCCTTTGACCTAAATCTCCTATGAAACCAGTGTTCCACGGGGATGCATCCCCCAGGGTCGGGTGCGCGCACCCCTCGCACCCCATGCACCCGGGACGCGGGAACGTCTGGGGAAACGTTTCCCCACGTCCCCCTTTTGGGGAGATGCGGGGAGACATAAGGGGGGACGTTTCCCTAGTGTGGGGGACGTGACTCCCCAAAAGGGGGACGCCCCTCAATATGGGCTATGCGTCTCCCATTAAATTTGCTTTTATACAATGATTTATGACAGGGAAAACCTAGTATTTGACCATATTTCCCTACTAATGCTATGCAATTCATGGTAATGTTTAAGACATTCTCCTTTATCTTTCATTTTCATCCTTTTACTTAAATTTTTAACATTACCATGAAATGACTCGGGATGTTTGAGAGTGGTTCCGACCTCATTGGATTTCATATGGAGAAAGTAGAATTTTAGATCTCACTCAAAATCCAGCAGACTTAATAGTTTTTCAGGAATTCAGGATTCGATGGATTGCAATGTTTCCATTGCATTTTGTCATGTACAAGGGTATGGAATTTGTATTTAATCAAAAGCACCAAGCCCTCTTTGTACTTTAGAGTGACTTTTAGACCCATCACTCCACTGTTTTTGAGTTTTAGTTATATCAATTTACTATTCCAGTATTCAGATTTCAGTGTCTATTATAGTCTATTTTGCTTAGTACTAATTAGATTCTAGAATGATGAATGATGAATTCTAATTTTAAATCAATTTAGAATCTAGAATTATGAATGATGAATTTAATTTTTAAATCAATGTAGATTCTAGAATGGTGAATAATGAATAATGAATATGGATTGGAGTATTTCATTATTGAATCTCGTGGTCTATGGATGAATCATGTATGTATTAGTAAGGATGATGAGTATGGATCAATGTATTTCATTATTTAATTCAATTATGTATGTATCATTGTATTTATGCTTTCATTATTGAATATGAATTTGAAATATATATATATATACATATTAAAAAATAAAAAAATATATATACCCTGACGTCCCCCTGTCCCCCCTAAATTTCCCTAAAATTTGAGGGTACGTCCCCTTGTGCGTCTCCCCGCACCCGCGTCTCCTCGTCCCGGAGTCTTGGTGGAACATTGTATGAAACAAGTCACTATGGTTTCTAAGGGAAATGAATTGTTTTCCACCTTTCTTCATGTTAGTTTTTGGTAGCAGCGGTGTTCAAGTCTCTATAGTGTCTCAGAGGCTAAGGAAAACGACATCTCCAAAACCCAAAAAAGGTTTTGCAAGAAACGCCTTAGAAACACCTTAATTATATTAATTACCAATAATTAAATATTTCTTAAGTCTAACATAGGAAAACTTGTTAATTAATTGAGGGAAATCAATTTCACTCTAGAGACTTCCAGAAAAGTCACTTGATGGGGTCAAGATGATCTTAGCCATTGATTGAGATGTGATCATGGTCGTTGAGAGTCAAACGAGAGATTATAAGAGCAAGTTGATGGGGTTTGGAGAAGACACAAGAGAGTTGAACAGTTCGACTTACCCAATTCCAATGCGTCAACAAGGGCACAGTTGGAGCAGTGGGAGACATTGGCAGAAGGGTTTCAATAAAGATTTGGGAGTAGGATTTTGGAGAAGATTTCCTCAGATTTTCCAATGTCTTAGTGACAGGAAAGGGACGTCGATTTATTTGCAAAAGGAGGCCAAAATTAGCTAGCGCGAGTATCCAGTTACCCAGTATGTGTAGCAGGAGTAGCATTTCCACTTCCAGTTGCCAAGAGAATTGTTGAAGGAGGTGCGAGCAACTTCAAAAGGCAAATTGAGGTAGAACGACTTGCACGGAAGTGATCCCAGAGGTTGTGCGAATTATTCTGGAGCTACATTGTGTATTTTTGGCAGGTTGTGCGAGTGCCAGGGAGAAGTGCGGGTGGCTTGGGAGAGGCCAGTTCGATTAGCAGAGGAGACTTTGTGTCTCCAAATTATTTTGCCAATGGAGAGTTTTATTAGCTGGAGCTTTGCCACTATCAAGCAAGCAGATCGTTGCACTCTCAAATTGTTGAAGATTAATAATAATAAAACCCTCATCTGTTGCACTGGTTTTCCCTTCGGAGTTTTTCCAAGGACGATTATCCAAAAATATGGGTGTAAGATTTATTTTGTGTGTGCAATATTTTCTCAGTTCCATTATTTTATTTTCCGCGACATTTTTATTTGTGAAGATTACAGTAGTGGATTGTTCGTTATTTACCGTAAATAAATTTACTGAAGACAAATAAATTGCATAAGTTAGGAGAATAATACCCAGTAACTGCAATCGTGGAAATTTCACACTGCATCCAAGGTCCTCCTACCTTGACCTCAAATTAATTGATTCCATTGCCCAATTGAATAAAAGCATTAGTCTTGTTGTGTTGATTACTCTAAATTTCAATTTTTTCTCTATTTCCTGGTAGCTAGGGTTAGGGTTTGGTCAAAATATGCATTTAATAGCATTTTTGTACCTATTTGTTATTGTCCTTTAAGTAGGAGTTGAATTTATTAATGTTTTAAAAGAAAATTCTATTATTTATTGCATGTTTTACAATCAAATTTAGGGCATCAACGACCAAGATCTAATTGTGATCGATGGCTAAGATCATCTTAGACTTGATCCATGTCACTTTTTGGAAGTCTCTAGAGCATAAGTCGATCTCCTCAATTAATTCTCATTAATTAATCAATTTTCCTAAGTTAGAATTAGGAACTTTTTAATTATTGATCAATTAATTTAATTGAATGGTCTCTAGTTGTTTTCTCCCGAAACCTTTTCTGGGTTTTAGATATCTTGTGTTCCTTGGCCTCTTAGGAACAAATCGAGACTACAACACTTGTGTGATGCTACCAAAACAATCATAAACTAACACTCCCTCTTAACAAGGAAGGTGTTCTCCACTATATCCATGACCTCTCTCTCCTCTACAACTTGTAGCTGGACAAACCATGTTGTTGATGTCTAACATTTGTGATACAACTAGCTTTCACTATCCATCAACCACTGCACAAACTCTGATTCACCTGTAACTAAATCAACTCTGACCTCACACTGTTGTTATTACTCTTGCACTATTGCTACAAATACTACATAGTATGTTTGATCTCTTGATCCCCCTCTGAAATAGAACTAGGAAAGCTCTGCTGGATGGAAACTCCTACATAAAGTCTCACTCTAGCTGGAACTACTCCCATAACCTACAATAGGGCAATTCACATTGCCTTCTCCAATCACCCTTCTTGTAAATGCAACTGGAAGCTTGATCGCAGATCTACTATGCCCCTGAAACTAGCTCTACAACTGTCCCTTGAGTCACTGACTTCAACTAGCTCTGTTATGTCTACTGAGCATCTCACTGTGCTCAATTGTTTGTACGCCTCTCTAGTATCTGATTGCAAATAACTTTGCATTGTCCCTTAAGATCTAATTGTGCCTATTGAACACTGATCCTCCTGCTACTAAATATTGTGTGCCCCTATAGCAAAGCTAATGATCCATGAGGAAACGCCTATCCGGTGATGTGCCTCCTCGGACCCATCCTACAACTCTGAATTACTACACTCCTCCATCTCAAGGTATAGCTGCTATCAATGCAAACTCTTACAACCTGGAGGTTAACTCATCTATCTCTGTAGAAGTTGTTTGCTCCTTCCCCTTCTTGTCCCTCTTTCTGTTACTCGCACTCCCTTAGGAATACGCAAGATCTGCCTCTAGAAATCCTTCTCTAGATAATGTACTGCCTTCAACTTCTCACTGAGACTACTCGCTCTGCCTTCCTGATGTCCTTCTCCAGAAACCGACACATGAACTGCAACCTCTACAACTTGAACTGGCGATTCTAGCAAACTTGCACTGGCAAATAAATTTGCCTGCTTTGGCCTTCTGCAACTGGAAATCATGAATATCCTCCTAGAAACTAGAAATTCTCTGAGAAAATTTGGAATTTTCTCTCATGTGCTTTCCTCTTCCTACCCTGCGCAGATCTACAACTGCAACCCTTGTTGCAAATCTTCTACACCCAGATTTGCTCAACGAATCAACTGATCTACTCTTTGAAATTGCTTCTTGGTAACCACATTGCTTGTTGAAATTCTGCTCTAGGCAAATCGAACTTTTCTTGCACTCTGCCTCTAGAAATCGATTTTCCTGCCCAACAATTCCCACTGCATGGTTGGCCTGTGCAGATCTGAATTGTAATGACCTCCTCCCACATTCAACCACATTTACAAGTTCTCCAGGATAAACTTGAATTGAGTGTCACTATGATATGAACCGACCTCCAAGTTCTAGTTATGGAAGTGGGGCCGACTAATTGACAACTTACATCCATCCCTCACGGACTACAAACCACTTAGGAGCCTGCAAACCACCCTAAGTGATCAATCCCTGAGCTGGAACTCTTTTTCACAAGAGAAACTCCCCAACTGCACCCATAACACTTCATGCATGTAGTTGGGAGGCTATAATCGCACGCATATGCCTGGCTGCCAGTCATTATGACCCAAATTCCTCAATTCAGTGCATGCGGTTGCGAGATCTATGCCACTTTTTCAGACTAACCTCTAGACCACTTCCTAGAACTGTCTGTAACTTTCTAGAATCATGTCAATAAGGATAACAATGTTAAACAAACAGAACTTGAGCCAGATCTTGACCAATACATGCCTAATGCAAGATAGACATTTCATCAAACACATGACAAACATATAAGCTACAAGTCATGAATGCATATCTGATCATAAACTTCTAAACTTCATTTGAGAATCACCAAGAAGGCTCAATTCCCTCTCAAGCTAGTTGCAATAACACTTGTTAGCCCATGCATTCATCAACCATCCAGTAACTTATCAAATCATGAACAAGAGCCATAGCTAGAGCACATCATAAAACCATGCATATAACTAGCATATAACTTAAGTAGAAACCATGACAAATCAGCCATAAGATCACATCATAACTAGTTCATGTGCTCATTAACCACAATAGAGAAAATAGCTTATATTATCATATGCAAAAACCAACCAAGTCAGGGACTTCCACATACAACCCAACCATAGATTCGGCTGAACCAAATCTCTCTTTCAACCAATCACCCTGCGCCCTATTCCAAGCATGAATGTGGGATCTCATGGGATAAATCAAAGCATAACCAAACAAGGACTCCAGAGGTTAAACCACCTCCACCCTCAAGCTACTGTGATCTCACCTAAACTGGTCCCGAGATCACAAAACCAAACCAAGCTTGGATGCCTCAGAATTCCTTCACCATACCTTGAGGAATTTTCCTGTCTCCACACACCTATCAAGGGCTTCTCATAGAAAACCATCTCTACTCCAAACCCTTGGGATTTTCCTAAGACCACCTCACCTAGTTCAAAAACCTTCTAGCAATCCAAAGCTCAACTAAGAATGAATCCCATCACACCATAGCTATCCAGGAAATGGCAAGGCAAGGCTGAAATCACTGTCAAACCAAGCAAAACTCATACCAATGATAGTAAATGGACCAAATAAACAAATGCATGTACCATGCATTCACATCCCAACAAGGAAATCACACATGCAACCTGTTACCTACAAGATCTTCTTGTTGAAGCTATTGATCTAACATTTCTCCTTGCTTTCCTTCGTTTTCCTTTGCTTTCCTTTTCCTTCCTTCTCCAAATCCAAGAAAATGTTAAAATGCTCCAAGAATGCTCCAAGTGTCCAAGGGTGAATGAGAGCCAAAACTAGAACTGACAAAAGTTGTGAATTGTTTCTCTGATGCTTTTTTATCATTGATGTCCCTTTTTTCCTTCATTTTCCTCTAATTTCACTTGCATACAAATTTGTGTCTCTTCACCTTCCTTTTCTCCTATTTTTCTTTATTTTCATAATTAAATGCCAATTTTGTCTCTTTGCTTTTGTCAATTTCCATAGCATTAATAAACCACAAGTGATGCCCACTATGATGTTTGCCCAACATTCAGCTTGGAATACTTGTCCCATGACTTTGGTTTTATTTTGCCTTTTATTATCCTTTATTACATGAAACTTTAATTCGGAGTTGTTACAAACCCATCCCCCTTAGGGGAACATTGTCCTTGGTGTTCTATGACACCTATGACCAGCAAACCACTGAATAAAAAACATACTGCTTATGGAGCTTTATAACATAGCTCGATGCAGTATTTACAATAACAAATTGCTGAAAACATGACAAACATGCAGCTTACTGGAGCTTTATAAACACAGCTCGATGCGGTATTTACAGTGATATACACGTACATACCCATCCACATTTGCTTCAACTAGCAAATAAACATATTGTCCATGCAGCTTTATAATCATAGCTCAAAACAGTATTTCAATAATATACACATATATACATATGCACATTTGCTTCAACCAACAAATAAAAGGATATGATGCCCGCGTCAACGACAAGGGAATCCAGAGGCTCAAACCTCCACCTTAAAAGTAGTACCAAGATTCACCTCCTTCCCAGGAAGTACAAAATCCACTGCCAAAATCAAAGTCTGCCTGTAATGTTTAGCGCCACAATCCTTGTGCTACTTGTTCTCTCAGTGAACAGTTACCAACTCATTATTCCAGGCACACTCACAATGTGCTTCTGATTCCATCTGGCAATGCTAATGACCAAACCATTTATTCCCTGGCCTTCCCTTTTCTACTACACAGTCCCTCGGACAATTCGGCCATCCCTTCCATGCAGTCACTCACCTTCCAAGTTCCCCGGAATCCCCTTCCTTGCTGCACAGTCCCTTGGGTGATCCATCAAGGTTTCCTCGTATTGGAAGGTCCAAAAACCAAGGCATATCCCTGTCTCAAAACCATCATAGCATGTGTTAGAGCCTAGATTTGCCTCAGGCTGAAAAGACAGGGTTCTAGGTCCACATCAAACCACGCTCAGCCTCATAGCTAGCCCTATGAAGACAGGAGAGGGCTCTCTTTGGGTCAATCTCAGCGAAAGATAATCAATGGGGCTGGAGATGACTGATTTAGAAACTGATTTTAGGCTAGGTATTAAGTGCAAAAGATTTGTTTTGAGTTTTTGAGGGTTTTGTGTTGGAAACAGGGAAAGGCAAATTGGGCTCGGGGATGAGGCACAATTTCTGGAGAGTTCTGATTAGGGCAAGGAAGGAAATCGTTTTGATGCTTTAAATTGAGTGAATGGATAGATCAGACTGGTGAGGAGCTAAGGAGAGCAGGAGAGTCTCAAGAATTCTCTTTAAACAGATGAAAACATGGAAATTTAAACAAATTCAAAGGCAAAGCATAACAGTTAATGGATTCCACCTTAATCACTCATTTGTTTAAATTCAGAAGAAAAGACAGGAAAATGATACACATAACACTAATGAACTTACAATTACTTAGAGAAGCACACCATCAAAAACATAAAGCCACATGGATCCCAAACAGTGCTGCAAAACCCTAGTCTTTCCTTAGCTAAAAATGCAAAGGTAGAATGTACAATGATATGCCAAAGCAATCCCAAGTGTCCAACCCTGAAAATGACTTAGGAATTACATAGTATAGACTAGCCCAACCCATTCCCTTGCCTCTAGGGGTCGAGCTCATCATTTTAGGAGTTGTTTCAACCAATTCTAAACAAAGCACTAAAATCTAGGCAATCAAAACAACTTGCCTCTATAAGGTAGGAAACTGATTCATTCATTAAATTTTCACTTTTTAGTGAATGAATCTTCTAGAATAAGTAAATAAGTGCCAAAATTACATCATGTCTATCCAATTACATCAAGATAGATCAAAAATTACATCAAAAAGAAAAACTAGTCAAACTGGCCGAATTTCTGAGTTGGAAGGTGAAAATTGAGCAAAAATCCTCTATGCACCGCGCCAAATCCTCTATGCGGCGCACCACTTTGAGGCTGAGTTTGAGGCATTTCCTGAAGTCCAAATTGAGCCCAAGATAGCTTGTTGGAAAGCCCTACCTGTCTACTTTCCAACCCAAGTGGAATTTCTGAATTTGGATATCATTTGCCCTTCCAAAACTTCAATCTCCCAAGACTGCTTTCTGTGTGTCAAAATCGGGGCAGAGAGGTAATTTTTTGAGTATTTTTGACCTCATGAGGACTCAAAACTTGCCCAAATTTCTTGGCCATGCACCAGAAACCATGATTTTTCATGACAAATCTAGAAATGTAAACTTTTTGTGATTTGGAGCTCCCTAGCAAAAGCGAGCGCCACGTGGCGCGGCGCATAGGAAGGAAAACCCTGTGTTAAGAATTTCTGTGTGTAACACCTTTTTGCAGACCAGTTTTGAGGACCTTCCCGGTGTCCAAATTGGGCGCGGGGTAGCTCATTGGAAAGGTCTTTGAGTCTATTTTCCAACCCAACTTGAATTTTTCAATTTGGAGTAATTTTCCTGGTCAAAAGTCAAATATCCCAAAACTAGTCAAAATGTGCCAAATGAGGCTGCCTCAGGACAGAGCGCTGTTGCAGTCAACTTTTGAAGGTCTTCCTCAACTCCAAATTCAGCTCATGATAGCTCTTTAGAAAGCTATTTGTGTCTAGTTATCATTTGACTCATCAAGCAAGTCATTTGGCCAACCACGCTAGGAGAAAACTTGATTTTCCCAAGGTCACTTCAGAGGTGCATCAATTCTCCCGAGGCAACTGTATTTTTGACATTTCTCTAAAACCATAACAGCTGTGTAAAAACTGAAAGAGGCTTTTCTTCTTGGGTCATTGAAGGACAAAAACCTCTCTCACTTTTTCCAAATTCATCCTTTCTAGCTCAGAAACACAATTTGAAGAAAAACCATCCCTTTTGTGTGATGAATGGCTTGCTCCTTGGAATGACTTCTCGACAAATGATGGAGATCTGATGTTCGATGATATGAAATGACCTCATACCTTTTAATATCCCTTACACCTCCTCTACTCAGATATCTCTGATCCCATAGCCAACCCTAGCTCAGTGGGAGAGGAAATTAGGGTTTGGGAATTGAAAATTTGGGACAGAGAATTTGGGATAAGGGTTTGATAATTTTAGGGAGTAGGGAAGAATGAAATCAAGGAGAAATGGAATAAGGGAGAAGGGAATGATGGAGAAGTGACTTTGGTAGCAAAACAGTGAATTGTGGAAACCACAGGAATTTCTTTTGAGGCACATTGAAGCAGGGTTTGGATTTTTATTTCAATCATTAGCATCCATAAACCACCATCACTCAGCACAAAAATGGATGAAACATCAAGATGTCGACCCTACCTGGCAAATCCACGCAAATAAATGGCAATTTGGAGAAATTTCAAACGTTTTCGGGCTTTGGACTATATGCGCCGCACCGCATACCCAACGCGTCGCATCATCCCAGTGCGCCACGCCTGAGGAAATTTACACTGGGTTTCTCCTCCCAGTGCGCCGCGCCACCTGCTCTATGTGCCGCGCCGACCCGGCTTCATCCAACTTCACCCAATTTCACTCTTACGCACCAAACTTGCTTTGAATAGTTTACTCTTTGCTTCTTGGCATGCAAATGAATTTCTCAAAATGGAAAATCTCTCATATAGCCATGGATTTTGATTTTTCTTTTCTCAAACCCATTTTTGTAATGTTTACACTTTGGCACTTTTTCACAAGTAATACAAACTCTGTCTTTTTGTTTCCTCTTTAATTTTAGCTTGAATGATGAATCTTTCGGTTATTTTTTGCAAGGATAGCTGACATAGAATTTGGCAAAGGCGACCAGGGTTGCGTCTGAAGAATTCAACAACTGAAAAAACTTTTAAGAATTTACAAAAACGAAATGTCGACTTTTCTTCAAAACAGAGTTTTGAAGAAAAGTCATAATCCATCCATATGATGATTTTTTCATAATCCATCCATATGATGATGAAAATCTTTGAATGACAACTTTTTAAGAACCTCCCTCTGGGCTGCTCACTTTATTGGACATTGTGAAGACACAATTTGTGAAACCCTAGAGCTAGTGACTGAAAATAACTCTTGCTGATCAAAAGACACGAAAACTTGATTTTGATGAATAGACCTGAGCCAGCAGTGCAAAGCATGAGGGGTGATGAATGGCCAAACCCTTCTGTCAGATTATGGCATGCCCCTAGTGGATTGCAACTGAGTGAAACGAGCGAGACACCTAAAAATGAAATGCAATAAAAGAGATTTTGATCACTGACTGAGAGATGAAAAGACCGACTCTAACATTGGCTCCAATGGGGATGGTAGCTCCAAGGAGGTGCCAAGAACGACAAATATCTGGAAGAGCTAGACAGTGCCTTCATCCATTGGGCTATGGAGTCGATGACTTAACAAAACCACACAAGATTTGTTAACTCATTTATTGACTGAAAATTTGGACTTCAAAACTAAAATTGAAAACCATAATAAAACTAAACATGACTAAAACATAACTAACAAACCTACTCTAAGTGTTCCTTTCACCCTCGATCAAGTGAAATGGAACAACCAATGCAACCATGTAAGCATCCTAGCTGCTATTTGATTTCTTCCCAAATGCTTTCTGATGCACAGGAAAAGGGAAGAATCGAAAGACAACTCCCATGGAAACTCAGAATCAAGTTCACTGCTGATAAACTTACAAAACATGAATTGACTGGATGACTTCAAGAATACTGTGAAAGGATCTTCATAAACATCGTTATTGATTTCCATTAACACATTACTGCTCTGGTCCAAGTAGTCTTCATAGCTGAATATTAAGATTTTTCTCACATCTACACTGTCTTTCTTTGATGATTGCAGCAAGTTGTTAAAAGGATCCTGAATTTCGTGAATAACCAACTCTGTTGCTGATTCCAAACAGAACAAAAGTCTCCTTTATCGATCTCCTGATATGACTGCAAACTTTGATCTGAGCTTTGTAATGAAAAATCTGTTAAACAAGACAATGAAGGCGACTTTTGAATCAGATTAGTATCAACATTCTTTTCTATCACATGGTTAGCTAATGGAGAAGAACTTTTACAGCACACATCATCCAACACACGAGCAATAGGATCATCAAAACTTTGAGAAGACTGCTGCGATGTATCCATTAAAACGATATGACATCCAACTGGTTGTTCATCTTTTTCTTTAGAGATATTGCTAAGATTCTGCCTTATAAACTGAAATGCTTTGAAACAAAAGGGTACAGAATCCTCTTGCATCATTGAATCATGTATTTCAGCTGCCACACCTTCATCTGTAATCTGACCTTCATCCTCAACGTTAAAACCTAGAGATTGTTGATTTCCTACAGGCTGCCCATTAGAAGATTTACTGTGCAAATTACCCTTCAAAAACTAAAATGATTCAAAATAGAAGGGTAGGGAATCTTCTTCTATCATTTGATCATCTGTGCTAGCTTCCATGTCTTCATTTGCAACTGGACAATCAATGGCATTCGGGGGCTGTAAATCTGGATATGAAATGTCTTGAACAAGGTTTTCATTGCCCTCAAGATGGTACAAATCAAAACTTGTCGACAGTTGATTTCTGATTGCATGAATGTTGTCTTTGGTGAACTGAAACGAAGCAAAACAAAAAGGCAAAGACCCTTCACTTACTTCAAAATTTGCTGCACTTTCCTCGTCACTGTCATAGCTGATATGCATCGGTTGATCACTGTATTCGAGCTGCTGAAAGTGAACTTCTTCCTCCCACAAACTAGCTACTGATTTGTCTGCAAGATTAGCTTCTGTTTGGAGAACATAATTATCATCATCATACTGATCAAACTGAGGCAAATCATCAGTATAAAAGACATCATCAAGCATACATGTCATATCAACAGATCTCTCTTCTCCAAGATGATCTATAAGACAATCATTATCAGATCTATAACAACTGGGATCAGAAAGAAGATGTTTTGGATTAGCAACTTGTTCTTCTTCAATCAGCAAGCCATGGGCTTGAACATTATTCTCATTACTTGTGGTGATCCTCCACATCATCTCTTCTACTGCACTTACTAAAATGTCAAGCTTTACTTCTAAAGATGTCGATTTCTCCGGATCTATGTTTTTCGTCTCTTCTTCTTTCAACCTTGCCCTTCGGATCAGCAGATGAGCCTCTACATTTACTGCACTGTTCTGCATCTCTTCAAGTGTTGCAACATTTCTTTCCCTCAGCTGAAACTCCATTTCCGGATCAAAGGCACCCGGATAGTGCAAGAGAGCAGATCTAGGAGGAGGTCTTATATCAATTGGGATTGAGTAATAAACTTGGTTAAATCTAGCAGAAAATTGTTGTACTGTCTCCCCTGGCAATCTTTTCAGCTGGTTATACTCTTCTATAATCAAGAAAAGGTTCTGACTGATCATCCACCTGTTGAGAAAAACTTGATGAACTGCTAGAAATCTGAAATGCTCGCATTAGGCAAGGTTTTGAACCAACTCTTGACTTTGCCTTGCAAAGAAAGAGCAAAAAGCCTAATACTGACATCTTCTTCATCAACTTCAAAAAGGTCTAGAAAAGTCTCAACATTCTGCACATGTTGCTCAGCGTTGACATTCTTACATTCACCGTCAAACCTCGGCAAGTATAGATCATAGTTTTTGGGGAAAGCATGAAGAACAGAAGGTAAAACAAGAGGTTTATACCTATCTGGGACTATAAAAGGTGTAGGAGTATATACAAGCGCTACGGGATCAGTTTTGGTCTCTTGAGGTTCATCAGTTTTAAGATGGTCATCACAAGATTCAGAAGAAAGGTCTTGATCAAGCTCAAAGGTATGCAAATCTTTGGTATTCACAATCTTCAAAGGGAAAGAATCAACTGCAGGCCGAGGATCTCTTCTCAAATAAAGTATAATTTGCAAAGCATTCTTGACATTTTCGGGAAAAGAGAAGAAATAATTTATAACAAAGAGCAAAATGTCTTGGATGAAATTCCAACTTGAATATCTGATCTGTCCATATTGTCCTTTCATGTTTCTGCTGGTCAGGATCATCCTCCAGTGGAGTCTTTAGATTTGATTTGAAAACTAATTTAGAATCGCCAAGTGAATGATTTCAGCCTTGCCAGTGTCTGATCGTTTTCCACCATCAACCATCAAATCTAACTTGATACATGTACGGGGCAATTTACAAGTCAAGTGTCACGATTACAAGCTAGACCGGAGATTGACTGAAGCAGCGTTTATCTACTTCCGCTAATGCAAAGCAAAAGCGTTTCGAAAGCTTCCTGGCATAACTTCAAGCTCCGTCTGTAGCTTATAAAACAAATGACATCAACAAGCAAATCATTTTCTTCCCCAGTATGGTTGCCACTATGTTAGAGCCTAGATTTGCCTCAGGCTGAAAAGACAAGGTTCTAAGTCCACATCAAACCACGCTCAACCTCGTAGCTAGCCCTACGAGGACAGGAGAGGGCTCTCTCCGGGCCAATCTCAGCGAAAGATAATCAATGGGGTTGGAGATGACTGATTTAGCAACTGATTTTAGGCTAGGTATTAAGTACAAAAGATTTTTTTTGAGTTTTGAGGGTTTTGTGTTGGAAACAGGGAAAGGCAAATTGGGCTAGGGGATGAGGCACAGTTTCTGCAGAGTTTTGATTGAGGCAAGGAAGGCAATCGTTTTGATGCTTTAAATTGAGTGAATGGATAGATCAGACTGGTGAGGAGCTAAGGAGAGCAAGAGAGTCTCAAGAATTCTCCTTAAACAGATGAAAACATGGAATTTTAAACAAATTCAAAGGCAAAGCATAACAGTTAATGGATTCCACCTTAATCACTCATTTGTTCAAATTCAGAAGAAAAGACAGGAAAATGATACACATAACACTAATGAACTTACAATTACTTAGAAAAGCACACCATCAAAAACATAAAGCCACATGGATCCCAAACAGTGTTGCAAAACCCTGGTCTTTCCTTAGCCAAAATGCAGAGGTAGAATGTACAATGATATGCGGCATGCCAAAGCAATCCCAAGTGTCCGACCCTGAAAATGACTTAGAAATTACATAATATAGACTAGCCCAACCCATTCCCTTGCCTCTAGGGGTCGAGCTCATCATTCTAGGAGCTATTTCAACCAATTCTAAACAAAGCACTAAAATCTAGGCAATCAAAACAACTTGCCTCTATAAGGTAGGAAACTGATTCATTCATTAAATTTTCACTTTTTAGTGAATGAATCTTCTAAAACAAGTAAATAAGTGCCAAAATTACATCATGTTTATCCAATTACATCAAGATAGATCAAAAATTACATCAAAAAACAAAACTAGTCAAACTGGCCAAATTTCTGAGCTAGAAGGTGAAAAATTGAGCAAAAATCCACTATGCGCCGCGCCAAATCCTCTATGAGTCGTGCCACTTTGAGGCTGAGTTTGAGGCACTTCCTGAAGTCCAAATTGAGCCCAAGATAGCTTGTTGGAAAGCCCTGCTTGTCTACTTTCCAAACCAAGTGGAATTTCTGAATTTGGATGGCATTTGCCCCTCCAAAACTTTAATCTCCCAAGACTGCTTCCTGTGTGTCAAAATAGGGGCAGTGAGGTCATTTTTTGAATGTTTTTGACCTCCTGAGGACTCAAAACTTGCCCAAATTTCTTGGCCATGCACCAGAAACCATGATTTTTCATAACAAATCCAGAAATGTAAACTTTTTTTGATTTGGAGCTCCCTAGCAAAAGCGAGCGCCACGTGGCGCAGCGCATAGGGAGGAAAACCCTGTGTTAATAATTTCTGTGCATAGCACCTTTTTGCAGACCAGGTTTGAGGACCTTCTCGGTGTCCAAATTGGGCGCAGTGTAGCTCGTTGGAAAGGTCTTTGAGTCTACTTTCCAACCCAACTTGAATTTTTCAATTTAGAGTTCATTTGCCCTATCAAAAGTTAAATCTCCCAAGACTGTTCAAAATGTGCCAAATGAGGCTGCCTCAGGGCAGAGTGCTGTTGCAGTCAACTTTTGAAGGTCTTCCTCAACTCCAAATTGAGCTCATGATAGCTCATTAGAAAGCTATTTGTGTCTAGTTATCATTTGACTCATCAAGCAAGTCATTTGGCCAACCACGCTAGGAGAAAACTTGATTTTCCCAAGGTCACTTCAGAGGTGCATCAATTCTCCCAAGGCAACTGTATTTTTGAAATTTCTCTAAAACCATAATAGCTGTGTAAAAAATGAAAGAGGCTTTTCTTCTTGGATCATTGAAGGACAAAAACCTCTCTCACTTTTTCCAAATTCATCCTTTCTAGCTCAGAAACACAATTTGAAGAAAAACCATCACTTTTGTGTGATGAATGGCTTGCTCCTTGGAATTACTTCTCGACAAATGATGGAGATCTAATGTTCGATGATATGAAATGACCTCATACCTTTTAATATCCCTTACACCCCCTCTACTCAGATATCTCTGATCCCATAGCCAACCCTAGCTCAGTGGGAGAGGAAATTAGGGTTTGGGATTTGAAAATTCGGGACAGAGAATTTGGGATAAGGGTTTGATAATTTTAGGGAGTAGGGAAGAATGAAATCAAGGAGAAATGGAATAAGGGAGAAGGGAATGATGGAGAAGTGACTTTGGTAGCAAAACAGTGAATTGTGGAAACCACAAGAATTTCTTTTGAGGCATGTTGAAGCAGGGTTTGGATTTTTATTTCAATCATTAGCATCCATAAACCACCATCACTCAGCACAAAAATGGATGAAACATCAAGATGTCGACCCTACCTGGCAAATCCACGCAAATAAATGGCAATTTGGAGAAATTTCAAACGTTTTCGGGCTTTGGACTATATGCATCGCGCCGCATACCCAACGCGTCGCGCCGTCCCAGTGCGCCGTGCCTGAGGAAATTTACACTGGGTTTCTCCTCCCAGTGCGCTGCGCTTGAGGAAATTTACACTGGGTTTCTCCTCCCAGTGCGCCGCGCCTCTCCAGTGCGCTGTGCCACCTGCTCTATGCACCGCGCCGACCCGGCTTCATCCAATTTCACCCAATTTCACTCTTACGCACCAAACTTGCTTTGAATAGTTTACTCTTTGCTTCTTGGCATGCAAATGAATTTCTCAAAATGGAAAATCTCTCATATAGCCATGGATTTTGATTTTTCTTTTCTCAAACCCATTTTTGTAATGTTTACACTTTGGCACTTTTTCACAAGTAATACAAACTCTGTCTTTTTGTTTCCTCTTTAATTTTAGCTTGAATGATGAATCTTTCGGTTATTTTTTGCAGGGATAGCTGACATAGAATTTGGCAAAGGCGACCAGGGCTGCGTCTGAAGAATTCAACAACTAAAAAAACTTTTAAAAATTTACAAAAACGAAATGTCGACTTTTCTTCAAAACAGAGTTTTGAAGAAGAGTCATAATCCATCCATATGATGATGAAAATCTTTGAATGACAACTTTTTAAGAACCTCCCTCTGGCCTGCTGGCTTTATTGGACATTGTGAAGACACAATTTGTGAAACCCTAGACCTAGTGACTGAAAATAACTCTTGCTGATCAAAAGACACGAAAACTTGATTTTGATGAACAGACCTGAGCCAGCAGTGCAAAGCATGAGGGGTGATGAATGACCAAACCCTTCCGTCAGATTATGGCATGCCCCTAGCGGAATGCAACTGAGTGGAACGAGTGAGACACCTAAAAATGAAATGCAATAAAAGAGATTTTGATCGCTGACTGAGGGATGAAAAGACCGACTCTAATAGCATGCTCATAGCAATCAATGGACACTATTGGGTACTAGTGTCCCACAATGGCCTTGCTCCTAAAGTGCTTTACCAACACACTATTGCATGTTTCAATTCCCTCTACTGTTGTTGTTAACATTCTGGCAGCCAATTCCAACCACCCAAACCAAGCATTTTCCATGCTTTCCTGTACCAAGCACATAATTCCATTAGACTCAAAAGGAATTGAAATAAATTCAAATCATACCTCATTGATAGCTCACCAATAAGGTACACTTGCAATTCTGTTTACTTCCTGTCACAACAAGTCAAATTAGTTCTTTGATCAAAATATCATGCATAAACATATCACATCTGGTTAGCTCATAACTCAACCATCATAAATCAAAATCATAGATTATGTGCATAATTAAATACTGAAATAAAACATTGATACTTAACTTTCAAATCATTCTTTTCTTTTTTCTTTGTTCTTTGTCCTTCCTGTACACACACTGAATCGGTTGTCAAACCTGGCAAGCACCCAGTGCCTTCTCTTCTCTTCTCGTCTGAAGCAATAAGGGAATCCAGAGACTATATCGCCTCCTCCCTCAATATCAGCAACAAGGGCATCCAGAGACTATACCGCCTCTACCCTCAGTATCAGCAACAAGGGCATCCAGAGGCTATAATGCCTCTACCCTCAATATCAGCAACAAGGGCATCCAGGGACTATACCACCTCTACCCTCAATATCAACAACTCAAGATTGGTTTCTTCCCAAGTTTTCCAGGGCTCTATTTCAACCCACAGCCTCCTGGAATCCTGAGAACCAATCCCTTCACAACACGTACACATACACCTATACCCGGTGTATAACACCACACATATACCTACACCCGGTGTACAACACACACATACACCTACATCCGGTGTATAAAACCACACATACACCTACACCTAGAGTTCAACACAATATATATATATAAATATACACGTACACATAGTACAACATAACGAATACACATGTCACAATACAATGACTACACAATATACACGACACAGTACCACATGTGCACAACACAACATGTACGATATGTATACAATGCAACATGTACACAACAGCAGTATTGCACATCCAGAGACAACATTGTGTCTACCAGGAAACCTTTCCTCTAGTATCTTGCCCATGCCTTAGTGCATGCATCCATAACCCAAGTCTCGGGTTTGTGGCTCTTTCCATTATCCATGCTTGTCCCATCATGTTGTAGATCACGCTACTTTCATTTCATTGATGTATCCTTCAGCATCACCTGCCATAACATAAACATAGGCATAGTTATAAACACATAATATCAAAATCATATCCATATGATATTAACCTCATAGATTTTCTAGGGCTACTCTGCCCACTTGATTCCTTATAAAACCAAGAACCTTTTCATGCCATTCACATGTATCATTCTTCCACAAGAATGATCCCTGACAGCCCTGTCAGACAATGGCATTCATATATATATATATATATATATATATATATAGATATATATAAACATTAGCATAATCATGATCACAACAAGTGTCCATAAGGTCATAAGAGAACATTTATCCGTGCAACGCATGCACAACATTGAGAACTATAGTGCCCAACAAAACCAAGCCATTTGATGCCTCAAATCCATTTACTTTACCTTTCCTATTACCTTTCTCATGACTCTCCTGCCACTGTTTTTTTACCCCAATGGACCATCGGTACCACTCAGCTCTCCTCGAGCTCCATTAACTTTCCTCTTTCCCAAACCAATTCCCAAGACCCTCAAAACATAAAAGGCAATAACAAGAAGGAAAGATAAAGGAAACATAGAAAACCAAACAATACAACCCCACAAGCAAAGTGGCATGTCCATGCACCAATCATAGTCAAAACCAAAAATCAAGCACAAACAAATCATAAAACACCGAAAGCACCAAAACTAGCAACAAACACCATGACTCAACCCCCATGGTTCCCAGTGCTTCCAAGTGAAAGCTCAACCTGAGCCTTCTTCAAGATCTATGGTAGTTTGTTTTGTCGTGCAATTCCCTGCATCATACTTCCATAAATACACAACTATCAGTGCATAAATAAATATAACAATATACCAGTTGCCTTGCCTAGTTGTACCCAACATGTTGCCCTACAAATGAACACCTGCACATATCATCTCTCAAGGGATCCCAACTCCCTTGATGAATCCAGTTGTAACTAAAAACTAGCTACTATTCCTACATCTGATCAACCATTTTCCATGTAGCTTCATTGAGCCCAAAGTGCTTCCACTGCACTTTAACTTGCTCTATTGCTCGGTCCCAAAGCATGAGTTGTTTCCACTGTTGAATGCATTGAGGCTCTGCCTATAACTCTCCCTCTAGTTCGCCCATCCATCTCGATAATGGATGTCTGATGATCTGCCAACCTGTTATTAATTGTTGCATAGATCCAGGGAATGTTCTGTCCTACATCCCCAACTGTTTGCGCCTCCTCAGCGTTGTAGATCTGAGGCCTGCCACGCATCCACTGGGCCACTCTGATATAAAGGGTAATCCTTCCTGCAATGATCTCCACCACAAGTTCAACACTGCAACGGTTCTTTGCCATTGCCTTTACTCTGCTACTCCACAGGATGAACCCATGTCCTCTCTCAATTGTATTAAACTTCTTATACAAAGCCACATTTTCCTTGCCACCTGTATCCTGAGATCATAGAACTCCTTGGCCCTTCTGTCATAATACCCCTCATATCAGTGCTTCTTCCTGAAGAGTCTCTCGAACTCATCCCAAATCAGCTCCTCATCTCTGATGCCTCTGACATGCTTAACACCTTCCCACCAGATGTATGCTTTTCCTTTGACACTGAAGGTAGCTATCTTGGCTTTCATGTTCTTTGAATATTCATGCAATCTGAAAAACTTCTTCATTCCAAGCAACCATACTTTTGCATCTTCTGGTTTCTTCATTTCTCCATCGAATGTAAGAGGCTTGGCTTTCTTGAACTCTTTTGGCAAATACTGTTCTCACTCCTGCTATAAGGATGTTGGCGGTGATGGTGATGATGTCTCTCATAACTGGAGCTAGAATCAAGTCCATAGGTGCTACCCCTCCTGTCAGGTTATCCAAAGATCTGCCACCTCTGATTGTATCATCTTTGTCCATCCTGTGTCTTCTCTGAGACTTGCTACTATAAGCCTCATTTATCTTTTCTTCCTATCGGCCCTCATGACTGATTCCCAGTTGTCCCTACTTTTATAAATTTGAAAAGCTTTGAAGAATCACTACATTAACTTCAGCTTGTTTTTCTTGAGCTCTTGCAAGCCTTTCATGTACCTCAATCAACCTATTATTATCTGCCTTACAACTTCTAATCTCTGCCCTCAGACTCCTTAATGTGTCGGCTAGATCAGGAGAATACTCTTCTCCTTGTTTCACAACTGACCTTTCCCATTCCACTAATTTCACATCAGGCTTGTAAGGGGAGTCATGTGAATTGTAGTGCACTATTCTACTCTTCATCTTTGATCTTCTATTTTCTGCAAACATACCATGTTAGATAAACCAAATAGAAGAAATAATCAAAATCATACCTCAATGTATCTCAAGGGAGGCTACTACATCTGCACAAATCAATCCAGATTAGCACAATACATAATAATATCAAGAACTTAACCCAATGACAATAATCATCATGCATATGACCACAATGCGTATAACAACAAACTACCTATCATGCATGACTAACCAATGCACATGAATATAACTACACTAATCAAATAGCACCTATCATGCATGTAACCACAACAGTAATAAAATGACAAGCATGGATATAATTGTAATGCACATAACAACCATTAACCATCGTGCCTGCATGCCAAACATATAAACCTGTATGACAATCTGCTTTTACTCGAGGTCTAGTGTTGCAACCTTGCTTTGATACCACCTTATAACGACCTCGTCCCACATTTACCCACTTTTACAAGCTCTCCAGGGTAAACATGAGCTCAGTGTCACTAAGATATGACCCGAACTCCAAGTTCCAGTTATGGAAGTGGGGCCAACTAACTAACAACTTACATCCATCCCTCAGGTACTATAGATCACTCAGGAGCCTACAAACCACCCCAGGTGATCAATCCCTGAGCTGGAACTCTTTTGCACAAGAGAAACTCCCCAACTACACCAGTAACACTGCATGCATGTATTTGGGAGCTCTATCTAATTAGAAAAGGTAAAGTATATTAAAAAAGAGTCATGATCAATCTTTCGCCTCTGAGCTTCAAATATGATCAACAATGCTCTGATACCGTGTGATATTTCCTTAAAAAGAGTTATGATCGATCTTTCGCCTCTGAGCTTCAAATATGATCAACAATGCCCTGATACCATGTGATATTTCCTTGAAAACGCAGCAACTGGGATTTATTCTCCTAACTGATTAGCAGTTTAATTGTTTACGGCAATTAACGAATAAATCACACTGCAATTCTTCACAAAATAAATATGATGCGGAAGTAAAATCAGGAACTTAGAAATAGATGCGCACACTTAAAATCAACACAATTATTCTGGACAGAAAAGTCCCCATAAAAACCCAAAGGGAAAACTGGTGCAGTAGATAAGGGTTTATTTTATTATTATGCAATAGAATTTTGACAGTATAATATTTGGATGCCTAACTGGCAATCCTCCAACAAATATCTGGCAAAAATATCTTGGAGAGAATTTTCTCCCTTTAGAAATCAACTTGGCCTCCACTAGCCTTGCTCGCACCCCTCTCAGGTTGCTCACACTGCTAGCCTGAATGTGCACTGCTAGCCCCGGAATCACATGCACTGCCTACAAATTGGCTCCAACTAAGTCGTCTTGCCTCCCTCTGCCTCTAGAAGTGATTCGCTCTACCTCTTGGAAGCTTATCTTGCCTCCAGTAACTAAATCAACCCTCTTCTGGCAACTCACTCAAGGTTTTCTAAGAATTCGAACTAGCTATTGTAGCCCTTTCTAAAGATAATTCAACCGCCTCTCTCCTGCCACTCCGGCACTAGAGAAATGCTAGCAAATCCTCCTCAAGAATTTTTTGTTGCTCACTCTCTCTAATGCTCTCCCTCTGGCTCAAACTCTTCCTTTGTTGAATCTCTACGCACTGGGTAGCTCGATCTGCCTTGCTCACAACTTGTTTCCATCTCCATCCCATAAACTTGCTCTTATAATCTCTCGCTAGAGCATCAACGGCCAAGATCTGATCATGATTGATAGCTAAGATCATCTTAGACTTTATCAATGTGACTTTCTGGAAGTCTCTAAAGCATAAGTTGATCTCCTCAATTAATTCCCATAATTAATCAATTTTCCTAAGTTAGACTTAGGAACTTTTTAATTATTGATCAATTAATTTAATTGAGTGGTCTTTAGGTGTTTTCTCCCAAAAAAAATTCTGGGTTTTGGAGATCCTATGTTCCTAGCCTCGTAGACACAAATCGAGACTACAACATGTGTCTGGCGCTACCAAAACAATCATAAATTAACAAGAGAATGTTGAAGCGATAGCATCAGGGACAGTTATTCTCCCTATGTCAAATATGTTGACTAAGATTAGGGAGAATGGTCTGGCAGAGGACAGTGATTCTTCCTAGGTCAAGTATGTTCACCAAGATTAGGAAGAATGGTCCTAGAGGCCCAAAATTATTGAACCACAGATTTGAGTGGGTGTCTTTTAGCATCATGTTCAGGATTACTCTTCAAATAGGTTGAGTGAGCACATTTAGCATCATGGCCGAGAATTGCTCATGTAGAGTGAGGCCTTTGGATTTGGGAAAAAGGATTACTCAAATGGATTGAGTATGTCCCTAGGAATTCACCATGGGTCAAAGAGATTGACCATGACGATGGTGAACCAGAATTAGTTTGTATACCATGGGTCAGAGGCGCCAACCAGAATTGTGGTGATTAGTTGATGCTAATGATGTACCATGGGTCAGAAGTGCTGACCAAAATCATGGTAACTAGTGGATGTTGTTGATTTACCATGGGTCAGAGTTGTTGACCAAGATTATGGTAATCGAATGATGCTAATGTTGAAGTTGTCTTAACATTTTCTTAGAGAAATTATTCATCAGGAGATCATCAGGATAGTCAGTATGAATACCTCCCTCACTAAGAGGGAGCGTTGAATTTTTGTAGCTATGTTTGATCTTCATAATTGATATTTTAGCCCTCCAAATATATGTAAAACATGTTCTTCACCTCAACTTCAAAAAGAGGGAATTTTGAATTTTCAAATATTGAATTTTTCCCTCCAAGTGTAAGGTCGTCTTCAAGTCGGCCCCAGTGAAGAGTCACACCAATTCGGCCTCCCAGGATCACTATATATATGCCATTCGACTTCTTCCTCTTCACCAATCCGAATCACTTCTATTCAAGCAAAGGAGAAGAGAGATAAGGGAAGATCAAAGTGAAAGAGCAAATCGAATTTTTGCATAGAACAAATCTAGGCAAACCATCTATGAGCAAACCGAAATTCCCTGATGCAGCAGCGGACTGATTTCTGAGGCAAGTGGTCAATATTTCAGGAGGCCAATATTTCAAGAGGCTAAATTTTTCTTTGGTTGACTAGGTTTGACCTCATTATATTTGTGCTCAGTTTGACTTTGTTTTTGACTAGAAGTTCAAATTGTAACTCTTGTTGAATTGAATGATTTCTTTAAGAAAAACGTTGTTTGGTTTTTCGGATTTCCCCCGTGTGGGTTTCCTCTGGGTAATATTTGTGTTTCTTGTTTGGTTATCTCTTTATGATACTACTGTCAATATCACTATATATATGCCATTTGACTTCCTCCTCTTCGCCAATCCGAATCACTTCTGTTCAAGCAAAGGAGAAGAGAGATAAGGGAAGATCAAAGTGAAAGAGAAAATCGAATTTCTGCGTAGAACAAATCTGGGCAGACCATCTCTGAACAAACCGAAATTCCCTGATGCAGCAGCAGACTGATTTCTGAGGCAGGTGATCGAGATTTCAGGAGGCCAAGATTTCAAGAGGCCAAATTTGTCTCTGGTTGACCAGGTTTGACCTAGGCATATTTGTGGTCAGTTTGACTTTGTGTTTGACTGGAAGTTCAGATTGTATCTCTTGTTGAATTGAATGATTTCTCTAAGAAAAAGGTTGTTTGGTTTTTCGGATTTCCCCCATGTGGATTTTCTCAGGGTAAATATTTGTTTTTCTTGTTTGGTTGTCTCTTTATGATCCTACTGTCATAAATGATTCTACTGTTGATGTCTTCTGTATAATTGCTTAATGATGAATGAGAATATGAAAAGGATTAAATCATTAAAATTAATTATCAGTTTAGAATACCTATGAAAAATCAACACAGCAAGCACCACCTAGAGGAGATAGGAGATATAGTCCCTCCTAGCAATGTGAAAACACTTTTGGAATAACCCCAAAAGCTAACATGCAAGATGGGAATTTCCAGGTGATAACAATGTCTATATCATAACATTTGGAATAGGGATCACTAAGAATGGAAATATGTAAAGAAGATTGGAAAGCAAAAAGAGATTCTTTGTTTCACAATTGCATAATAGAATGGAAATATTTTCATAAAAGAGAAAGAAGGAAAAGGGAATATTCATACTATGAGTCTCTCGTTTAAGGACTGGAAGACAGTAGTTGTGTGGTTGTAGTCCACCCTGAAATAAAGCATTTCTATTCAAAAGAAGATGTTGTGGTGTCACCGTTGCAGCCACAAACCCTGATGAAAAAGAACAAGCAAAAAAAAATATCTTATCACATGTTTTGAACCCAAAACTAAACCATGAACACTTGATGTTCCAACAATTCAGATGGAAAGAAAGATTAATAGAGGTAAGCATGTGATACATTCCAAAAGTCCCACAGTTTAACTTTAAAAAGAAAATGAAAGACAGTTCTGAGTTATTACCTTCCATGCATGATTCAACAAACTTTACAGCATCGATTGTAGTGATATGCTCCATTATAATTTTAAGACGCGGTAGTTTATCAACCAATGGTTTTAATATAGTATCAATGAAGGCCTTTTCACGATCAAAGACATCAACATTATGATCAGATACCTCTCCATGAACCTACAAAGAAACACAGTAGAAGCACACTTGGCATTTATCACTGTGCATTTGTCAAGACCGAGGAAAGCAATTCAAAATCACAATGTAGTTTAGTAAATATTTATTGTCCTTAAAACAATACTAGGACAAAGTTAGGTGCATTTCAAATATTTGGTCTGGAACTGAAATCTGAACATAAGATATTTCACATCAAAATAAATCTTGTTTTTCTGGATCCAAGTGTGGTTTTTTTAAATCTTGGAGATGGTATCAAAAATGGTCCAATATCATCTTAATGCTTTAAAATTTACCAGCAAAGGCAGTCCATATTCCATCATTTCTTGAAGGACAGGCATGCATTTTCCAAATAGATCTGTCACACCATCCTCTGAATTTGTAGTAGCTCCTGCTGGATACAACTTCACACCAAAAATTGCTCCACTTTCCTCTGCCACAATAAAATTATGCAACAGCATCCACATCAGAATAATAACTTCGAAATTTGACATAAATATCTAGTAATGTGTCCACTCAAACTTTGTCAATCATAATTGTGAGTGAAATCACATATATAACTTCAATAGTTTCTTCCAAATCTAATCCACAAATACACTTACATATGAAAACCTTGTTATACATTAATCTTCCAGAGCCATATTCATTTTCTATGTTCAGACAATATCAGTATAACTTTTAGTACAATAATTACATGGAGAAGTAAGTATTTGTTATCAATGAAGTATGAAAATATGAAAATAAGAACTCTTAATAGGGACTTACTAGCAAGCTTTATTTCATTGGGGCTCGTTTTATCTGTCAGGTATAGAGTCATCAGAGGAGTAAAATTGCTGTTTGATGGTAAAGCATTATTTATCCTTTCCCGATATGCAATGGCAGCAGCAACAGTGGTGATTGGAGGCTTCAAATTTGGCATTATAATAGCCCGTCTAAATGTTGTTGCACTACAAATTGCATGCATAGCAATAAATCATGACACGAACATAAAATGTATCAAGTCATATCATGAGATTAATTTGAACCAGAATATCAATTTCAGTACATATCATTTTATCACATAATTGCAACAAGGTTCTAAACTAAAATATATCAGAACAATTAAATTATTAAATATTTCAGCAATGTAAGAAGACTTAAACTGCCATATCTGAACTGTTACTCCTTACCTGTGAACAACAACTGATTCAAGGAGATGCCCATCCCGAAGGTGAAGATGCCAGTCATCTGGTTGTGTTATTGTAAACTCAAATTTCCTAACTTCAGTCTCTTCCCCTCCCATTTCCATACCTCCAAGTTTACTTTTAACAGATATGACTCCTCTTGATCCCTAAAATAGATGTCAAGAAGTTAAATCCACAAAAAAACTTAAAGAACAAGGAATAATTCTACCTCAAATTTGTTTGTTTCAAATTCTTCACAAAGATCAATTTGCACATTACAATGGAATATCAGTAAAACAAAGGTAATATTAATTGGTAGAAGAGATCAAGAGAAATCTATTCTGATGGCCACACGACAGACAATCCTCTTCTTTTAAGTATTTGGGCTTGGAAGCTCTATCTAATTAGAAAAGGGAAAGTATATTGAAAAAGAGTTATAGGTGAAATTAAAGTCCTATATTCTCTTCAAAAAAGGCGTAAGAAGATGGACTTCAGGGACTGGAAAATAAGAAAGTTTCAATTTAGAACTTTGGTGCAGCTAGAAAATTTATACAGAAGCCCAGTTTGGGGTCAGATCTTTCTCAAGAGGTTGGAAGAAAATTGAATCTATAAAAAATCATTTTCTTATAGAAGATCTCAAAGTGAGATCACAGACCCCCTACCCAATTCTTTTGGCAGATACAAGTATGCTTCATTTAGAAGCATAAACACTTTGTCACAGAATAGGAAAAAGACATCACAGGGGATAAAACCATCTCCCATATCAGAATTTGAGGACAACAAAAGCCAAATGCTGGTATAAGATATGTACAGATTGGCTCAAACAATTGGAATCGATATGAAAGATTTACCAGGATGGGACAACCTGAACCATTGAAAGGGTGTTTATGCCAATTTCTTGCGGCCAGACTATGTGCATTTGTGCTCAAGGCTGACCCATGTTTTTATAAATGAAAACCAACATTTATACATGTGCAGGGGGCACTTTTACAATGACTGTTTTGTAGTTCTTTACATCAGGAAGGGTATGCCTAACTGGATAGGAATATTCGCGTTAACTGTTATCATGACACTTTTATTTGCTTGTGACACTTAAGTGACTTGTACCAAATATGTTACAAATCAGTGCCTAATGCAGTTTATAAGCTCAAGTACCATGGAGGATATGCCAATTGAACATTAGACATAGACATCAACTTCCAGTCTGACCATTGGAAGTACTGCACACCCCTCCCTTCATGAAGCATGCAGCTGCAGTAGACATCCCTTGTGAGCCACACAGCTATTGTTGGAGAGTAATTCATGCTGATTCTGTGACTCATTATATGACATGGTCACTTCAGAGGCCTTTTGGTCATGGGACACCCATATCAATGGACCAATCCCATTCAATTTGAAGATCCTTATCCAATCTTAGTGTGAGTACGGTCACCTAGGTGACTTAAACTCCATTTTGGCTCCAATAAATCTATAATCTGAGGTCTCCTCTCTCCATTTCAACAAGTTCAATTTGTGTAATGTTAAGCTGCTCCTCCTTCCATTTCAACAAGTTTAATTTGTCTAATATTAAGCTGCAAGTTTTTTTTCCAAGGATCATAAAGCCCACTTTGCTTCTATACTTTCTTTGAGCCTCGTTGTGATTATGCTACCCAATTTCTCCCCCATCTGTGTGAAAATTTCTAACTCGAAATTCTACTGTAGCAACTGATTTATTTCACCTACTTATTCTTCACAATAAGTTATTTATGCAATCCCTTCAACAAACATTAAAATAAATTCTACTGCAGTTATCACATAATTACACAGAGAAAATAACAGTGATATACATGCACAAGAACCAATCACATCAACACAGTTGTTTTTGGACAATTGTCCCCAGAAAAACCCAATGTGGGAAAACTGGTGCAGCAGATGAGGGTTTTATTAATCTTCAGCAACAATTGTTGTACAAGGAATGGTTTTACAAATAAAGTAAGAGAAAACACCTGAGACTTTCCCCTGGAAATTTTCTGACACCCTGGAGACCCTTCTCCCACTTCTGCGTCACTCAGCGTGGTTCTGTATCCCTCTGAGTCAGTCTGCATGAGGGCTTCATCTCCCCTGGACTGTGTCTTCCTCTTTGTTGTCTCTCAATGCCCTTGCGTCACCTCCTCCTTAGTCATTGACTATTGTTGATGCCCTCCTCTTCCTCCACCTTGCAACTCTCCCTCTGAAATCGATCTCCTTCTCTTTGAGAATCAATTTTCCTTAGGATACTGAGTATCTTCCAGTGTGTCTCCAAATGATCCTCAAGTCTTCTCTTATACTTTTCCTGTTGATGAATCAACAGCCGAGATTAAGTCTCTAATCAATAGCTAAGATTAAAACAGACTTGATCCTTGTCTCTTAGAAGCTTCTCACCCTTATCTTTATTAATACCCATTAATAGTTTTATTTTCCTAAGTTTAGACTTAGGAACCCATTAAAAATATTAATTATTTTAATAACTCCTCATCCAAGTGGAATTTCTCCAAACAATTTATGGGTCTTGGAGATCTCAGCCTCTCCACCAAATTTCATGTGCCTTAGCCTCTCCACCAAATTTCAAGGCTAGAGCACATCCGATGCTACCCAAAATCAACACTCCCTCCTAGCGAGGAATGTGCTCTAGCAATGCTTCACCATAGAAGCATCACACGAATCCTCTGCATCGGTCCTCTGTGCTGATGCTTGGCCTGTTTCCCCACATCCACTACACTGCTGCTTCCTATACCGTTTCCCATGACACTGCCACTGCCACTGCTACATCTGTACTGTAGCTCCCTCTCAACATGCTGCATCATGTTTCCCATAGCACTACCACTGCTAATTGTTTCACTGCAACTCTCGATACTTATCCATTTTTGCTACTGAAATGGATTCTTCACCATCCTCATCTTCTCCCTGAAAAAAACAAACTTTGTTCTTCCTAGAGCCTTGGTGAGGATCTCTGCCACCTGTTCTCCTGTAGGAGTGTACCTCAACTGTACTGCCCCTCGTTGAACACAGTCTCTGACAAAGTGACACCTGATATCAATGTGCTTCGGCCGATCATGAAATACTAGATTCTCAGAGAGCTTGATGCAGCTCTGATTATCACACAAAATCCTAGTTGCTTCCATCCTCCTCTTGAATAGATTCACAAGCAATTTCCTAAGCCATATGGCTTCGCACAAAGTTGTGCTAGCTGCCATTTATTCTGCTTCAGCTGAGCTCAGAGCCATAGATTTATGTTTCTACTGCACCAGGAGATCATTCCTCATCCAATGTTGAAACAGTACCCAGTTGTACTTTTCCAATCTACTGAACTTCCAGCCCAATCTGCGTCAATGAACCCACTCAGCCTGATGTCATTTCCTTGGGTGTACAATAGTCCATGCTCGACTGTTCCTTGTATATACCTGAAAACATGTTTGGCTGCTTCCTAGTGCGCCCTCTTGGGTTCCACCATGAACTGACTGAGGGTGTTGACAGCGTAACAAATGTTTGGCCTAGTATTCACTAGATACATCAAGGACCCTATAAGCTGCCTGTACAAGGTGGCATCAACGTCTTTATCTTTTGATGCATCAATCTTCTTCCAGTTGGTGATCATTGGAGTAGCCATAAGTATACAGTCCTGCATCCTGAATCTCTTCAAGATCTTTGTAGCATATCTCCCTTGTCCAAGGAAGATCTCACCCTTCTGCTGCCAAACTTCCAACCCCAGGAAATAATGCGTCTGTGCCAAATCCTTCATGTCGAATTTTGTGGCTAGGTTCTTCTTGCAGTCTTTGATTAGCCTAGATGATCCTATTAGGAAAATATCATCCACATATAACACCAGGATTGGAGGCTCATTCTCTATGACAAGATAGTAGAGATTAGGATCTATGTCACTGTTGACGAACCCCATCTTCTGCAAGTAACCATCAATTCGACCGTACCATGCTCTAGGTGCCTGTTTAAGCCCATACAAGGTTTTCTTTAATCTGCATACATTAGATTTATTCTCATGTGTCTCAGAACCCTCTGGTTGTTCAATTTATACTTCTTCTTCTATCACCCCATTTAAGAACGTCGTTTTCACATCCATCTGGTGAATCTCCCACCCCATCTGTGCTGCAAGGGATATCACAGTTCTAATAGAAGTATACTTGGCTACTGGGGCAAAGATTTCTTCGTAGTCTATCTTCCTTCTGTGCATACCCCTTAGCCACAAACCTGCCTTTGTATTTCTCCACACTACCATCTGCAGCATATTTGACTTTGTAGATCCATCTCAAACCTACCACTGACCTGTCCTGAGGCCTTGGTACCACCTCCCAGACATCATTGCCCACTATAGAACTATATTCCTCCACCATAGCATCTACCCATACTTGATGCTGAACGGCCTCCTAAAAACTAGAGGGTTCCCCAACCTGAGCTACTAGAGACTAGTATCTATCTGGCTGTCTTCGCTCCCTTTTATCATTCTTGGGTGCACCAACGAAGTCCTCTACATCTCGTAGAATCTGTCAGAGTTCCCGACTCGTTCTTCCACTGGTAGTGGCTACATCTATCAGCTCTTCCTCTTCTTGAGATTCCTCCTATTATGAAGCTTTGCCTTTAGGAGAATTGTTGGTACTAGTTTATGTTGATCAAAGTGGTTGGACCAATGGATCGTCATTTGACTGCTCCTCGGAAGGCATTTCTCGGGATTTCCTGAAAGCTCTATCCTCCATGAACTTTACATCCCGCCGAACTACTACCTTCCTACTCCCGAAAGATAGACTCTATATGCCTTAGCATTCTCGCTATATCGCACAACATATCCTTTGTTAGCAGTCTGATCTAATTTCTTTCTCTTTTCTTCGAGTATACAACAATACGCCAAACTCCCAAATATCCTGAAATGACTGACTTCAGGTGTCTTCCCAGTGAAGACCCTTCCCGGAGTGATTTTTCCCAACGCCCTATGTGGAGTCTTGTTCTGGATATAAATTGCCATGCTGCATGCTTCTACCCATAGGAATTTGGGCATATCCTAATCATACAGCACTGCCCTAGCTGCTTCCACAATAGTTTTGTTTTTCCTTTCTGCTACTCCATTCTGCTCCAAATTGTAGGGAGTTGTCCACTCTCTTCTGATGTCTTCCCTAGCGGAAAAATCGGTGAAGTCCTTGTCAACATACTCTCCACCATTGTCTGAGCACAGCACTTTTATCTTCTTTCCTGTTAGATTCTCTACTAGAGCCTTGAACTCTTTGAATCAACAAGAAACTTCATCCTTGGTTTTCAGAAAGTAGATCCCAGTCTTCCCGGAATGGTCTTCGATGAAGGTGACAAAGTATTTGACACCACTAAGAGCTTTTGTGGACATAGGTCTGCAGATGTCTGAGTGTATCAATCCTAGAACACTCTGAGCTCTATTGTTACTTCTGGAAAACGCTTCTTTGGCATACTTGCCTAGAGCACACCCTCTGCATACATCATCTCATTTAGTACTTAATTTTGGAACTCCTAATACTGTTTTTGTTAAATTATGGTATGTTCTATGCTTAAGAGCAATTTACTTCAAATCTTCTTATTAGCCCAATATCAATTTCCATAATTGCAATCACATTAACTTGATAGTAAAATGCAGATAGAACATAAATGTAAATAGTAGAAGACAAGCCAAAACAAGAGACACAAGATGTGACACCAGCCAGGGACAAACCCCAATGCGGGGAAACCCTTTGATCAATTTTTCTATATTCTTCAATAATTCAGCAAAGAGAGAGAGAGATAGTACAATTTCACAAATCTGTGATTTTAAAACAGCAGCAATAAAACATGTCAAAATTGGATGATCGTTAGATCAATCCTACACCTCTCAATGAGAGGAATCCAAGAAAAATATTAGCTGCCATAAACGAGGTGACCCACATGGAGTTTGGCCTAGTTGCCAATTTTAACACTCCCTCTCAACTAGGGAGGACTCCATCTGCTAATCCATTTGTCTGTTGGTACTATCTCTGCCATCAAATGCACTGCCCTGCACTGCTCTGCTCTTCTCTACTCTGCTAAACTATGAAGAAGAAGAAATGATCGAGAATGTATCATACCATCCTCTAATGACCCGAAGTTAGTCCCAGATAAAAGAGAGTGTCTAATAGCACTCTTACTGATCCGAAATCAATTCCAAATAAAGAGAGTGTCTCATACCACTCTTACTGACCTGAATTCAGTTCCAAAAGAGAGTGAGTTATGTCACTCTTACTGACCTTTAGTCAGTTCCAATTGATCCCAGATCAATGTCATCCTAACATAAGGAGTACGGTAGATACACGATGCATCCATCGGTACTACTATGGTCTCTATCCTCATTTCCCTACTCATTGGCCAAATGAGAGGTACTTCCCATGAGTCCCAGACTGCATGGGTAGGATGTCTCGGCAAGAGAAGGATGAACCACTCATCTTGCCTACATGTCACCATGGGGTATCACAAGGGAGGGTTGAACCATTCACCCTGTACATAGCACACCACTAGGGGAGGGTGAGTCACCCTATGGTCACTCGTCGCTCCAAGAAGTACGCCAAGCCCCCGGAGCTCCTAGAGCTCAATGTATGCATCATACAGGACCCTCATAAGAGGGTCTCTCCACGACTCCTAGCTGTTCTCGAAAAGTCAAGAATTTGACCTTTCCCAGGGGCTTCGACAGAATGTCGGCGACCTACTCATCAGTCCTAATATGATGGAGCCTTATTGCTCCTCATTGTACCATATCCAAGATAAAGTGGTACTTGATATCGATGTGCTTAGAGCGATCATGAAATATGGGATTCTCTGATAAACGAATCCCACTCTGGTTGTCGCAAAGGATCACAGTAGTATCCAGCGTATGAACAAACATCTCAGTAAGGAGATTCCGCAACCAAACAGCTTCACAGGAGGCCATACTTGCAGTAATGTACTCGGCCTTAGCGGTGCTTAAAGCCACCGACTTCTGCTTCTTGCTCATCCAGGAAATTGAACCAAAACCCAAAGAGAAACAGCACCCAGAAGTGCTCTTTCGGTCCACCACACTACCTGCCCAATCAGCATCGAAATAACCATGCAGCCTCACATCTCCAGCAGTGTATCTCAGTCCATGCGTGATTGTGCCCTGAAGATATCTCAAAAGATTCTTGGCACCAATCCAATGTGAGTGATGAGGCTCAACCATATATTGGCTCAACATGTTGACTGCAAAACATGTATCCGGACAGGAGTTCACCAAGAACATCAATGCTCCTATGCATTGACTATACTCATAAGCATTTCCCAAAACAGGTTCGGCAGCCCTACCGCATAACTTCTTGAAGTTAAGCTCCATCGGGGTAGTCACGGGCTTGCAGTCCACCAAACCAAATCTCTCCAATATCTTCAAACGTATTTTCCTTGAGATAGGAAAAGTTTTCCTAGCTTTTGCCAAACCTCCAACCCTAGGAAATAGTGCATCAGTCCTAGGTCCTTCATCTCAAATTCGGAAGTCAACTCCCTCTTACATTTGTGAATGAGAGGTTCTACACCTGTCAGATTGAGGTCGTCAACATACAGCATCAATATGAGAGGCTTATCATCTTCAACCTTAAAGTATAGGTTCAGATCGGCTTCACTCCTAGTGAATCCCAGCTTCATCAGATAACTATCGATCCTCTCATACCAAGCTCGGGGTGCTTGCTTCAGCCCATAGAGGGCTTTCTTCAACCTGCATACATGAGATTCCCGATTATGAATCTCAAACCCCTCGGGTTGTTCCACGTAGACTTCCTCTTTAATCGAACCATGCAACAACGTGGTCTTGACATCCATCTGATGTAGGTTCCATCCTTGTGAAGCAGCAAGGGCTATGATCGAGCGGATGGTGGTGTATCAGGCAACAGGTGCAAATATCTTATCATAATCCACACCTTCCTTTTGAGAGAAGCCTCGAGCAACAAAGCGAGCCTTGTCCTTTTGAGCACTCCCATCAACTCCATGCTTGATTTTGTAAAGCCATTTCGAGGTGACAATTGTTTTGTCCTGGGGTCTGGGGACCCCATCCCAGACATCCTTCATGATGGACTCGTATTCTTCATTCATAGCATCCTTCCATACTTGATGCTTCATGGCTTCTTCGAACGACGTAGGCTTGTTTTGAATGATGGTGCTCATAATGGTCAAGTATCCCTGATACCTGGTCAGCTTCTTGCTTTCACGGAAAGTCCCTCTAGGTGTAATATGTCTCTCAGCATCTTCAAGAGTCTCCTTAAGCCATGAAGGCTCTTGTGAAGGGGGATCAATAGGATCCATAGGTTCTTCAACATCGGGCATCGATTCATCTTCCTTCTCTTCCGACTTTCTGGTGTCAGCTTCTTTATCTTTCCTTAGAATAGGAAGATTGTCAACTTTGCTAAGAGCCATATCTTCGTCAAAGGTGACATCATGACTTCTTTTGAATTCCCTTTGACCAACCACATAGATTCTATAGCCCTTAGAATTTTCGCTATAGCCCACAAAGATTCCCTTCTTTCCAGATGCACCCAATTTGCTCCTTTTCTCTTTCGGCACATGAAAATATACGAGACTTCCAAAAATTCTAAAATGAGAGACATCAAGTTTCTTACCAGTGAACATTTCTTTGGGAGTCTTGGAATCCAATGCTTAATGAGGGCATCGGTGAACATATACGGCGGTGTTCGCAGCTTCGGCCCATAAAAACTTTGGAAAGCCTTTGATCATGGAGCATGGAATGAACAACTTCCATAATCGTACGGTTCTTCCTTTCAACCACGCCACTATGCTCAGGAGTGTATGGTGTTGTGGTCTCCCTCTTAATGCCAACTTCTTTGCAAAAGTCATGGAACTCATTGGATTCATACTCGGTCCCATTATCAGTCCTTAAAATCTTGATTCTCTTCTCGGTTTGATTCTCGATCAAGGCTTTGAAGTGACGAAACCAGGAGAACACTTCATCCTTCTTTTTCAAGAATTATATCCAAGTCTTGCGAGAATAATCATCTGTAAAAGTGAGATAATATAGATATCCTCCCAAAGAGTTCACGGGCATCATACCAGATATGTCGGAGTGAACCAACTGCAAAATGTCAGAGGTCTTGCTATGGCTTGAGGGGAATGGTCCCCTTTTAAGCTTCCCTTCGGCACACCCCGGACATACACCTTCATGCTCTACTTTGAACTCGGGCATCCCTATCACCATCTGTCTCACATCAGGTAGAGCCTTATAACGAAGGTGGGCAAATCTCCAGAGCCATAGTTCAGACTGTAGAGATGTGTCACAAGACATGACTCCCAACAGACTTCCTCCAACTTGATATAAAGAGTCAACCCGGAACCCAAGAGTGAAAGCATCGATGAATGCTACCTTGTAGCCTTTGTCTTCCATTACCGAAATGGACACCAAGTTCTTCTTAAGATTAGGTACATATAAGACTTCTTGCAAATGGATTGTGTTACCCTGATTTAATTGAAGAGTAACATTCCCTACACCCTTTGCGGGATAGGTGGAATTGTCTCCAAGAATAATCTCCAATTTTGTCTCCTTCTCTATCAGATTAGACAAAGCTTCCTTGTAACCAGTGAAGTGCCTTGAGGCACCACTACCAATAAGCCAATTTCCCAATGAGTCTAGAGGAGAGGTAGTGGAGAGGGCCGATATCAGCTAATATTCATCTTGCTTATTGTTAACAACATTTGATTCATACCTGGAGTTCCTTGCTTTCTTGGAGGGTTGACCACTTCCTTGATTTCCTGCATTCCTCTTTCCTTTGCCATTGAACCTGCCATTTCTTTGATTGTGGTTGGAGTTGCCCCTGGAGTGATTTTGATCATCGTCATGTGATGTGTCCTTTCTATTTGGACACTCCCTCGCATAGTGGCCAAATTTATTGCAAACAAAGCATCTTCCCTTCCTTCCACCCTTTGATCTGGGCTTTCCTTTGAAATGACCTTTAGACCCAGAATTATTTCTCCTTTTGGCATGAGAGGAGAAAGCAGTGGGGTTGCCTTTGCTTGAAGGCATTTCTTGCTCCACCATCCTTGTCTCTTGAATGCATCTCGCCATCAATTCTTCAAATACCGGAATTCGATCATTGTTGAGAAGAGTGGTTCTAAATATATACCATTCAGATGGGAGCCCTCCAAGGGTAGTGATAGTTAGGTCCCTGTCAGGAATGACTTCTCCAATTGATAGGAGATCATTCTTGATCCCAGTGATCCTTAAGAAGTAGGATTGAATATCCTCGTCCTTGCCCTTCTTAATATCCTTCAACTTACTTTTGAGGAACAAAACTTGATTTGCATCACTAACTTTAAACAAGCTTACCAGTCTATCATAGATCTCCTTGGAGGTGTTCAACTCGGAAATGTAGGCCACCAGACGCTTGTCAATGGAGTCTCGGATGATCTTCTTCGCTTTGACTTCACCCTTGGCGTACTTGTTCTTTGTAGCAGCCGGTGCATTTCATGGAGGCTCCGTAATTTTGCCCCTCACATAGTTCAACACTTCTTGCTCTTCCAATGTTAATCAAGAGACATCTTCCATCCGTGATAGTCAAACTTCTCACGGAGCTTGTCTTCGGCTGGGGAGTGTGATGAGGAACCCATGACACCTTTTTGACCTTTCCAACTGTCTTCGGTGATTGCTCTTTCACCCTTGCTTGGGCTTTGTCTTCACCTCAGCTCTGATGCCATGTTAAATTATGGTATGTTCTATGCTAAAGAGCAATTTACTTCAAATCTTCTTATTAGCCCAATATCAATTTCCAAAATTGCAATCACATTAACTTGATAGTAAAATGCAGATAGAACATAAATGTAAACAGTAGAAGACAAGCCAAAACAAGAGATACAAGATGTGGCAACAGCCAGGGACAAACCCCAACGCGGGGAAACCCTTTGATCAATTCTTCTATATTCTTCAATAATTCAGCAAAGGAGATAGTACAATTTCACAAATCTGTGATTTTACAACAGCAGCAATAAAACCCTAACCAGCAAAGTCAAAGTTGGTCAAACAGCTCACAAATGACCTCAAGTCAACCTTGGTCAACTCGGCCTCCAACAGCGATGATAAGCAGCCCAAAACAGTCCACGAAATATGGTCAAAGAGCAATCAACGCATTTGCAGCTTTGCGGTCATCCCTAACTAGTCAACGGTAGTCAAATCCATGGTCAAATCATGTCAACGTCTTGCTATCCAGAACTGTGGCTTGCTTGGTAGAGGCTCCCCACACTAATCCGCAGTCAAACTGACCTCCTTACTGGTCAACGCAGTCAAACCCATCCTGTTGCTCCTTGGTCAATCTAAGTCAACTCTGCTGCAATAGTCTTGTGTCTTCCTTCTTCCCACGTGAGAGAGAGTTACTCCTCCTACGCATACCCAAACAAGCTAGGTGAGAGAAGAGATGAGAAGATGAGATGAGTAGTACAATGCCATAAGGTCTCCTTTTATATGCCATGTTGAGGATGAACTGGGGGTGTGAAACACTGTTTTGCTTGCTGGACGACCTCAACAAATTGTCAAGAAATACAAAGAAATTCATATCTCCATGAATACATGTCGGAATCAGATGATCGTTAGATCAATCCTACACCTCTCGATGAGAGGAATCCAAGAAAAATATCAACTACCATAAATGAGGTGACCCACATGGATTTTGGCCGTAGTTACCAATTTTAATAGTTTTTTTGAGAATTCTCAGAGCTCCATGGTGTAAGTGTCCCATCCTCCTGTGCCATAGTTCATTCAAATCTTTATCTCCATTGTTTCCTATCAGTGTCATTGGAGATTCTAGCTATAATCTATACAACCTGTTACTTTTGATTCCAATCTGGCCCTTCCTTTTCCAACTTGGGTGTTTGACATATACTTTCTCCTTAATGAAGAAAACGTCATAGCCCTTGTTTTGAAGTTGAGATACAGACAGTAAGTTCATCCCCAATCTTGGCACATGCAACACATTGGTTGCTCGAAGCCGCTCTCCTGCTTCGGTTTGAAAGACTACAGTACCTCTTCCTATGAGGGTACACTTTGCCTTATTTCCCATGGTGATCTGAAAATTCATCCTTTCTTCCTGATAATTTGAAAAACATTCTCGAATTCCTGTCATATGCCAGGAAGCTCCACCATCTATATACAAAACCTCAGAGGAGGCAGAGCTTTCTAGGCAAGCAACTTCTTCTTCTAGTCTGGAAGATAACATAGAATAATCGTGATCCATGTCCCTCATGCTTTCTTATGGAAATCTACGTGAGTCCCTTTGAATTGATGCCTCTGCGTCATGCTCCTGACCCATAGTCAGTTCTTCTCTCCTATTGTCGGATCTCTGCTCTGGTACCATGTGAAAATTTCTAAACCGAAATTCTACTACAGCAACTAATTTATTTCACCTACTTATTCTTTGCAATAAGTTATTTACGAAATCCCTTCAGCAAACATTAAAATAAATTATGTTGCAGTTATTGTTGATTTGGGGTAGCATTGGATGTGCTCTAGCCATGAAAATTGGGGGAGAGGCTAAAGCGCATGAGATCTCCAAGACCCAGAAATGGTTTGGGCAGATTCTACCCGGTTAAGGAGATATTAAAATAATTAATATTTTTAATGGAGTTCCTAAGTCTAAACTTCGGAAAAATAAAATATTAATGGGTATTGATATAAAACTGGGTTAGAAGGTTCTAGAGGACATGAATCAAGTCAAATCTGATCTTATCCGTTGACTGGAGATGTAATCTTAGCCGTTGAAGACTCAACAGAAAAATTATAAGAGGAGGCTTGAGGGTCAGTTGGAGAGCAGGCTAGAGTGATCAGTCAGTTCGATTTTCTAGAGCGGGGTTTGCTAAGAGAAATCGAACCAGTGATTAGAGTTGCAGAGAGGGGTAGTGAGTATGAGGCTGAGAGGCAAAGATAGTGTTGAAAGACCAGCGCAAAAGCAGAAAGGCAAATGCGGAGCCAGAGGGAGCCACACATAGGCTAGTAGGGACTGCGCAGAGGCCAAAAGGGCCTGTGTCATCCACGTAGAAGTTGCAGGAGTGACACAGAGGGCCAGAGAGGCTGCGCAGAGCATCGGAGGGCTGACACAGAGGGTTTTAGGCTAACGCGGAAACCAAGAGGGTTGACACGGTGCTCAGATTGTGCTAGAGAGGGTTTCGTGGGGCAGACTTTCAAAATATCTGCTTCCAATGAGAGGTATTACTGCCAGATTTTTTATCTCTGTTGGGTGAGCCAGTTTGGCACCCAGTGTACTCATAAAAGCTGCTTAATAATAAAAACCCTCAGAACTGCTACACCGGTTTTCCCAAGTTGGGTTTTTCCGAGGACGATTGTCCAAAAATAACAATGTCACTTATGTGTTTGTCTATTTCTTTCAATTGTTGATTTGTAGATCGTTGAGACTGTATTGTGTTAATTTCGGTGTTTATATGGTTAAATAACTTGTTAGTAATTAAACAAGTAGGTGAAATAAACCAGAGAATACAGATAAAATTTCTAACAGGTAATACTTAGAAATTTCAACATGGTATCAGAGCATTGCAGATCACAGGAGAGCTGAAGGCACCAGCTAAATCAGAGAATTTGCAGCAGAAACAGTTGTCCCAAGTGACAGAAGTTGTTCCTAGGCAGAAAGTAGCAGAGAAGGGTTGATGCAGAGGGACTGCGTCATCAATTCGAGCCAGAGAGAGGCCAACGCAGAGGCAGAAGAAGGCAGAAGAGGCTCACGAAGAGCCACGCAGAGACCAGGAGGGTTGACGCAGTTGGCCAAGGGAGCAAATTAGCCTTCCCGGGATTGTGCAGAGCCTAGAGGCTCAGTCCTTCAGTTGCTGGGGCATAGGAAGTTGTGGGCAGATTGCGGGGAGTGAAGCTGGTGGGGTGTTGTTGCTGCCGAGACAGAACAGTACCTAACAGGGCAAAACCAAGGTAGAGGGAGTCACTACCTAGGCGGATTTCTAGCCAAGAAATCCAAATTAGTGTTGCAGGTGCATAAGAGATTGGAGAGGTGCGACTCGATGGTTGGCAAGCGGATTTATAGGAGGGAATCGAGACTCGGAGGGAGTATAGCAGAGAACTTCCAGGAGGGAAGTAGCAACTCAGAAGGAGTCGAAGAGAGAACTTCCAGGAGGTAAGAAGAGACTCAGAGGAGTTGAAAGGAAGAGCAGAGAGATGGCCATGAATGGACTTAGCGATCAGGACAGACTAGACGAGGCATCCAACTTTTTCATCTAGAAGGCCAGGATCCTGTCTGTTCTAGATAAACATCGCATCAAGGCCTTCGCCTTGAGAACCATGGCTATCCCAGTCGACCCAGCTGACAATGAAAGGTATGAGGATGCGATGGCCAAGGCAAAATGCATAATCCTTGATGGAGTCAAGGATCATGTGGTCCAGCATATTGTCGAGAAGGAGACGGCAAAGGAAATGTGGGATACCTTGAAGACATTGTATCAAGGCACTTCCGTGCAGAGGAAGATGCTACTAGAGAATCAGCTGCGGTCATACTAGATGCAGAAGGGGGAGCAGGTAGATCACTTCCTCAGCAGGTTGCAGGAGATCTGGGACCAATTGACTTCCATAGGGGCCACATCAGATCAGGAGTTGATGGTGAGGACAGCTCTAAATGCAGTCTCCGAGGAGTGGGAGACATTCATCCAGAGCATTCTGGGTTGAGTGAATCTTCCAAATTGGGAAGAATTATGGGCAGCTCTTCGCCAAGAAGAGATCAGACCGCTGACCAAGACGGGAAGTAGCAGCAAAGGAGCGCGGGTCAAGAAAGAGGAGGAAGAGGATGCAGCTCTAGCATTTGAAGGGAAGCAAGAGAAGAGGAAGAAAAAGGACCTCTCAAAAATAAAGTGCTTCAACTGTGGGGAACTTGGGCATTATGCGAACCAATGTCTGAGGAAGAAGAATAAGGGAGAGGTGTTTGACTCCAAGGCAGCACCAGCGAAGGCGAAAAAGGAGGTAGAGGAGGATGATGATTGTGCCATGAGTGCTCATTTACCTCTAGAGAAGAGGTGGGGAGACAACGAGCTATAGTCAGAAGGACTACAGGCGATGAGGGGCAGAATCCTTGAAGTACCCAAACTCTTGGATCATACCTAGCTACGAGAACCCCGAAGTGACAGTAGCAGGATGGCGGATGTCGGTAGAAGCGGATGCGGATGAAGCGGCAAAGAGTGCTAGAAGTGCAGTATTCCCTAGCGTCGCAGAGAGGCTTGCAGCAGTGCGAAAGGCACAGAGGAGGTTGCAGTAGTGCAGGATGGCACAGAGAGGTTTGCAGCAGTACAAGAGGCACAGAGTTGTTGCAGTAGCGCAGAAGCAGTAGAGGGAGCATAGGATAGCGATAGAGAGAGCTTCAGCATCGGGAGTGTTTCTAGCTTGACAAGGATGTCAATGGTTGCGTGGATCAGTTATTTGCTTCTCTGTAACTGAGTTGCAGTGCAGTAGCAGTAGCAGTAGCACGATGCAGCACAATGAGAGAGAACTGCAATGCAGATGCAGCGTTGGGAGAAAGGACCACCAGCAACACAAATGCAAAGGGAGTTGCCCTACGGATGTAGCAGTGGCAGTGGCAGAGCCATGGGTAGCAGTACAGGATGCAGCAGTGCAAAGGATGTTGGGCAGTAAGGCATAGCATCAGCACAGGTACCTGTGCCGTATAATCAGGGTGATGCTCAGTGTGGAGTATTACTAGAGCATAGTCCTCGCTAAGAGGGAGTGTTGATTTGGGGTAGCATCGAATGTGCTCTAGCCATGAAAATTGGTGGAGAGGCTAAAGCACATGAGATCTCCAAGACCCAGAAATGGTTTGGGCAGATTCTACCCGATTAAGGAGATATTAAAACAAATAATATTTTTAATAGAGTTCCTAAGTCTAAACTTAGGAAAAATAAAATATTAATGGGTATTAATATAAAATTGGGTTAGAAGGTTCTAAAGGACATGGATCAAGCCAAATCTAATCTTAGCCATTGATTAGAGATGTAATCTCGGTCGTTGAAGACTCAACAGAAAAAGTATAAGAGGCGGCTGGAGGGCCAGTTGGAGAACACACCAAAGTGATCAGTCAATTCAATTTTCTAGAGCGAGGTTTGCTAAGAGAAATCGAACCAGTGATCAGAGTTGCAGCGAAGGGCAGTGAGTACGAGGCAGAGAGGCAGAGATACTGCCGAAGGACCAGCTTAGAAGCCGAAAGGCAGACCCAGAGCCAGAGGGAGCCACGCAGAGGCTAGCAGGGACTGTGCAAAGGCCAGAAGGGCCTGCATCATCCATGCAGAGGTTGCAGGAGTGACGCAAAGGGCCAGAGAGGCTGCACAGAGCCTCAGAGGGCTGACGCAGAGGCTAGGAGGGCTGACGCAGTGCTTTAGATTCTGCTGGAGAGGGTCTCGTGGGGCAGACTTTCAGAATATCTGCTTCCGAAGAGAGGTATTACTGCGAGATTTTTTATCTCTGTCCGGTGAGCCAGTTTGGTACCCAATGTACTCAGAAAAGTTGCTTAATAATAAAAACCCTCAGAACTGTTGTACCGGTTTTCCCAAGTTGGGTTTTTCCGGGGACGATTGTCCAAAAATAACGGTGTCACTTGGTGTTTATATATTTCTTTCAGTTGTTGATATGTAGATGGTTGAGACTGTATTGTGTTTATTTTAATGTTTAAATGGTAAAATAACTTGTTAGTAATTAAACAAGTAGGCGAAATAAACCAAAGAATACAGATAAAATTTCTAACGGGTAATACTTAGAAATTTCAACAGTTATCACATAATTACACAGAGAAAATTACAGCGATATACATGCACAAGAACCAATCACATCAACACAGTTGTTTTTGGACAATTGTCCCCGGAAAAACCCAACGTGGGAAAACCAGTGCAGCAAATGAGGATTTTATTAATCTTCAGCAACAATTTCTTTACAAGGAATGATTTTACAGAGAAACTAAGAGAAAACACCTAAGACTTTCCCCTAGAAACTTTCTGACACCCTGGAGACGCTTCTCCCACTTCTGCGTCACTTTTGTGTAACTCTGCGTGGTTCTGTGTCCCTCTATGTCAGCCTACGTGAGGGCTTCGTCTCCCCTGGACTGCGTCTCCCTCTGCGCTGTCTCTCAATGCCCCTGCAACACCTCCTCCTCAGTCACTGACTGCTGTTGATGCCCTCCTCTTCCTCCACCCTGCAACTTTCCCTCTGAAATCGATCTCCTTCTCTTTGAGAATCGATTTTCCTTTGGATACTGAGTATCTGCCAATGTGTCTCCAAATGATCCTCAAGTCTTCTCTTATACTTTTTTTGTTGATGTATCAACAGCCGAGATTAAGTCTCTAATCAACGGCTAAGATTAAAACATACTTGATCCTTGTCTCTTAGGAGCTTCTCACCCTTATCTTTATTAATATCCATTAATATTTTTATTTTCCTAAGTTTAGATTTAGGAACCCATTAAAAATATTAATTTTTTTAATAACTCCTCATCCAAGTGGAATTTCTTCAAACAATTTTTGGGCCTTGGAGATCTCATGTGCCTTAGTCTCTCCACCAAATTTCAAGGCTAGAGCACATCCAATGCTAACCAAAATCAACAATCTGATCATCTCATAAGAGGAAATGCTGCCCAAATCACTTCAAAATTATACAGGCTTCTAAAAGGGATATAACCCCCAAAATCGAGAGCATTGGAGGCCACTTCCATTACTTGTCAAGGTGAGATCTTCAATTTTTTTCAGTTCTCTAGTTGGTGATAATACAAACATTTCACTTTCTTGCCCCCTGTTGTGGTATGATTTAATTCCATTGTTTTTCCCCCACAAAGACTAAGAGATGGTAAACTCCAAGTCCAAAAAACTCAAATTGGAGGGTAAAATCTCCTTTTTCCTAAGCATAACCCTTATTTTCATTCCCTAGAGGATATATATTCTTTGGAGGCACATGGATCCCACTCTTCATGAAGATCTGATCCCAATTATATCAACGATCAAGATGAACAGAATTGATTAAAGGTGCATAGGTACAATAGGACCTTGAGAAACACCATTGAAAAGTCAAAGGGATATATGCCACCACCTCATTACAGCCCTACTTGGAGTCTGGTTTCCTAAACGGAACTTCTACCTTTGTCACACTAGTTACCAGCTATGAGTAGTATTTCCAGAAAGCAAGTGGTTGTTCATGGTTTCTTCCTGAAGATTTTGTGGGCCCCATGCTCCATTCAATAAAAGGTTAATGAGTGGTAACCATACCACAAATCTATTGGCTTAGGTCTATCATTATGATTTGTTTAATGATGATCAGTTATAGCAGTATCTTCAAGCATTATGATCACATGAATAGATGTTTCCTTTTATATTAACTATCATTGGAAGGTCATTATCCACTAGTTATTTGGATTCAAAGATTTCAAGGCTCCTTATTGCAGCAAAGCAGACAAAAAATTATGACAAGAAGTTTAGTCATTTCCAGCATCTAGGCTCCCTCAACCTGACACAAATCTCTCATCTCCTGTTAGAGTCAGCTATTCTATAGGAGATAGCTGGAAAAGGATCACACTACTGGTCAACAAAACTCCACTGGAATCCATTAAGGATTCATCATCATGAGCAAGCAAGAAATGAGGCAGTTTTCAGTTAAAGTGATCTCCAAGCATCATGATGCCCACTATTTTGGAGAGAGTGGAATACTTTGGGTTTTACCCTAGCTATCCCACATATATAACAATTTCTAACTTTAGTTCTGGTTGCTTCTAAGGTGTCAGATCTCAAGGAGGATAACCAAGGATGAAAAGCAGAAAATAAGCCATTGCAAAGGATTAGCAATTTTGAAGGGCAAAGCTTTCTTTGTCAAGTCAAAGACGAGAATTAAAGAGAAAATCCTTCACAAAGCATTCACACAGCAAAATTGGGCTTTTAGGATTCCCCACTTGGGCAATTAAATTTGTGTTTTCGTAGCCATTGTATAAACAATAAAACTCGTATTTTTCTAGTCATTGTATAAACATTCTCAAGTTCCATACACTATTCTACTGTTAGTTATTATAGATTGAAAACTATTACCATTTTGTATTCTCAGTTTGAAAAAGAAATTTTGTGGAATGACCCCTTTCATTTTCGATGACTGTAAGAATTTTGTGATACATATATTGCCCGGCTTTAATATAATGAAAAGTTATACAATATTCTGGGTATGCATGAAATGGTTATAGCTTCTATCAAAGTTTACTTAACTTGCTCGATTCATTTTGATAATTTCCATCATGTCTTCTCATTCCAATCTTTAAATATCTAAGACTCTCTTACTCTTTGATATTTGAAGTATTTGTTTATCTTTATATCTTCTACATCTATCAATTAAAAGCACAATTTTATGTTTTATTGTCTAGATAAAGATGCCCTTCTATTTATGGAATGATGTGTTTAATGCTCTTGCTTCCGTTAAAATTAGTTCTCTCTCAGTTATAAAAAAAACTTAAAAACATTTGGTGACAGTGAACTTTTTAAGAACATCTTTTTATACTAAGGGACACCCTCTTTGGCTTTTGGACTCTTCCCTTTAAACTTAAAGAAGAGAGTTCTGAACCTCCAAGGGATCCCTGACATAGTTCCTGTCAAGGGAACATCTCCAGGAACAGCATCCCAAGTGGCACCATTGTTGGAGAATACTTCCCCTAGAAAACAACAAAGAAAGATTATGGAGCACATTGGTTTCATCCAAAGCATTGAGTCGTAAAAATGATATGCAATGGATCCGGAAGAACCATCTCAATGAAACTCTGATTGCAGAAGTCTTTGAATTGAGAACAAACAAAGAGTTCATTCTTTTATTGATGAAGGACAAATTACTGTTTTGATTAAGAAGATTCAAAGTTCACCTCGCAACTTCACTATATCAAGTGGAGGACAAGAGAAGACATACTAGATCTGTAAAGTCCCTAACCCCTGATTGGCTGTAGAGTTAAAACTGTAAGGCTCTCTTGCTTATTGGTTCTTCTTGGAGTGTTTATGTTTAGGCAGTTTGTTGGGTTTAGCAGCAAGTATTTTTGTATACATGGGAAATAGTCTTCAATCACAACATAAGTAGCACACAAAATAATAAATAGACAATCGAATGAAGCTAACTTTATTGTCACAATTGTATTCAGAGAGACACGCCTGTAACAACTTGATTCCTGAAGCTGCCAGTACGATCTAGGAGAGATAAAATACCAGTTCTACGTGATCCACCTCCTCCCTGAGTGATGTGGAAGATCCACTGTTAGCATGAGATTACGGGCTGCGCTGTTGTTGTATTTCCACATAACTCATTCGGCATGACTCTTCCCTGACTACACTATACCATGAGGAGGCCTGTAACATGTGCTGTTGCTCACACAGGTTCTCGTTGGTCCATTTCAAGGCTGATCTGCAATGGAACTGGCCCAAGGCCCCAATCTATACCACTGCAACCCGATACATGTATCCTTTAGCAATAGTGACTGGTCCAGTCACTACAGCGGACTGAACTACCACCAGCAACCCGAATTATACCCTGTGCACCTGTTGTCCCTCTCCAAGCCTGTGCGTGGCCTGTCTAGTTCGTGGGCAATCACTGTAGCAGATCAAATCTACTCACGGGCTTCACTGCTGCCTCAAGTCAGCACATAACTCCTGTGGCATGGATCAACACTCCAAATACCACTGTCTGGTCTGTGGGCAATCCCTGTAGCAGATTGAATCTAATCACGAACTTCACCGTTGCCCCGAGTCAGCACGAATCTCCTGTGGCATGGATCGACATTCCTTTCCTTCCCTTGATTTGTCTGTTGGTTAAGATTTCCTCCAGAATGTGCCTCCGCCTGTTCAATAGCCTAACAAGAAATGCTAACAATCCCTAAACCGAAAAAGTTGAAAACTATCCTACTCGAACAACTCCCCTGCAGAATTATCAATGCAACCAGCACGATGAATGGTGCCCAATCGGTGAAAGGTACACACTTCAAGAGAATAGCTCTCCCTCACAAGAAACAATTGTCCAGGCATGTTATTCTCAAGCCACGAATTTGACTTGCATTCTTGAAGAAATATGATCCATCGTGGCTGGAAATAACCACTATGATTCCACCATTAAATTCCCAATAAAAGATTAGGATGATCCTTCCTCTGATCCAGTTAGGGTGGACGATCGTCCACCAAAACTAGTTTGGTTTCCAAGGGTTTCCGTACGAGGAACCAATGAGATGCTACACTCTCCAATCCAATCTCAAAAAAGGAAAAATCCACAATAATGAGAGGAAAAGAAATTTCCCTCTTTTAATCCCTTTTTTCCAATTTTCTGCTTTTCCTCCATTTTGAATTTATTTTCCCTCTTCTTTTAAATTTTATTTACTTTTTTAATATTTCCCCTATCACTTTATTAATGTCACTTTATAAAGTCATCATGACCCATGACGTTTTTATTTACTAGTTGACCCCCTTTATCAATGTTTCTCCTACAACTCTAGCCCACAAAAGTCAAGAATGAGCTAATGAGTTGTCCCTCCGCCGATCATTTGAGAGGAGTCATTACAGTCCTCCCTCCCCGAAATTGCTTGTCCTCAAGCTATTGTAGGTTGGGATTATGGAAAAACGTAACTAGGTTTGGTTTTCATAATGACTTATGTACTCTTGATATTGTATATTTAAAGTAAAAAGAAAAAGAAGAAAAAGAATTATTTTATAAGCATGGGTTTCATGCTCAAGTCAAGTCTCCTAGGTCAAGCATGTTCTTCATGCTTCAAGGGCTTGTCAAGTCAAAAGATTATTTGTCAGGAGTCAAAAGAGTCATTTTCATGTATATAAGACCCTATTGGGAAATTTGTATCAAGAAAGAAACATTATTTTGTGTCACAAATTGTCAAAAGTGACCTCCAAGGCCAAGTCGGCCCTGCCAGTCAAATTTGGCCCAAAGAGGGCTAATTCAACCTCATGAAAGGCATATATATGAGATTTTGACTCATTTGAAGACATACAACTCACAAGTTTGATCTGCAATAAAAGCAAGGAGAAAACAAAGAGAAGAACGAAGAATACAAGGAGGAAATGTTGGAAATAATACTGAGAGGGGGGGTGAATCAGTATTATCTAGCAATTTAATAAATCTTCCTTATTTGATATTTTTGCATGTCAGTACCATAAAATAATGAGCATGAGCAAAGAAAACAGATAGTCACACCAAAGAACACAAGATGTAAGGTGGAAACCCAATGTGGGTGAAAACCACCTGCTGCAATATGTCTCTATCTTCTTTCAAATTAGAAACTTCTTTTACAATGATTTTGTACTGGTGCAGTCCTTTACCAGTACGCAGGCTGCAACCTGCAGAGAGCTACAACCCCCTACTTCTTTTCATAAAGCATCAAATGATCAACAAGTACATAACAGTTACAGTCCACTACAGATATCAGATCAGCAATAACAGAACTTAACCCAGAACACCTTATAAACAGAGAAATTTAACAGAACATCTTAAGACAGAGACGCAGTTTTCCCTTCCGTGGCCTGCGACCAGACGCAGTTATCCTTCTGCTTCCCTGCGACCACCCGCAGAGATCCTTCTGCTGCTCTGCGTGCCCACGCACTGTTCCTGCAATTGCTCTGCGTCCTGTTGTTTCAGGGACGCACCTAAAAACACTATCGCGCCGCGTCCTGTTGCTTCAGAGACGCACACAAAAACACTATCGCGCCGCGTCCTGTTGCTTCAGAGACGCACCTGAGCCTTATTCTGATCTGCGTCCCCACGCAGATATCCAGTTACTGAACTGCGTCCTGGACGCACCTGAGCTTCGTGTGTACCGCGTCCGCACGCAGGTCTCCAGATTCTGCACTGCGTCCCGGCGCGCTTTCCTTTCACTGTACCTGCGTCCCTACGGGTATGAATGATTTCAAGACTTTAAGTGTAACCCAAACAGTCAGATCTACAGATCTGATCTTGCGCCAAAGAGATCTCTGTCCTTCAGTAGACTCGCCTTTTAGATCTAGACCAGATCTCACCCAATAAGATATTCAACCAAAGACATACCTAAACCAAATGATCTCCTTTGCTTTATATAGGCAAGCTCCTCCTCAAATCATGGAACAATACCACAAGCCGACACCACAATAACGCAATACCGTCGGCTAGATACCAAGAGTAAAACACAAGAAACCCCCACGTGTGCTTTTCTCTGCCTTAAAATGTGTGCACTGGGTGGACGCACCTCCTGAACGGCTGGCCTGCGTCTCTGGACGCGGCTTCTGCATAGTGTACCTGCGGGTACGCACTTTCTGTAAGGTATATCTGCGTCCTCCTTATTTCCTTCAATATTTGATAGCTGATCATCAACTTCTGTTGTTGCCTTGAAGTACAGTGACCTGTCACCTGAATGGGTTGCCATCAAGGACAACACTTTAGCCATAATGCCAACAATCTCCCCCTTTGGACTTGATGGCAACCTCACAACCTTCAGCTTCATTCTCCCCCTTTGACATCAAGGGCAAAGGGGTATGCTCCCCCTAAGGACATGCTCCCCCTGAATATGAACCAGATCTGCAACAAAGAACCATAATCCACCATGAAAGAGATAGAGACATATTGCAGCTATTTCCAAGACCTCCTTCTGACCATCCTCCATAATGCCAACAATGCATTATATGCTCCCCCTGAACCTGTACCATCAATCAGAAAAGATTCAACAAGATGATGCATCAACAACCCCCAGCTTTTGCCTGAGGTATTCAAAAGTGTCCCTGGGCAATGGTTTGGTGAGAATATCAGCAACTTGTTCCTTAGAAGGAACATACTCCAACTTGACCTTCTGTTCAAGCACTTGTTCCCGGAGAAAATGATACTTGATTGGTATGTGCTTGGTTTTTGAATGCATAACCGGATTCTTTGAGATGCTGATTGCACTTGTGTTATCACATAAGATGGGGATAGGTGGTGTACAAGTGATTTGAAAATCCTGCAAAGTCTGCATCATCCAAAGAAGTTGGGTGCAACAAGATGCAGCAGCAACATATTCTGCTTCAGCTGTAGACAAGGCAATCGAACTCTGTTTCTTGCTGAACCAAGATACCAGTCTGGAACCCATAAAGAACGCACCACCACTTGTGCTTTTCCTGTCATCCACGCTTCCGGCCCAATCTGCATCTGTATAAGCATGAAGAGTAAGATCTGTATCTCTAGGATACCATAAGCCATAATTTTGAGTCCCTTGAAGATATTTGAAAATTCTCTTCACTGCCTGAAGATGAGTCTCCTTCGGATTTGCCTGAAATCTTCCAACTATTCCAACTGCATGCATGATGTCCGGTCGGGTACCTGTCAAATATAGTAAACTTCCAATCATAGATCTGTAGGTTGGTTGATGTACTGCTGCAGATTCATCATTTGCACTGAGACTACATCCTGTGACCATGGGTGTACATACTGGTTTTGCATCTTCCATGCCATATTTCTTCAAAATCTGTTTGAGATACTTGATTTGAGATAAAAAGATTCCTCCTTCTTTTTGTTGGATTTGCAAACCAAGGAAATATGTCAGTTCTCCTAGCAAGGACATTTCAAATTCTTTCTGCATGACCGAGGCAAAGCTTTGACTCATAGCTTCTTCATTGCTGCCAAAAATAATGTCATCTACATACACAACAAGTATTAGCAATTTGTCATTTTCAACTTTTATATACAGATTGCTATCTGCTGAACCTTTTGAAAAACCTTGTTGATGAAGATATTTGTCCAACCGGTAGTACCAAGCCCTTGGAGCTTGTTTGAGACCATAGAGAGCCTTTTTCAATCTGCATACAAGGTTTGGATCATTTCCAAGAATGAACCCATCTGGTTGTTCAATGTACACTTCTTCTTCCAAGTCTCCATTCAGAAAGGCTGATTTCACGTCCATTTGAAATACTTTGAAGTTTTGAAAACTTGAGAGAGCAAGGAACATTCGGATGGCCTCAAGTCTTGCAACAGGAGCAAAAGTTTCTTCAAAGTCTATTCCTTCTTGCTGCGCATACCCTTTACAAACAAGTCTGGCTTTATTTCTAATTACTTCTCCATTTTCATTCAATTTATTTTTGAAGACCCATTTTGTTCCGATAACATTCTTATCCTTTGGTCTAGGAACCAGCTCCCAAGTGTTGTTCTTTTCGATTTGCTCAAGTTCTTCATCCATTGCTTTCACCCAACATTCATCTTTGCATGCTTCTTTCACATTTTGTGGTTCAGTAGAGGAGAGTAATGCCAAATAGCTTGAGGCTTCTGCAACTGTTCTTCTTGTTTGTACACCTGCTTCTTTCTGCCCCATAATCTGAGATTCTGGATGATTCTTCTGAACATATCTGGATGGAGTCTTTTCTTCTATTCTTGTTTGCTCCTCTGGCTCTTCTTGAGGTTCTTCTTGAGGTTCTTCTTCTTCATCATTCTGTCTTTGAGGGTAGCCTTCATCTTCTTCGATGTCTTCATGATGGACTTGCCTAGGAATGTATCCCTTCTCATCAACCACTACATCAATGCTGTCAACAATTTTGCCAAGTCTTTTATTGTAGCACTTGTATGCTTTGCTATATGGAGAGTAACCAAGAAGAATGCCTTCATCTGCTCTAGGTTCAAGTTTGCCAAGCTGCTCATCAGTATTCTTGTTATAGCATTTGCTCCCAAAGATTTTGAAGTGCTTTACCGAAGGAGTCCTGCCACTCCAAAGCTCATGAGGAGTTTGAGTGCTGTTCACCCGGACATTTGTTTTGTTGAGAATAACAACCGCAGCATGTGCAGCTTCACCCCAGAAAGTTGCGGGAGTTCCTGATTCATCAAGCATAGCACGAGCCATTTGTTGGATTGTTCTGTTCATTCTTTCAACAACTCCATTTTGCTGAGGAGTTCTAGCTGTAGAGAATTCTCTCCTTATCCCATGTTCATCACAGAAATCGAAAAATTCATTTGAAGTAAATTCCCCACCTCTGTCGGATCTGAGGCACTTAATTTTGTGACCTGATTCATTTTCAACCAAGGCTTTGAAGGATTTGAATTTTTCGAATGCTTCATCTTTGTGCTTCATAAGTCCCAACCAAACAAACCTGGAGAAATCGTCAATAAATAATATCAAGTATTCCTCTCCTCTAGGTGTTCTTTTCCTGAATGGACCACATGTATCTGTATGAACTAGCTCAAGAGGCATGCTAGCTGATCCTTCTTTCTCTGGAAAGTTAGTTCTGGTTTGTTTTCCAAACTGACATGATCTGCATATGGTGTTGTCAGGAATTTTGATATCTGGAAGATCGCGAACTGCCTGATATTTGCATGCTTTCCTTATTTGTGAGAAGCTTAGATGTCCCAACCTTCGATGCCATAACCAGTGCTCTTCATCCTTGCTCAGATAGCATTGTTGTTGTCCTTCTTCAAATATGTATAGATTATTTGGAGTTCTTTTGCCTTTTTTGAGTACTGTTTCACGAACAAGACATCCATTCGATCTGAAAATAACCTCGGTTCTTTGATCACACATCTGGCTGACACTTAGAAGATTATGCTTCAATCCATAAACATACAAAACATTTCCAGCTTTGACCTTTTCTTTTAACTGAGCAATGCCTTTTCCTTTTATAGTTGCAGGAGTATCATTTCCAAAAGAGACTTTCTTTCCCTTTTCTAGAGCAGAATAAGATTCAAGTTTTTCCTTATCACCTGTCATATGCTTCGAACATCCACTGTCAATGTACCATAGATTTTCCTGTCCCTCTGCATAAAATGCTATTCCACATCTTTCTGTTTGAGGTTCCTTTATTCTCCATGTTTTGGAGCTTGAGGCTTGCTCCTTTTTCTGCTGAAACCTGCTCCTGCATTCAGATTCTTCATGACCAAAGTTATTGCAAATAGAACATTCGACTTCATTTTCAAGAACCGAAAAGTTGTTATAGGTCCTTTTTGTAATCCCTGTCATACTTCTTTGTTTTTGAGCTTCCCTAGTCATGATTGTTTTATATGCAACACATTGAGCTGCTTTGTGACCAAAGTTATGACAAGAAAAGCATTGTCCATTGAAGAAACTTCTGCGGTTATCGAATCTACCAGCCGACTGATTGTAATTTCTATTTTCATCTATTCTTGGACCAAATTGAGAAGATTTTACCTGTGGCTGGTTCACCCTTAAGATGGATTGCCCTTGATAGTTTCTGTTTGTAATTCGTCCCTGCTTTACCTGATGATCTTCATTGTTCTTTTGCTCATTTCTTCTTGCTGCATCAAGATAACTCTTTGAGGTGGATGCTTGAGAGGTTTCTCCATTGTAGCCCAGACCTGTCTTGTTTAGAGGAGACCGCTGCACATTGATAATCTTATCCAAAGTTTCAGATCCTTTGACAAACTTAAGATTAATAGCTTTTGTTTTCTCAATCTCTTTTCTAAGACCAACAATTTCTCCTTCTAGTTTTTCAAGATGTTTTTCCTTTTCATCAATTTGAAATTGTAGAGTATCAATGATCACATTCTTTTCTTCTATACATCTCTTGAGTCTAGTGATTTCATCATAAAGGTTATCCACATCTATAGCATCCATATAATCATCATCTTCAAATGCCATTAATAACTTATATTCATTACCTCGTTCATCTTCATCACTGTTTGATAGACCATCACTATCTTCATGGGTGTAGTAGCTTTTCTTATTTGCACTTTGTTTCTTGTTCCATCTAGCAGGTTCCTTTCCTTTATCTTTATAAGGACATTTTGCAGCATAATGACCTACTCTTCCACAAGCAAAGCATTTGAAAGGTAGCTTACCTCTGAACCTTCCAGAACCCCTTTGAAGATTTCTGACAAAATTTGATTCTTCTTCCTCTTCTTCTGGAACATGGCTTGCTTCATAGTAATCTTCTTTGCCTGATGCCTTGAAAGCAGCTTCCCTTCTGTCTGATGGACCTCCCTTTCTCATTTCATAAGCAGTTAGAATTCCATGTAGCTGAGACATAGTGAGAATTCGGAGATTTTCCTTTTCTTCTATTGCAGATACTTTAGATTCAAACTTGGGGGATAATGATCTTAGAATCTTTTCAACTACTATAGCCTCTTTTATTTCTTCACCCAAATTTTTCATACAATTAACAATCTCATCTACCCGAAGAAAATAATTAGCCACACTTTCATCATTATACATCTTGAGAGTCTCATACTGAATCCTGAGAGTTTGAAGTTTAGCTCGCTTTACCTGTTCATCTCCTTCATAGCTCGTGACCATTTTGTCCCATATCTCTTTTGCTGATTTGAAGTGCATTACCTTCATGAATTCTGTTTGGGATATACTTCCTAATAGAGTACTGACTGCTTTTGCATTTGTTTCATACTTCTTTTTCTCAGCTGGATCTGTAGGAGTAGCTGAAGGAAAAGCATAGCCTGTTTCTACAATGTCCCAAACTTCTGTACCAAGAGATTGAAGATATGCAGTAACTCTTACCTTCCAATAATTGAAGTTTGTCCCATCAAAAACCGGTGGCCTGATTGATGCTTCTCTCTCGTAGTTGCTCATGATGAACGATCTACCTTCAAGCGATCAAGCTTCTCTGAAGGACCTGCTCTGATACCAATTGTTGGAAATAATACTGAGAGGGGGGGTGAATCAGTATTATCTAGCAATTTAATAAATCTTCCTTATTTGATATTTTTGCATGTCAGTACCATAAAATAATGAGCATGAGCAAAGAAAACAGATAGTCACACCAAAGAACACAAGATGTAAGGTGGAAACCCAATGTGGGTGAAAACCACCTGCTGCAATATGTCTCTATCTTCTTTCAAATTAGAAACTTCTTTTACAATGATTTTGTACTGGTGCAGTCCTTTACCAGTACGCAGGCTGCAACCTGCAGAGAGCTACAACCCCCTACTTCTTTTCATAAAGCATCAAATGATCAACAAGTACATAACAGTTACAGTCCACTACAGATATCAGATCAGCAATAACAGAACTTAACCCAGAACACCTTATAAACAGAGAAATTTAACAGAACATCTTAAGACAGAGACGCAGTTTTCCCTTCCGTGGCCTGCGACCAGACGCAGTTATCCTTCTGCTTCCTTGCGACCACCCGCAGAGATCCTTCTGCTGCTCTGCGTGCCCACGCACTGTTCCTGCAATTGCTCTGCGTCCTGTTGTTTCAGGGACGCACCTAAAAACACTATCGCGCCGCGTCCTGTTGCTGAAGAGACGCACACAAAAACACTATCGCGCCGCGTCCTGTTGCTTCAGAGACGCACCTGAGCCTTATTCTGATCTGCGTCCCCACGCAGATATCCAGTTACTGAACTGCGTCCTGGACACACCTGAGCTTCGTGTGTACCGCGTCCGCACGCAGGTCTCCAGATTCTGCACTGCGTCCCGGCGCGCTTTCCTTTCACTGTACCTGCGTCCCTACGGGTATGAATGATTTCAAGACTTTAAGTGTAACCCAAACAGTCAGATCTACAGATCTGATCTTGCGCCAAAGAGATCTCTGTCCTTCAGTAGACTCGCCTTTTAGATCTAGACCAGATCTCACCCAATAAGATATTCAACCAAAGACATACCTAAACCAAATGATCTCCTTTGCTTTATATAGGCAAGCTCCTCCTCAAATCATGGAACAATACCACGAGCCGACACCACAATAACGCAATACCGTCGGCTAGATACCAAGAGTAAAACACAAGAAACCCCCACGTGTGCTTTTCTCTGCCTTAAAATGTGTGCACTGGGTGGACGCACCTCCTGAACGGCTGGCCTGCGTCTCTGGACGCGGCTTCTGCATAGTGTACCTGCGGGTACGCACTTTCTGTAAGGTATATCTGCGTCCTCCTTATTTCCTTCAATATTTGATAGCTGATCATCAACTTCTGCTGCTGCCTTGAAGTACAGTGACCTGTCACCTGAATGGGTTGCCATCAAGGACAACACTTTAGCCATAATGCCAACAGGAAACCCTAGCGAGGAAAGGAGACCAAAAATTTGACTTTTCTACTCACATGTGAGAGAGGATTAGGGTTTTTGTTTTGCTACAGGGGGCCGAAAGTTGCAGTTCGAGTTGCAGATCTGAATTGCAGGGCCAAGAGATGATTTGAAGGACATTGACTCTTGTTGACTTTGACTTCTTCAAAGTGTTGATTTTTTAGTAGCTTGGGAGGTACTCCAAGCCCTAGGGTTCGGGGTTTGGAGGACAAAGCGCGACAAGAGTCACTTGTGGGCTTGGAACCCGAGATAGGGGTTTTGCACCCATTAGGATTTGGGCCAAAACCATGAGCACATTTCGACATGTGATGGATAAGGAAGATAGCTCTCAGCAAGATGAATCTAACGCAATGGGGATCATCCAATTCCGAGTTGTAGAAATGGAGATATGAATTTTTGAAGTTTATAATTGGGTTTTGCACATGTATGTCTAGGTCAGCTTGGAGTTAAGAAGGCATGTGACAGTTGTCAAAGCCCATGGATGATGTTTTAAGGAGCCCTCCTTATGTGTATATATAGGAGGTGAGATGGAGGACATTTCCTCATCCATTGTGCAACACAGAACTTGAAGACAAACTCGTTGGAGGAGAGATTGTTGAGAAATCTAGGACATCAATAGTTAGGTGATTTCTCTACTTATGATAATTGCTTGTGATAGACTTTTGCTTCTTGATTATGATCTTCTCTTTCTTGTAATTATTATTGTGTTCTTTTCATCGAGACAATTACCATGAACAAATAAAGAGATAAGAGACACAGTATATAGGCTTGTCATCTAGTGCCAAAACCTCTCACTCTTTGAGAGGAAAACCCAAAAGAAATTCTTCTTATAGATCTTCAATTGACGAACACCAAGACCATGACAAAGGCCCTTGACACTAGAGTCCCCCCAAGACCAAGTCACTAGCCTCCTTTCCAGCACTGCTCTTCTTCTTCCCTTTCTCGACTTCCTTGAGAATCTCAGTCTCTTCTTGAAGGTATGCAACCCTACCATAGAAACCATAGATTATTTTCGCTTCCTTGAATAGTCTCCTTAAGATAGAGATTTATTGTTCTTCTTCTTGGCTCCTTCCAACGCGGTCTTCTACCCAAACAAGGTCACCTTAATATAGTTGCAAACCTTTGACCTTCTTCTGGCACCTTTGAATCTTCTACCTTCGCACATGGGAGGATATACTACCCCAAAACAGTGCACAATGAACTTCGCTCTCCTTCTTGCTTCACTGAGATAGAGGCTCCTTTTAGTATGTTTCTTGCACTTCTTTGTAGACTTGCTTGACCGAATTTCTTGTTCCCAAATGAGGACGAGCACTAGAATATATAGGCGTTTGTCCATGGTAGTTAGGCCAACATGATCTCTTGGAGGAGGGCTGACATCATCTTCTAGATTTTTCTTCCTTCATTATAGGCCGACTTGAAGAGGGCTAATGACAAGGTCTTGGAGGATGACTTTACATAGACAAGTGTGACTCTTTACAATGTGTAGCATGTCTTCATTACATGACAATGACTCTTTACACTTTTATGACAAGATGACAAAATTCCTATGGGCTCCCAATGGGAGCCTATACTAAAATAAAATCTCTTGCTCATGAAACCCATGATGCAAGCATTAAAATAATTTTATTTTTCTTCTTTACATATCTTACATAAAAATCAGAATTACATGTCATTATGAAGACCAAACCTAGTTACACCTTTTCAACACTCCCTCTTAACTAGGGAGGTATTCATAATGGTACTTGGTCATTCTCAATCTGAAGAATTTCTCATAAGAAGAGTCGGATTGGTAAACCATTTGTTTAGCATCATATTAACTAGCATTGTTATATAGCAAGGCCTTGACTAACAACTCTATCTCTCCACAAATTTTAAGCTCAATGCTGGCAAGACCAATGATTTATAGACACTCTCATCATTGTCCCTCTCAGAACATACCCCACCCAGGCTCTCAGGGTGTGTTCCATGAGGACCATTCTTATCTTGGGCTTCCCAACCCTCAAAGAATATCGGTCCTCCACGACTCCTCTTATCTCACCCTCAAAGAGTATTGGATGCCAAATGATTACCCAATCCTCTATTCAGTCTTCCCAAGTGAAGACAAGAATAATGCGTCTATCTCTCCATTTCAATTAGGGAGGACATATCTATTCCAATAAAGGAATGTACTCATTCCCATAGAAGGAATGTACCTAAGCTCCCTCTTGGCTTAGGAATTTCCAAGTTTCTTCCAAGTAAGAAACACTTTTTCCAGGCTCCCTCCTAAATAGGGACCTATAGCAACTCCTCAGGTGGAGATGATGGGACGACCAGCTACTTGAAGAATTCTTTCCTTCGATGTCATGAATTTCTTTGTCTCAGAGTCTTCATCTTTTGGGGACTTCTTCATAGGGCACAGACCATCCATCACTTTCATCCATGAGTCTTTCACGTCATTATTCCTCTCATCAAAAAGTGATCTATCAGTCTACATTTGGCATTGTTTCATGTTATGCTATCTTCATCATGCTTTCTTCTTTGAAAGGATCTTGCATCCTTTCTACATGGTTATCTTGGAAGATATCCATAGTTTTCCCTTTGGTAGTCCTGCATAAGCCCATCCATATACTAGTTCATAAATAAGCAATGAACACTTAAATAATAATTACTTTTGCGATGGTTTTTCATCATGACATCTTCCTGTAGGCATTAGCATCCAACATACATGTTGACACATCTCCTAAAGATATGTATTGTCAAGGGTCTCTATATTTTCTAGACTTCCATTACAGCCTTCATATCTTTCTGGGATATATCATATTCAAATCTTCTTGGTCTCTCGGATGTTGACTGCCTTTACGATTTTTTCTTATTCCACAATCTCTTCCTTTCTTTCTTCACATCTTTCATTCCCAAGAACTTCCAATTAGAGTTCCTCAATTGTAGTCAGTTATCTCATCTTCCATATGAGGACATATTATGTTGATTTCATCTAGTAAATATGTGATCTATGCATTCCTACCTCCTGGGAGGAGATCCTTTCTCTGATCATGCTTCTCAAGATAGAACATTGTTCCATGTAGTTCGCAACCATATGACATGACCTCTATAATATCACTTGTGAGCATACATACCTCGTATTTCCTCAAACTTCCTACAACAGCTTCCTCTAAATGAAAGAACCTCATTCCATAGACTTGCTTCCCTATTATGTCATCATGCCATCATGAATTCCACAAGTTTGGAATTCTTGATGAAACATTTGTCTCTCCTTCTAACCAGTGAACCTTACAATGAAGATTCCATCAAAGAATCTTAACATATCTTATCTTGCAGATGTTTATGTATGATGGCTTCTTCCCTCTTCATAAGTATCTTTCAATGAGGTTTTCAAGAGCTATATCCTACATAGCTATAGATTTTTGTGCCGGACATTTTACATGTTACCTATATCATGAGCTCTTAATGCTTCTACCATGATGCCATTCTCGAATATGATGCATCCTATTTTATTTACAAAGCTTCCTATCTATAATTTACACAACAGAAGAATATCTGAGGGAGATTAACTCAGTCCCTCACTTCCTCCTTCTTAGACTTCTTTGTTTCAGGTTCTTCCACTTCTTTGGTAATATGAACTTCTTCCTTGTTTCTCTTGTTATTGTCCCTTTTAAATTTAGGACAATCTCTTCTATAGTGCCCATATTCTTGACATCCATAGCACTGCACCTTAGCCATGTTCTTCCTTTTCTTTTGAGGACCAAATTTTCCCTTTCCTTTTGACATAGTAGCATATGCTTGATTCTGCTCATTCGATCCCACATCAGTTTTTGCCTTCAGTCTAGTTTCTTCGATTTTGCATAATGACCATAGATCTTGGAAAGGGGTGGCTTCTTTCTTCCCATAAATACTTGAAGTGAAGTTGCCCCATTCCTCTGGTAGTGCATTTAATACTATAGTTGTCATTTATTTGTCAGACATTACTTCACTCAGATCTTGAAGTTGATCTCTTATTTTTGAAATTCTCAAAAAATATGAGGTTATTCCTTCTTCTCTTGAGATCCTGAAGTTAGTCAGTGGAGCAGGTTTATGTCATCAGGGGTCCCGATAGAGTTTTGAGGAGTTTTTATGGGATTTGATGGCATTCGCTTAGCATATTCCATCATCAGCATAGTTTACCTTTCGTTCCGTTGCATTCCGACAAATTTCAAAAATCAGCATTATTATTGGGCATAACTTAATTAATTATGCTCGAGGTGGCATTCCGGGGAGATTAATTGATGGAACACCTCAGTGTAATAGCTTGTTGGAACCGGAATGAAAATATCTACATGATGGGATTTTTGGATGTGAGTTTCAATGACCTAAGGAGACATGGTGGCCAATTCACCCTTTTCCTGCATTAAAAAGAATATTTTAATTAAAATAAAAGAGGGAAAGTGCTCTATGATTAAAATAATAATAAAATAGAAGGTTCTAGAGGGGTCCATCAGATCTATAAAAGAGGAGGAGGAGGCCATTGGAGGATATCTTGGTTTTGATATTTTTTCTTGTATGTGACGTTGAGAACCTGGTTCTCTACTCCAGCAGTAGCCCCAAGACGGAAACCCTCGGGTGATTCAGTGAGAGTGGGCAAGCACCCATCTCTTCCCTCGGCGAATCCATTCAAGGGTCACAGGTTGCAGTTTATTGTGTATCAGTTTATTTTGGGAGGCCCATTGTGCCATTATTGTTGATCTATTTGTTGCCAATTTATCTTAGCTATTCTGTTGTTCTAGCATGTAAAACCCCAGTTTATATATTATAATAAAGCTTAGATTGTTTCTGCTTATCATGTTATGGAATTGCATGCATTTCATCTGTTATATTTTACATGGCAATCTTCTGTTTATGAGTAGAAATTCCTTGTGAAGGGTTTGTTCCAAATTCTCCTCAATTGGGACATGAAACTCACTTCCCCTTTCATGTATTTAGCAAGTGCTTGACTATCTTCTTTGGGAGGTTGGGCTATTGACCACTTGATGTGATCCATGACTTCATTCTCAATGAGGTTTAGGTCTGTTTTCTTCCATGCAAGGAAATTTGAAGCCCCAACCAGTTTGTTGCTTTCCTTGCAAAAAGACATTTTGGTAGTTTCAAATGAAGTCATATACTTACTTGAGTAAATGTTGCTTCTTCCACTTGCTTCCTCCTTAATCTTGATGTTGATGTAGATAGTAGAAGATTATTCCTTGAAAGAGTGATGAGAGAGAGCTTGTTTTACGAACCTTCTTGAAGATTATGACAATGTTCTTTGATCTAGTCTTCCTTAGTCTTTTGAAGAGCTTCCACTCCTTCGGTGATGGATGAATGATGAACTTGGAAATGCTTCTAGGGTTTCAATCCTTTCTTTCTGCTTCCTCCTTGATGATGATTTCTTTGATCTAGGGTTTCGGTATGATGAAGATCTTGATCTCTTGCTTGATATCTTTTGTCTCGCTTTGATCCTTCCTTGAAACTCGATCTTTGTGTGCCTTCTTGATTAGATGCCCCTTCTAGACTTTAGCACCTTAGCTCTGATACCATGTTGAGAAATCTAGGGCATCAATAGTTAGGTGATTTCTCTACTTATGATAATTGCTTGTGATAGGCTTTTGCTTCTTGACTATGATCTTCTCTTCCTTGTAATTATTATTGTGTTATTTTCATCAAGACAATTACCATGAACAAATAAAGAGACAAGAGACACGGTATATAGGCTTGTCAGCCAGGGCCAAAACCTCTCACTCTTTGAGAGGAAAACCCAACCGAAATTCTTCTTATAGATCTTCAATTGTCGAACACCAAGACCATGACAAAGACCCTTGACACTAGAGTCCTCCCAAGACCAAGTCACTAGCCTCCTTTCCAACACTGCTCTTCTTCTTCCCTTTCTCGGCTTCCTTGAGAATCTTGGTCTCTTCTTGAAGGTATGCAACCCTACCACAAAAACCTTAGATTCTTTTCGCTTCCTTGAATAGTCTCCTTAAGAGCAGTGTTATTAGAATCGAACCGGAATCGATGGAACTGGCCGTTCCAGCTGTTTTTGGCCCAAAACTCGTCTAAACCGGGCCTCTGAACCGGAATAGGCCGGTTTGGTACCGAACCAGCCGGTTCCGTGCAATGTGTACCTATGCAAGCCAACGTAAAAAATTTGCCTTTTTTTATTTTTTTTTATTTTTTCAATTGGTTGGCTGACTTCTAATTCTCCCTTAGGCTAGCCTCATATTCAAACCTATGGCCCTAGTATTGTTGTACAATTCATGGTAATGTTATATTCTTAAAGTAAAAGGATGAAAATGAATTTAAGGAGAATGTTACTTTTAAATTTTTAACATTGCCATGAAATGACCTAGGATGTTTGAGTGGCTCCAACCTCATTGGACTTCATATGGAGAAAGTAGAATTTTAGATTTCACTCAAAATCCAACAATCTTAATAGTTTTTCAGGATTTTAGGATTGGGGGGATTGCAAAGTTTCCATTGAATTTTGTCATGTACGAGGGTATGGAACTAGTATTTTATAAAGAGCAACAAGCTCTCTATGTACTTTGATGTTAGTGACATTGCTTGTTGGACTCCTCTATCATGACTCTACTAAAAATGTACCCATCACTCAAACAAAATCTTGACATCACATGTCACGTTTTTTCTATCTTATTTTAATGCCTAAATGGTTATATTGATGGCGAAGACCCCTATATAGGCAATGGTTTTGATGATATGTAGGCATTTGTTGTAGAATGATTTTTTTGGATGCTAGAGGCCATCTAGAACCTATTTTTTGATGTATTTTCGGTTCAGAGATGGATTGCACTCGATGCTATTTTGGTTATGTGCACCCTTACATGCTATGTAAATGAGAACTTTTGCATATTTGTGTATAAATGGTTTGGATCCATATGGATGCACATGAATATATATGTTTTTTTTAAATATGAATATTTTATGTGTTTTTGGTAAACCGGTTTTTTACCAGTTCCGGTTTTTTACCAGTTCCGGTCTGGTTCCAACCAATCCCCGGTCCCGTCAACTGCAACTCAGATCACTCCTTCAATTTCCTCAGCAAGCCCTACCCCAGAAAATCGAATTCTTGATCAACTCGGTGTGTTCTCCAAGTGACCCTCAAGCCTCTTATACTTTTCTCGTTGAAAATTCCACGACCAAGATTAAGTCCCTAATCAATGACTAAGATTAGATATGGTTTGATCCAAGACTTTTGGACCATTCTAACTCAATTTTATGTTAATTCACATTAATATTTTATTTTCCCTAAGTTTAGACTTAGGGACTCCATTAAAAATATTAATTATTTTAATATCTCCCAAACATGCTAGATTCTGCCCAAACCATTTCTGGGTATTGGAGATCTCATGTGCTTTAGCCTCTCCACCAATTTTCGTGGCTAGAGCGCATCTGATGCTACCCCAAATCAACACTCCCTCTTAGCGAGGACTATGCTCTAGTAATACTCTTCATTGAGCATCACCCTGATCATACATCATCGGTCCTTGTGCTGATGCTAGGCTTGCTACCCAACATCCTCTGCACTACTACATCATGTACTGCTACCCATGGCCCTGCCACTACCACTATTGCATCTGTAGAGGAGCTCCCTCTATATCCTTGTTGCTACCCATGGCCCTGCCACTACCACTGCTGCATCTGCACTGTAATCCCTCTCATCATGCTGCCCATAACGCTGCCACTGCTAACTGCTACACTGCAACTCAGTTACTGAGAAGTAAGTAACTGATCTCCTAACTCTGACATCTCTGTTAGTTCTGCTACTCCTCTTCGGGGCTCCCGTAGCAAGGTATAATCCAAGAGGTTGGGTACCTCGAGGATCCTGCCCTTCATCGCCTATAGTCCGCCTGACTACAGCTTGATGTCTCCTCACTTCCTCTCACGAGGTGCATGAGAACTCATGGCACAATCATCATCTTTCTCCACTTCTTTCTCCGCCCTTGTTGGTGCAGCCTTGGTCTCAGAAGCCTCTCCCTTGCTCTTCTTCCTTGGACACTGGCTCGCATAATGACCCAGTTCCCCACAGTGGAAGCATTTGACCTTGGAGAGGTCCTTCTTCTTTCGTTTCTCCTGCTTTCCCTCAGATGCTAGGGCAGCATCCTCCTCTTCCTCCTTCTTGATTCTGACCCCCTTGTCACTGCTTCCTGCCTTGGTTAGCCTTCTAATCTCTCCCTGACGAAGAGCCACCCACAGTTCCTCCCAATCTTGAAGGGTGGATCTGCCCAGTATGCTCTAGACAAATACCTCACAGTCCTCTAAGACTGCATTCAATGCGGTCCTCACCATTAATTCCTAATCCGGCGTGGCCCCTATGGAAGTCAGCTGATCCCGGATCTCCTTCAATCGACTGAGGAAGGTGTCTATCTGTTCTCCCTTCTGCATCTGGTATGACTGCAGCTGATTTTCCAGTAGCATCTTCCTCTGCACGGAAGTATGCTGATACAATTTTGTCAGGGCCTCCCACATCGCATTTGTTGTGTCCTTTTCGGCAATATGTGGTACTACATGGTCCTTGACCCCGTCAAGGATGATGCTCTTGGCCCTTGCCATTGCCTCCTGGTACTTTTCGTTCTCATCCGGGTCAACTGGGATCGCTATTGTGTTCAAGGCGAAGTGCTTGAGACGATTCCTGTCTAGAATGGACAAGATCATGGCCTTCCAGACTACGAAGTTTCAGGCTCCGTCCAGTCTGTCCTGATCTCTTATCCCGTTCACAGCCATTTCGTTGCTCCTCTTTCGACTCTTCTGAGTCTCTCTACTTCCCTCTTCGAATTTGTCGGTGTGACTCCCTCTAAGCCTCGATTTACCTCCTGGAAACCTCTTTGCCAATGTCGAGATGCCCCCACTCCGATCATTAGTGCAGTTGTACCACTGATCCGGATTTCTTGGCTAGAAATCCTCGGCAGCAACTCCCTCCTCCTTGGTCTTCCCCTGTTAGTTAATGTTCTAACCACAGTACCCCACCAGCTTCACTCCGCAACTTAGCCACAGCCTCCTATGCCCCAACAAACTGAAGGTTAGAGCCTCTAGGATCTGCGCAATCCCAGCACCAGCAAAATCCGCACCTCCTGGCCACGGGCGTCAATCCTTCCTCAATGAGAAAGATGACCAGGCACTGCATAGGTCAAGTCTACTCCTCTCTGTCACTGTGTTGGTCCTCTTCCTGGCTCAAACTGATGACACAGGCACTGTGTCACCCCTTCCTTGCTGCTTTTCCGCTAGGAACAGCTTCTGTCACTCGGGACAGTTGTTTTTGCTGTTGTTGCTCTACTCAGTTGATGCCCTTAGTTATCCTATGATCTGCAACCACCCTCTGATACCATGTTGGAATTTCTCAATCTAACTGTTAGAAATCCTTCCTGTACTTTTTGATTTATTTCTTCCTACTTGTTCTGTTAATTAACAAGTTATTTACCATGTAAATACTGAAAATAAATACAAGTATAGTCTCAACACATACAGATCATCAACTGAAGGAAAAACAAGCACACAAGTGACACCGTTATTTTTGGACTAATGTCCCCGGAAAAACCCAATGCGGGAAAACCAGTGCAACTATCTGAGGGTTTTATTATTAAGCAGTTTCAAAATACAATCTGGGTGCCAGAAATGGCTCACCCAACAGAGAATACTCTTGGCAGTAGTACCTCTCATTCGGAGACGGATATCAGCCCCAATCTGCCCCACGAAATCTCCCAGCGTCAGCTTTTAGGGTTTGTGTCAACCTCTTTGGCCCAGCGTCAGCCCCTAGAACCTCTGTGTCTCCCACGCTAGCTCTTTTTGGCACTACGCAGCTCCTGGCTACCTCTGCGTGGCCTCTGGCTGCCTTTGCATGGCCTCTAGCTGGCTCTGCGTCAACCTTCTCCTGGCTTCTGCGTTGATGCTCCCAATACCCTCTCTGCTTCTATATTCACTGCCCCTCAGTTGCAACTTAGATCACTCCTTCAATTTCCTCAGCAAGCCCTGCCCCAGAAAATTGAATTCTTGATCAACTCAGTGTGTTCTCCAAGTGACCCTCAAGCCTCCTCTTATACTTTTCTCGTTGATAATTCAACGGCCGAGATTAAGTCCCTAATCAACGGCTAAGATTAGATCTGGTTTGATCCATGACTTTTGGACCATTCTAACTCAGTTTTATATTAATTCACATTAATATTTTATTTTCCCTAAGTTTAGACTTAGGGACTCCATTAAAAATATTAATTATTTTAATATCTCCCAAACTGGTTAAATTCTGCCCAAACCATTTCTGGGTATTGGAGATCTCATGTGCTTTAGCCTCTCCACCAATTTTCGTGGCTAGAGCACATCTGATGCTACCCCAAATCAACATTTACAATGTGTAACATGTCTTCATTACATGACAATGACTCTTTATACTTTTATGACCAGAAGACAAAATTCCTAAGGGCTCTCAATGGGAGCTCATGAAACCCATGATGCAAGCATTACAATAATTTTATTTTTCTTCTTTGCATCTCTTACATAAAAATCACAATTACATGTCATTATGAAGACCGAATGTAGTTACACGTTTTCAACAGAGATAGATCTTTGTTTTGGGCTGCAGTAAAGGAGATAGAACAACATGGGCATTGAGGGTCTTTTCAGTGCCAAATTTAGGAGGCTGAAGTGCTGATTAGAGGGTTGAGGACCTGTTCTTGAAGGCCAAGGTTAGGGAGGCTTGTTTGAAGGTCTGTTGGGGCATGATCTGTGGGCAAAAAACTTTGTTTGGGCAGAACGTAAGTTACAGGTAGGCTGTGTGGTAGGCCGCAGGCCATACCACCATAGCAAGGTACTTGCGTGGGTCTATTTAGGGTTGTGTTGTGCCCTAATCTTCAGCTTGGAGGCAAAGGGTTCACATAAAGTGATGCCGCAAGGATTGAAGGTTGTTTGAGGACTGTTCAGTGATTGTTTTAGGGTTGTTGCAGTGTGCTAAAGTGCCCTAACCAGGAACAGTCAAGGGCAGCATGGTACAACAAATTTGGAGGTAAGGTTGTTTTGTGTTGGGTCAATGTTTTGACTAGTTTTGGATCATTTATATATGCAGCCTGTGGGAGCCAATTTGGAGGCTTGATGTGGTGATCAAGAGATTTCATAGCAGTAGATCTTGCAGTGAAGGATTGGGTGCCATTGATCTGGTGGAGGGTAGTGTGTTAGCTACCCAAAATAGCCCTAGACAAGCTATCTTGAAATGACGAAGAAGAGTTGAAGGTTGGGTGAATATTGGTGCCGAAAGTGAACCACTTTGATGGACAAAAGTGACTGTTAGGTAATATTGGAGCTCGGGAATTGGCCAGCCCAGAGAGCATATTGGATCAGTCCGTGTACATGCAGCAGAAGTGACTTGCAGCAGTGTTAGGTGGCAGCCCTCCTGGAGTCTCGATGTGTTGTCCTTTGAAGGACTAAGGGCAGCCAGTGAGCAGTACAGGAGCCAAGGACCGTCAGGACAAGATACGACATAGAAGTTGCAGCAAAGATTGTCATTGTATCTTGTATACCTTAGACTGTTGTATTATTCTGATTTGGTTTAATATAACGAAGATTGGGTTGTACATTATTGTACAATATTTGTTAAAAATTGTGTATATTTTTGCATATGTGATTTACTGCTTTATATTTTCCGATGTGCAAAGTAGTTCTTGTTGAGATTCCTGGTTTGGTACCGTCAGAGATTTTAAGATTCTAACCTAGACCCAAGATTGTGGAAATTCAATAGAAAGGGCTTTGCTAGAGGGTTGACTTGGTGCTTGGACAGGATCTTGGTCAAGGTGCTTGGGTCTTGGAAATCTCATTTGATCTGATTCTCGAGGGATATATTTATTTAGATTAAAAAGTGATATAAGATAAATAAGACTCTGATGATAAATGCTTGCTTATCACATAGGCATGAATCCTTGAGACAAGAGAATCTTTAAGTTGATGCTTAACCCATGGTGTCCTTTCCGCCCTTCTGCTTGCCCTTTGCCAAACCCACATATATAGATCATTACAATATACTAGGATAATAAAGGTAATGAGCCTAAAGCAGGCGCTTTTGGAAGTGAGGCCATAATACTGCCTTTCTTTCTTTTCTTCTTCTTAAAAAAAGAGGAGATTCTTTCTAGGTTTTCCCCTTGGAGGGGCTTTGCCCTGGAGTGGAGCCTACATTTTGTGTTCATTGTCTTTGATGATCTTCAAGGTTTTTGGTAATTATTTGATGAACGAAACATAATAAAGAAAAGAAGCTAACATAATATCACAAGAAATTATCAAGTATAAGAGAAATCACCCTAATTAGTTGCTGTATTGATTTTTCAACATGGTGTCAAAGCTAAGGTGACAAGAAGGCAACTTGAAGATCATCCTTGTTGGCTAGAGTGGAAGACAATCTTTGAATAAAACACTAAGGAAGGGAAAAAGAAAGAAGAAGAAGACCTTTTGACTATCACTAAGGAAGGATCATACCTCAAACATTGTCACCTTGAAGAAGAAGCTTTATCATCTTGAAGAAGGAGGATCATCTTGAAAATTGAAGGTTTTGAAGTCTCTCACACAAGTGGAAGGAATCATCATCAAGAAGGCATTATCATTTGACAAGTACTACATCATATTATATGTCTCAATCTACAAGTCAAATGGCTTCATTTTGTAAGGAAAGCAACAAGCTCAGTGGGTCAACAAACTTCATAGCATGGAAGAAGAGGATTGATACTCATAGAAAATGAAGTCATGGACTATGTCTTGGGCAACATTACAAAATCAGCAAAAGATAAGTCTCAAGAATTAGTAAGTGAGGCCATAAAGGATTCTCATTGAATCCATTAAGGACCCTCTCATTCCCTTTGTTGCAGAATTAAGTACATCAAAAGCAATCTATGAAAAGTTGGTGAAATTGTACTTTGTTAGTACCTCAGGTCATAAAATATCCTTGAGGAATCAACTATATAAGACAAGGATGGCAAAGGACAAAGATATATCTTCATATCTTATGAAGATCTCGCAAATAAAGGATCAAATGCAAGCACTTGGGGAAGTTATCTTCAATTCAAAAATAACTACTTGTGTACTAAATGCTTTGCCATCAAAATGGAGCAGTTTTGTGTCTAGCATCTACTCAAGAAAAGAGACAACTCCCTTTGATGAACTATGGGCTCAATGTAAATTAGAAGAAACCAGATTGAAGGCAAAGGGTGACACCCAACCAAATGAGAAATCTCAAGCTTTCGCTGCTACATCTAAGACGAAGAAAGGGAAGTTCAGAAAGTTTGAACCCTGTAAAAAGAATCATGGAAAACCTAATATGTCCAAAGTTCAATGCTATGGATGCAATGAGTATGGACACTTTAAGAGAGATTGTCCTAAGTTCAAGAATGACAAGAGGAAGGAAAGAAGTGGAGCTCATACAGCTGATGAAATGGAGTAACTTGAAAACGAAGCCAAAGAAAGAAGATCCTAAAGATCTTTATTATTGAACAAGCTTCTCATCTATCAGGTTTATTTGTAGTTTGTTTTCGTGATTATTAGAAGATGGCACTTAGAGTAGCATAACCAGTTGAATTAGTTAGAAGAGTCTTTATTTTTTATGGCATCATGGAAGGAAGTGTTACTACACAAACTAGCAGGGGTCCTACAATGGGGGACCTAAAAGGACAACTACTAGGGCACAGCAACAAATGGGACAGAGGCCCACTGTCACCACAACATATGTCCCCTTCTCTTCTCGAATTTTCACCGACGGGAGGAGTCCCAGTGTCCCTCACTTGTGATAGGTGTTCCTAGGATAGGTTTTAACTTTTAAGTGAGGCAAGGTGGCTCATTCAATGGAAGGGTTCGATGAAAGTACAAGATTTGGGAGAAGCCAAGAGGACTTACCAAGAAAAACCCCTTGAAAGGAAAACTACACAAGACCTAGGGTCAAGATGTTTGACGAGATAAATTTCATCCAAGGTCCAGGTAGACAAAAGAAAAGGTTATTATTCATATACTTCAATAAGCACTAAAGCTCAACCCTTCAAATAATCCCCAAGTTGAAGTGTAGCTTCTAGGGTTCCCACTGTTGAATAATGTAACTAGTGTCAATCTTCATAATTGTATTTGAGTCATGATGTAATGTATTTGTCAAAAGAAAGAAAAGGAATTTTATTATTAAAGAAATTGACTTATTAAAGCATGGATTTCATGCTTGGGTCAATGGTTTATAGGTCAAAACCTCTATTGTAGGCTCCTAGGGTTTATGTCAATTGTCCTTGTTCATGTCATAACGTAATAGACCCTTCTTGGGCATTGTCAATCAAGAAACGAATTTATTTTTGATGTAAATTAAGTCTTCTATGCCTCCTCCACCAAGTCAGCCTCAAACTAGACAAGTCGGCCTAATTGAGGGGAAGAATCTCCTATATAAAGGAAACAACTCGACCTAATTTGGAGCACTCACTCATCAAGTTCGACCTGTAACTTCTGGGACAAGAAAAAGTGTGAAATTCAAGGAACAAGGAGGAAAGGACTAGCGAAAAAGGACTTTGTCAAGCACAAGAAGTTGAAATTTTCTCTCTTTCACTCAACGTGTGAAGCTGTTGAGCTGCTGGAAGGGTTGAAACTATAGTCCTGAAGTTGGGCCAAAATTTTGTAGTTGGGGGTCGAAATTCTGAAGTTGAGAAGTAGAAATACTGGGTTGTAGTTTCATTTGAGAAGCTAACACTTGGTAACTTTGGGAGAGATCATCTATTGGAAGAAAGGGTAGACTTGGTGGAGGAGGAAGGTCTTTTGGTCTAGGGTCTTGGTCTATCTCAACTTGAATATGCTAGTGGAAGAGTTTGACTGGGTTTTCCCCTATAGATGGGTTTTAGCCCTAGCTGAGTGCCTACATTTGGTGTCATTGATCTTCATGTTGTGTTTTGATGATTGCTTGATGAAACAAAGATAAAAGAAGAACATAACAAAGCTAATAAGAATACAAAAATATCACAAGTAATTATCAACATAAGAAAATCGTTCTGCCTTTCCGATTTTCTAACATGGTTTCAAAGCTAAGGTGAAGAAGGAAGAAAAAGGCAGCTTGAAGATCTATTGAAGAAAATGGGATCAAAGGAAGGTCATTAAGGAAAAGGATTATACAAGGAGACTACTATCTATAGGAACTGTTGTCACTCAGATTGTACAAACATGGTGTGACAACGAATCAGAGCAGGGGTTGTCACTCTGATCCCCGCCCACTCAGTTCTAGGTGTCTCCCAACAACAGACTATGGGGGGTAATCCCTATCGAATATAAAAATGAAAGACCAGTTGGCAACCACCAATTCCGAGAGACACGATTGAATGGCCTAGCCACTTGGTTGATTATAGCAAGTTAAGAGATTAGATTAGATCGTTATATGAGACCAATGCCTTATGGAGTCAACTATTTGCTTTAGATCAATTAAATACTAGGTAACCGAATGAACAATCGCTGCTTAGATGCTTTGCTATCCTATATGAAGTGCAAGTCCTACAATCTAGGTGATATGCCAAAATCTTGGTTAATTTTAATTATATGCCTAGCTAAATGTATCATTTCTCTTAACTATTTTGAAGCTAGTCTCTAGGGTAGGTTGTGAGAAAGAAGCCAAGGGGAAGCAAGCAAAGGTTTGGTTAACGATACCTCCCCTTAGGTTCTAGCCACCTGATGCCTCTGGTGCTACAGAGACTGTGGCTCTGACGACTGCAAGGTCACTGTGTTAACCACTAAAGAGGTGCTAGGCTCCTCAAGCTAGATGAGAAAGGTGGTCCTATTCTCTATCAACCAAGCTTATGCTTGGAAGTAAGTTATTAATGCAAGACTAATCCTAGAATGCAATACAAGATGATGTGAGTGTTCTTGAGTTAAGATTGTTTATTAACTTTAAGTACTTAATTATTATTATCTTATGGCAAGGAGTACTTATCAATGAATAAGAGACAATCTTATATACAAGATGGAATGCTCAGTTTCACTAGTGCCCACAAGATTCAAAGATAACCAAGAGATAATTCCCAAGTATCAAATGACAACAAGATAAATCCTCTTAACAATAGATTATCAATATGCCAAAGATAAAGTTGTCATCCACAATAGATTTTAACCATGAAACAATTAATGATGGCAAGTAAAAGAGAGCTAGAGCACTTATCCAAAAATGTTACCTAGAACAATTAACCAAGGTTATTGTTAACACTTATGCGAGATATCAATTTTCTTAAGACAAATAGATGATTGATGCTCTTTACATAATTAGCAAATCCTCAAGATAAGATATCACAATGCCAATTTGAACAATTATATCTTCAATGCTAATTATACAAGAACAAGGATTACTTAAGTTCAAGAAATGATCTCCTTAGTTAACACCAACTTAAGCAATAGAAACCACTCAACAAGAGATGAGATTAATGTGCTTATGTGAGTAAGCTTATTTAGGTGCAAAATTGAATCTTTGAATAATATGAAACTCACAAGAAACCAAAGTGTCAGTGTTCTTATTAGCAATAAGATACTTCACCAATTGTCAAATCACTCAAGGAAACTAGATGTAAACAATTCTTTCCACATTCTCTCTTTTATTCACATGTGCAAAGTCAAGAAGATTTGAAGTTTGACCAAATCATAGAGGCTTCCACTTGACCAAGTTTTGCCCTGTTATGCTTGATCGATAATTTTCCTCTGTTTAACTAAAAATCTATCCAAGTTTCACTGCAGAAGGAGGTCGGATTTGACCGCAGAGAGAGTATGTTTGGCCACAGGTCCGACCACAGCAAGTCAACCGCAGATCCAAGTTGACAACAGGGGTCAACCATAGGTCCAAATTTGATTGCAGGGGACAAGTTGAACAAGATGAATAGTTGACTAGAATTGACTAATTTGAAGGCTTCACCAGCATTGACTAAGTTCGAATTTTGACCAGGTTTGACTAGTGAATATATTTGGATTTTGTCACAGATTTATGGAATATTCTTGGAATTGTAAATATTATTGAAGAACAAATTTCGCTTTGATTTCAGACTTTTGTGATTGATGTTCCTTATTTAGAATGTCTTTCAAATCAATCACATCATTAGTTGTTGGTCGACGTTTCAAACCATCTAATGCGGTTCATCCCAACCGTGGGAAAAATTCGACAACTTTTCTTCAACGAGAAATTCGTTGTCTCTTATGTGCATGGTTGTCTCTTTATCATCTTATTGTTTTCATTGCATTTTGTTGAGATTTTCTATGTATAATTGCTCAATGATATAACTGGCATAAGTTTATGCCTAGTTGGGCAGCTTCAAAGGATAGTGTTGAGGATTGTTTAGGACGCTATCTAGAGGTAGAATCAAAGGTGTGCTCATTGATAAGGCCTAGCCTAAGGCAAGATAAGGTCTGCTAAGGGGGGTTGGACTACGTGCGATCCATACACCGATGTCGAGATCGTTTGCCAACCTGAAGTGTGATGTGTTGATCAAAGTTTTGTGCATACCCGTGTGGGGATGTTTCCTTTGGAGCCATCGCATTATATTGCAGAGTATGTGTTCAAAAGAAGAGTGTTGTTTTGAAGTTGCAGAGACCTAAGTATACCGATGCCATATATTGTCATGAACCTTGTATTATTGTAGAAATATCTTGAATGGTTGAGCGAGGATCCTTGTCAAGTATGTGTAGAAGATGCCTTGTACACACAGTTAGTATTCTACTGTCGTCATGTCCCCATTATTTATTCTTCTTCATAGTACAGCCAAGGTGGATTTCCACGGCAGGGGATGGCCAGGCCTGTGGAGCAGGTTATGTCATCACGGATCCCGATGGAGTTTTGAGGAGTTTCTACGAGGTCCAACGGCATTCGCTTGGTATAGTCCATCATCTGCACAGTTTCCCTTTCATTCCGGTGCATTCCGACAACTTTCAAAAAATTGAGTTATTAGTGGGCTTGACACAATTAATTATGCTTAAGGTGGCATTACGGGAGGAATACATGGCAGAACACATTAGTTTAATAGCTCATTGGAACCAGAATGAGAAGATCTACATGATGGGATGGTTAGATGAGAGTTTCACTAACTTGGGGAGATATGATGGTCAATTTACCATTTTCCCACATTAAAAAGAATATTTTAACTGAAATAAAAGAGGGAAAAGTGCTCCATGATTAAAATAATAATAATATAGAAAGTTCTAGAGGAGTCCATCAAATTTGTAAAAGAGAAGGACGAGACCATTGGAGGACATCTTGGATTGAGTATTGTTTCTTGTATGAGAGGTTGAGAACTCGGTTCTCTACTCCATTGGTAGCCCCAAGACGAAAACCCTCGGGTAGAGAGATTGGGCGAGCACCCATCTCCCCTTGGTGGATTCATTCAGAATCCACAGGTGTAGTGATTGTTTTTCTATTTCAGTTTGGAGACTGGAGGGTCATTCCCAGCTATTGTATTGGCATACATCTATATATAATAACGCTGGATTTTGGTTGTTTCATTTCTCATTGTTCCTCATGGTATGATTTTTAATGAGATTTTTTGCAATTTATAGATTTATGATTTGGGTTTTACATAGCAATTTTCTAGACAATGCATGATAGTTTTATATGAAGTGTTTGTTCCAAAAGTTTTGATTTGGGACAATATAGTGGTATCAGAGCGTCGAACTTGGCTCATCCTGCGGATTTTCAACTTTCTGTTGTAGCTATTATGATTTGAGGGTTTTCGGGTTATTTACAATAACTAAGAAAAGTACCAAACTCTTGCTTGATTATTTCATCAATTTGGGAGAAATTTGTCTTGCACATCATACAAAAGTTCTATTACCAAGTATTAGACAAATTCTTTAGAATTTGTCTCCTACTTAATGATGATACGACAAATTGGTTGCTACATTTCTTTTGAGAGGCGGCGTTGATCCAATTTTTAAGAGGTTGATTCCTAACCCAATGTTTCGAGCATGAAGTTTATAGAAGTCATGGATTAAAATTTGGTCAAGTGGGCCTCGTGCAAATATTTTCATTTTTAAAAGGGACTGACTCTATTGTTTTATTAGCTGAATATTTCAAGTCGATGTTTTTCAGTGGCCGAAATTATTAAAGGAAGAGTGATTTTATCAAAGTCAACCAATTATAAAAAGGTCATGAGATATGCATTCAGGGTTTTATTAGCCGCCTAAGCATTTTGGGCAGTGGTCCAATTCAATCAAGCGATGGGCGAAGAATAATTGTTTTATCCCAGGGTGAAAATCAAAATTATTAAAAGTGCGGTGGCAAGTTATTTTGCAAAGGTAGCGGCGTATTAATTTTTTTAAGAGAGGCTATTAGTATTGACCGTGCCAAAAGAAAAGGTCGAATTGTTGTGATCAGAGGCCGAACGCTTTCATTTTATGGTTGTGATTATTCATTGATAACCCCAATTTTTGAGCCTCAAGACCAAGATTATTTTGTCACAGGGATCAGGGCCGAATTTCATTGGTAATTGGCAAGGGACCAAGTTCGTGTTGAAGGGTCATTGGGTGTGTTGTTGGTGATCAGAGTGAGTGGACGTAGCGACGCTCCTGGGTTTGACTGTGCGGGAGCCAACATGAGAAAGCGTCATTACCACTTGTTTGAAATCACGCAATTGGAATCACTTTGTTTGTAGGAGTTAACACCAACACTTGGACATATAATGTTGAATGCGGAGGAGGTATGAATGATGTTGGAAATCCTTGTGTATGGAATGTTTTTATTGAACGTCGGATCAAGCGTGAACGTAGACACCACCAGAGTATCTCACCACCTGTCAATTGATCGCGAAGTTCATGTTGTTGGGTCAACAAAAGCCAAACAAACTACAATTGCACGTAGAATTGTCAAGGACACAGAGTAGTTGGGCCAAGACTATGCACACAGAGGAGAAGCTACATCGGGTTGAATCATTGACGGAGTTTCATCCAATGTGACTACTGCAGACAATTTTTAATACTAGTCGTGGAAGTTGTCAGGTAGCAGAGATCATAGTGAGGGCACTACATGAGAATGTCTAGAGGACAAATAAATATGTATTATTAAAGTCCAAGTAGTAGAGTAGACAACGTCTATCACACGTGTAGCGGAGTGCATGGGGCCATTTGATCACTTATCCAATGTCTGAGCATTCGTGCATGGAGTTTATGGCACGGGTTTGGAACGTTGTTTGGCAAACAGTGTCACACAAAGGTTAACAACTTCTTTTTCGAGCCACAGGCAGATTCCCTCAGCGGTAACGGCGGAATCTGAGGAGCCAGATTAGATGGAACGACAGTGCACACACAATCACCTGAGTATCACATTGTTGAAGCAGATTGCCTCATTTTCAGAATGGCAAGTTACATATAATTTGCTGAAGTTGTGACTTTCGTTCACAAGGAGGGTTTTCCATAATTAAATTTGGGCCGACTTCTCTCTTACACTTGATGGCCCTGAGCAGAATATAGTTGGTAGGTAATTTTTGTTTATGCAGGGTTATACCCTACAGCACACAAGAAGGACAACGAAGTACGAACCCATCTATTCAATCAACCAAGGGTTGTGTAAGTGGCCAATTCAGTCATTTAAAGGGAGCCACACACAATCTCTTGGTAAAATCCATCACTGGCAATCTCAGAAAATTCTACTGGCACAAAAATTGCATCTACAACAATTGACCAAATTGCAAGGGTTGAGTTCTCCTTGAGTGGTTGTTGTATTCACCTTTAGAACTGAAGGATTTCTCCAGATTATCTTTTCTTGTGGACCAAGTACTCTCTAATAGAGGTTCAACTTTCCAATATATACCAGAAGATACATTTCACATACAGCGGAGTACAGTTGAACTATTTAACAAACTGGCCTCATAAGCAACTCAGCGAAGCTATACCAGAGAATGCAGTGGCAATTTCGGGGTTGAGGGATTAAAGGAGAGCTAAGTCCTTTTGCTGAGGGGACTACACAATTCTGGGAAGTGTATTCTGCTTGCAGGGGCTGAGTTCGTATGCTTTGAAGACTGAAGAAAGGCTGAAATTTTTTTGGGGGTCACAATTACCAGGGTCTCAATATAGCCTTCATTTTAATTAGTGAATTTGAAGTATATCATTGTATGTTCTCTTAGCAAAGGTCGTGTATATTACCATTAGTGTGTCAATTTTGTTGTCAGAGAAGGGAGTTGTTTGTTGTCACTAAGTGTGTTGAGAGGGTATCCTTAATTGTTGAGTCCATTTGTGAGGAAGACTGCTTGTATTGCTATCCATGTTATTGTATGTTATTGAGTAGAACTTGATTTGAAGAAAAGTTGCATGTATCTTGTCACAGAAATTTGTGTGCTTGATTACCAGATTGTTATGTCATGTGAAGGGTATGTGTATTGAATCAGCTATAGAAGTATTGTTGTACTGCTATCAGAGTCATGTAAAATTCAGCTTGATGTGCTAGTCATCATTAAGCTAAACATGGATGAAACCTTTATAAATTCCCTTCATAAACCAGCAACAGAAGTCAGCAGACCCTTCTCAAAGGGGCTCTATGTCATTCTTCAGAAAAAACAACCAACAAATGTGCAGGAGTGGCAGGAGATAGGACACAAGATTTTCTCCCTTGGAACATATTTGAAACACATGAGGGTCACATGGAAAGTCCTCTTCAAACTTGATGAATTTGAAGCCCTCCTTTCCAAAGTGAGACAGTTAGAAGGGAAGAAATTAATTTGGGCTCTAAAACCTGCTATGCTTGCTCTCCTACAACACAAGTTCTTGGAGGAACCTTGTGAAAGGGTTAAACTTCCAGTTGTATCTTGTCTCAGTAACATCATGAGACTAACCGCACCTATAGCAACTTCTAGTTGTATCTTGTCTCAGTAACATCATGAGACTAACCGCACCTATAGCTCCTTACAAAGATGATGTTATGAGGAGAGTTTTCAGACTGATGATAGAAACTTTTCGAGATTTGGACAATAGTGCAGGCTCTACCTTTAGGAAGAAGCTTGATATTTTAAGAGGCATGGCCATGACTAGGACTTATGAAATCAGTTTGATCTAGAGTGCGATGGCTTGATCTTGCAGATGTTCCAATGCTTCTTCAGCATTAGGAAACATCATCATGACACAGTTATAGCACATATTGAGTCCATCTTTCCATCATGTATGAGAGGTCATGATGCCATTTGTCGGGAGTTGCAATCTCGATTGTTGTCTATTTGGAGGAGAAAGCAGTTGGTCTCACCTGCTGCTTACGAGCTAGCCGAGAGGTTGGTTGAGCAGAACATTGGGCTTGTCAGGAGGCAGTTGACCAGGGAGGAGTAGCTTAAGATTGGGGGATCATGCAACAAGAATGAGATGAGGAGGAAGGGACTTTGCTTTATCTGCAAGGGACCTTGGGGACCTGACCACTCATGCTTGAGTGACACTGAGGAGATGACAGCAGTAGAGCAGGGAGATATTCTTTATGTCTGTCAGGATGAGGGCTCTTCCTTGGGCGAGTCCATGGGTTCATACGATGGTACCTCCGAGGAGCACGAGCAGTCATATGGAGTTGATGACAGTAGCCCAGATATGCATCCATGTGTGGCAGAGGAGTATGATGAGCGGTCGATTGTTCCCATGAGGGAAGGAGATCCGGGAGCAGATGAGCGATGGATGATTCAACATAGAGAGCGCACATAGGAGCATGAGACAATTGATACACACAATGTGCGGGATGGGCCATTTTTGGATAGTCAGCTAGTGGCTCACATTGAGCCCATGGTGGAGGATGAGCAGACACCCGTGGGGCCAGTCATTGGAGTGGAGCAGATAGATGTGCAGGCAACCTCCAGGGAGGTAGTATTTGCAGACATTTGTCCTCAGGAGGTGTTGGAGGTTGACGGGGTAGTTTTGTAGGAGGCTAGTAGGCGGCAAGAGTTGTTGGAGATGGTGGTGCATCCATCTTTGGGTCTACCCATTGATGAGGTGCAAACAGATATAGTGGCAGCTAGCAAAGCTGCAACATATTCAGGGAGCAACCCTCTCCAGGAGTTCATAAACAGGGCTTGCAACACAATTTGCCCACTTTTTCCCATTAGAGGGAGAGAGGCAGGATTTCTTGGACATGTTTTGATTGTCCAGGTGGAGCATCAAGAGTTGAGCATGGATCAATATCAGCATAGCAGATGTATTCCTTGCACAGGAATCCATGCATTGGATTGGCGAGAGATCATGAGCTGGTACCCTACTGATGGAGTATCATTTTTAGTCAGAGGCATTGTATTGCAGGAGCCCTTAGAGGTGAGGGATGTTACATGCTTCAGTTGGCAACAGAATTTAGGTTGGCCACTCATCAGTATCTCAACACAGCATTAGCATGATGAGATTGACCTTGGTTTATGCAGAGAGTTGGATTGGAGAGAAGTGATGAGCTAGTATGCAGTTGGTGGGGCAGCATTCACAGTCGGAGCTATAGCACAGCAAGAGCCATGGAGCATTGATGCTCCTTCTTGGTGCCATTAGGATCCAGGTGGATCTACTAGTAGCAGGTTGAGTCAGAGACGGACATGGGATCTAGGTATTGGAGGATCCAGTCATGTTTCAATAACTTGGAGGCGTGACGTGGACCAGTGGTTCGTATGGGATCCAGGCATTGGGTCTCAGTTGCGTTGGGCCACTAGATTGGTCCATAGGTTTGGATTGCTTGAGGGCAAGCAATGTTGGGGCGGGAGGACTGTCATGTCCCCATTTTTTATTCTTCTTCATAGTACAGCCAGGGTGGATTTCCAGGGCAGGGGATGGCCAGGTCCGTGGAGCAGGTTATGTCATCACGGGTCCCGATGGAGTTTTGAGGAGATTCTATGAGGTCCAACGACATTCGCTTGGTATATTCCATCATCCGCACAGTTTTCCTTTCATTCCAGCGCATTCCAACAACTTTCAGAAAACTAAGTTATTAGTGGGCTTGACTCAATTAATTACACTTAAGGTGGCATTCTGGGAGGAATATGTGGAAGAAAACCTTAGTGTAATAGCTCGTTGGAAGTAGAATGAGAAGATCTATATGATGGGATAGTTAGATGAGAATTTCACTGACTTGGGGAGACATGATGGCCAATTTACCATTTTCCCACATTAAAAAACATATTTTAATTGAAATAAAAGAGGGAAAAGTGCTCCATGATTAAAATAATAATAAAATAGAAGGTTCTAGAGGAGTCCATCAAATCTATAAAAGAGAAAGAGGAGACCATTGGAGGACATCTTGGATTGAGTATTGTTTTTTGTATGAGAACCCAGTTCTCTACTCCATTGGTAGCCCCAGGGCGAAAACCCTCGGGTGATTTAGAGAGATTGGGCGAGCACCCATCTCCCCTTGGTGGATTCATTCAGAATCCACAGGTGTAGTGATTGTTATTTTGTTCCAGTTTGGAGACCGGAGGGTCATTCCCAACTATTTTATTGGCATACATCTATATATAATAAAGCTGGATTTTGGTTGCTGAATTTCTCATTGTTCCTCATGTTGTGATTTTTAATGAGATTTTGTGCAATTTATAGATTTATGATTTGGGTTTTACATGTCAATTTTCTGGAAAATGCATGATAGTTTTATATGAAGTGTCTGTTCCAAATTTTGATTTGGGACAATACAACTATTGAGGTTACAATTGTATTGCCAGAGATCTATTGAGGCTACACTGTTTTCTCCAATCCCTTTGACCTGCTCTTATAATCTCTTGTTGGAGCCTCAACAACCATGATTACATCTCAACCAATGGCTAAGATCAATTTGACTTCATCAATAGAAGCCTCTAGAACAAATTCGAACTTCCTTAATTAATTCTCTTTAATTAACTAATTTTTCTAAGTTACACTTAGGAACTTTTTAATTATTGGCTAATTAATTTAATTTAGCCGTCTCCAAGTGTTTTCTAGCGAAACCTTTTCTAGGTTTTGCAAATCTCTTGCTCCTTAGCCTCTTAGACACAATTTGAGAATAGAACACTTGTCCGCTGCTACCATAATCCAAAAACTAACAGTGGTAACACTCATGTGTGTTGCATTGTATAGGTCACCTAGTGAGACTTTGCACTAGGTGCTAGAGTTTTCTTTAACACACCCAATTGTTAACTTTCAAAAGCAAGTCTAAGTTTTACTGGGATCGTAAAGGAGTTTGCTTGATTGGAAAGCAGAAAAAATCCCTTTGTAAACAAGCAACTTATTGTGGATGCTTAAATGCAGGAGGGAGCCTTATTTTATTAGGCAGTCCCCTACTAGGTAGCAAATATTATCTAATGTCCCAGGGATGCAGTGAAGGAGATGGGATTTAATGATGACACTTTCAGGATTCAAGATTCAAGGAACACAGTTATAGTTCCAGATAGACCATCTACTGCAGCAGAAAACAGCAAGAGAATGAAAATTGCCGCAATAGAGTAATATCTAGGAATGTCTTGATGACGTCACAAGCAACAAAGTAGAGCTACAAAGTTGTGAATCAATTTGACCGCATTTTGGAATTAACAGTGAAAACCACAAGTATGAGTGATTAAACTCGGCTTATTTTGTATTAATTATCTGTAAATATATAAAGAAGAAGAGTTTATTCAATGCATGGGAGATACATACTTTCGTCCTGACAGTTGGAAGAGAAAACTTATTGTGATTAAATGGATGGAACGTGGATGTGGATCCTTTGAGGCCCGCCTGCTTTGACCCACAACAAAAATAGGAATGAGTAACAATTGAAGTTGAAGCTGATTCGGTAATGGTGTTGGGGCAAGATATAGACATTTCAAGCATCGAGTGTCAGGTATGACTCCAAATCAACATACACGACTGCAAAATATATATCCAAGCTTCTCTGAAATAAACAAGAGTGGTAAGAAGCTTAGTCCCTGCCAATTTTATCATCGAATTGAAACAAATGTAACATCGTCATTGTAATGCATCACGTAGAGAATGCTCTGATAACTAGTGATGCAAACTCTTTTGCAAAGACTCACTAATAGAACCAATATACCCTGATTTGTGCATCAGTGAATTGATTGTCTCAGTTTTTTTGCACACTGTATGCAACAATACAAGAATTACAACGAACCATATAGCCAAGATATTTAGCAGTTCTAATAGTTCTAGAACACCGATTGTCATACCAAGCTATATATTGAAAAAATTGTGCATAAACTAATTCAAGCAACTTCCAACATAAATACAAACTCTTGAATGCATATAAATACAAATCATCTAGGAACCCTGACAAGTGATCGTGGAACAAAACCAAAGGCAATAAAGAGATATAACCAGTGCATAGTAAACCAAACAATAATGCAGACTTTAAGAATATCAAGAATATAGAGAAAAGAAGTTGCAAGAAGAGAACTTCAAAAAGTCCTTGAAGTGTTGTGCATGCATAAGAATTTTATTTTGTAACTTTTTTACATGTAACTGTGCATTTATGTCCAAAGTTAAAAGACTAGAATTTTATACCTCTAAAAAGAGTTATAAATTAAAATAGGGGGTTGAAACTGCATTTTGGAGTATGATCTAACACTATTTCTACTTGGCTCAACTAGCAACTCTGAGGACTTCAGCATTTTTTTTCTTCCTGAAAAACAAGTTGTTATATAATCAAAGTAGTGGATCTTAGAGAAACCATTGAGAAGTATCTGTAAATATGTAAAGAAAAATATTAAAAGTAATACAATAAACTATTCTAATAAAGTATGGCCCTCAATGTGCTCAATCAACTGCAGTAGATGTAGTTTCACTCACTAGTACAGGTCCAAAATTATCTTCGTACTCTTATCTAAGAGTGACTAATAAAGTCTAAAATTATTTTCGTACTCTTATCTAAGAGTGACTAATAATTATGTATCATGTTGTTTCTTTACGAGAGATTGTATTAATTTTTATATAGAAACAAAGTTTTGGTTTTGATAATTCAATTCTTACATTTCTCAGGTTGATACTAAATCCTTAATGCCCGAACTCAAATAATTGGATATACATACAGACTCAAACTTTGAATGATAAAGTTTTTCAATCGTTTTTAAATGACAACTTTTCTATCATTTTTTAATGATAAGCTTTTCTATCATTGAAAGAAATTAGTCATTGTATATTGTACTTATTAGCATGTTGTTTATTGTACTTATTATTATAAAAAATTAAAAGGGAATGTGACATAATAATTTTTCAACAGAAATAGCCAGAATCCCATTCCCATGGGTTTACGTGAAAATAGGTTCAGTTACTTGAGGCAAGTGGGAGAGGTCCCAAACTTCAATCCAAGTACTTCAGATAAATCACTGGTTAACTTAATTTTATGCACCAATTTTCCAATTTTCATCATATTGCCAGGGGCCTTGGCAGTGGCAACAATTATTATCATTATTACAAGAGGGTTCTCTAAATCAATTTCTGTCAGTCACCAATAATTTCAGAGTACAACAAGCAACTTTTAAGCCAGAGGGGGCACAATAAAAAGATGCAGTCACATGTTTTGACCCATTTCCTCGAACCCTGACCTATTTATTAAAAATCCAAACTATGAGCAAGGATGACCAGCCAGGATACATCAAGTGTTAATTTTAGACAACAATGGTATGTTCTATGCTTTAGCGCAATTTTACCTCAATTTCTTAATTAGCCCAATATCAATATCCAGTTTAGCAATCACATCAACATGATAGTAAAATGCAAATAGAACATAAACATAAACATTAGAAGACAAGCCAAGACAAGAGGACACAAGATGTGGCACCAGCCAGGGACAAACCCCAATGTGGGGAAACCGTTGATCAAATCTTCCTTTAGTCTTCAACAGTTCAGCAGAGAGAGATAGTACAATTTACAGATTCTGATAATTTATACCAGCAGCAAAAGAGCTGTAACCAGAAAAGTCAACGCTGGTCAACAGGGCAGATTTCTACCTCAATTCAGTTTGGTCAAACCCAGTCAACTTCAGCCTCCAACAGCAAGTCTACTCAGCCCAAAAAAGTCCAGTCAAAACTGGACAACAAAGTCAACCCTGCAGCCAGCCCTAGTACAGTCAACGCTGGTCAAACAGGAGGTCAGGTTGCCTCAGTTCTTGTGCCCAGATATGCGCCCTGCTAGGACAGAATTCCTCCACCCAAAATCACAGCAAAATAGGTCAATGCTTGGTCAACACAGCCCAAAAACAGCCTCTGAAATTTTCAGTCAAACCTGGTCAACGCTGAAACAGAAAATGACTGTCCTTTCCTTCGCACGTGTGGAGAGAGAAGCTACCCAGAAATCCGTACCCAATCATGTGAGGAGAGAGAGATGTGTGAGAAGTGAAGTGTGTCCAAATGAGGATGAGGCATCATGTATTTATAGGCAAACATTGAGGATGAATAGACGTGACTGTTGGGCTTCTGAGCCTACATGAGTTCGCTGGCCGACCTTGACAATTTGTCCATAATCAAAATAAATTCATAACTTCATTTGTACATGTCAGAATCGGATGATCTTTAGATCAATCCTACACCTCTCTGAGAGAGGAATCTAATAAAAATATCAGCTGCCATAAATGAGATGACCCATGTGGAGTTTGGCCCTAGTTGCCAATTTTAACATCAAGAGCAACAACCAACAATTTCAGAGTACAACAGTCAACTTTTAAGCCAGGGAAGACACAATAACTATATGCAGTCACATGTTTTGAACCCTCTTCCTCAAATCCTGACCTATCTATGAACAATCCAAAGCATCAAGAAGGATGACTTGCCAGGATACAGCTAGAGCAATAACCAAATAAATGGATAGTGAAGATATATCCAAATAAATAGGTACCTATATATGAAGAATCACAAAAGCCGATTGGCAATTACAACAGAAAATTTTCTTAGAATATTTGACAATAATGTCAACTTGAGGGTTTACAAAAAGAACAAAGTGAGATTGTCCTACCTTATTTATATTCTTTACATTGTGAGGTATGTCACTGTAAATGTCATATTATTTGAAGCTTGTGAAAACTAATTTTGCAAAAAATATCAGAAAGCAAGATAAAAATTTGGTATACCAAAATATTTCATTCCTCAATTCTTTTGGGATATATTTCAATCAATCTATTGTGTTTCCAATCTAGCATCTCAAGGCAGGCATCCCTGCAGTCATCATCATATTTTTCTATTATAATTATTACCACATGTAGTCTTTTCAAACCCTCAAGATGCTTCACAAAGCTTTGCACATAGATATATTTATAACATCTTGGAAGACTATCTGGCATTTATTGCAGCAATGGAGTACTAGTGAGAAGAGAACTGAGCAGAGTAATTTCCTACCTGTTAAATCTTGAAACCCTGAAATGCACTTTCTTTAGTCTTTTTTAGGGCAAGACATAAGGTTAATGCCACAGAGTTTGTTCCTTGTTTCTGGCATGCAAACTTTAGATTGTAAATGTCCCTATAGAGAGATTAAGATGCGAAATGCTTTAGCATAAATGTAAAACCCAGACACTACTAAGCTTCAGATATTTATTTTCCATCAAGGGATCTTCAAGATTGGAAAAACTGTTAACTTCCATAGAGTATTTTTCAAGAGTATAAAAACTGACACTTTCTTGCAAGAGCTTTGCAAATGAGAATCATTCAAGATAGAAAAGACTGAAATTTTCTATCTCGAATTCATCAAAACGGAAAATATTTTCTATAGGGAGTTCTTCAGTATTGGAATAAGTGTTAGCAACTGTGAGAGAAGATGAGTATCTCCTGAAACAATGAAAGGTAAGCTTTCTTAACCAGTTCACAACAACAGATTCCTGCTCAAAACACCTTCAAGTAGTTAAATCTGCACTGTGGACAAATGTAGAGGCCAACAAGAATCGTGCTCCAACCTCGATATAGGGTTGAAAACCCTGTACTATGATACTCATCGGATATGGGCAATTTAGTGTCAGTGAGCTTGGACAATTATTACCTCTAAAAAATCTTCACATTGCTCAGCCCATTACATGTTTAACCTTCATTTTTTTAAGAAAGGGGCATTTTCTACGATATACTCTAATATATCATCACTGGTATGTAAATGTAGAGGGGTTCTAAGGCATCTGAAACTGCCAAAGCAAAAGGGGGTAGTTAACTAAATTCTAAATACTCAGGCTTCAAAAATGTCAGGCAATCACAAGAAAAAAAGGCCAGAGGATCTGTAACTTTAATGATGATTTCATATTAATTCAAGCCAGAATATTTCCCCACGGAACCCCACTTTGTTTTTCAGTAAGCTTGCAACTAAGAAGGCAGGGAAAAAATAAAAATCACGAGGGTGATAACCCACAACCACACAGGCACCGAAGAGAAACAAGGAAGCACAAATACGCCTTATGATGGGGAGAATCTCTTTCAAGAGGTCATCAAGTGTTCAAATCACATCAAGGATGGACTGACTGCTTCCCATGGATAGACTATGCAGCTTAACAGATGTAGATGAATCCAAAGGCTTGGATACTTTTTGAAATGGTAGAGGAGAATTTGGTCAGTATTCTATGGCTATCTTCACGATGGACTGGAGGTGGTGGTCAAAGTACTGTCAAAAACATCTGAATGAGTCAAAGAATTTTCAATAAAGGTATGGTATATATGGCGTGTCATGTCCCTTCCCAAATACATTTGTAACAGGTTTATCTCTACACAATTTTGCCAAGGAAAAGGACCCAGCAGTTTCGACTTAGAAACTTAGGAGAAATTTCAGCCAGATTAGTTTGCTAGTGGAAGGTGGGGGCCACCCACATGGGAATTCGAACTAGCAATTCGAATGGCTTGGAGGGAATTTGAATAGTTGTTGGTGGGGCCCACATGAGGCAAAGGAAGGCCCACGAAGTCATAAGGAGAAGGAGGCTCTCACTTGGTCATTCATTCACTCTTATACATCGAATTTACTTGACTGTTTGCTCGAGCTGCTTAGCCGAGTCAACTGGTTGTTCAGCCACGAATCTCTCAAGTGGGAGATTCAACCTTACCTTCGAGTGACTTCGAGTGCCGCCCTAGGAAGGCAGTTCCACAGCATTTTCAAGAGTTCCGGGGAGTATCTACAACACAGTCACTCAGCTATCTTCAGGGAGTGCGTATTTTTGGGCCGGCAATGAGAACATGCAGAGGGAGAGAGAGCCACCTTGGGTCAACCATTAGCTGGAGTGTTGAAGGAAATGTAACTAGGTTCGGTCTTCATAAATGTACTTTTGATATTTGTATTTATTCAAGAAAAAGAAATATTATTTTTATAATATATGTCAATGAGTTTCTTGCTCATTGAAGTAGGTCTAGCACATGTTAGATTGCTATAGGTAAATCAAAAGGTCAAAAAAATTATGTTAAAGACCTTAAGGGCATGTTACATTGTGTAAGTGTCAAGGAAGTCACCTCCAAGCAAAGTCAAGTCTCCTCCTATGCAAAGGCACCATCAAAGAAGCTCCTTCAAGCATGTTACACCACCAAAGAAACCATCCAAAGTAAGACAACACGTCGGTCTCCAAACAATCCTCAAGTCGGCCTTCTAATCAGCCTAAAGGGAGGGACAGTCCTCTATATACAGAGGTTGTCCACTCCACTATAATGCACTAACTTAACTCTGAAATCAGCGAATTAAACAAGCAAGTAAAGGGTTAGAAAAAGGACGAAGAAGAGGTATTATAGGGCAGCGAAGGAAGAGAGAAAGAAGCCGAGGTGAAAAGGATTGTTTCTAGGGCTAGAAACAGTCACATGTGTGAAAAAGAGGAGGGTAAGTCTACGGGTATGACAGTAGGATCAAACAGAGAATGAATTAGTGTTGGTTGGGTTTGAAACTAGGCCTACAAAGCCTCCCAAGTGAAACATAGAAGCCTATCTGTCATTCCCCTCTCAAACACATTTGTAACAAGGTGTTGCTACATAATTTTGCATAATTTTGACTAAGGGAGAGGACCCCACACTTTTGACTTAGGGACCTAGGGGCCAAATCGACTTTATTTGGCTACTAGTGGAATGTGGGGGCCACCCACATGGGAGTTCGAATTAGCCATTTGAACAACTTGGAGGGAAAGTCGAATGAGTGGATGGAGGAACCCACATGAGGCTAAGGAGGCCTAAGGAGACACAAGGAGAGATCAGCTCTCATTTTGGTTTCATCTTTAACATTTGCAAACAACTACTCAATTGTTCACTCTGCTGTTTAGCTGAGTCAACTGGTTGTTTAGCCACGAGTCTCTTAAGCGCGAGATTTAACCTCTACTTCGAGGGACCATCCATGCCCGCCCTAGGGAGGTTGTACCACAAGGGTTTTCAAGAGTTTTGAGGCAGTGACATAGCACCAACAGTCAGCACAGGGCAAGGAGTGCATATTTCTCGGCAGCCAGGAAACACGCAGAGGGAGATTGAGGCTAGCAGAGATCATATTGCTTGTCGAGGAGTTAGGGCACTGAGGTAGTAGCACTAGACCAACATTCTTGTTGGGTTTTACAGCCAACTAAGCCAGCATTCCAGCAATTCGAATTGTTGGGCTGAGGGACAACGTAGAGGCCACCTAGCAGATTTTCGTGGAGCTTGGGAGCAGGTGATTTTGGCCAAGAGCTCATCCGGGAAGTCAGGGGTTGGATAGCAAGGGTGAACTCAGCACTTTGGAGGAGTTTTCAGGAGGATTTACAGGCAGTTTCCAGCAGGCCAAGTTTTGCAGCTACAGCTGAGGTGAGGCTCCAAGGGGGTCAAAAATCAGAGGTCCAAACTAGCTAAAATCCCTTCTGGGTTTTTCTGGGTTTAGGCCAAGGAGTCTGGGGTTAAAAGCATACAATTTTCTGGGCAGTATAAGTGCACTTTCCAGCCATTCGAACTTCAGCAGAGAGGCAGTTTTCTGGGCAGCGCAGTGCAGATTGGTGCAGCAGTTGGGCAGCCTTCAGCTCAGCCATTTTCCCACCTGGGTTTGGTCATGCTTGTCCATTGAGACAAGCCCAGGTGCACCATCTTGTTATCTATTGTATTTTGCCTTCATAAACTTAATAAAATGGCTCAGCAGTTCCCTATTTACAGCTTTTTTGTGGATGCTTGATGTGTATTTCGTTTTTGTAAATTGTTGCACAGATTATTTGCTTGTTATCACTTGTATTCCCATTTAGGATCATTACACATACCCAAGCATGTGTCCCAGGGCTGCCCCTTCTCATCCCTACTTCATTCATCTATCTGTCACAAACCACCACTTTTTGAATGATGTACCTTGAATATATTATCCCCTTTAGAAGTAAAAACCACCTAATAGGATACTTGGTTAACCCCATTTGGAGTTTAGGAGACATTGGCACATCCTGAAGCCCATTATGGAAGGGGAGGTCATTATGAAGTCCCCACTTGTGGTCCATGATTGGTAAGCTCATTTACTCGATTCTCTAATGACTTGTTGTACAAGAAGGCTAGGGGACGCATTGGATCTTATGCAGGATTGAATATGGTCTCCATCTTATGTTTGGTCTCCCTATACGGGGTCCTAATCCTCCAAAGGGCTACATTTGCACATCTAGGGTGTGTGTTGAGAGCCATGGGTCTCCATAGCAATAGACAACACTCCATGGATCCCCAAGCATGATCAGAGATGCTCGAGATACTCCCATTGGACGAGGAAGATGCACTAGTTCATTTTTTCCCAACTCGCCCCATAGATGTATCATGCACTTGGCATCTGACCCAGGACTTGTAGGACGATTTGGCATCCCCTACATCATCATCAGAGCCCTTGTAGATGATCTAGAGGCATCCTTGACTCATTTGGAGACCCATGAGGTTATTGTTGTGCCCCCACACCCATTGGGAGCACCACAGTTTATTGTTTGGAGAACAAGGGGCCAAGCCCTTGTTCATCAGTTTTTGAGGGTCCTACTCTTCATTATGGCAGCCATGGACCTCGTTAGGCCTCTTAGAGGGCCCTACGACATGCATAGATTATTTGTTGACCTCTTGAGAGGCTTATTCTTTCATTTATGAGCTAGTTTGGTGGGCTTGTCACCAAAAGTTAGATTATTATGTCATGTCCCTTCCTAAATTATTTTGGAACAGTATTAATTTCTACATTTTGGAGCCAATTTTGGAGGTGACGGGTGCCCATTCCATTTTATTAGGAGGCTAGACTTAGTAGAAGTTAATTCGATGTGGTTAAGTATATGTGGGGGCCACCCATACTAGGGGAATATGCATTCCCTAGTTCGATTTGCATGGAGGGGAAATCGATGGTTATGTGAGGGACCCACGATGGAGGGAAAATGGAGGGAAAAGTGCTCCACGAAATCTATATAAGGAAGGCAACTCTCCTCATTTGGATATCTTATCTTTTGACATATTGAACTCAACCTTAGTTGCTTGAGCTGCTTAGTCGAGTTACTGTGCTGTTTAGCACACGAGTGTCTCCAAGCGGAGATCTCAACCCTTGCTTCAGTGGACTTCGAGTGTCACCCTAGGAAGACAATTCGTACTACCTTGGAGGAGAGTCCGTGGAGTTTCACAGTCATATCATTCAGCATTTGTCTTAGCCAGTGCATGTTTTTGGGGGACACAGAAGGGGAACACACAAGGGTTGCTTGTGGGTTCATCTGGGCAGCAACTGTCGGGGGAGTTTGGGCATTGAAGCTACAGTGGAGGATCAACCTTCCAAGAGAGTTTTGGAGCAGGAGGTTGCTGCATTGGAGCAGTTTGATTTACAGTCACCTGGACCAACGCAAAGAGCCATCACTGGGCTCACATGGGAGTTGGAGGAACGAATTGTAGAGTTGGAGCTGGCCGGGAGAAGTAGGAAATCACTTGGAGGGCCAATTGAGTAGGATTGCTAGAGTTGGGAGAGCAAAGATTGATAGGATCAGTCACAACAACAGAATTCGAAATTGGAGGAGGGCCAAGCTGCAAAGGGTCAATTTTTGAAGGTTGGAACCAAGGGAAACCCTTTCTGGGTTTTTCTGGGTTTTGGGCAAGGATCACTCCTAATTTTATAGAATTTTTTGGGCAGATCTAAGGGGTCAAATAGGGGTCCCAACTCAGCCAGCAGCTAGAGGAGCTAAGGGGAATTTGGGCCAAAATTTCGAGGTCAACATTTGGCCAATTCCTTCATGGATTATTCTGGGTATTTGGTGGAGAGGTCGGGGGTTAATTTTCCGTAATTTTCTAAGCACCAAAGGTGGGGTTTCCAACAACAAACAGCGCAGTTTCACAGGGGCAGCGCAGGGCATCATTGCAGCAGTTATTGTGCCATTTGGGCTTGACATATTACCACCTGGGTTTGATCATGCTTTGCCATTGAGGCAAGCCCAAGTGCACCACTTCCACATTATTGTACTTTTCTCCCAGATTATAATAAAATGGCTCAGTTGTTGGAAAATCCCTGGACTTTTTATGGGTGTGCACTGAATGTTTCAATTTTATGGTGTTGTTTTTATTATTTGCTTTGCATAGCACTATTTTCCCTAATTTGGAACATTACATATTAGAACATTATTTTATTTTTAGGGCTTATGCAAGCCAAGGAGGCTAATTCGAACTCCTCATTAGTGTATAAATACAGGTGAGAAGAGTTCATTATCTCATCAAAACTTTGGATTAGTTCTTTTCTCTCTCTTGAGAATTTCACACTTTTTCTAGAGGATAAATTGGAGCTTTATGGATGAATTTTGATGTGTGGATATTGGTCTATCTTATCTTGGAGCTTCTCTCTTGTCAATTGTAGATGGTTGGATATATTTTGTTACATGTAAGTACATGCTTTTAATGTTATTCTTGTTTTACTATCATATACATTGGACTGAGATTTTCGTTATTTTTAGGGCTAATTGCTGCATGCATTTACTGCTTTAAATTGTGAAAAATTGTCTCTATTATAGCATATCTCAATGTATGGGCCATGTAATGTGAATGAAATCTCCTAGCGGTAGCTCTATTAACGAATTGACCTTTATTAGCCATCTCCTTTGCACATCGAAGTATAAAAGTTGCAAGATTTCTTCTCTTTGACCTAGAAGGCTAGCGAAGTAGTCTTGAGACCTCCTTGACCAAGAACCAAAGGTCCTCACTCATATTCAGCATCGACTCCATTCTCCCAAGACTAAGGCATTGATTTACCAAGAGGTGGTCACCTAAAACCATACCTTTTTCACCTTCTCCTAGGTCTAGCCAAATTGGGTCACCTAGGGTATCATTTTCCTGACAAACTATCCCTCCAAAAAGTTCAATCTCCTAGCCTCTCCTGCGCTACTATCTCCTCGAGAGATAATACAAATTTGAGGCCATTGCGATGGTGGAGATGTGAGAAAAGCCAGGCCCCAGCTCCGAGATCAAACATTGCCCTAGCATCCCCAAGGCTAGTACCTTATATGATCAAATCAACATCTTTAAGTGAAAATTGTTTCTTTGATCCTATCCTAGATTGGGTCCACTTGGTCCCGTGTGGTCTCACTCCTTTGATGTTAATTTTAGGCAACAATGGTATGTTCTATGCTTTAGAGCAATTTTACTTCAATTTCTTTATGAGCCCAATATCAATTTCAGTTTAGCAATCACATAAACATGTAAGTAAAATGCTGATAGAACATAAACATAAACAGTAGAAGACAAGCCAAGACAAGAGGACACAAGATGTGGCACCAGCGAGGGACAAACCCCAATGTGGGGAAACCCTTGATCAAATCTTCTTTTAGTCTTCAATAGTTCAGCAGAGAGAGATAGTACAATTTACAAATTCTGATAATTTATAACAGCAGCAAAAGAGCCCTAACCAGAAAAGTCAACGCTGGTCAACAGGGCAGATTTTCTTCCTCAATTCAGCTTGGTCAAACCTAGTCAACTTCGGCCTCCATTAGCAAGTCTAATCAACCAAAACAATCTGAAAAAGTCTAGTCAAAACTAGTCAACAAAAGTCAACCCTGCAGCCAGCCCTAGTATAGTCAACGCTATTCAAACATGAGGTCAAATTGCCTTAGTTCTTATGCCCATATATGCGGCCTGCTAGGACAAAATTCCTCCACCCAAAATCGCACCAAAAACAAGTCAACGCAGTCAAAATAGCCTCTGAAATTTTCAGTCAAATCTGGTTAACGCTGAAATAGAAAAACTCTTCCTTCCCTTCGCACATGTGCAGAGCAGAGTCTGATTTTCGTACCCAATCAAAGTAGGAGAGAGAAGATGAGTGATTGAAGTGTGTCCAAATGAGGAGGCATCATGTATTTATAAGCAAAACGTTGAGGATGAATAGACATGACTATTGGGCTTCTGAGCCTACATGAGTTTGTTGGCTGACCTTGACAATTTGTCCATAATCAAAATAAATTCATAACTTCATTTGTACATGTCAGAATGGGATGATTTTTAGATCAATCCTACACCTCTCAAAGAGATGAATCCAAGAAAAATATCAACTATCATAAATAAGATGACCCAAGTGGAATTTGGCCGTAGTTTCCAATTTTAACACTCCCTCTCAACTAGGGAGAACTCCACCTGCTAATCCATCTACCAATCTGTACCATCTCTGCCATCCATGCACTGCTCTGCTCTGCTCTGCTAAACTATGAAGAAGAAGAAGTGATCAAGAATGTATCATACCATTCTCTATTGACCCGAAGTCAGTCCCAATCAAAAGAGTGTCTCATACCACTCTTACTGACCCAAAGTCAGTTCCCATTGATCCCAGATCAATATCAGATATCCTAGCATAGGGAGTACGGTAGTACACAATGCGTCCATCGGTAGTAGTACTGTCCCTATCCTCATTTCCCTACTCATTGCCCAGATGAGAGGTACTTCCCATGAGTCCCAGATTGCATGGGTAGGATGTCTCGACAGGAGAAGGATGAACCACTCATCCTGCTCACATGTCGCCAAGGGGTATCACAGGGGAAGGATGAACCACTCACCCTATACACAACAAAGCACTAGGGGAAGGCTAAACCACTCACCCTATGGTTACTCACCGCTCGAAGAAGTACCCCAAACCCACCGGAGTTCCCAGAGCTCAATGTCCATCTCATACAGGACCCTCATAAGAGGGTCTCTCCACGACTCCAAGTCATTCTCAGAAGGCCAAGAATTTGACCTTCCCGAGGGGCTTTGTCAAAATATCGACAACCTGTTCATCAGTGCCAATGTGATGGAGCCTTATTGCTCCTCGTTGTACCATATCCCGAATAAAGTGGTACCTGATATCTATATGATTGGAGAGATCATGAAACATGGGATTCTCTGATAATCGCATCCCACTCTGGCTGTCGCAAAAGATCACGGTGGTATCCAGCACATGTCCAAACAGCTCACTGAAGAGCTTCCTCAAGTAGACAGCTTCACAAGAGGCCATACTGGTAGCTATCTATTTGGCCTTGGCAATGCTCAAGGCAATCGATTTCCGCTTCCTACTCATCAAGGATATCGAAGCAGAACCCAAAGAAAAACAGCATCCAGAAGTGCTTTTGCGATCCACCACACTGCCAGCCCAATCAACATCAGAATAACCATGTAGCCTCACATTTTTGGCAGTGTATCTCAATCCATGAGTGATTGTGGCCCGAAGATATCTCAGAAAATTCTTAGCAGCAATCCAATGTATATGATGAGGCTCAACCATGTATTGGTTCAATGTGTTAACTGCAAAACATATGTCTGGATGGGAGTTCACCAAGAACATTAGTGCTCCTATGAGTTAACGATACTCGGAAGCATTTCCCAATTCAGGTCCAGCAACACCACCACATAACTTCTTAAAGTTAAGTTCCATCGGAGTAGTCACATGCTTGCAATCCACCATCCCAAACCTTTCCAATATCTTCATAACATATTTTCCTTGAGAGAGAAAAATTTCACCTGGTTTTTGCCAGACCTCCAACCCTAGGAAATAGTGCATTGATCCTAGGTCCTTAATCTCAAATTCAGAAGCCAACTCCCTCTTACATTTGTGAATGAGATGGTCTGCACCTGTCAGAAAGGGGTCGTCCACATAAAGTACCAGAATGAGAGGTTTATCATTTTCAACCTTAAAGTAAAGGTTTGGATCGACTTCACTTCTAGTGAATCCCAGCTTCATCAGATAGCTATCGATTCTCTCATACCAAGCATGGGGTGCTTACTTCAATCCATAGAGAGCTTTCTTCAACCTGCATACATGAGATTCTCGATCATGAACTTCAAACCCCTCAGGTTGTTCCACATAGACTTCCTCTTTGATTGAACCATGCAAGAAGGCGATCTTGAGATCCATCTGATGTAGGTTCCATCCTTGCGAGGTAGCAAGGGCTATGATCGAGCAGATGGTGGTGTATCAGGCAACAGGTGCAAATATCTCATCGTAATCTACACCTTCCTTTTGGGAGAAGCCTCGAGCAACAAAGCGAGCCTTGAACTTTTTTGCACTTCCATCAGCTACATGCTTTGATTTTGTAGAGCCACTTAGAAGTGACAACCGATTTGTCCTGGGGTCTAGGGACCACATCCCAAACATCATTCTTCATAATTGACTCATATTCTTCATTCATAGCATCCTTCCATACTTGTTGCTTCACAGCGTCTTCGAATGATGAAGGCTCATTTTGAATGATAGTGCTCATGGCGGTCAAATATCCTTGGTACATGTTTGGCTTCTTGTTTTCACGGAAAGTCCCCCTTGGTGCAATGTGCCTCTCAGCATCTTCAAGAGTTTCCCTAAGGCATGAGGGTCTCCTCTTGGAGGAGGAAAGCTCATGAAGGAGTGGATCAATAGGATCCATAGGTTCATCAACATCAGGCATCGTTTTGTCCTCTTTTTCACCCTGATTTCCTATGTCATCTTCTTTGTCCTACCTTAAGATAGGAAGGTTGCTGATCATCATGGATTGTGGTTCTTTCTGATTTGTGAGTTGAGGCTAATGAAGGTTTTAAGACCCCTTTTATTCTAGTTGGTTTCAGTGGTGAAAGATTACACCCTAGCCAATCCATCTCTCTCTCTATTTTGTTTAACATAATTTCTAAGGCAACATTCATCTATTTTGTGGCAAAAAGGGTCTCTAAGGTAGTATCTAGACAGCAACCTACCTTCAAGGCATTTTTTGTGGCAGCATAGGCTTAGGAGGCATAATTTTGTGGCAGCATGATTTCCTGAGGCATTGTTCTCGACAGCAATGGTTTTTTAGGCCGCTCCAAGTTGGGAGATCTCCTGTTCTAGGCAATGAGGGCTTGAGTGAATCATCTTGTGACTGTGGACCACTTCTGAAGTCTTAGTTATGGCAGCGGCTCTTCTCTAATTCAATATCTGGGCAGCGCAGGACTATACTAGGATAGTGTTGATCTATACAAGGCCTAAGTCTATGGCAGCAAAGGGCTCTAACTCTAAGGCATTTCTTGGCAGCGAATCCTCTCTAAATCAGTATCTGGGCAGCGAAGGACTATACTAAGATAGTGTTGATCTATACAAGGCCTAAGTCTATGGCAGCAAAGGGCTCTAAGGCATTTCTTGGCAGCGAATCACCATTGTGCCATTATCTAAGGCGATATGTGGCAGTGCATCAATTCTAGGACATGATCCGGGCAGCAGCGCACCCCTATGAGATTCTCAAAGGCAATCTGTGGCAGCACATTAAGTCTAGGGCATTAACTAGGTAGTGGATCACCCCTGTGACATTGACTAAGGCAATCTATGGAAACGCATTAACTCTGAGGAACTAACTGGGCAGCAAAATATCCCTTAAACTCTACCTGAGGCAGCAGCCCATCTTGGAGGTGTTTCCTTGTGGCAACGCATTAGTTTTGAGGCACTATTTGGGCAATGAAATACCCCTAAGTCCCTATTAATGACCATGGACCCTACATGAGTGTTTCTTTGGCAATTGATTATCTCTGTGATAGCGGGATCATTCCTAAGGTGGGTCTGTCGCAGCGAGACATCAATGAGATTTGTTTGCCACATCAAAACATCTCTGTGACATGATCTGTGGCAAACGAAGCCTAGCGGATTTGACTGTGGCAGCAAAGAAACAACAAAGTCTAGTTGATTACTAAGGTTGTTTGTAAGGTCAGACCAACAGTATTAGGACAGTAGAGTTTGTTGATGCCATAGAAATTGTTGTGAATCTAAACTTTAGTGTGATATTGGAAGGATTGTGGGTTTATAACCCATTATGTACAGTTGGATTGGCTTCATGTGTATGACTTGTTGGTAAAAACAACTACTAATTTATTTTGTCTGAGCATTCAATATTATTTATGTTTGCAAAATTGAAAAAATATTGTGATACTAGTTTAGAGTAACTTTAGACTACAATTTTTTCAAGTGCTCTTTTCAACCCTAAGGGTAATTTTCCCCACAGGGATATTACATATTATTGGTACATTATCAATATTATTTCACTTATGTTTAAGTGAGCATATGTGACAAAAAGACTCCATGACTTTTCTCCCTGTGATTATCGAATTGGAATAGCACTCCCAACATTCTCATATTTGTCTTTAAGTGGGCATACATGACAAAAAGAATCCACAACCTACTTTTGTTGAATTAGTGGAGCACTCGTAATATTCCTTTACTTGTCTTTAAATGTAGATGACACATTTTTTTACTATGGAGACACGACGACTCCATCTCTTGGAGTTTTCCCAACTTGAATAGTTCTCCATCCTTATCCTCTACTTATCGTTTTTCCCTCGAAAAAAAAATCTTTCCCCTCACTTTCAGCATACAAGTTCCTCAATTATGCTTATGTTTCCCTTATGCTATCGGTGTGTTTCCCATTTCTATCCTTATGTCAAAATTATGCCAATATGCCTTGTGTTACATTCCCTTACTATCATAGAGTGTTATGCTTCCATACGATGTCCTATAGTTTAATTGTGTCAAGCTGTGAGAAAGCCCAATTACTCCAACCAACCAATGGTTTGCCTTGGGTATTAGAACTCTAAGGCTTGCACCACTATCCAATACTCTTCCAAACCTCACACTATGTCATGTAATCTTCATGCATAATCCATTGGGTAAATCAGAGAATTGCTTGAGCTATATGTAATGTTCTTAACAAGGAAATTCAGTGATACACAAAGAAAATAGACAAACCAACATCCAAAAATGAGATACAATCAATAAACACCCATGAAAGCACTAGAAATAGAGAACATCTTAGCCATTTTATTAAATCTTTCTGGAGAAAATACAATAGTGATGGAATGGTTCACCTGGGCTTGTCTCCAAGGACACAAAAAATTGTGTTGCCTACTGAAAAGGATGTGCTGGAAACCCTGCTTCCTATACTTATAAAATTCTGCAACTTCAGCTCCCGGCTCCATAACAAAAACCCACCAAAATCCAGAAAGGGTTTGGCCTAATTCAAACCTCTGAAAATCGACCTCCAAGGACCACGTCCTCCTCCTTACGTTGGCAATCTCGACCTGTCTGGAAATGGCTAGGAAGGCCCTCCAAATCTGCCCCAAATACTGAGATGTTATCCCTTATGGCTTTCCTCCCTTTTCCCAGCTGACCCCAACTCCGTAACTCTCCCCCAATTCCCACGTGAGCCCCAGAATGGTCGTCTACGAAGTCCACAATAGTTGTAACTCGAGCTTCCCAAACGCAACAACCTCCTGCTCCAAAACTCCTCCCAAGGCTGATCCTCTACTACAACTCCAACTCCCCAAACTTTCCTGGCAAGTGCTGCCCGGATGAACTCCTAATCACCTCTGTGTGTTTCCCTTTTGTGTGTTCCAGAAACACGCTCTGCTGGATCGAAGGTTGAGTGGTGTGGTCACAAATCTCCTGTGGTTCTCCTCCAAGGTAGTGTGAAATGCCTTCCTAAGGTGGCACTCGAAGTCCCCCGAAGGAAAGTTTGAGTCTCCCGCCTGAGAGACTCGATGCTAAACAACCACTCGACTAAGCAGCTTGAGCAACACAAATGAATTCGATGTGCAAATGAATACCTTCAATTGGGGAGCTCTTCCTCCTTATATCTTCATGGGCCTTCCTTTCCCCATGTGGGCCCCTCTCCAAGCCATTTGATTCCCCTCCAAGGCAATTTGAATTGCCCAAGTGCGTTTTCCCACGAGGGTGGCCCCCACCTTCCACTAGCAATCTAATTCAGCCTTCTTTTCTCCTAAGTTCTAAGTTAAAAATGCTTGGGTTCCTTTACTCATCAAAATTTATGCAAAATTGTGTAGACCAAAACCTGTTACAAATTTACTTGGGAAGGGACATGACAGTCCTCCCCTCCCAAATGTTGCTTTCCCTCAAGCAACTTCAGTGCTGAGTGCTCCAAAATGTGCTCACCCTCCCGTGCGGCATCCTCATCCGGCAAGTTCTTCCAATGCACCAAAAACTCCCTGATGGTCCTGCCCCTCAGCTTCCTCTCCCGGGTCTCCAAAATGGCCTCAGGCTCCAAAAGCAGATGGCCCTCATCGTCCAGTGGGGGTAACTCTACTACTGTTGTCATCTATTGCCCTAACACCTTTTCGAGACATGAGACATGGAAGATGTTGTGAATCCTATTCCCCTAAGGCAGCTCAAGCTCATAGGCCACCTCTCCAACTCGTCTGACCATCCTGTACGGCCCATAAAAACGTGGTTGTAGCTTCTCGGCCCCTTTTTGCTTCAAGGTGGACTGTCTATATGGTTGTAAACGGAGATACACCAAATCCCCCTCCTCAAAGTGTCTCTCAGTTTGGTGCTTGTCAGCGTACATCTTCTATTGATTTTGTGTTGTTACTAAGTTGTCCTTGAGAGCCTTGAGAATGTCTTGGCTCTCTACAATCCAGTCCTTGGCCTTTGGGGCCCGGCTGTCTCCAAAAGCAATGTCAGCAAAAAATAATGCATCATAATGATACAAAGCACGAAAAGAAGACATATTGATGGACATGTGATGGGCGGTGATGTAGCAATACTTGCCCAAGTGCAGCCATCGAATCCAAGCCCTCTGCTGCCCAGTCACGTAGTTCCTAAGGTACCCCTCCAGCCACTGATTAACTCGCTCGGTCTGGCCATCTGTCTGGGGGTGGTAGCTCATGCTAGGGGTGAGCTCAGTACCAACCAATCTAAAGAGCTCCTGCCAGAATCCTCCCATGAACCTGCTGTCCCAGTCACTCACTATGTTCTTAGGAAGCCTGTGCAACCGGAAGACTTCCCTGAAGAACAGCTCTACAACCTGTGAAGCTGAATACCGAGTCGGGATGGCAAAGAAGTGGGCATACTTAGTCAATTGATCAACTACCACATAGATGCAATCCTTGCCCTGTACTGTGGGGAGCCCAGTGATGAAATCCATGGAGATACTCTCCCATTTCCCCTCAGGGATGGGAAGCGGCTGCAATAACCCGGCAGGGTGAATCAATTCCCCTTTGTTCCTCTGACATGCCTCACACTCCTGTACGTGCCTCAACACGTCCCCCTTGAGGCCCTTCCATGTGAAACGCTCCCTGACTACCATGTATGTTTTTTTGAACCCCTGATGCCCTGACAATGGTGAGTCATGTGCTGCCTGGAGCACTCTCTCCCTCAACTGCGAGTTAGGAACTAGAAATATGCGCCCCTTGTAGTAGATGACCTCGTCCATCACCCGATAGCGCTCATCTGCGTGGGTCCCCTCCAGAATCTCACATGCCCTCCTGTCTTTGGAATACTCTACCAACAACTGGGCCTTCCAATCATGGCAAATGCTCATGAGTGAGAGGCCTGCGGGTCTCCTGGATAGGGCATCAGACACTAAATTGTGTTTCCCCCACACATACTCTATGTCAAAATCATAGGCCTACACCTTGCTAACCCATCTATGTTATTTGTCGTTGAGGCCCTGTTGCCCCATGAAGTGACGAAGACTATTGTGATCAGTCTTCACTCGAGATCTGTTACCCACCAAATACTGTTGAAATTTGGCCAAGGCATGCATGATGGCCAGAATCTCCTTGTCATATATAGAATATGACCTCTCATGGGGTAAAAGCTTCCGACTCTCGAAAGCAATGGGGTGCCCATCCTGAGATAATACTGCCCTGATTCCCTCTCTGGATGCATCACACTCCACGGTGAAGGGTTGGGAGAAGTTTAGAAGTGCCAATACTAGACAACTGCTCATCACCTCCTTGAGGCAGTCAAAAGCTAACTGTGCCCCATTTGTCCATGTGAAAGCCCCTTTCTTAGTCAAATCCGTGAGAGGAGCTACTAACTACGAAAAGCCCTTGACAAACTTCTGGTAATACATGTAGATGCCCAAGAAGCCCCTCAGCGCTGTCACATCTCTGGGTAACTGCCAATCACAGATAACTCATATTTTCTCCTCATGTAACTTCACCCCAACCACGCCAATAATGTGCCCCAAGTAGAGCATCTCGGTCAGGCCAAACTCACACTTGGATAGCTTGGCATAGAACTGTTGTTCCTCCAAAATATGCGGCACCTCCTCTAGGTGTTGGAGGTGCTCCTTCCAAGTTCTGCTATATATCAGTGTGTCATCAAAAAATACCAATACAAACCTCCCCAACTGCCTCCAAAACACATCGTTCATAAATGACTGGAAGGTAGCCGGGGCATTGGTCAACCCAAAGGGCATGACCAAAAACTCAAAGTGCCCATAATGGCATCGAAAGGCTATCTTGGTGATGTATTAATCCGTCACCCTGATTTGATGGTACCCCGAATGCAGATCTATCTTAGAGAAGTACTTGGCTCCTCTAAGCTCATCCATCAACTCATCGATGCGCAAAATGGGGTACCAGTTCTTCAATGTCTTCCTGTTGAGTGCCCGGTAGTCAATGCACATGCGCAAGGTTCCATCCTTCTTCTTCATCAGCACTACTGAAGAAGCAAAGGGACTGGAACTTGGCCTGATGTGGCCCAACGCCAACAACTCTTTGATGGCCTGCTCAATCTCGTCCTTATAAGCCTTGGGGTGCCTATAAGGGGTGGTAATCATTGCCTACACACCAGGCTCCAACTTGATGGTGTGCTCGAATCCCCTGTCTGGTGGCTGCCTAGGTGGAATATCTCCAAATACTACTGAGTATCTATCTAACAAAGCCTGTATGTCCGGAGGTGGTGACTAGGCTTGTCCCCCAACCTCTGCAACCCTCAGCTCTACTGCCCACGCTATGTCTCCATGTCGCAGATCTGCCTCCATCCTATGCACTGAGATTGTCTGTGGTGGGTACGAATACATGCCTCTGAGGACCACCAGCTTGCCATCCAGGCCAGTGAACTCCATCTCCAGCTTCTTCCAATTGCTGATTTGGGGTAGCATCAGATGTGCTCTAGCCACGAAAATTGGTGCAGAGGCTAAGGCACACGAGATCTCCAATACCCAGAAAGGGTTTGGGCAAATTCTAACAGTGTGAGAAATATTAAAATAATTAATATTTTTAATGGAATCCCTAAGTCTAAATTTAGGGAAAATAAAATATTAATGTGAATTAATATAAAATTGCGTTAGATTGGTCCAAAAGTCATGGATCAAGCCAGATCTGATCTTAGCCGTTGATTTGTCAACGAGAAAAGTATAAGAGGAGGCTTGAGGGTCACTTGGAGAACACACCAAGAGATCAAGATTTCGACTTTCTGGAGCTGCGTTTGCTAAGAAAGTTGAGAGAATGATCAGAGTTGCAGCTGAGGGGCAGTGAATACAGAAGCAAAGAGGCAAAGACAGCACCGGGAGGATCAGCGCAGTAGCCAGAGAGAGGGACGCAAAATCAACCAAGGGTTCACGCAGAGCCAACCAGGGCTCACACAGAGCCAACCAGGAGCTGTGCAATGCCTCAGAGGGCCAGCGTGAGTGATGAAAAGGGCCAGAGGACTGACACGGTGCCTCCAAAGGTTGACACAGGCCAAGCCAGAGTGACGCTGGGCTAACGCTAGGCCAAAGAGAGGTTGACGCAATCCCTAGAGGCTGACGTTGGGGTTTCGTGGGGCAGATTGGAGCTGTGGAGCTGCCGGAGTGTTTATCCAGGGTTTTAGCCGGAATATCTACTTCCGAGTAGAGAGGTACTACTGCCGAGATTTTTCTCTATTGGGTGAGCCAGATTTGGCACCCAGATTGTATTCTGAAACTGCTTAATAAATCAAACCCTCAGATAGCTGCACCAGTTTTCCCGCATTGGGTTTTTCTGGGGACATTAGTCCAAAAACAACAGTGTCACTTGTGTGCTTGTTTCTGTTTCCTTCAGTTGATGATCTGTGATGTGTTGAGCACGTACTTGTATTTATTTCCAGTATTTACATGGTAAATAACTTGCTAATCAACAGAACAAGTAGGTAGGAATAAATCAGAAAGTACATGAAGGGTTTCTAACGGGTTAGACTTAGAAATTCCAACATGGTATCAGAGCTTGGTTGCAGATCACAGGAGAACTGAGGACATCAACCAAGCAGAGCAGCAGCGCAGAAAACAATTGTCTCAAGTGACAGAAGTTGTTCCTCGCAGAGTAACAGCAAGGAAGGGGTGACGCAGTGCCTGTGTCATCAAGATTGAGCCAGGAAGAGGCAACGCAGCGGTTGAGGGAGGCAAAGACAGGCTCATGCAGAGCCATACAGAGGCCAAGAGGGTTGAAGTAGTTCACTGAGCAAGTTGATTTGCTGGTGTCGGGATTGCGCAGAGCCTAGGAGCTCTAATATTCAATTTGTTGGGGTTTAGGAGGTTGTGGGTAAGTTGCAGAGTGGAGCTGGTGGGGTACTGTAGTCAGAACAGTACCTAACAAGGCAAGGCTAAGGAGGAGGGAGTTGCTACAGAGGATTTCTAGCCGAGAAATCCGGATCAGTGGTGCAACTACACTAGCAATCGAAGTGGGGGCATCTCGACTTTAGCAGAAGGCTTTCCAGGAGGGAAATCGAGGCTCAGAGGGAGTCACACCGAAAACTTCCAGGAGGGAAGTAGAGGAGCACCGAGATGGCAGTGAACGGGGTAAGAGACCAGGACAGGCTAGACGGAGCCTCAAACTTCGTAGTCTGGAAGGCCAGAATCTTATCCGTTCTAGATAGGAATCGTGTCAAGCACTTCGCCGTGAGGATGATAGCTATCCCAATTGACCCAGCTGATAATGACAACTACGAGGAGGAAATAGCGAGGGCCAAGAGCATCATTCTTGACGGGGTCAAGGACCATGTAGTACCACATATTGTCGAAAAGGACACGGCAAATGAGATGTGGGAGGCCCTAAAGAAATTGTACCAGCATACTTCTATGAAAAGAAGGATGTTACTAGAAAATCAATGGCGACCATACCAAATGCAGAAGGGAGAATAGATCGACCCCTTCCTCGGTCGATTGAAGGAGATTCGAGATCAGCTGACTTCCATAGGGGCCACGCCGAATCAAGAATTAATGGTGAGAACAGCCCTGAACGCAGTCTTAGAAGACTGGGAGGTGTTTGTCCAGAGCATACTAGGCAGGGCGACCCTTCCAAATTGGGAGGAAATGTGGGTTGCTCTTCGCCAAGAAGAGATCAGAAGGCTGAGCAAGGCAGGAAGCAGCGGAAAAGGGATCAGAATCAAGAAGGAGGAGGAGGTGGATGCTTCCCTAGCATCTGAGGGAAAGCAAGAGAAACGAAAGAAGACAGACCTCTCCAAGGTCAAATGCTTCCACTGTGGGGAGCTGGGTCATTATGCGACCTAGTGTCCAAGGAAGAAGAGCAAGGGAGAGGCCTCCAAGACCAAGGCTGCGCCAACAAGGGCAGAGAAGGAAGTGGAGACAGACGATGACTGTGCCATGAGTGCACACACACCACTTGAGCGGAAGTGGGGAGACATCGAGCTGTAGTCAGACGGACTACAGGCGATGAGGGGCAGGATCCTCGAGGTACCCAGCCTCTTGGATTAGACCTTGCTACGGGAGCCCCGAAGAGGAGTAGCAGTATTAGCGATGTCAGTAGAGACGGATGCGGATGGAGCGACAGAGGGAGCTACAGTGCAGGATTCCCAGGACAGCGTGAGGCAGTAGTGCGAGAAGCACGGGAGTGTTGCACCAGTGCAAGATGGCACAGAGAGGTGTGCAACGATGCGAGATGCACAGAGTTGTTGCAACAGCGCATAAGTTAGAGAGGGAGCACTTGTCAGTGACAGAGGGAGCTTCAGCGTCAGGAGTGTTTCTAGCCTTACGGAGATGTCAAAGTTGGGAGATCAGTTACTTACTTCTCAGTAACTGAGTTGCAATGCAGCAGTTAGCAGTGGTAGTGTTATGGGCAGCACGATGCAACATGATGAGAGGGGTTGCAGTGTAGATCCAGCAATGGCAGTGGTAGGGCCATGGGCAGCAGCACGAATACACAGGGAGCTGCAGTACGGATATAGAAGTGGCAGTGGCAGGGCCATGGGTAGCAGTACAGGATGCAGCAGTGCAAATGATGGGTAGCAAGCCTAGCATCAGCACAAGGACCGATGCCGCATGATTAGGGTGATACTTAGTGAGGAGTATTGCTAGAGCATAGTCCTCACTAAGAGGGATTGTTGATTTGGGGTAGCATCAGATGTGCTCTAGCCACGAAAATTGGTGCAGAGGCTAGGGCACATGAGATATCCAATACCTAGAAAGGGTTTGGGCAGATTCTAAACAATTTGAGAAATATTAAAATAATTAATATTTTTAATGGAGTCCCCAAGTCTAAACTTAGGAAAAATAAAATATTAATGTGAATTAATATAAAATTGTGCTAGATTGGTCCAAAAGTCATGGATTAAGCCAGATCTAATCTTAGCCATTGATTAGGGACTTAATCTCGACCGTTGATTTGTCAATGAGAAAAGTATAAGAGGAGGCTTGAGGGTCACTTGTAGAACACACCAAGAGATCAAAATTTCGACTTTTTCGGGTTGGGTTTGCTGAGAAAGTTGAGAGTGATTAGAATTGCAGCTGAGGGGTAGCGAATACAGAAGCAGAGAGGCAGAGATAGCACCGGGAGGATTAGCGTAATAGCCGGAGAGAGGGACGCAGAAGCAGCCAAGGCTTTACGCAGAGCCAGCCAGGGCTCACGCAGAGCCAGCCAGGAGCTGCGCAGTGCCTCAAAGGGCTAGAGGACTGACACAGTGCCTCTAGAGGCTGACGCAGACCAAGCCAGAGTGACGTTGGGCTAATGTCGGGCCAAAGAGAGGCTGATGTTGGGGTTTCATGGAGCAGATTGGAGCTATGGAGTGTTGATTTGGGGTAGCATCAGATGTGTTGTAGCCACAAAAATTGTTGGAGAGGCTAAGCCACATGAGATCTCCAATACTCAGAAAGGGTTTGGGCAGATTCTAAACAGTTTGGGAGATATTAAAATAATTAATAGTTTTAATGGAGTAATGTGAATTAATATAAAACTATGTTAGAATGGTCCAAAAGTCATGGATCAAGCCAGATCTAGTCTTAGCCATTGATTAGGGACTTAATCTCGACCATTGATTTGTCAACGAGAAAAGTATAAGAGGAGGCTTGAGGATCACTTGGAGAACACACCAAGAGATCAAGATTTCGACTTTCTGGGGCTAGGTTTGAAGAGAGTTGAGAGAGTGATCAGAGTTGCAGCTGAGGGGCAGTGAATACAGAAGCAGAGATATCACTAGGAGGATCAGCGTAGTAGACGGAGAGAGAGATGCAGAAGCAACCCAGGGTTCACGCAGAGCCAGCCAAGGCTCACACAGAGGCAGCCAAGAGCTGCACAGTGCCTCAGAGGGCCAGCGTGGGTGACGCAGAGGGCCAGAGGGCTGACGCATTGCCTCTAGAGGCTGACGCAGGCCAAGCCGAAGTGACGCTGGGCTAACGCTGGGCCAGAGAGAGGCTGACGTTGGGGTTTCGTGGGGCATATTGGAGCTGTGGAGCTGCCGAAGTGTTTATCTGATGATCTGAAATCACTCGTGAATGATCTCAGTTAATTGATGAAGGTATTACAGACTCATGTGCTAGGGTGTGTCTATGTTATTTTAAGCAACGGATCGATAAGATTGCAAGATACACAGACACTTGAAATAGTAAGAGAAACACAGTAAGCAAATATAAAAAACACAACAAATTTAATAAGGAGTTCACCCAATCCTCCTAGGCTACATCTCCTGCTCCAGCCTTCAGTGGTGGCCTTTTCTATTGTGTCTTAAAGCAGAGATTTTACAATAAGGAGCTCAATTTGAGTCTCACCTAACAGATGATGATCAGTAGAGTGGTACTTGGATTCCCCAAGCCTCTAGAGTACACAGACTCCCCCTTACTGGATCTCGAGCTCAATTGGTCTCAATGGTATGAGCCCAATTTGGTACTCAATACTAGACAGGTATACACAGAGGAGTTGCATGAACCTCTCAAGCCCTCTCTGGAGTTCATAGACTCTCGGACTCTCTCTGTCTCTGTCTGCTCGATGCTGCCTTTGCTCTGCAGGTCAGCTCGGCTTCTCTGTTCTCTATAATTCACTTCTTTCTCTACTTCTGTTCCCCCCTGTTCTTTGTCTGTTCGTGGCTTAAAGCCAATCTGCTCCCTGATTGTTCATTTCCTCTTCCCGGCTCTCTGGATCGCCTGCCTCTGTCCGCTGGAATTCCCCTACTTTGCGTCGTCATTTCTGTGTAACGCTGCATAGAGAGGTGGCCGCTTGTCGCCTTACAGACTGAGTGTCAGTTTTCTTTTGAACGGTCGTTATTTCCGTTACTCCAAGATTTGCCCGCGAAACTGATCCTTCTGCCAGCTTATCGGTCATGCCGAACCTCAAATCTTTATGTGCCTCAGTTTGTTTTCCCGTCGAATCCGGTCATCCATCGGATTAATTCTCCGTGGTTGATCTGGAGCCTCCAAATCCTACAGTCTCCGTCTATATTGCGTGGGTAAGTTGCTCGACCGTTACTCACGCGATGTAAGCGGTTTTCTCTCTCATCCGTTGGACACGCGTCGCCCAGTGTATGGCATCGTGCTGAACTCAGCCAAACCCGCTTACCGCTCGAAGTGCACGCGATATCCTGCTGGTTTTGGGTGTGGAACCTGCCTATGACAATTTCCGCGATTTCTATGCGGTTCTATGCTTTTCCCCGTGACCAAGCGCTTGGGGCTTTCCTTCTCTGAGGGTTTTGTCCTGCGATACGCGATTTGCACTAATCGCGTATCAGAAACTGCCTCTGTTTCTGGATCTGGGCTTCCAATTGCCAATTTGCGTCCATGCGCAGTCTCCATGGGCCAACGGTCAGCGCGCTTTGACTGAGGGTCCTCGTTGTTTCGTGCAAGCCACAATTGCCATTGTCCAGAGGTCATTTCTGATACTTATTATTCATAAGATTTGATCTAACATAATTTTGAAACAATCATGAGAAATGTTTAAGGATCCAATTCGGATCACGGCCTTCCCACTGAAAAAGCTTTTGGACCACCAAAAGTTGGTTTTCAAGCATCGACTAAGTGAGGGTATAACTATCTCACTTGTCCAATCTCTATCCATTTTGCACTGCTTGGCTTTGAACCCTTGAGTCCAATCCTGAGGTACTCAACATCTTCCCTACACGTCGTCCTCACCTTCCTGTCTAGAACTGTGTCTTCCTGCAATTCATTGAGATATTCAGGTAGCAGATCATCAATAGAAGGCAATTGAATTTGCTCTTTGGGATCTTCAATTAATGAAGGTTCAAATAGTCTCAAGCTATCTGCATTAACGACTGAGTAGATGTGCATGTAAGCTGGTAAATCAAGGCAAAAAGCATTCTCACCAATTTTTTCAAGTATCTTGAAAGGTCCATACCTTATTGGCTTTAGCTTTTTACCTTCACCTTGCATTTTGTCCTTGTTGATATACAGCCAGACTTGATCACATATTGGAAACTATGCTCCATCCGATACTTGTCATGCCTTGCCTTGTATTTGGCTTGGCTCTTTTCCAGCTGTTCCTGTACTGCCTGGTGAATCTCTTGGATTTGTTCAATGAACTTGGTTGCCTTGTCCACATCACTATTGTCCATCAACTGCTATGTCTTTACCAAAGACAAAATCCAAGGGAGACCTTGGTGTGAAACCAAAACAAGTCTCAAAAGGAGATCTTTGTGTAGAAGAATGTTTTACTCGGTTGTAAGCATGTTGCACATAACACAAATGTTCATCCCAAAGTTTGGGATGCTTGCTGCAATAGCCTCTAAACAACTGGATAGCCTCTCAAAAGGTTGTGCTTTTCTTCAGTCTGGTGTCCATCAGTTCCCACAGACTCGACCAAAACTTCCCAACAAATCGGGTGTCTCGATCAGATACAATGGAAGTGGGTAATTCAAAATGAACCCATACATGCTGAAAGAACAACTTTGCAGCTTGTTCAGCTGTAATCTGTTTATTACAAGGTATCAAAATACACATTTTGCTGAACCTATCCACAACAACATATAAATAGTCATGACCTTTCCTAGATTTAGGCAGTCCTCCAACAAAGTCCATGGAAATACTTTCCCAAGGATGAAAAGGAACTGGCAGTGGAGTGTACAACTTGGGCTTGCTTTTAGCACACATGGTACACCCTCTTACATATCTAGAAACTGTCTCATTCATTTTTGGCCAATAACAAAATCTTTGTAGCTGTGCAACTGTTTTACTTACCCCAAAGTGACCTAATATTAGAGAAGTGTGTGCTTCCCGAATTATCTTTACTCTTTCAGTTTGCAAAATGCATAGCTTACCACAATGATACAAGATTTGGTCGTTAATGTGATAATCCAATTCTTCTACTCGTTTGCCTTGACTTAAAGTTGCATATACATCTTTGAAATCTATATCTTGAGCATATTGTTCAATGTAGCTCTCATGCAGTACTGAATTATGCTTAAGTATAGTGGATGCATTTATAATAGGTCTAGATAACATATCTACAACTTTATTGTGTATGCCCTTTTTATATCTGATGACTAAATGAAACTATTGTAGAAAACCCATCCACCTATAGTGTCTTGATTGCTGCAACTTAGTTTGGGAGTGTAGATATTGAAGTGGTTGATGATCAGTATGTAGGACTGTCTCTTTTCCCATTAAGTAATGTTTCCACTTTTTCACACTCTGTACTAATGCATAAAATTCTTTATCATATGTTGGATAGTTAACTACTACAGAATTAAATGTCTCAAAATGATAACATATGGGTTTATCGTGTTGTATCAACACTACTACCATGGCATAGTCACTGGCATCTGTTTGGATCTCAAATGGTCTTTGAAGATCTGGCAGTGCTAGTACTGGTGTTGTACTAATCTTTTCTTTCAAGGTGTCGAAGGCTTTCTACTGTTTGCCTCCCCACTGAAACACCTTGTTCAATCCTGTCAAAGCATGTAAGGGAGCTGCAATTAAGGAAAACTTAGAAATGAACTTTCTCCAATATTGTGATGCTCCTAAGAAGCTTCTCACTTCTGTAGCAGATTTGGGTTTAGGCCAGTTTATAATCGCTGCAACTTTAGAGGGTTCTATCTTCAATTCGCCACCCCCTACTATATGTCCCAAATAATTCAAATATGTTTTGCCAAATTCACATTTTGAGATTTAACATAAAGTTTTTCTCTTTTCAAAACATCTAGTGTCTGCTTAACATGCTTTAAATGTTCTTCCCACGTTTTGCTAAATATAAGAATGTCATCTAGATATACAATAACAAAATCATCAAAAAAAGGTTTGAGTACATCATTCATTATTCTCATGAAAGTAGCAGGAACATTAGTTAAGCCAAAAGGCATAACCAGCCACTCATACAATCCCTACTTTGTTTTGAAAGCAGTCTTCCATGCATCTTGTTCTGCAACTCTGACCTGATGATATCCACTATGCAAGTCTAACTTGGAAAAATAAACAGCTTCCTTTAACTGATCTAGTAGATCATCTACGCGAGGAAGGGGATAATAATTTTTGATCATTATCTTATTCCGTGCTCGGTAATCAATGCACATTCTCCACGAGCCATCTTTCTTTCTCACCAAAACGATTGGTGACCCACATGGTGAAGTGCTAGGTCTGATGAACCCCTTCTCGAGCAACTCCTGCACCTGCTTCTTGATTTCTGCATTCTCTAAAGCAGACAACCTTTTATCCCTGTGGCTGCAACGGTTGTTTCATCTCCTGAGTCCGACCCCAAATCTTTCTGAATAGCTGCAGCAATATTCTTCTTCTTGCCCTCGAACTTCTTAGGTCTCAGCTCCGGATGCAGAATCCAATAGTGCTCATCATCATGCCCATCCTTTTTACAGTGAGTGCATGAAGACTTTGTCTTTTGTGCAGTATTGGCCTTCCTTTCTTTCCATTTCTGTTTTCTTTTCTCCTTATTCTTGCTTGCAATGGGTTTGGATGATCCCCCAACTTCTGGGTTCCCATTCTTTCCTCTAGCTTCTAGATGCGTAGCTTGAATAGATACCTCATCTATACTAGTGGGATTAAACATGAGGATAGTGTGCCTCATGTAGTTGTGTAGACCCCTTATGTACTTCAATAGAGTCTCAGGTGAGTCTAATGAAATTCCTAGAATCAAAGCTCTCTTCCTAAATTCTTGGGTGTAACCCTGTACACCTTGCCCTTTCAATTAGCGAAGAGTTTGCCAGCTCATCATGGCTTGCTGCATGTAAGCTAGTAGATAGAATTGTTTTTTGATTGCAGAAACAAATTCACTCCAGACAGAAAGAATCTTACCATGTTTCTTCATGTCAACTTGCGTCTTGCCTTCCCACCATACCAAGGCAGTGCCTCCGAGGCGTAGGCTAGCCAGCTGAATCTTACTCTTGTCTGAGTCGATACTCTGCACTCTGCAATAAACATCAATTTGTCTGATCCAATTATACAGCTTCTCTGCATTCAACTCTCCATCATATATGGGTAAATCAAATTTAACATCTAATTTAATCAAAGATGTCTTCTTTTTATGTTCAGGGCTATTAGGAGGTGTGAGAAAGCTTTCTTCTTTCCCTTTCCCTTTTGAGTGGTCATAGAGGAGAGATTCTTCTTCTCCTTTATCTTGCTTGGAGCCTGATGAATCCTCATCTTTATGTTTCCTAAAGTCCTTATACATTTCCTCTACCATGGACCTCATGGCCAAGAAACTATCTATAAATTGAGAGTCGGGCCCCAAGGGACTTTCTTTTGACATTTTCTTCCGAGGATAGACTCTTCCAATCTCCGGGTTAGTTTCAAGTTTCAACTAACTCTCCTCCCAATTTAAGCTTTGCTCTAGTTAGGATTCAACAGCAAAATCCAGCACAAGCTTGTCTAACCTTAAACACCCTAGGAGCTCTGATACCACTTCATCTGAAATCACTAGTGAATGATCTCAGTTAATTAATGAAGGTATTACAGACTCATGTGCTGGGGTGTGTCTATGTTATTTTAAGCAACGGATCGATAAGATTGCGAGATACACAAACACTTGAAACAATAAGAGAAACATAGTAAGAAAATATAAAAACACAACAAATTTAATGAGTTCACCCAATCCTCCTGGGCTACGTCTCCTGCTCCAGCCTTGAGTGGTAGCCTTTTCTATTGCTTCTTAAAGCAGAGATTTTACAATAAGGAGCTCAATTTGAGTCTCACTTAACAGATGATGATCAGTAGGGTGGTACTTGGATTCCCCAAGCCTCTAGAGTACACAGACTCCCCCTTACTGGATCTCGACCTCAAGTGGTCTCAATGGTATGAGCCCAATTTGGTACTCAATACCAGACAGGTATACACAGAGGAGTTGCTTGAACCTCTCAAGCCCTCTCTAGAGTTCACAGACTTTCGGACTCTCTCTATCTCTGTCTGCTCGATGCTGCCTTTGCTCTGTAGGTCAGCTCGGCTTCTCTATTCTCTGCAATTCACTTCTTTCTCTACTTCTATTCCCCCCTGTTCTTTATCTGTTCATGGCTTAAAGCTAATCTGCTCCCTGACTGTTCGTTTCCTCTTCCCGGCTCTCTGGATCGCCTGCCTCTATCTACTGGAATTCCCCTGCTTTGCGTCATCATTGCTATGTAATGCTGCACAGAGAGGTGGCCACTTGTCGCCTTACGGACTGAGTGTCAGTTTTTCTTTTGAACGGTCGTTCTTTCCATTACCCCAGGATTTGCCCGCGAAACTGATCCTTCTGCTTGCTCATCGGTCATGCCAGACCTCAAATCTTTATGTGCCTCAGTCTGTTTTCCCGTCGAATCGGTCATCCATTGGGTTAATTCTCCGTCGTTGATCTTGAGCCACCAGATCCTACGGTCTCCGTCTATATCACGTGGGTAAGTTGCTTGACTGTTACTCACACGATGTAAGCGATTTTCTCTCTCATCCACTGGACACGCATCGCCTAGTGTATGGCATCATGCTGAACTCGACCAAACCTACTTACCGCTCGAAGTGCACGCGATATCCTGCTGGTTTTGGGCGCGGGACCCGCCTCTGACGATTTCCGCGATTTCCGTGTGGTTCTATGCTTTTCCCCTTAACCAAGCGCTCAAGGCTTTCCTTCTCTGAGGGTTTTTTCCTGCGATACGCGATTAGCGCTTTCGCGTATTAGAAACTATCTTTGTTTCTGGATCTGGGCTTCCGATTTCCAATTTGCGTCCATGCGCAGTCTTTGCGCTAATCGTGTATCAGAAACTGCCTCTGTTTCTGGATCTGGGCTTCTGATTGCCAATTTGCGTCCATGCGCGGTCTCCATGGGCCAACGGTCAGCGCGCTTTGACCGAGGGTCCTCGTTGTTCCGTGCAGGCCACAATTGCCATTGTCTAGAGGTAATTTCTGATACTTATTATTCACAAGATTTGATCTGACATAATTTTGAAACAGTCATGAGAAATGTTTAAGGATCTAATTCGGATCATCCGAAGTTTCAGCCGAAATATCTGCTTTCAAGTAGAGAAGTACTACTGCCGAGATTTTTCTCTATTCGGTGAGCCAAATTTGGCACCCAGATTGTATTCTGAAACTGCTTAATAAATCAAACCCTCAGATAGCTGCATCGGTTTTCTCGCATTGGGTTTTTCCGAGGACATTAGTCCAAAAACAACGGTGTCACTTGCGTGCTTGTTTCTATTTCCTTCAGTTGATGATCTTTAATGTGTTGAGCATGTACTTGTATTTATTTCCAGTATTTACATGGTAAATAACTTGTTAATTAACAGAACAAGTAGGTAGGAATAAATCAGTAAAGTACATGAAGGATTTCTAACGTGTCAGACTTAGAAATTCCAACATGGTATCAAAGCATAGTTGCAGATCACAGGAGAACTGAGGACATCAGCCGAACAGAGCAGCAGCAGCATAAAACAGTCGTCCCGAGTGACAGAAGTTGTTCCTAGCAGAGTAGCAGCAAGGAAGGGGTGGCGCAGTGCCTGTGTCATCAAGATTGAGTCGAGAAGAGGCAGCGCAGAGGCTGAGGGAGGCAAAGGCAGGCTCACGCAGAGGCCAGGTGGGCTAACGCTTGGCTGAAGAGGCTGATTTGCCGATGTCGGGATTGCACAAAGCCTAGGAGCTCTAACCTTCAGTTTTCTGGGGTTTAGGGGGCTATGGGTAAATTGCAGAGTGGATTTGGTGGGATACTGTAGTCAGAACAGTACCTAACAGGGTAAGGCCAAGGTAGAGGGAGTTGTTGCCGAGGTGGATTTCTAGCCAAGGAATCCAGATCAGTGTTGCAGTGGCATGGACGATTGGAGAGGGGAATCTCGACATTGGCAGAGGGGTTTCTAGGAGGGAAATCGAGGCTCAGAGGAGTCATACTGAGAATTTTCAGGAGGGAAGTAAAGGAGCAGCAAAATGGCACTACACGGAGTAAGAGACCAGGACAAATTGGACAGAGCCTCAAACTTCGTAGTCTGGAAGGCCAGAATCTTATCTGTACTAGACAAGAATCATGTCAAGCACTTCGCCTTGAGGACGATAACTATCCTAGTTGACCCGGCTGATAACGACAGGTACGAGGATGCAATGGCGAGGGCTAAGAGTATCATCCTTGACAGGGTCAAGGATCATATAGTACCACATATTGTCAAGAAGAACACGGCACAGGAGATGTGGGAGGCCCTGACCAAGTTGTATCAACATACTTCCGTGCAGAGGAAGATGCTACTAGAAAATCAGTTGCGATCATACCAGATGAAGAAGGGAGAACAGATCGACCCATTCCTCGGTCGATTGAAGGAGATCCGAGATCAGTTGACTTCCATAGGGGCAATGCCAGATCCAGAATTGATGGTGAGAACAGCCCTAAACGCAGTCTCAGAAGACTGGGAGGTGTTTGTCCAAAGCATACTAGGCAGGGCAACCCTTCCAGATTGGGAGGAAATGTGGGCTGCTCTTCGCCAAGAAGAGATCAGAAGGCTGAGCAAGGCAGGAAGCAGCGGCAAGGGGATCAGAATTATGAAGGAGGAGGAGGAAGATGTTGCCCTAGCATCTAGGAGAAAGCAGGAGAAACGAAAGAAGGACTTCTCCAAGGTCAAATGCTTCCACTGTGGAGAGCTGGGTCATTATGCGACCCAGTGTGTAAGGACTGAAGTTAAGATTCAACTAGATGGACAAATATTTTTGTAAAATTCTATCAATGTAAGGACTGAAGTTAAGATTCAACTAGATGGACAAATATTTTTGTAAAATTCTATCTGATTAATTCTATCAAATTAAAAGCAATTGCGTACCTGATTCTCCCATCTGGTGTCATTCCACGTTGTTCTGAGTTTACCAAACCAACTGATTCCTCCCTACCTATCTGGGATCAACCTCTGAGGTTCCCAAATCCAGAGGACTTCGAAATGGAAGTCCTCTTGCCCCCATGCCCAAAACTCCAAGAACCGCTGAAGATTTTCCAATTTTCAATTCCAAAATCGATCCCCTGGCTCATCCCTCAAACAAATTTATTTTTCCCTATTCTCTGTATATTTTCCCCCTTCTCTCTTTTTCATGCACCTCTTCCGTCTATATATAACATTTCTTGGCGGTCACCGCTTCCAACATGGTAACACCTTTCCCCCTTTGTAACGTGTAACTCCATTTGTCGAAAGCTACAGGGATATTGACATGTATTAGTTTACCTTTAGGATTTTTTTATTAGTTTTCTTTAAATGCCCTTAGTTTTTAATATTTATTTTATTTTGATTTAAATTTCATATTTTAATATTATGGGATATATAAATATATAACCATATTTATAATTAACTTAAATTTTACATTTATTCCTTTATAACAAATTTACTTTATACTTTTTAAATTTATATTATTGAAATTATTTAGGGTATTTACTCCTTAATTATGACGCATTTAAGCAATATGCTTGGTGATGGGTCAGGGTGTAACTTCTATCTGAAGCAGTGTCATGATTTCCAACATTTATAGTTAATTTAGAATATATATATAATAGTGCAATACATGCATATGTAGCTATCATATGCATGCATTGTATGCATGCTAATACTCTTGTGCTCTCTATATTAAAGATGGTTCATTACACAGTGTCCAAGGAAGAAGAACAAGGGAGAGGTCTTTGAGATGAAGGCAGTGCGAGCAAGGGCAGAGAAGGAAGTGGAGACAGATGATGACTGTACCAAGAGTGCACACACGCCACTTGAGCGGAAGTGGGGAGACATCGCGCTGTAGTCAGACGGACTACAGGCGTCGAGGGGCAGGATCCTCAAGGTACCCAGCCTCTTGGATTAGACCATGCTACAGGAGCCCCGAAGAGGAGTAGCAAGTTTGGCGGATGTGGGCAGAGACGGATGCGGATGAAGCGGAAGAGAGAGCTACAGTGCTGAATTCCTAGGACAGCGCGAGGTTGGCAGGCAGCAACAATGCGAGAGGCACGAGAGTGTTGCACTAGTGCAGAATGGCACAGAGAGGTGTGCAACGGTGCGAGATGCAAGGAGTTGTTGCAGCAGCGCAGAGGTCAAAGAGGGAGCACTTGTCAGCGGTAGAGAGAGCTTCAGCATCAGGAGTACTCTAGCCTAAAGAAGAGGTCAGAGTTGGGAGATCAGTTACTTACTTATCAATAACTGAGTTGCAGTGCAGCAGTTAGCAATGGTAGTGCTATGGGCAGCACGATGCAACATGATGAGGAGATGTAGTGCAGACGCAGCAGTGGTAGAAGCAGGGCCATGGGCAGCAGCACAGATGCAGAGGGAGTTGTCGTACAGATGCAGCAATGGCAGTGGCAGAGCTATGGGCAGTTGTACAGGATGCAGCAAAGCAGAGGATGAAGGTCAGTAGGCCTAGCATCAGCACAAGGACCGATGCAAGATGATCAGGGTGATACTCAGTGAGGAGTATTACTAGAGCACAGTCCTCGCTAAGAGGGAGTGTTGATTTGGGGTAGCATCGTATGTGCTCTAGCCATGAAAATTGGTGGAGAGGCTAAGGCACATGAGATCTCCAATACCCAGAAAGGATTTGGGCAGATTTTAAACAGTTTAGGAGATATTAAAATAATTAATATTTTTGATGGAGTCCCTAAGTCTAAACTTAGGGAAAATAAAATCTTAATGTGAATTAATATAAAACTATGTTAGAATGGTCCAAAAGTCATGGATCAAGCCAGATCTAATCTTAGTCGTTGATTAGGGACTTAATCTCGACCGTTGATTTGTCAATGAGAAAATTATAAGCGGAGGCTTGAGGGTCACTTGGAGAACACACCAAGAGATCAAGATTTCCACTTTCTGGGGCTAGGTTTGCTGAGAAAGTTGAGAGAGTGATCAAAGTTGCAACTGAGGGGCAGTGAATACAGAAGCAGAGATAGCATCGGGAGGATCAGCGCAGTAGCCAGAGAGAGGGACACAGAAGCAGCTGAGGGTTCACTCAGAGGCAGCCAGGAGTTGCGCAGTGCCTCAGAGGGCCAGCGTGGGTGATGCAGAGGGCCAGAGGGCTGACGCAGTGCCTCAAGAGGCTGACGTTGGGCTAACGCTGGGCCAAAGAGAGCCTGACGTAGTCCCCAGAGGCTGACACTGGGGTTTTGTGGGGCAGATTGGAGTTGTGGAGCTGCCAGAGTGTTTATCTGGGGTTTCAACCAGAATATCTACTTTCGAGTAGAGAGGTACTACTGCCGAGATTTTTCTCTGTTGGGTGAGCCGGATTTGGCACCCATATTGTATTCTGAAAGTGCTTAATAAATCAAACCCTCAAATAGCTACAACGGTTTTCCCGCATTTGGTTTTTCCGGTGACATTAGTCCAAAAACAACGGTCTCACTTGTGTGCTTGTTTCTATTTCATTTAGTTGATGATCTATAATGTGTTGAGCATGTACTTGTATTTATTTCCAGTATTTACATGGTAAATAACTTGATAGTTAACAGAACTAGTAGGAATAAATCAGTAAAGTACATGAAGGGTTTCTAACATGTCGGACTTAGAAATTCCAACACGGTACCAGAGCGTGGTTGCAGATCACAGGAGAATTGAGGACATCAGCCGAACAGAGCAGCAGCAGCAGAAAACAGTTGTCCCGAGTGACAGAAGTTGTTCCTAGCAAACTAACAGTAAGGAAGGGTTGACGCAGTGCTTGCATCATCAAGATTGAGCCAGGAAGAGGCAGCGCAGAGGCTGAGGGCGGCAAAGTCAGGCTCACGCAGAGGCCAGGATGGCTAACGCGGTTGGTTGAGGAGGCTGATTTGCCGGTGCCGGGATTGTGCAAAGCGTAGGAGCTCTAACCTTCAATTTGCTGGGGTCTAGGAAGCTGTGGGTAAATTGTAGAGTGGGTCTGGTGGGGTACTGTAGTCAGAACAATACCTAATAGGGCAAGGCCAAGGTAAAGGGTGTTGCTGCCGAGCTGGATTTCTAGCCAAGGAATCTAGATTATTGTTGTAGTTGCACAAACGATTGGAGAGGGGCATCTCGACATTGGCAAAAGGGTTTTCGGGAGGGAAATCGAGGCTAAGAGGAGTTATACCGAGAACTTCCAAGAGGGAAGTAGAGGAGCAGCGAAATGGTACTACACGGTGTAAGAGACCAGGACAGACTGGACGTAGCCTCAAACTTCGTAGTCTGGAAGGCCAGAATCTTATCTGTATTAGACAGGAATCGTGTCAAGCACTTCGCCTTAAGGACGATAGCTATCCCAGTTGACCTGGTTGATAACAACTGGTACGAGGATGCAATGGCGAGGGCTAAGAGTATCATCTTTGACGGGGTCAAGGATCATATAGTACCACATATTGCCGAGAAAAACACGGCACAAGAGATGTGGAAGGCCCCAACCAAATCGTATTAGCATACTTTCGTGCAGAGGTAGATGCTACTAGAAAATCAGTTGCGATCATACCAGATGAAGAAGGGAGAACAGATCAACCCATTCCTCGGTCGATTGAAGGAGATCCGGGATCAGCTGACTTCCATAGGGGCAACGCCAGATCCAGAATTGATGGTGAGAACAGCCCTAAACGCAATCTCAGAAGACTGGGAGGTGTTTGTCCAAAGCATACTAGGCAGGGCGACCCTTCCAGATTGGGAGGAAATGTGGGCTGCTCTTCGCCAAGAAGAGATCAGAAGGCTGAGCAAGGCGGGAAGCAGTGGCAAGGGGATCAGAATCAAGAAGGAGGAGGAGGAAGATGTTTCCCTAGCATCTGAGGGAAAGCAGGAGAAACGGAAGAAGAAGGACCTCTCCAAGGTCAAATGCTTCCACTGTGGGGAGCTGGGTCATTATGCGACCTAGTGTCCAAGGAAGAAGAACAAGGGAGAGGCCTCTGAGACCAAGGCAACACCAGCGAGGGCAGAGAAGGAAGTGGAGACAGACGATGACTGTGCCATGAGTGCACACACGCCACTTGAGCAGAAGTGGGGAGACATCGAGCTGTAGTCAGACGGACTACAAGCGTCGAGGGGCAGGATCCTCGAGGCACCCAGCCTCTTGGATTAGACCATGCTACGGGAGCCCCGAGGAGTAGCAAGACTGACGGATGTGGGTAGAGATGGATGCGGATGAAGCGGCAGAGAGAGCTACAGTGCAGAATTCCCAGGACAGTGCGAGGTTAACAGGCTGCAACAGTGCGAGGCACGGGAGTGTTTCACCAGTGCAGGATGGCACAGAGAGGTTTGCAACAATGCGAGATGCAGGGAGTTGTTGCAGCAGCGCAGAGGTCAGAGAGGGAGCACTTGTCAGCAGCAGAGAGATCTTCAGCATCAAGAGTACTCTAGCCTGACAGAGAGGTCAGAGTTGCGAGATCAGTTACTTACTTCTCAATAACTGAGTTACAGTGCAGCAGTTAGCAGTGGTAGTGCTATGGGCAGCACGATGCAACATGATGAGAGGTGATGCAATGCAAACGCAGCAGTTGCAGTGGTAGGGCCATGGGCAGCAGCACGGATGCAGAGGGAATTGTTCTACAAATGCAGCAATGGCAGTGGCAGAGCTATGGGTAGTAGTATAGGATGCAACAGTGCAGAGGATGATGGGCAGCAAGCCTAACATCAGCACAGGGACCGATGCCAGATGATCAGGGTGATACTCAGTGAGGAGTATTATTAGAGCATAGTCCTTGCTAACAGGGAGTGTTGATTTGGGGTAGCATCGAATGTGCTCTAGCCACGAAAATTGGTGGAGAGGCTAAGGCACATGAGATCTCCAATACCCAGAAAGCGTTTGGGCAGATTCTAAACAGTTTGGGAGATATTAAAATAATTAATATTTTTAATGGAGTCCCTAAGTTTAATATTAATGTGAATTAATATAAAATTGTGTTAGAATGGTCCAAAAGTCATGGATCAAGCCAGATCTAATCTTAGTCGTTGATTAGGGACTTAATCTCGGCCACTGATTTGTCAACGAGAAAAGTATAAGAGGAGGCTTGAGGGTCACTTGGAGAACACACCAAGAGATCAAGATTTCGACTTTTTGGGGTTGGGTTTGCTGAGAAAGTTGAGAGAGTGAACAGAGTTGCAGCTGAGGGGTAGTGAATATAGAAGCAGAGATAGCACCGAGAGGATCAGCACAGTAGCCGAAGAGAGGGACGCAGAAGCAACCAAGGGTTCACGCAGAGATAGCACCAGGAGGATCAGCACAGTAGTCGGAGAGAGGGACGCAGAAGCAGCCAAGGGTTCACACAGAGCCAGCCAGGGCTCACGCAGAGGCAACCAGGAGTTGCGCAGTGCCTCAGAGAGCCAACGTGGTTGACGCAGAGGGCCAGAGGGCTAACGCAGTGCCTCTAGAGGCTGACGCAGGCCAAGCCGGAGTGACATTGGGCTAACGCTGGGCCAGAGAGAGGCTGACGCATTCCCTAGAGGCTGATGTTGGGGTTTCGTGAGGCAGATTGGAGCTATGGAGCTGTCGGAGTGTTTATCCAAGGTTTCAGTGGGAATATCTGCTTTCGAGTAGAGAGGTACTACTGCCAAGATTTTTCTCTGTTGGGTGAACCGGATTTGGCACCCAAATTGTATTCTAAAACTGCTTAATAAATCAAACCCTTAGATAACTGCACCATTTTCCCGCATTGGGTTTTTTCGAAGACATTAGCCCAAAAACAACGATGTCACTTGTGTGCTTGTTTCTATTTCCTTCAGTTGATGATCTGTAATGTGTTGAGCATGTACTTGTATTTATTTCCAGTATTGACATGGTAAATAACTTGTTAATTAACAGAACAGGTAGGTAGGAATAAATCAATAAAGTACATGAAGGGTTTCTAACGTGTCAGACTTAGAAATTCCAACATGGAGCTGTCGGAGTGGTTATCCGAGGTTTCAGCGGGAATATCTGCTTCCGAGTAGAGAGGTACTACTGCCGAGATTTTTCTCTGTTGGGTGAGACGGATTTGGCACCCAGATTGTATTCTGAAACTGCTTAATAAATCAAACCCTCAGATAGTTGCACCGGTTTTCCCGCATTGGGTTTTTCTGGGGACAGTAGTCCAAAAACAATGGTGTCACTTGTGTGCTTGTCTCTGTTTCCTTCAGTTGATGATCTGTAATGTGTTGAGCATGTACTTGTATTTATTTCCAATATTTGCATGGTAAATAACTTGCTAATTAATAGAACAAGTAGGTAGGAATAAATCAGAAAGTACATGAAGGGTTTCTAACGGGTTAGACTTAGAAATTCCAACACCAATCAGTGGTAACTCATCCAAGGGAGTACAACCACTGGAAAACCATGACCACCTTGGTGTCTGGCACATCAACCACAAAGAAATGGTCTGTCATGGAGAAGTTCTCCATGGTCACTGTCAAGGCGAGCACATACCGAGTGCACTGCATGGTCCTGTCACTCGGCACCAGGACTGAAAAAGCCCTCAAACTAGGTTGTGATGAGGCCCCTCCTCTGAACCAACTGGGCATCTATGAAGTTGTGGGTAGCCCCACTGTCAACTAAGACTAAGACCCACTGCCCCTCTATCGTACCTCTAATCCTCAATGTCAGAAATTTGGGGACCCCGCATAAAGAAGCAAGGACTCCCCCGAATGGAGCAATAGATGCCCCTCCCTGTGGAGGTGGTGATGGAGGTCCCCTCTCTGTCGGACTCTCACCATCTCCCACGCCACACTCTGAGAAGACCTCGATGTAGTGGGATTTGCCAGCTGTGCACCAATGGCCTGGTGCCCAAGGCTCCCGACAAGTAAAATAGAGCTTCCACCTCCTGAGGTCTCTTTGGGTCTCATCATCCGGTTGTCCATGCCCCTGGGCTACCCCCTATGGTGGTGGTCTAGTATCACTCCCCTTCTAGGGGTAGGGAGTACGTGCATGAAAGGGTGCTCGTGACTTGGGGATGGCCCCCTGTAAATCTCTAGCACATGTCACTGCTTCTTGCAGTGTGGAGGGTCTGCGTGACTTCACCAGTCCACGCAGGGGCTCGAGTAGGCCCTCTATGAAAGTGTACACCCTCTGAGCATTTGATAGGTCTAGCACCATCACTGAGACTCTTAAGAACTCCGATATGTACTGCTTTGGGTTACATGTTTGTCAGAGTTGGGTTAGCTCCCTGAAGTGAGCCTTCGGATCCCTCTGATCAAAAGGCTCCACCACCCTCCTGGTGAAATCCTCATATGAAGTCACATTGGCATGCCCCAAGGTAGTCAAGCCATGAAACCACTAGTTGTGGGCTTCCCCTTCCAAGTGCAGCATGGCCATCTTGATCGCCTCTAGCTCTGTCATCTAGTTGAGCCGGAAATAAGTGTCCATCTTCTCTACCCAGGCCTAAGCAGTGCACTTGGCAGTGCCATCATATGTGGGGAAGTACATCCTCCCTATAGACTGTTGCAACTCATAGCTCTGTGTGCCCTGTTCTCCATAGCCCTTGCTCTTCTCATTCTGCTTGAGCTTGCAGAAATCTCTAAAAGAGAGTACTTCCCTGAAGTCTACTCTCATGGACTGCCATTCCCTGAAATGCTCTCCCATCTGTGAAGGATCTTCTACCCCTGTTGGTTCATTCTGTGCCAAAGGCACGAAAGAGGATAGTGTAGCTCGAGTTGGCCCACTCGTTGATGGAGGTTGTGGAGCAGGTGAAGAAAGGTCGAATTGTTGAGAGGGCCCCGAAGTCTCTCCAAATAGAAACCCCCTAGGAGTGCTTCGCTCCTGGTTCTACATTTTGATCTCTTCTAGCATTTCCTTTTGACCCTTTGCTAAATCATTCAAAGCCTTCAAGAGGCTATCAAAGGCCATCTCTTCCCTACTCTTGGGCTCTCCTGTGTCTTCTACTACTACTACCTTTCCCCTATCCTCCGTGTCTAAAGTGATTTCCAGCTCTCTTTCTTTGCTTCGGTACCTCTACCTCTTGTACGTAATATTTTGTCGGTCCTCTTCACTCATAGGAGAAACTCCCCACGGCTGAGCCAAGATCTGGGCTCTGATACCACTGTAATGTTCCTAACTAGGAAATTCAGTGATACACAAAGCAAATAGACAAACCAACATCCAAAAATGAGATACAATCAATAAACACCCATGAAAGCACTGGAAATAGAGAACATCTGAGCCATTTTATTAAATCTTTCTGGAGCAAATACAATAGTGATGGAATGGTGCACCTGGGCTTGTCTCCAAGGACAAGTGTGACAAAACCCAGGTGAGCAAATGGTGATCCTAGTGCTGCCCAACTGCTGCTCCAAAGGTGATCTACGCTGCCCAGAAAACTGTGTTGCCTGCTGAAAAGGATGTGCTGGAAACCCTGCTTCCTATGCTCAGAAAATTCTACAACTTCAGCTCCCGGCTCCTCAACAAAAACCCACCAAAACCCAGAAAGGGTTTGGCCTAGTTCAGACCTCTGAAAATCGACCTCCAAGGACCACGTCCTCCTCCTTACGCTGGCAATCTCGGCCTGTCTGGAAATGGCTGGGAAGGCCCTCCAAATCTGCCCCAAATATTGAGATGTTATCCCCTATGGCTTTCCTCCCTTTTCCCAGCTGACCCCAGCTCCGTAGCTCTCTCCACCAACTCCCATGTGAGCCCCAGAATGGCCCTCTGCGCAGTCCAGAATAGCCCTATGCGCAGTCTAGAATAGCTGTAACTCGAGCTGCCCAAACGCAGCAACCTCCTCCTCCAAAACTCCTCCCAAGGCTGATCCTCTGCTGCAACTCCAACTCCCAAAACTTTCCCGGCAAGTGCTACCCGGATGAACTCCCAATCACCTCTGCGTGTTCCAGAAATACGCTCTGCTGGATCGAAGGCTAAGTGGTGTGGTCACAAATCTCCTCCGGTTCTCCTCCAAAGTAGTGTGAAATTCCTTCCTAGGGTGGCACTCGAAGTCCCCCGAAGGAAAGGTTGAGTCTCCCGCCTGAGAGACTCGATGCTAAACAGCCAGGTAACTCGGCTAAGCAGCTTGAGCAACACAAATGAATTCAATGTGCAAATGAATACCTTCAATTGGGGAGCTCTTCCTCCTTATATCTTTGTGGGCCTTCCTTTCCCCATGTGGGCCCCTCTCCAAGCCATTTGATTCCCCTCCAAGGCAATTTGAATTGCCCAAGTGTGTTTTCCCACGTGGGTGGCCCCCACCTTCCACTAGCAATCTAATTCAACCTTCCTTTCTCCTAAGTTCCTAAGTCAAAAATGCTTGGGTTCCTTTACTCATCAAAATTTATGCAAAATTGTGGAGAGACCAAAACCTATTACAAATTTATTTGGGAAGGGACATGACACTACAGAAGAAAAAGGAAATGTCAATCCTAAGATCTAAAGAAGCGAAGAAGAAGGTGGGCAAGTCGTAGGCCATGTAGTGTCCTCTTCAAATTAATTGCCCAAGGGAGGACGTAATAGCCTATTTAACGTTGTAGGCTATAGTCATTTAAAAGGGGGGAAATTATTATTTAATGTAACTTATGTAACATTAGATAATAAAAGTTAAATTTGGGACAAATGGAAGGAAACTTGCAATAATAGTTAAATTTGGGCCAAATGGAGGGAAACTTGCTAGTCACTCAAAATTGAATTTAGAAGGAAAAAGCCCCAAAGAGAATCTATAAAAGGAAGGGACGAGAGTCATTATGATCATCATCGTTTGTTATCTCTTCTAATTTCAGGCTGCGGCTCTTGGAGGGTTTTAAGACTCATGAAAGATTCCACCATAGCCAATCCTTCTATATTTCTTGCTACAAGACTGAATTTTGGTTGGACGATTATCTTTCTAAAATAGCGAATCATCTTTTCTAAGGCAAGCGAGGGTTGGAATCTTAGTTTCTGAGGCAACGAGGCTAGAATTAATCCTTCGGAGGCAGCAAACCACCCTTTAAGGCAAGCGAGGGCTGAAATATTAGTCTTTATGGCAGTGAGGTTTGTAATTAGTCCTTCTGAGGCAGCAAACTAATTTTCTGAGGTTGTGGAGGGCCAAGAGGCCTTTTTCTTGAGGCCACAAGTGACTAAAAGTCTAGTAATTATCCTCTTGTAGAAGCAGAAGGTTGAGGCCTAACTTTCTAAGACAACAGAGGGAAACAACCCATTTTCCTAAGGCAGCGAGTGACCTAAAGGCTTGAAAATATTTTCCTGTGGCAGCGGAAGGCTGAGGCCTAATTCTCTAGGGCAGAGGAGGGCCAAGTAGCCATTTTTCTGAGGCTGCGAGTGGCCTAAAGAGACAAGATCAGGAATAGCAAGGATTAATAAGGGTACAAGGTAACAATGAAGTATGTTGGTGTGAATTTGTGACAACAAGGAGACGGCTACAGTTTGTAAGCCTAGAAAACATGTTTGACTTAATATTCCTGTGGTGAGACTGTTGATCATTGTAAGTCTGTAATTTAACTATTGAATCAGCCCTACTTCATAATGGGTGCTTGTGGAATCAACTATTGTTTGAGTTCTTTACTATACTACTTGTGTATTCATTATAGAGCATCATTGTTTCATAGACTGATGAATATTGCAGTACTATTATGAAATACAATTTTTTCATGTGTTTTTGAAAACCCTAACCTATCATTGCATCCCAAGGGTAATCTTCCCAAGAGGGACATTACAGACCGAATGTTGGAATGGGTATCAGATGATTCATAGTGGATTTATAATTGTGGCAAAGATCTTGAATATTGTGGTAGGTTGAGGCTAAGGTCAAGATCTAATGATAGAATTGTTTTAAAACTCAGCCAACTCAAACTCAAACACAACCAAGTTGACCCTCAAGGGCATTGACTCAACCACCAAACTAGCTTGGAGAACCAATTTTCTACTCAACCAATCAATTCAATGTATGAACCGATTGATTCAAACCAAACCAGTCCATCTCAATTGAGTCCATACCTACTCAACTAAGCCCATACAAGGTTGGTTCTCTATAGGCTAGGGTGCCCGTTTGGGAGGAAGAATAATGTTTTCTAAATATTTTATCTAAAGTAAAGTTTCTCTCACCGTAAACCATAAAAGAATACTTCATTGATCATTTGGGAGCATTTGGTGTTTTTAGAGCCAAAAGCCAACTTGGAATTATAAATAAAATTCTTAAAGTATAAGTTTTCATTTTCTTTATATTTCCCTTTCCACCCTTATACTTAATTTCTCTATATTACCATTAATTGTTTTAAGATGTTTGAGAGGGGTTCCAACCTCATTAACCTCATACGATGAAAACAGAATTTCACATCCCATCCAAAATCTTGTAGGCTCAACAATTTTCAAGAATTCCAATTGAGTTGCACCAAACCAAAGACAAGTCCACTAAACCATCAAAAGGTGCCAAATGTCACCCTACTCTACTACTTGCCACCTACAAAATTTAGACACGTTAAAAATAAGCATGCCAGAAATAGCAGTCCCAACCCTGATAAAATAGAAGTTCCAAAATGTGAAAATGCTCTAGTCGGTAAATTGAAGGCATGATACAGATCCCATTGTGTTGGATGATATCCGTCCACATCAAAACGGGTAGAGAGGACTCACCTAATAAAATTTGATCCTAATATTAATGACTTGGGGTGGATTCATTTGGATTTGGATCCACTAGTAGGAATAGCACCATAGATGACAAGCACTAGCTCATGCCAAGGATCCCATTTCCAACAATATTGATGAGTTTGATGATTGATCGTGTTGGTCATTGATATGTAGTATGCTAGTGGCTTGTAGCATGTTTTTTGGACTTTATGGACTATTTAGAGCCTAGTTGATTATATATTTTGGTTCAAAGGGTCTTGAACGATTAAGCAAAAAAGTAGTGATGATGAAATAATGGTTTAATGGGGGGCAACGAGTTGCCTCCACCTAGCAGCCTGCATGGCCACCTTGTCGTTGTGAACATCGTCCCAACTACAACAAGTTTGAAGTGGCAACTCCTGCATTCGTGAGAGCGCACAGGAAGGTACGCCTACGTGGCGATTTACACACCCAAGAGTTCAAAGATATAATCATGGCCGAGGATGGGCAGATTTGAAGCCATAATACAGCATATTGGTGGGAGGGATGCTACGCAGAAAGCCGAATGAGATAGAATTCACTTAAAAATGCTTAGCCATGGCATATTCTACCCAAAAGTGGCAACTTTGGTATCCCGGGGTGAATTCAGGGTAATCACACAATCTCAAGGCATAATCTTGGCTATGTATGTCAAGAACTAAAGACTCTCATTATTGCTGCAAATTTCTCTTTCTAGTGGAGCTCCATACCTCAAGTTTGGTCTCTTATTTCTATTACTTGTAATTCACATCAAGATTGGCAACGCTCTCTGTTTTCCTAGTTTTCTCCTATTCATTTATTTGGATTCGAGTTATCCATTCCCTGCCTTGGTTTGGTGTTCCTTGAAGGACTCCTTACCTCTGCCTCCTGGTGATTTTGCTTTGGACCATCTACTACCTATGAGTGTCTCTCTACACTTTCCCCCTTTTGCTTGTCTATTCACACTCATCTTCCCCCCCCCCCCCTTCTATTGAAGGAAATGTAACTAGGTTCAGTCTTCATAAATGTACTTTTGATATTTGTATTTATTCAAGAAAAGAAATATTATTTTTATAATATATGTCAATGAGTTTCTTGCTCATTGAAGTAGGTCTAGCACATGTCAAAGTGCTATAGGAAAGTCAAAGAATCAAAAGAATTATGTTGAAGACCTTAACGGCATGTTACATTATGTATATTTACGTATAAGAGTCAAAGAAGACACCTCCAAGCAACGTCAGGTCTCCTCCTAGCAAAGACACCATCAAAAGAAGCAATGGCACTATTAAAAGCACCTACTGCAGCAATGAAAGTCAAGTCGGCCTCAATGCAGCAAGTCGGCCTAAAGGAGGGACAGTCCTCTATATATAGAGGTTTTCCACTCCTCCAAAGATAGCGAAGATCATCTCTGAAATAAGCAAGCAAGTGTAGCCAAGTAAAGGGTGGAAAAGTCAAGTTTAAGGGAGCCTCTAGAGCAGCGAAGAAGGAGGAAAGATAACCAAAGTATTAAGGATTGTTTTAGGGTAAGCTGCAGCCACACATGCGAGAAATAAAAGGGCTGACTGCGGTCACTACAGCAACAACATTAAGGTTGCTCATCCATCATTGTTTGGGCTTCAAACTAGGCTTACTAGGCCTCCTATCCAAGCGAAGAGAGAAGGACCTCAAGCAAAGTTAGAGGGAGCCCTATAACTACAGCAAGAACTCTCACATGTGCAAAGATTAGGGTTGTAGTGCTGTCACATTCAGCCTACCACCATACATCAAGAAAGAACTTGGATGATCTAGAGAAGGAATGAGTATCCTTAGGTGAAGGATATCATTAAGTAAAAGTATATCTCCTAGAAGATCTACTTATAGTAGAAGGAAGAACGAAGTGTCGGAAGAAGGATGAAGTGTCGGGGAACAAAGTGCCGGAAGGAGGTAGACAAAGTACCGGGGAACATAGTGTAGAGAAAAGGAAGGACTTGACTTGTGTTTGGAGGATTTTCTAGTCAAGGGTCTAGGGTTTGGCATTGATCAAGAAAGAAGCTTCAATAAGAGAAAACTTACTGAAGGGTTTCCTCTCAAGAGAAGAGAGGTTTTGGCCCTGGCAGAGAGCCAACATCTTGTGTTCTTGTTCTTATGTTTTGGTAGCAGTTTGATGAAGTACACTCACATGCATTAATAGCAAGAAGAAGAAGATTAAGCTAACAAGAAAAAGTAAAAAGACTCCACAAATTGTTATCAAGTAACAAAGAATCCTACTATACCTAGTTGCCCTTGACTCTTCAACATGGTACCAGAGCTAAGGTGACACATCAAGGAAAGGGCAACTCAAGAACACTCATCAAGGAAAGACATCTACAAGGTAGTAGAGCTATCTCGGTATCCACAACCAGAGAAGTAGTATCTCTAAGGAATGAATTGTACAAGATGAAAATAACAAAGGAAGGAATAGCTCCCTACTTCATGAAAATCTTTGAAATGAGATCAACTTCAAGAGCTTGGGGAAGTCATGTCTAATGGAGAAATGACAATTATAGTACTCAATGCTCTACCTGAGGATTGGGGCAACTTCACATCAAGCATATATGCCAAGAAGGAAGCAACCACTCTCAGTGAAATGTGGTCTCTATGCAGGACAGAGGAAACCAAACTTAAAGCAAAGGAAGATGTGGGATCAAAGGAGCAAGAATTTGCTACCATAGCCAAGAGAAATGGGAAATTTGGCAAATTTGGTCCACAAAGAAAAAACAACAAAGACATGTCCAAAATCCAATGTTTTGGATGCCAAGAATATGGACATTACAAAAGGAATCGTCCTAAGCTTAAGAAGGACAACAACAACAAAAGAAAGAGGGAAGTTGATCACATGACTCAAGAGGTGAAAGAAGAAGAAAAGAAGCAAAAGAAGGAAGATCCTTTGGATCTCTACTATGACTAAGTCAAACTATTTACTTCAAGTCTTCTTTCAAGGTTTTGAGTAGGATAGGAGCATGTAGGAATAAATAAAATTGCATGGCTAGAAACATCTTCTAGAATCTAGAAGCATGAAGTACATAGGGTTCTAGATACTCATGAAGATGTAGCATTTATAATGAGAATAAAAATGCATGGGTAGAAATATCTTCTAGAATATAGGAGCATGGTAGATATAGCTCAAGATATTCATATAGAAGGAGCATACCTAGTATAGGACCTCATCCATGATGAAAGAAAAATTGATCATGATCAAGAATCTTAGATGACCTTTATCATCAAAAGAAAAGGAACATTTGCAAGGCAAGGGTCTCTAAGATCCTATGATGGAATCTTCAAAAGAAGGTTCATAAACCAACACAGATGTCTCATTGGGAATCCCATTCATGGCATTCAAGAAAAGGATGATATGCAGGCAAGCAAAGATGAAGGAAGAAGGGCCACACCAAGAAGCTAAGATGATCAAAGGAGAATCAAGATGAGGTATGTATGCATTAAAGTTTAGTCATGTTATCATTTGTATATTATTGAGTCATGGGAATAGTTCTATAACATGATCAAGTATGAAAGAATATCTTTCACCAAGAACATGCTTGAAGGCATATATTACAATGCAATGAAGGTCAACAAAAGAATATGCTCACATAAGGAGTATAAGATTGCTGACTACAAAGCAAGAAGAAATGTTGACTAGTCCAGGAAGCAAGCAACGAAAAAATGCTCTCACAAGAAGCATAAGATGGTTTGCCTATCTATCTAAGAAGAAGCGAATGAAGAAAGAGATAAAGTATGTGAAGAACACCATGATCACCGAGAATCACTATCTGACAAGATACTCTGAAGATATCTCCTGAAAGAAGGCAGGACAACTCTAACAAAGGAAGGAAGGACCCTTGACACCTATGAAGGCCTTGGAGATATGAAAGATGCAGATAATTGATTCTACTCTACAAAGATGTCGTGATGAAGAAGCCATCCAGCAAAAGAAAAAGCAATGTTGAAGCAATATCAGGATGAAGTCATGATAGGCTACTAGGTCGAAGCATGTAAACAAGCAAGTACAACGAAGCATCCATGAGAAGAGTATTCTAAAGCATGGACAGATGACAAAGGAGTAGCCAGATGACAAGAAAACCTAATGTATGGCAAGAAAGACACTTTCCACGAAGGAAGCAATGACATGACAAACCAGGAAGGAAAGTGATCAATGGATGGTGCCCTACCTAGAAGAAGTTCGAACAAAGACTTCATGACATCAAGCAAGAAAGGAGATCAAGCAGCTGAAGGACCCACGAAGAAGAAGTTGTTGATGAATGAAAGAGTCCCTAGTTAAGAGGGAGCTCTGACAAGTCCCTAATCAAGAGGGAGTTTTGGATCACCCCTGATTACAAAGGAGTGACAATTGTGTTTTTCCATTTCATGGGTCATGCACTAGACCAGGACTAACAGCCATAAGTCTAGATGAAGGCCATGAATGGAAATGTAGACACAAGATAGACACAACATTCTTGTCTTCACTTGGGAAGAAAGAATGGGAGGATTAGGTAATCATCTGGCATCTGATACTCTTTGAGGATGTGTAGGGCATCCAAGACAAGAGTAGGCAAGAGGACAGATATTCTTTGAGGCTGGGAACCCAACATAAGAATAGTCCTAGAAGGTCATACTCAGTGAACACCCGGGTGGGTATGTACCTTAAGAGACAATGATGAAGGTGTCTATAAATCATTGGTCTTGCCAGCATTGTAGCTCATGATCTCATGAAGAGATGGACTTGTTAGTCAAGGCCTTGCACTATGACAATGCTAATGGATATGATGCTATAACATATGTATTGCAAATCCGGTTTCTCTTATGTGTATTCTTCAAGATTGATAATAGCAAACATCTTGTAATGTTTTATGAATACCTCCCTAGTTAAGAGGGAGTGTTGAAGGAAATGTAACTAGGTTCGGTCTTCATAAATGTACTTTTGATGTTTGTATTTATTCAAAAAAAGAATTATTATTTTTATAATATATGTCAATGAGTTTCTTGCTCATTGAAGTAGGTCTAGCACATGTCAAAGTGCTATAGGAAAGTCAAAGAGTCAAAAGAATTATGTTGAAGACCTTAAGGGCATGTTACATTATGTATATTTATGTATAAGAGTCAAAGAAGACACCTCCAAGCAAAGTCAAGTCTCCTCCTAGCAAAGACACCATCAAAAGAAGCAATGGCACCATTAAAAGCACCTATTGCAGCAACGAAAGTCAAGTCGGCCTCAATGCAGCAAGTCAGCCTAAAGGAGGGACAGTCCTCTATATATAGAGGTTGTCCACTCCTCCAAAGATAGCGAAGATCATCTCTGAAATAAGCGAGCAAGTGCAGCCAAGTAAAGGGTGGAAAAGTCAAGTTTAAGGGAGCCTCTAGAGCAGCGAAGAAGGAGGAAAGATAACCGAAGTATTAAGGACTATTTTAGGGTAAGCTGCAGCCACACGTGTGAGAAATAAAAGGGCTGACTGTGGTCACTACAGCAGCAACATTAAGGTTGCTCATCCATCATTGTTTGGGCTTCAAACTAGGCTTACTAGGCCTCCTATCCAAGCAAAGAGAGAAGGACCTCAAGCGAAGTTAGAGGGAGCCCTATAACTACAACAAGAACTCTCACACGTGCAAAGATTAGCAGTTTTCCACGGGGACTCGCCCCCCCCCCTAGGGGTCTAGTTTCCTCGCTCCCCCGTACTCCGGGGACTTGGGGACGAGTAGGGGACGTTTCCCCACGCCCTCAAAAATGAGGAAACTCAAGGGGATGTGCCAGAGAGTCGTTTCCCTTTCCTGAGGGGGCGTTTCCGAAAAAGGGGACGTGAGGGGACATGGGGGGGCGAAGGGGGACGAGAGGGGGCGAGGGGGGGCGTGGCACACGTTTATGCAAAAAAAAAAACGATTTTAATTAACTTAACCCTAAAACTAATCTTTAATTTACAGTTAAACTAAGCGTAGGGTTTTGGAATTCAGTTGTTTCATGTTATAAAAACGGCAGGGTGAACACATAACAACACACATAGCCTTCGCGCACTGTGAGTGTTGTTATTACTAGATCTGATCACTCCCATGCATGGAACCTCGATGGCATCTGTTGGAACATTGCAGATTGCAGAATGGACCCTTGATATGGCTATCACATTGGTAATGTGATTTGGTTATTTGCAGGAATTCTGGAGTGCACATATTAGACAGAATTGAAGACAGATCTTGAGGATTTCTATCACTATGAACCGTCGGCCCTCTGATTAGACAAATTCTAAGTTTGATCCAAACAAATTCATTTATCTGTGGTTGCTGCTCAATATTACCCTACACATTTTGTGAGGAGATCATCCCTGAAGTGGTTACTCATCAATGCTTCTTTGCTTCTCTCAAAGCTCGGCTCTTCAAGATTCACTATGGATGATCAACAGCAGAGGCTCCCTCTTGTGAAGAATTTAGTTTGTGACAATAAGAAATATTAGAAGGCAAAGAAGTTCAGCATCAAATTAACTTAACTTTTGTGTGGCAGTGCTTGCTTTCTAAAAGACACACCGATCACATTGAAGTATTTTTTATTTCTCTAAGTAACCCTAACTGGTGTCTTACAAGTATCTGTATAATCAAGTTACAGTAATCCTTGAGGTCATTGTAATTTGAATTTAAACAAGAGTTTCAAAGTAAAGGAGCAAAAGCTATAATACATATAGCCAAATTGTCAGATATGGAAGCTACAAGTTTAGATTGCAGATTTTTGGAGTTATGATAGAACTATGAGTAATGTTCTAGACACAAATGTGCATCAGTGGACAGAGGCATTAGCATCTTGTTATGCCATCAGGAGTCTGCACAACAGTCACTCTTCAACAAGGATACAATTGACAATAGAATTCACACGAGCATAACACAACATTGTTGTTTTGTATATCCTTGTAATTGATACTATGTACAGATGGGCAAAACTCACCAATGATTATAGCAGTTTGGCCTAGAACTGAACAGACTTGCCTTGATAACATATTGTTGAAGTTGCACAGGACAAAAGTGTTAAGATTCTGAGATTAAGATCTTTTATTGATAATAGAGATGCAGGAAGAATAGATCTACAGTGATCTTCTACAATGACATTGTTGAGGTTTGCTGTGTATTATCAGAATGCTGAAGATGGTGGTATTGTTGTCTTTGTATTTTGTTATAATGTATGATCATTGATGTATGATTATAAATTAGAATTTTAAATTTATTATTTTATATGATATTAGAAATTTAGATAATGATATTCATATCAATGATCATGCTTTGCATCTTTTCAATTCAAACCAAATTGTCATAGTGGACTCAATTAATAAATTATATTTTATATTTATAAGTTTTTAAGACCCTGACGCTCCCCCACGTTTCCTAAAAAATGGTGGGGATCTTTTGCATAGGCCGCTCCCACGCCCCCTCGCTCCCTCGCCCCCTCGTCCCGGAACCTTGGTGGAACATTGAAGATTAGGGCTGCAGTGCTGTCACACTCAGCCTACCACCATACATCAAGAAAGAACACGGATGATCTAGAGAAAAAATGAGTATCCTTAGGTGAAGGATATCACTAAGCAAAAGTATCTCTCCTAGAAGATCTACTTACAGTAGAAGGAAGAACGAAGTGCAGGGGAACAAAGTGCCGGAAGGAGGTAGACAAAGTACGGGGGAACATAGTGCAGAGGAAAGGAAGGACTTGACTTGTGCTTGGAGGATCTTCTAGTCAAGGGTCTAGGGTTTGGCATTGATCAAGAAAGAAGCTTCAATAAGAGAAAACTTACCGAAGGGTTTTCCTCTCAAGAGAAGAGAGGGATTGGCCCTAGCAGAGAGCCAACATCTTGTGTTCTTGTTCTTATGTTTTGGTAGCAGTTTGATGAAGTACACTCACATGCATTAATAAGAAGAAGAAGATTAAGCTAACAAGAAAAAGTAAAAAGACTCCACAAATTGTTATCAAGTAATGAAGAATCCTACTATACCTAACTGCCCTCAACTCTTCAACACCTTCTTCCTCGAACATCATCTGTTTTATTTCCTTTTATAGCTATGGCTCGTCGTCGTTTGACCAGTCCTACATCAAGGGGCCGTAAAGGCTGGCCTGGCACCCACCCCTCCCCCTGTTTACAACCCCCTTACTCTACGTGGCACCCATTCTCAGGCCTCTACCAAAGCAGCTATTGAGAGGTACAAAGGAAATCTTCCAGATGTTGTTCAGAGAGCAATTGCTGACATTGAAAACCAGGTCCGACAAGCTCGTCATTTTGTTCATGATGCACATGTTGAGCGTGAAACTAGAGACTGGATCCCTGATGAAGGGAACTCTACCAGGGCCACGGCTTCTACATATATGCAGACAGTTAATCTGTACTGGCATGTCAAAACCCTCATGAGGAGGGTACTCACAAACAGAACAAATACTCAGCAAGAGATTATCATATGCATGGCTGAGCTTCAGGAGAAAATGGAGAAAATGGATGGGAAGATCAATTTGTTGATTAAGAAGCACATTGGAAATGACCCTGCTTCATTTGACACCAGTGGTGATCCTCAGCCACCTGATCACACCCTCAACATAGCTGAATGAATCTGCTTAGAGTTCAGGATTCAGTACATCATTTGTTTTGCAACTTAGACATTTCTGACAGTCCATGCAATGCTGATTATGTAGTTTTTCTTTACCATTTCATGTTATCTAATTACCAGATTAGGAACAATAGAGACAATTTCAAAGTTTTGAGTTTATGCTACTGATTTGGTTTCCCGGGCAACAGACCAGTAGAGACTATCTATTTCATACTTCAGCGTTTCTTGAATTAATTGGTTCAGATATGTACTGCACCCAATGCCATTTTGATATATTCACCCTAACATGGTATATACATGAGCGAACTTCGTACGCTTTGTCTCTAATGGTTTGGAACCTTTGAAATATATTTTTTTCATTAAAAGTTTAATATTGCATGTAGTTTTTAGTAAACCAAGTCATAAAATTCACACTAATCTAATTCTGAGTCAAGTCTGAGCAAACCCTCAACCAATATTGAGGTCAATTCCAAGTTTTAAAACATTGGGTGATAATATTCACCCTTTTTGTTTCATAGTCCAACTTAGGGGTGGTACCTTTATTAAATGCCCACTATTAGACAGTGAATCTTTTATATCAATTTCCATATGTATTGCTCTTGCAATAGATAAGTACCTTTATCTTCTTCAGCGTGATGTATAGATTGTCTATTGTAAATTTGTTTATAGATTACTAGAATTCTATATCTATAGCTATAGAAGAGCCTTCTCAAAGAATGTAAATCAGTTATGCATATTGTTATGTAAAACTCTATTGAAGACCACCGGAAACCCCAAATTGAGTTGTAGTCCAAACTTTGGCTATAAACAAATGCATTTTGAATTCTTAGGTTGCCAACATAGGGTGCCCAGATAAGTAATATGTCACGATTATGCATACTGAGTCTTTCTACCCCAAAAAAATTTGTTTCTCCCATTGAAACAAAAAATAAGGATATTCCATAGTGGACTTTTAATGTCTTTGTTTATTTGCATCAAGTCTCCAATGGAATGATTAAGATAGAACAATCTCCCAGCATCTTTGTAAGTTCTTTGGTGTGTGCCCTCTTCGTGGATCTAAGGATATAATTTACAGACAATCAACTAAGAAGTGACTATATAAAAATTTACATCAGACTTCCAGCTCAAAATTTACCGTGATTCTCATAAGTGGGGTATGTGTATGTTTTAATGACTGAGATCAATTACTCTCTGTCATTCCATCATCCATTATGCTGCTAAATCATTAATGCCATAACAACCTCATTATCCCACTATCTCAATAAATTACCAACATATAACATGAGCAATCTTATTAATAAATTTCATAACATCAAGGACTTAAAAGGACCCACCCTTGAGTACTAACTACTGATTCTTTCATGTTTAGCCTTTGACATCTTAGAGTTCTTGACTTTCTGCAAAGTGGCACTTGGGTACTAAATTGTGCCGGCAAATTCCCAAGTAGTCACATGCACTAGGCCACTCTAAGAGTCCAAAATGAAAACATTTAGCTATATAGTCCCTAGAAGAACTCTAGCTATTCCATAATGGATGCCAAGGTGCTCTTATAGTATACAGAACAAAAAATATTAGATTGAAGCAAATCCTTATGTAAAATTGTACTCATGCAACACATCTAATGGTGATTAGGCATGAAATCTTTTCTCTGAACGTGTACTCATGTGACACATTTAATGGTGATTGAGCTTGAAGCCATATTGACCTCATGATGCAATACACTAATAAAGTATGCCCCTTCTACTGTCTAGCACAAACTTAGTTAAAATAAACAATTTTTTCAGAATATTACAGGTCAGGCAAAATATGTTACTTTTCTTTTAGCTTATTATTTATATATACCCAGTAATATCTTAGAAAATAGGATCATAAGTGAAAAAATTAATTTAAAACTTCATTCAAGACATGATTGAAAAAAGAGAAGTGAAGCTCCAATGTATTTCCATTATTTTAATAGGTAGTTGATATTTTGACCAAGCCAACATTCAAAGGGGTCTCCCCGATATGTGGTCCCAATTAGACCTCACATCGATTGGGATAGGAGCCCCATCAAAAATACGGCCCAGTGACTGTTTTCTTAAAGATTTGCCTTGGCTCTAACTGTTAGCAAGAGAGGGGCATGCACATATGCCATCGAAAAGCGAGTGTGCCTGGTGAGTGTTTGGTTATAGGTGTGTCGAGGTTCTTCTACTACGGAGGGGCAAAGAAGTGAGCCTCTAAGAGAGAGGTAATAGTACTACCCTAGTAGAAACAAATGCAAACAAGAAGGATCTGTCTAACATTCAGTAGAATAGTCCACAAAGATGCAACAGTCATTGCAACCAACACAAACAAGAAAGATCCGTCTAACATCCAGCGGAATAGTCCACAAAGATGCGAAGGTGATCACAACCATTACAGCACATTTTCAATATAATAAGCACTAAAATAACCGAAATAGTTCAACTACTTTAGTTAGGTGAAAACAAATTGTTGATTTGGGGTAGCATCGGAGGTGCTCTAGCCACGAAAATCAGTGGAGAGGCTAAAGCACATGAGATCTCCAATACCCAGAAATGGTTTGGGAAGAATCTAACCAGTTTAGGAGATATTAAAATAATTAATATTTTTAATGGAGTCCCTAAGTCTAAACTTAGGGAAAATAAAATATTAATGTGAATTAATATAAAATTGAGTTAGAATGGTCCAAAAGTCATGGATCAAGCCAAATCTAATCTTAGCTGTTGATTAGGGACTTAATCTCGGTCGTTGAATTGTCAACAAGAAAAGTATAAGAAGAGGCTTGAGGGTCACTTGGAGAATACACCGAGTTGATCAGGAATTCGATTTTCTGGGGCAGGGTTTACTGAGGAAATCGAAGGAGTGATCAGAGTTGCAGCTGAGGGGCAGTGAATACAGAAGCAGAGAGGCAGAGAGGGTACCGGGAGCATCAGCGCAAAAGTCAGGAGAGGGTTGACGCGGAGTGTTGATTTGGGGTAGCATCAGATGTGCTCTAGCCATGAAAATTGGTGGAGAGGCTAAAGCACATGAGATCTCCAATACCCATAAATGGTTTGGGCAGAATATAATCAGTTTGGGAGATATTAAAATAATTAATATTTTTAATGGAGTCCGTAAGTCTAAACTTAGGGAAAATAAAATATTAATGTGAATTAATATAAAACTAAGAATGGTCCAAAAGTCATGGATCAAGCCAGATAATCTTAGCCGTTGATTAGGGACTTAATCTCGACCGTTGAATTGTCAACGAGAAAAGTATAAAAGGATGCTTGAGGGTCTCTTCGAGAACACACCGAGTTGATCAAGAATTCTATTTTCTAGGGCAAGTCTTGCTGAGGAAATCGAAGGAGTAATTAGAGTTGTAGCTAAGGGGCAGTAAATGCAGGAGCAGAGAGGCAGAGATAGTACGGGGAGCATCAGCATAGAAGTTGGGAGAGAGTTGACGCAGAGCTAGCTAGAGGCCATGTAGAAGCAACCAGAGGCCACGTAGAGGTAGCCAGGAGCTGTGCAGAGCCTGAGGAGGGCCAGCGTGGAAGACACAGAACCTCCAGAGGCTGACGCAGAGCCCCGAGATGCTGACGTTGGGCGAGAGAGGCTGACGCTGGTCAGATGCTGGGCAGAAAGGCTGACGCAGACCCTAGTGGTTGACGTTGGGAGATTTCGTGGGGCAGATTGGGGCTGATATCTGTCTCCCACTGAGAGGTATTACTGCCGAGGGCATTCTCTGTTTGGTGAGCCATTTCTGGCACCCAGATTGTATTCTGAAACTGCTTAATAATAAAACCCTCAGATAACTACACCAGTCTTCCCGCATTGGATTTTTCCGAGGACATTAGTCCAAAAATAACGGTGTCACTTGTGTGCTTGCTTTTCCTTCAGTTGATGATCTATATGTGTTGAGACTATACTTGTATTTATTTTCAGTATTTACATGGTAAATAACTTATTAATTAACAGAACAAGTAGAAAGAAATAAATCAGAAAGTACAAGAAGGATTTTTAACAGTTAGACCTAGAAATTCCAACATGGTATCAAAGCGTGGTTGCAGATCATAGGAGAACCGAGGGCATCAGCCGAGCAGAGCAGCAGCAACAGAAACAATTTCCCGAGTGACAGAAGTTGTTCCTAGCAGAGAATCAGCAAGGGAGGGGTGACGCAGTGCATGCATCATCAAGTTTGAGCCGGGAGGAGGATCAGCGCAGTAGCAGAAGGGAGCAGACCTGACCTACGCAGTGCCCGATCATCTTTCTCAGTGAGGAAGGATTGACGCCCATGGCCAGGAGGTGCGAATTTTGCTAGTGCCGGGATTGCACAGAGCCTGGAAGCTCTAACCTTCAGTTTGTTGAGGCATACGAGATTGTGGGTAAGTTGCGGAGTGAAGTTGGTGGGGTATTATGGTCAGAACAATACCTAACAGGGCAAGACCAAGGAGGAGGGAGTTGTTGTCGAGGATTTCTAGCCAAGAAATCCGAATCAATGGTGCAGTTGCACGAACGATTGGAGTGGGGGCATCTCGACATTGGCAGAGGGTTTTCCAAGAGGGAAATCGAGGCTCAGAAGGCGTCACACCAAGAAATTCCAGGAGGGAAGTAGAGGAGCAGCGAAATGGCAGTGAACGGGGTAAGAGACCAGGACAAACTAGATGGAGCCTCAAAATTCGTAGTCTGGAAGGCCAGAATCTTGTTCGTTCTAGACAGGAATCGTCTCAAGCACTTCGCCTTGAAGACGATAGCAATCCCAGTTGACCCGGTTGAGAACGACGGTACGAGGAGGCAATGATGAGGGCCAAGAGCATCATCCTTGACGGGGTCAAGGACCATGTAGTACCACATATTACCGAAAAGGAAACGACAAATGCAATGTGGGAGGCCCTGACAAAATTGTATCAGCATACTTCCGTGCAGAGAAAGATGCTCCTAGAAAATCAGCTGCGGTCATACCAGATGCAGAAGGGAGAACAGATGCACCAGCTGCTGTGAAGACCAAGTACAATAAGGCTGAAATCAAAGCGAAGAAGATTATCAGGGATTCCATTGACAAGCATCTGGTGGCCTATATCTCTGAATTGAAGACCTCCAAGGAGATCTACGACAGGTTGGTCGACATGTTCAAGGTTAGTAATGATAATCAAATTCTCTTTCTCAAGAATAAGTTAGAGGATATTAAGAAGGGAAAGGACGAGGACATTCAATCCTATTTCTTGAGGATTACTGAGATCAAGAATGATCTACTCTCGATTGGAGAAGTCATTCCTGACAGGGAACTTACTCTCACCACCCTTGGAGGCCTCCCACCTGAGTGGTGTGTATTTAGAACCATTATACTCAACAATAATCGAATTCCAAGGTTTGGAGAATTGATGTCGAGATGTATTCAAGAAGAAACAAGAATGGTGGAGCAAGAAATGCCTTCTAATAGAAGCAACCCTACTACATTCTCCGCTCATGCCAAGAGGAAGAACAATGCAGGTTCAAAGAAGCAAAGTCAAGGAAGACCAGGATTCAAAAATGGAAGGAAGGGAAGATGCTTTGTTTGCAATAAATTTGGCCACTATGCAAGGGAGTGTCCTAATAGAAGGGATACACCTCGAGATGATGACTATCATAACAACTCCAGGGGCAACTTCAACAACAATGATCAAAGGAATGGCAGGTCCAATGGCAAAGGAAAAAGGAATGTAGGACATCAAGGAAATGGTCGACCCTCCAAGAAATCAAGGAACTCCAGGCATGATGAATCCAATGTTGTTAACAATAAGCAAAAAGAGTACTATCTTATATCGGCCCTCCCAACTGCCTCTCCTCCGGACACTTTGGGAAATTGGCTGATTGATAGTTGTGCCTCAAGGCACTTCACCGAATACAAGGAGGCCCTCTCTAATCTGATAGAAAAGGAGACAAACTTGGAGATCATCCTTGGAGACAATGCCACCTATCCCGTGAAGGGAGTAGGGAATGTGTTAATTTTAGGTGTGTTCTATGCTGAGAGAAAATTTACTTCAATTTTCCATGTTAGCTCAATATCAATTCCAGATTAGCAATCACATTTAGCATGATAGTAAAATGTAGATGAAACATAAACAGAAATCGCAGAAAACAAGCCAAGACAAGAGGACACGAGATGTGGAACCAACGAGGGACAAAACCCAATTTGGGGAAACCCTTGATCAATTCTTCTTATGTTCTTCAATAGTTCAGCAGAGAGAGAGATAGTACATATACATCAGAAGTCAACATTTTGACTTGACAAAATAAGAGCAGAGATCTTCACTAAGAAGATAACACATGAGGTAGCTGATCTGAACTTAGGTGAAGGCATGTTGCTTCAACTGATTCTCCAAGGTGATTCCATCACCATGCTACACCCATCACAGTGTTGCACATGTTAGTCCTTACAATCTCCTAGGCTGAAAAGGAAATCGACAAGGGTAACCTCAAACCACTTCAGCGCAGTAGCTAGCCCTACTAAGCATGAGAGGGATCTCTCTAAGTCTCTTATCAGTGATATGACTTTAAAGCAAATGAATTTTAGGCTAGATATGTGTATTTGTTTGTGAAAATTTGGTTTTTTAAGGATTTGTTGAACTTAGGGTTTGGAGCCACAAGTAGGTCTAAGCTGTGGTAATACAAGAGCAAACATAAGAAGGAGCTATATGTCAGAAGCCATGGTGTAATTTTGAGTATCTATCAGTGTAGTATAGAGGATATAGTGTGGAAGAAACTAATGAGAATAAATAAACATGATTTCATTAGCTTAGGAAGACAAAACACATGACTATGAAAACCAGATAACAGAGCTTGAAAAACAAGAATTCTGAGTATTTTATCACAAGGCATTCATAGAAAGAAGAGATATAATGTAGATAAAGATGTTTAGACCATGAGAAAACAAAAAGAATGAAGTACAAGCACCATGAACTCACTGGGCTAGAGTTCCTTGAAAATAGCTGCAACCTGTATCTATATTAGCTGAAAGATGATTACAATGCAAGCCTCCTTTACAAAAAGTTCAACCTTCTTCTCCTGAGGTGAAATAGTACTTATAGACTCTCCTAGACCACTTTCCCACCTTCAGGAGTCGAATTCCTTGGTGGAGGAACTGACTCCAAGATTCTCTCAACCAACAGGTGAGAGTGAGAAGGTGCAACTCAAACACCTCATGAAGAGTTTGTTTAGGAGTTTGCTTCTTTTATGAGGCCTAATAAACATCAAAAACAACCTATGATATACATTTATTCATGCCTACATCACCTAGCCTCGTAACTTGTGCCATTACATAGAGAATCTTGACTTTGACCAAGTCAGACTAGAAACTAGAAATTTTACATAGTGAAATTTTACAAATAAAAACACAGAAAGTGCAGAAGCGCAGCGCCAAATTTGAGCTGATTTTTAGGTGCCTTCCAGGGGTCAAAATGCAAATCTGAGAGAACGGTCAACTAGCCCTTCAAGTCTAGTTTCCAAAACAGTTTGAATTTCTGAATTTGGAGCATGGGAAGACCTTCAAAAATCCATTCTCCCAAGGTCGCTCCAGAAGCGCAGCACCTATCAAAAAATGGTCCAGAATGCTAGTTTTTTGCCACTTTTTTGCATTTTTCTCCAAAACTAAGCCACCTCTGCAAAATCTGGGAAAATGGGTTTTTAGAGGATGTCAAGACCTTTCCAAAAATGTAGACCTTTCCTCAAATGGAGGCTTGAGGAAAAAGTGTAGTGCCAAGGCACTGCACTTCTGGAAAGGCTAAATTTCTGAACTTAGACTAAAATTTGCCAAAAACCCCAAAATGCTCAGAATTTGCTCAAAATTGGAGGGAAGGTGTAAAAATAAGTTTGTTATAGGTTCATGGATGCTTCAGCAAGCATCTCCAAGTTTCCCTCATCCTTTTGGTATTTTTTGGCCTCCTTGAGCTTGTTTTTAAGTTGTTTCACTTTGACATTGGCGATCATATTTTGAGCTTGATAATGATGCGCCATGTGTCTGAGCATTTGATTGTCTCTATTTGCCTTCTCCAGGAGCTTCTCCAAGTGTTCATTCACCCTATTAAGCCAATATTCTTTATCTTGATGTACCTCTAGGGCAATCCTTTCCTCTAGGTCAAGGTCTTTATTCAACAGAATGTGCTCTTGCTCTTCTTGCAATGCCTTCTTTAGGCCCATTGTTCTTGGCCTTTTCCTCTTTCCTGTACCTTTTGATCCTTCAGGCTCGCTTGATTCTATGATCTCCTTGCCTTTTCCAACCTGCTGCAATAACTTGGCTTGTTCTTTTTCCATGATTAGTTGTTTAGTCTTAAGCTGACTATTTTCTTGCTCAAGGAAGCAAATGATGAAATGAGGGAGTTAGGGAAGGGAGATGATGATAGGGGAATTTTGGGAGATGGATACGGGTGGTAGAAAACTTAGGAAGCTTAAATGGAGTGAAATGAGGGAAATAAATGATTAGGAGAAATTGAAAAATAGAGCTGCTAGGAAATCTACTCAAAATGCTAGGTATGAGCTAGGGTTTAGGTAAGGGTGAGGCAATCTGATGATTGATAAGTTATTTAGTGAATCAAAAGGAATTTTAAACATGTACAGAGGTGTGAGGTGGAATATTTACATGTTTCCAATATCAAAACTAACCAAACTATCAGTTACACTAGTGCTTGCAGCATGAAAATTTCACCTAAACCCTAGATGAAGAGAACTTGCATTTGCATTCATCTTGCCAAAGGAAAAAGGTGAGCAAAAGACTTATAATTACTTGTGAGCAAGCTTAGGATAGAAATAAATAGGTTTTCAAGCTTCAAAACCAGCGCAGTTCACAGAAGCGCAGTGCCAAAGCGCAACACAGTTCACAAAAGCGCAACTCCATATTCCAAACCACTTTTGGAGGCCTTACACTGCTCCAAATTGAGAGCTTGATAGCTCGTTGGAAAGCTCTTGAAGTCTGCTATAAGATGGACACCTCAAGCATGTAATTTGGACACTCCATGAGGGAGAAAATTTGATTTTCCCAAGGTCACTCCAAAAACTCAGGGTTTCTCTGACAAAAGAGAAGCTCCAACTTGCAGAGCACTTTTGGATGCCTTTCACTAATCCAAATCATGATCTGAAGGTACCATTGGAAAGCTTAGGATGTCTGCTACACAATAGAGTCCTTAAGAACTGCCAACACCTGCTCCAAACCCCTGAAAAACTGTCTTGAAGTCAAGCTGTCCAAAAGTGCATTAACTCTCCCGTAGCAAGTGTATTTTGGGAATTTCTTTCAAATCATAACACCTGTGCATAAACTGAAGGAGGTTTTTGTTCCTTGGACTATAATGGACAAAAACCTCTTTCACTTTTGTAAAATTATTCTCCATTTTGTCAGAAACATATTTTGAATCAAACATGTCCCTATGAGAAATGATGAGGCGAGGTAGTGTACTGCAACATTGTCTTATTTGAAATAAAACATTACCTTTACCTTTATTTTTCTTTCCCTAAGCTGCTAACTCCCTTTAGCCACTTAATCACATGATGGACATACTTTTGGCAATATATGGTATCGTGATGACACATGAAGTGAAACCTTAGACCATGACCTAAAATGAGGAATTTAGCCATTTCATGACCCAAGACATTTAAATGAAGATATGATACCTCGAAGAAGACAATGAACATGATGAGTGATGAAGACCATGAGTAAGTGAAGGGAGCAGCAGTGACCTAGACACAATAACCAGTGACCAAATTATTATTTGAAGACTCACTGAAATGACAAAAATTTGACTTGACACCCTAACAACACCTTGTAAGAGCATATTTGATCACTGGTGATAGGCTGAACTAACTGACACTAACAGCACCCATCACTGAGTTGCTCTCATCTTTTCGTTGCTCCCATCACTAAACTGCACCTCATCACTGCGCTGCACCGATCACTGTGTTGCAACCAACATACTGCATCCAATATGCTGCAACCATTTACACTCAATGCATACCAGCCTTAGCTGCTTGCTATGGCTTACAGTGTAGCAGAGCAACTAGGCTATAGTTGCAGACTCCTTCAACCGGTCCAAACAAACAGCTTGTCCCTCAATCCTCTAATATAGAGACAGGTGCTCCAAACATACCTAACCCATGCTTTAGAACAACAATATTTAACACTGTTGCCGCTAGGCTTCCTTTGCAATGATAGCAATATTTGAGACAACGAATTAGGGCTTCTTCAAGCCTAAGATTAGGGCCTCTTCTAGGCCTCCTTACTGTGACTTAGGGCAGCGTATGAGTAGCGTATAGAAGGCCTGTCCTAGCTAAGTATATACATCCTTGACTGCGGCTAAGTGATATCCTCACATTAGGACTGCGTCTAACTATGTGAGAGACTACAACTAGGGCTCCTTTTGGAGCATCCATTGGCAGTGTATATAGGCTTCTCCTTGTTGTGTATAAAGGTCTCCTTTAGGACAGCGTGAAGGGATCCTCCTCTTGCTGTATAGAACCCTTATTTGACTGCGGAAGAGACCTCTTATTTCCAGCGTATGACCCTCCTTACTCTGCGTTAGGGCTGTCCTCCATGACAGCGAAGAGCCTTCATTCATGACTGTGTTAGGCCTTTTTGTTGACTGCGTTAAGGTCATCTCCATAGGGTCATCACCATGACAATGTTAGGCCTTTATTGATCTGCAGCCATGATTCCTCTAAGACAGAGTTTAGGTCACTTTTGAACAACATCTTAGGGTCTTTGCATTTAGGGCATGACAGCGTTAGAACCCTTGTTGTACTTATAGAAGCCTCCTCTATGACTGTGTTAGGAGGCTTCTTCATTAAGCAGCATTAGGGTTTTATTAGGGTAGCGTTAGAAGCCTATCTTCATAACTGTGTTAGGCCTTTATCTCCATGCCAACGTTATAAGCTAGGGCATCTTCTTTAGGGCTGCATAGATCCTTCTTTCTCTTGACAGCATCTAGGGCAACTCCTCTTAAGGCAGTGTATCATCTTAAGGTCTCTCCTCCCACCAAAACCCAAGTGGAGAGGAAGAGATCACAAGAGGTGTGTGCCAAATGACTTGCAGGCCACCTCTTTTTATAGTAAAACGTTGAGGATAGATGGGGGCAATTTGGTTGTTGGCCGACCTTGACGAATTGTTGCATAACACAAATAAATTCATATCTCCATGAATACATGTCGGAATCGGATGATATTTACATCAATCCTACACCTCTCGACGAGAGGAATCCAAGAAAAATATCGGCTGCCATAAATAAGAAGACCCGCATGGAGTTTGGCCCTAGTTGCCAATTTTAACAGAATGTTACCCTTCAATTGAATCAAGGTAACACTATTCATTTGCAAGAAGTACTATATGTACCCGACCTCAAGAAGAATCTGGTGTCCATTTCAGCAATGGAAGATAAAGGATTCAAGGAGGCTTTTATCGATGGAAAGGTAGGTGTTTGGAAAAGAAATTTCAAGGATGCTTTTACTCTTGGGTTCAAGGTTGACACTTTATATCAAGTTGGAGGAAGTCCATTAGGAGCCATGTCTTGCAAGTTGCGGCACATCTCTACAATCTAAACTATGGCACCGGAGGTTCACCCATCTTCATTATAAGGCCCTACCCAATGTGAGACAGATGGTGACAAGTATGCCTGAATTCAAAGTAGAGCATGAAGCTGTATGTCCGAGATGTGCCGAAGGAAAACTTACAAGGGGACCATTCCCCTCAAGTAATAGCAAGACCATAGACATATTGCAATTGATCCACTCCAACATATCTGGTATGATGCCTATAAACTCCTTGGGAGGATAGTTGTATTATCTTACCTTTGTGGATGATTATTCTCGCAAGACCTGGATCTACTTCTTGAAGAAGAAGGATGAAGTGTTCACCTGGTTCCGACACTTCAAAGCCTTGATCGAAGACCAATTCGAAAAGAAAATCAAGATATTGAGGACTAATAATGGGACCGAGTATGAAACCAATGAATTCCAAGATTATTGCAGAGAAGTTGGCATTAATAGGGAGACTACAACGCCATACACTCCCGAGCATAATGGTGTCGCTGAAAGGAAGAATCGCTCTATTATAGAAGTTGTTTGTGCCATGCTTCATGATCAAGGCCTTCCGAAGTTTCTATGGGCTAAAGCTGCAAATACTGCCGTGTATGTTCAAAATTGATGCCCTCATCAAGCATTGGACTCCAAGACTCCCGAAGAAATGTTCACTGGTAAGAAACCCGATGTCTCTCATTTTAGAATTTTTGGAAGCCCCGTATATTTTCATGTGCCGAAAGAGAAAAGAAGCAAATTGGGTGCATCTGGGAAGAAAGGAATCTTTGTGGGCTATAGTGAAAATTCTAAGGGATATAGAATTTATGTCACTAGTCAAAAGGAAGTTGAGATAAGTCATGATGTCACCTTCGACGAAGATATGGCCCTCAGGAAGATCAACAACCTTCCTATCCTAAGGAAGGACAAAGAAGCTGACACAGGAAATCAGGGTGAAAAAGAGGACGAAACGATGCCTGATGTTGATGAACCTATGGATCCTATTGATCCACTCCCTCATGAGCCTTCCTCCTCTAAGAGGAGACCCTCATGGCTTATGGAGAATCTCAAAGATGCTGAGAGGCACATTGCACCAAGGGGGACTTTCCGAGAAAGCAAGAAGTCGAACAGATATCAAGGATATTTGACCGCCAAGAGCACTATCATTCAAAATGAGCCTTCATCATTCGAAGAAGCCGTGAAGCATCAAGTATGGAAGGATGCTATGAATGAAGAATACGACTCAATTATGAAGAATGATGTTTGGGATGTGGCCCCTAGACCCCAGGTCAAATCAGTTGTCACTTCTAAGTGGCTCTACAAAATCAAGCATGGAGCTGATAGAAGTCCAGGTAAGTTCAAGGCTCGCTTTGTTGCTCGAGGCTTCTCTCAAAAGGAAGGGGTAGATTACGATGAGATATTTGCACCTGTTGCCCGATACACCACCATCCGCTCGATCATAGCCCTTGCTGCCTCGCAAGGATGGAACCTACATTAGATGGATGTCAAGACCGCCTTCTTGCATGGTTCAATCAAAGAGGAAGTCTATGTGGAACAACCGGAGGGGTTTGAATTACATGATCGGGAATCTCATGTATGCAGGTTGAAGAAAGCTCTCTATGGATTGAAGCAAGCACCTCGGGCTTGGTATGAGAGGATCGATAGCTATCTGATGAAGCTAGGATTCACTAGAAGTGAAGTCGATCCGAACCTTTACTTTAAGGTTGAAAATGATAAACCTCTCATTCTAGTACTTTATGTGGACGACCCTTTCTGACAAGTGCAGACCCTCTCATTCACAAATGTAAGAGGGAGTTGGCTTCTAAATTTGAGATGAAGGACCTTGGACCAATGCACTATTTTATAGGGTCGGAGGTCTGATAAAAGTCTAGTGAAATTTTCCTCTCTCAAGGAAAATATGTTACGAAGATATTGGAAAGATTTGGGATGGTGGACTACAAGCCTGTGACTACTCCGATGAAACTTAACTTTAAGAAGTTATGTGGTAGTGTTGTTGGACCTGAATTGGAAAATGTTTCTAAGTATCGTCAACTCATAGGAGCACTGAAGTTCTTGGTGAACTCCCATCCGAGCATATGTTTTGCAGTTAACACATTGAGCCAATACATGGTTGAGCCTCATCATATACATTGGATTGTTGCCAAGAATATTCTGAGATATCTTTGGGGCACAATCACTCATGGACTGAGATACACTGCCGGAAATGTTAGGCTGCATGGTTATTCTGATATTGATTGGGTTGGCAGTGTGTTGGATCGCAAGAGCACTTCTGGATGTTGTTTTTCATTGGGTTCTGCTTCGATATCCTAGATGAGTAAGAAGCAGAAATTGGTTTCCTTGAGCACCGCCGAGACCAAATACATAGTTGCTAGTATGGCCTCTTGTGTAGCTGTCTGGTTAAGGAAACTCTTCAGTGAGTTGTTTGGACATGTGTTGGATACCATTGTGATCCTCTGAGACAACTAGAGTGGGATCCGATTATCAAAGAATCTCGTGTTTCATGATCGCTCCAAGCATATAGATATCAGGTACCACTTTATCCGAGATATGGTACAATGAAGAGCAATAAGGCTCCATCACATTGGGACTGATGAGCAGGTCACCGATATTTTGACAAAGCCCTGGGGAAGGTCAAATTCTTGGCCTTCCGAGAACGACTTGGAGTCATGGAGAGACCCTCTTACGAGGGTCCTGTATGAGATGGACATTGAGCTCTGGGAGCTCCGGGGGGCTTGGGGTACTTCTTGGAGAAGTGAGCAACAATAGGGTGAGTGGTTCAGCCTTCCCCTAGTGGTTTGATGTGTACAGGGTGAGTGGTTCATCCTTCCCCTGTGATACCCCTTGGCGACATGTGAGCAGGACGAGTGGTTCATCCTTCCATGCTGAGACATCCTATCCATGCAGTCTGAGACTCATGGGAAGTACCTCTCATTTGGTCAATGAGTAGGGAAATGAGGATAGGGACCACAGTACTACTGATGGACGCATCGTGTACTACCGTACTCCCTATGATAGGATGTCCGATATCGACCTCGGATCAATGGGAACTGAGTTTGGATCAGTAAGAGTGGTAATGAGACACTCTCTTTTGATTGGCACTGACTTTGGTCAGTAAGAGTGGTATGAGACACTCTCTTTTGATTGAGACTGACTTCGGGTCAGTAAAGAATGGTATGATACATTCTTGATCAATTCTTCTTCTTCATAGTTCAGCAGAGCAGAGCAGTGCATGGATGGCAGAGATAGTACAGATTGGCAAATGGATTAGCAGATGGAGTTCTCCCTAGTTGAGAGGGAGTGTTAAAATTGGCAACTAGGGCCAAACTCCACATGGGTCATCTTGTTTATGACAGCTGATATTTTTCTTGGATTCCTCTCTCCGAGAGGTGTAGGATTGATCTAAAGATCACTCAATTCTGACATGTACAAATGAAGATATGAATTTATTTATGTTATGGACAAATTGTCAAGGTCGGCCAGCAAACTCATGTAGGCTCAGAAGCCCAACGGTCACGTCTATTCATCCTCAACGTTAGCCTATAAATACATGATGCCTCACATTCATTTGGACATCACTCATCTTCACACATCTCTCTCTCCTCATCTGATTGGGTATAGATTTCTGGGCAGCTTCTCTCTCCACACGTGCGAATGAAAGGACAGTCATTTTTTGTTTCAGCGTTGACCAGGTTTGGCCAAATTTCCAGAAGGCTATTTTGGGTTGTGTTGACCTGTTTTAGTGCGATTTTGGGTGGAGGAACTCTGTCCTAGCAGGCTGCAGATTTGGGCACAAGAACCAAGGCAATATGACCTTTGTTTTGTCCAGCGTTGACTGTACTAGGGCTGGCCGCAGAGTTGATTTTGTTGACCAATTTTGACTGGACTTTTTCGCACTGTTTTGGGTTGATTAGACTTGTTGTTGGAGGCCGAAGTTGACAAGGTTTGACAGAGCTGAATTGAGGAAGAAATCTGCCCTATTGACCAGCGTTGACTTTTCTGGTTAGGGCTCTTTTGCTGCTGCTATAAATTATCAGAATTTGTAAATTGTACAATCTCTCTCCGCTAAACTATTGAAGACTAAAAGAAGATTTGATCCATGGTTTCCCCACATTGGGGTTTGTCCCTAGCTTGTGCCACATCTTGTGTCCTCTTGTCTTGGCTTGTCTTCTACTGTTTATGTTATGTTCTATCTGCATTTTACTATCATGTTGATGTGATTGCTAAACTAGATATTGATATTGGGCTAATAAATAAATTGAAGTAAAATTGCTCTAAAGCATAGAACATACCATTGTTACCTAAAATTAACACCTCATCACTGTTTGACTTCCTATGACTTTTTGACTTTACATGACTCTACATATTTTATACATGTCCTTTGGACTTCCACTTTACAATACATTTTCAAATAGGAATTTACATAATCCACAAAAATGATGTGGCATATGGTGACTCATGACATAACATGACATGACACTATTGACATGGACTACATGATGGCATGGCAATGTCAAGTCTTTCTTGTTGCTTCTTGCTATGTGTCTTCTTGAGAATGTTCTTCTGTTCACCACCATATGGCTCAAAGATAAGGAGTCTTCAATGATATTAGTTCTTGAGTTGCGGTCGCAAACTGGTGTCCCTTTGCTTTTTCTTGATTGATCAGCTTGCATATCCAGCTATAGAGGTGTCTTCAAGCACGTTCCCCTTCTCCATCTCCTTCTTCATCATCCTGTCATGGTATGACAGAGTACCTGCATTTGCAATTCACTCATGACAAAACGACATTAGTCCGATAAACCCCCAGTCTAAGATGTTGCAAAAGATTCATTGACTGAGCCGAAACCAGGTGATAGGTTGAGGAAGAGGCTTAGTGACTGCACAATTGCATAGCTCAAGCAGTCAAGGTTTGAGCTTGAGCCTTGAGATTGCACAATGCACAGTTCAAGCTTGGACTAAATAAAAAGATTGCGGAGTTGGGGAGCTCAGGGAGCCAGGCTGAGGGCTTGGGCACTGACTTTGCCCACTACACAGTTCCGAAAGGCAGAGGAGGCCAAGTGATTACGCAGCTCAAGAGCTCAGGGTTGAGGCTTGAGCCTTGTGATTGTGCAATGCGCAGTACTGACTGGGCAGGAGAGAGAAATTACGCATTTATGGGGTCAAAGGCTGAGCTTGAGCACTGTGATTGCGCAATGCACAGTCCTGGGAAGCAGGAACTACACATTGCACAGTGCCAAGAGGTAGAGTTGCAGCTTGAGGGTTGAGACTAAGTAATGCACAATTCAGGAGGGTTGGACGAGGCTGAGTTGCTTGGTTGGGAAGTTTTTCGAATTTGGCTGTGTGGGATTGGTGAAGCTGATGTGAACAGTGATAAGACTTGATTGTGATCACACACTTAGACTACTTGACGACACAACATATATCATCCAGAACATATGAACAACATACTTCTCTCAGTGCGACACTAAATATACACTTTGTGACGACCGTGACAACACCTGTGCAACAATGCTTTAAACTTTGGCCATGAGTGCGATGGATGTTTACATGGTATGTAATATCCCTAACCCGGAATATTCCTCAACCCTAGCAAAAATCCCAACCAAATATGTGCAAATGATATAATAACCCAGAAGTGATAAAATAACAGTGAAACAACATATAATAATGTAAACCGGAAATATAAGCAAATACACAAAAAATGCAGCGAGAAAATGCTAAGCCATTTTATTATACTGAGCAATAAACTGAGTACAAGAGGTGAACAGACAGATGGCACCTCGACTTGCACAAGGCAAGTGAAGAAATACTCTCAGAATGATAAGAATGGCCTCTCTGTGTGGATGTTGTTGCTGCTACTAGGAAACAAGTGATGATTTGGGCTGCTCCCCTCCTCGGAAAAATCTGAAACTCTGGATTCGGGCTCTACTCAAGAAACCCAGAAAAACCCAGAAAGCTTTCCTGGGATGGCCGACCCCCAAAAAACACCCCCTTGGGGTTCTGCACAGTTCCTTGATGCCCTACGCTGCCACTTGAAGAACACCCCTCTAACTCTGCCTGAAACCTGCCAAAATCCTTCAATGAGACAAGAGCTGGACCCCTGCTCAATCTCCCAGTAAAAACCCACCTGCAAGGCCCCCAATCCAGCACAACAACCAAACAGAATTGCGTCCCTCTCCCGGTGTTGCGTAGTCCTCCAAAACGCTGCTAAAACTGCTACTGGAATGCTAATGAAACTACTGCTGGAACACCAAAGGAAATACCTTGCCCGAGCAGGCAGTTGAAGTCCCCCGGGGCTAAGGGTGAGATCTCCGAATGGAGACACTCAATGCACTAAACAGTGCTGCAGACTAGCTAAACAACCAGTGTGCTCAGAAGTCGAAACGACTAGCTCAAAATGCACATAACTGAATGATCCAAAATGACAGGGCTCCTCTCTATTTTATAGCCTCTGCCTCTCACAATCCCTAGGCTCACTTCCTCATGCGTGATTCCCCTCTTGCCATGTGTTCTTCCCTCCTGCGCAGTCCCTCCATGTGTCTGCGTGGGCCCCATTTCTGCGTCCCCCTTTGGCCCCCTTGGCTCCTCCTTAAGTCACAACGTTGTGCTACTAGGAAGTGACTTTTTATTCTTAAAGTGAGTTATGTTCCCCGTCCTCACTTTTTTATTTATAAATAACTATAGAAGGCAAAAATTGGGCAAAATTGAATATTCCAATTAGCCATGGCTAATTAGGAATATTACATGGTAAGATCAGCTCATTTACACAACGATAACCCCTTGAAACCACCAAAACCAGCGTATATACATCGTGCGTCACTAATCATGCGAAAAGACAACATTTTGATTTTCTTGCATCGGGGCCAAAACACATGGGATAAGTCTTAATATTTGTGACGACGGTATGCAAGACCAAAGTAGGCTCCGAAATTTGGTGTAGGCCAAAATTTTAGAGGGCGTTGTAGCAGCGACAACACTTGGCGACAGACTAGTAGAATTCTAGCTTCTCTGTCTAGGTTGATTCTTCTATGCAAGGTCTTAGTTCTACAGGGAGTATTGATTCATCGTGCAGATCACTTTGGCTTCCCCACTTACCCTGTGAATAAGCATGGTCCCCTTTGTGCCTTCTCGGTTGAACATAGACATAAGATCAGTAATATTGCAATATTTAGAATCGGAAAGGGTAGTAAAGTTTGTGAGCTTTAGATTTTCAGAGTATAGTTTTTCATCTTTGGTTTTGCTCTTTTGCCAACATGCGTAGACAGTACCCTGACAGAGTCACTACAGGAACACAAACATTGCTCCGCTGCTAGCGAACTTGGTCAGTACCCCGACAGAGTTGCTTGCTTCACCTCTCTACGAAAAAAAACTTTCTCTTCTCTCACCTTTATTTATATATTTTAATAGGACTGTGCATACGCACTTATTCATTTCATGGGCGGAAGAGGGATCCCGACTTATTGAGAGCAAGAGAGGTTGTTCCTTTAGAGAAGCATATAGAAACCTTTGATTTAGGTTTGCTCGTTTGGATTTCCCCTTTTCCTCCTCTACTAATTGGATAAGCGTGAAAAAAAACGAAACATAAAGAACCGAGTATGGGCATAAGGTTTCCAGAATAGACGCAGGATTCATGGTTCAACACAAAACTCTCCTTACAGACGGATCGTATTTTCTAGCAGAACATCATTGACCAAAAGATGTAACCAACACAAAGGAGGACCGAAGGTTAGCCAAATGTTGTAGTGTCACAAGACTCTTTTCAATTCAGCCACACACCAAGAAGCCCAAAACACATTCACACATGACGATTATTTACATGGACGAAACACAAAACACAAGACTAAAAAAAGCAAGCAAACAAGAAAAGAAAATATGTACATATGGCAGGGCACAGCCCCAGATCATTATTGAAAAGATTGCTTTAAGTCTTGGCCATTAACAGGAAGAGTCTCAATCTTCCCATCTAGTGATTGAAGACAATATGTGTGTTGGCCAAGCTTTTTGTGGACAGTGAACGGTCCGATCCACAGGGATTGAAACTTAGTGTGTTTGCCTTTGTCCTCGTGGGCTTTGTCCCACTTCAAGACTAGGTCACCCACACTGAATTCATTTTTCCCTGCAGACTTCTTGTCGAACCACCTCTTGATATGACTCTGGTGAAGAGAAAAAATTTCTTTTGCTTTCTATATTTCTTCTTGCATCTTGCAGAGAGTGTCTATCCTACTCTGAACCAATAAGCATGACTTGCCCTGGGATTCTTGTGAAAGTTGAAGGGCAGGAAAATAGATGTTTGGGGGTAGGATGGCTTCTTTTCCATACACCAAGAAGTAAGGAGACGTATTCAGAGAAGGTTTTGGCGTGACTCGGTCAGCCCATAAGGCATTCACCAAAGCGGAGTGTCAGTTCCTCTATTCAGAGAAAACAGTGCTTTTGATAATACAATAAGGTTATTATTAGTGGACTCAGCAAGACCATTTCGCTGCAGATAATAATTAGCAGAATGTTTCAATACAATGCCATTTTCCAATGCAAAATCATATAATGTTAACGATGAAAAGTATGTTGCATTGTCAAAAACAAGTGACATATGAATGCCAAACCTGGAAATGATATTTCGTTTGAGGAAGTTGATGACTTCCTGATCATTCGCTTGCTTCAGCGGAATTGCTTTTGTCCACCACATGAAATAATCTGTGGCAGTAACGATATAGCGGTGTTGCTTTGATGAGTGTGGAAAAATCTCACCGATGACATTCAGGCCCCACTGTTGAAATGGTTTTTCCACAATGACAGGTTGCAACGAGGCGGTTGACTGCTTTCCTTGGCCAGCACACTTCTCACAGACCGGACACTTGCAGGCATATGCGTGAGCATCTTTGAATAATGTGAGCCAATAAAAACCGGCCCACATAACCTTGTGCGCTATTGTGTCACCCGCAAAGTGTCCCCCGGTTGGTCCATCATGGAGATCACGCAATGCTTTCTCTGAATCGTGCACTTCTAAGCATCTGACCAATACTCCGTTATGGTACTTTCTGAAAAGCACCCCATGCACCAACTGGTAAGATAATGTTTTTAATCTGACTGCCCTATTTTGTCGTGCAGATAAGTTAGAGGGCAAAGTGCCATGCTCGAGATACTGGCACACATCCGCGTACCAAGAGTTAGAAATAGAAGTGGGGGAGGCTCGCTCAACATTATACATTTCAATTTCTTGCTCCCAACCGGATGGATCATCTTCTTTTGCATCCACCGCTTCTGTTGCTAGCCGGTATAGACTGTGGCCCTTGATGGTGTGAACTGGTTTGAATTCTAAATCATACTCTTGGAGAGCAATCATCCAATTTGCTCTTCTCTCACCCAGCTCTTGTTGGACAAACAGCGATCTGACTGTTGGGTGCAGCACAAAGATGATACAATGATTCTTCAAGAGATAGGGTCGGAAGTGCTTTACTGCGTTATAGACTGCATATGCATGTTTATCAATGGCGTGATAATTAAGCTCAGGTCCTTGAACGTTGGAACCCATAAAAGGTATTGGCCACTCATTGTTCTGATCATCTTTCTGTGTAAGCACAGTGGCGAGAGAAGTGTCTGAAGCAAAGGTGTAGAGCAGAAAATCTTTATTGAAGTATGAGGTGTATAAGACTGGTGCGTCTGCTATAGCTTGCTTTATACGGGAAAATGAATCGTTTTCCCTTTTGTCCCACTTGTATATCACATCCTTCCTTACCATCTCCTGTATGGGCTTGATAATTTGAGCGTAATCGGAGATGAACTTGCGGAGAAAGTTGATTTTCCCAAGGAAAGACTGGATATCTTTTTGGTTCACTAGGAAGGAAATCTGCGTAATAGTTTTAACCAATGTTGTAGTAATCGTTATCGGGACATTATCGACGAGGGGTCATTTTTTTTCAATTTTTTTTAATATCTAAAGCATCTACAACATAAAATAAATACATTGACACATAAATATGATAAAAGAACTAATATATAAGATGTGTAATATCATTTATAGTGCTACATCACACATAATAATGAATCATGTCCTGAATAGTAAGTCTTGACTCCTGAGTCCCAACTTAGCCTCAAAATATCAACAAAAAATATAATAATGTATCTCATATCATGAGTCATAATGTCATATACAATGAAATGAACCAAATAACTAAAGTCTAATACTACCGATTTCCTCTGCCCCTCTAGATGTAGATGACGGTGGAGTTGGTAGTGGACTCTGTTGTGCTCTAGAAGCTGAAGAACTAGGAGCTACAGGAGGTAGACCACGTCCTCTATTGGTGACAGAGGTAGCCTAGGTAGGTTGTGTCACCTCCTCCTCATGCTGCTCCTCCTCATCATCAAAAACATCATCGAAAAAAAAAATCGCGAATTTTTCAAGTTATCGCGATTTTTTGTGAAAAAAAATTAGCGTAAAAATCGGGCAATAATATCGCCAAACTCAAAAAATCGCGATTTTCACAACACTGGTTTTAACCCTTTCTGGGTCTACCTTAATCCCACTTTTCACAATAATGTGGCCCAAGAGATTACCCTCGGACACTGCAAAAATACTCTTCTTGGGATTAAGGGATATCCCGTATTTCCGACATCACTCGAAAATTTTCTTCAAGTGGCATAAGTGGTCGGATCTCTTCTTGGAAAACACCGTGACATCGTCAAGATACACCACTACACTTTGTTCAATCAACCCGCGAAATGTGATGTCCATTGTACGTTGAAATGTCGAACCGGCATTGACTAGCCCAAAAGGCATTCTTCTGAATGTGAACGTGCCCCACTTTGTACGGAATGTAGTTTTTAGTCTGTCAGGCTCTAAGACCAGAACGTGGTTGTAGCCTAAATAACCATCAAGCAAAGAAAACATCTCTAACCCCGATACTGTCTGTAGTATTTGTTCCCTAGACGGCACAAGATAGTTGTCTTTGTCCGAGGTGTGGTTCAAGTTTCGAAAGTCAACACACATTTCCCCGGACTTCTTTCTTACTAGGATCAGATTAGATACCCAGGTTGAATTTCGCACCTTGTATATGATTCAAGCATCCAGCAGCTTTCTCAACTCTTTTTGAATCAGGGGCTCAAGCGTTGGATGTACCTTCCACAACTTTTTTTGAAAAGGCTTGGCCCCTTCCTTGATTGGGATGACGTGCTAAATTATTCGCGTGTTGTAAGTTTTGAGCTCATCATATGTCCACGCAAAAACATCTCGGTACTGCTTGAATAAGCGGATGAAAGCTTGTCGCTCTTGTGGTGTGCAACAAGTGCTGAGACTCACAAACTTTGAATCTTTCTCTGTTCCAAGATTTATCTATTCATGCGACAACGTTGAACTGTGGGTTTTTGCGTTGACTAGCCCTCTAAAGCGATTCTGCAAGTCATACAGCTTTTCTAATGATACCACGCCTTTCGGCATGGGGTTCTCTTTGTTTGCGCGAGCTGCATCTTGCAACGCTTTTCTGTGCTCGTCTTCGTCGATAGTGCAATATATGCTGGTCATCATTAAAAACGCGTAAATTAGTGATATTGTCAGGGACGGATGGTTTGTAAAGAATTTCAACAGAAAAATTGTCCCTACACGGTGACAACCTAGCAGCAGCATTTGCTAATGCATCTGTAGTTGTGTTACGCATTCTAAGAACAGATGTGATATTAAAAGCTTGGAAATGAGAAATTAAATGCCATACCTCTTGTTGATAACCTTTCAAATGAGGTGACACATAGCGTATAGTGTTATGTACCTGTCGCACGATGATCTTTGAGTCACCTACTGCTTTTAGAACCCCAACATTGAGGTCAATGGCTTTCTGTAAGCCCAAGATGAGTGTCGCATATTCTGTAGTGTTGTTTCTGCACTCAAATTCCAAGCGACTGGAGATCAGGTGTTTCCTCTATCACGGGTCTACTAAAACACAACCAGCTCCAAAGCCCTCTTGTGTCTTTGAACCGTCAAAAAACAAAGCCCAAACACCATATGTACAAGAGCTACACCCTACACTAGTACTACTACTACTATTATCTATTGTACAAATATCATTTCCGCCAGTTGGACTAGGAAGGAGTTCCAACTATGTGTCAGGTGGAACTAGGGAAGGCTAAGCAAGGTAGCACCTTATGTCAGTCTCCAAAAAGCAATTGCCAAAGATTAGATCTGCGAAAGCAACTGGATCATTCTTTCCATCGAAGGGTGTGACAGTGTGCTTCATGTAAGACTCTGAGTTGACCCAGATTTGATTGTTTTTGCCCTTATAAGGAAGTCATAAATGTGACCAGTCAGTAGCAAAATATCCCTATAATTTGTTGGACCAGTCTCTACTTAGCAATATATTGTATGCTTCCGGGATGTCCACAATTACTATGTTTATGCATTGGTGAACTCGTTGATCATATGATAGGCGAATAAGCACATTTCGAAGTTCACCAATAGTATGGAGAACCAGGAGAAGAGTCTTGTCCAGCTGAATGATTTGTGCATCTGTCTTATCCCATTATGCATTAATTTTCTTAGCTACAGATAATGGCATTACATTTACAGATGCGCCAGAATCAACTAAGCAATTGTGTACATTATAATTGAAAATTTTGAACATTAACAAAAACAGAGGGCAGAGTGTGTTAGTGCCTAATGTTAATGCATTAAGTACAGATTCCAGGGAACCAGAAGACTTACCAGATCCCTTTTGCGAAGAAGCGTTGTTACCTGAGCGGATTGTTCAAGAGCGTAGATAAGCAGTTCCCGTTGTCTCGTGATCCTTGTAAGTTCGAAGAGTGAAATGTTAGCACAAATTTTCTTCATGTCTTCGACTATATTATAATCAAGCGCGGCTAGCATCGCCGAAGTGTCTGGAGGAGTAACTTGATTTGATACTTCCGATGTGGTGGACTTGCTTTTTCCATTGGCGGAAGTATTCTTCATTGTAGCAGTGTCTCCAAACTTGCTCTGAGTGTTTTATGTTGAGTTGACAGGCAGTGTGATCTTCCTTAACAAATGTTCTTTCAGTTTCTGCCTTGTCAACTCTGGTTCAGAAACTAGACCTTGGCTTCTCAAGTTATATCGACCATTCTGCTTTTGAGCTTAGTCCTCACTTAGTGGCTGCTTCTCGGCAATGTTCTTTTCAGCTACGTATACGCAACTGAGTGTCTTTACTGTGTGCCCAACACTCACAGTTTCTTCGGTTGCAGCATTTTCTTATATTTCTTCCGCAGGCTCAGTCTGCTCATTAGAAAGAATTGTGTTAATGAAATGTGTAACTAGAGCATTCATGTTGTGGTTCCATTGAGGGCATGCTTTTTCTGAGTGATATTCTTGATGAAACAAATAGTATTGATCCATTCCCATGCTTTCAACATTCAGCACGACATTCGAGCTTTGCACAAACTTGTCTGGCTGATTGTTGTTGCTGCTGGAGTTGGCAGCCCTTCTCAGGATGTTGAATTTAGGGGGCTTGTTGCTTACGGTGGTCTCACTTGACCTCTGTTTTAACTCTACCAACTCATTGGACAGAGACTTGATGGTGTGGGTCAAGCTCTCAAGATTGGTAGCTTCCTTTTCTTTGGCCTTACCTGAGGAGGCCTGAGACCTTTTCCCTGTGTCTTTGGAATGCTTTGATGATTCATCGTCCATGATGAATCTGATCGCACGCAAGTCCTTTTCAGTTGTGATTGCTTCTTCATAATTCTCCACAAGAGTTTCTTCACAGTTCTCTTCACCAACTGCGGGATGCTTGTTGGTAAGGCAGAAGTGTAGTAATCAATAACGATGGAGTCATGAGGTTTGGTGTTTGCAGGAAATTTATTCAATATGCGATTAGACCTCTGATTAAAATCCTTAACTTTCTCTTTCTGCTCCATCTTCAAATTGCCCAACTCTTTCAATAACATGGTCAGGTTTTTATCATAAGTAAACTTTTCATAAAATAACTTTTTACACCCCCTCCAATTCTGGATTGAGTTCGATGGAAGGTTGTGGTACCATACAGTTGCTCTTCCATCTAAGGTACAAGGGAAAAGTCTACATGCAACATCATTGTAATGTACCTCAAGCATTTGTAGATGTAGGTAGAAATTGTCCAAATGGTCCTCCACTTTCACTACTTTGTCAGGGTCGTACTTTGTTAACAGTTTCTCCGAGTGCCTCGGCATCTCGTGTAACACACCTGGTAGAGCGAATGGGCCTTGAGACATCCAATCCAAATCTTGGTTTGCCATGTCTTCGTCTCTAAACTCATACTCTTCTTCAGAATCTGAGGGATCTTCCTCTTCCTCTTTGTGACCGCCTAACCTGTGGAAAGTGTTGTCTGAGAGGACAACGTTGTCTCTATCACCTTCATTGAAAGATGGAGGTTGCTCTAGTTTCTTTGCGTTCTCCACAGTCTCTGCCAATTCTTCAAGGATGGCGAGAACCAAATCTTCAACTGTAGAAACCACTATCCCAGTAGGAGTGGTTACATTCTTCTTTGGAAAATAAGGAATATTGTGCACTCCAAGGATCAATCCAATAGGTTTTGTGAACTTACGGGTTATAGGTCAGATGGCCTGGATCTGCTCGTAAGATATTTCACAAGTTTGTCCAATACTGGGTTGAGAAGATCCGTCAACTTTGGGAATATGAGCAGGCGAGGTGCTGGGAATATTACTGCCTTGACCCGAACATGTATGATGAGGGTGAGTGGAGTCTTCTGTGAAAATTTCTAAATCTAACACATCAAAAACCCCTACTGCAATATCTAGTTTATTATCTCCTACTTGTTATCTACATTAACAAGTTATTTATATGCATAAATATCGAAATAAACACAATTGCAGCCTTCACAAATATAAAGATTAGCAACTAAAATAAACGGAGACAACACAAGGGACATCGTTATTTTTGGACAATAGTCCCCGTAAAATCCCAATGCAGGAAAATCGGTGCAGCAGATGAGGGTTTTATTATTATGCAGTTTTCTGAATACAACTAGGGCGCCAGAAATGTCTCACCCAATAGAGAATGCCCTCGCCAGTAGTACCTCTCTTCGGAGATAGATATTCCAGTTGATCAGCAACCAAATGATGAGCACCACATGAGTTTGATTGTTCCTTAGCTAGACAGTGAAAGTTGCTCCAAGCATGCCTCTAGAACTGCGTCACCCTCTAGGGATTGCGTCACCCTCCTACGGCTCTGCGTCAGCTCACCAACACTCAAACTGCCCCACAAAAATCACCCAGCGCAGCCTCTTCAGCCAGTGTTAGCTATGCAACCCTCTGCGCCAGCCTTTGCAGCTTCTGCGTCAGCGTCTTGGCCCTCTGTGTCCTCTGTGCTGGCCTCCTCAGCCTCTGCGTTAGTCCTGGCTGCCTCTGCGTCAACTCTGGCTGCCTCTGCATCAGTCCTGGCTACCTCTACGTCAACTCTGGCTGCCTTTGTGTCAGCTCTCCTTGGCTTCGCGCTGTCTCTCCGGCACTATCTCTGCCTCTCTGCTATGTATTCTCGGCCTCCTTCCGAACTGCCCCTCACTGCAACAAATCACTAACACTGCAACAAATCACTAACTTGATTACTCAGCAAACCCTGCCCCAGAAAATCAAATTGACTGATCAACTTGGTGTATCTCCAACTGATCCTCAAGCCTCCTCTTATACTTTTCATATTGACGATTCAACGGCCGAGATTAAGTCCCTAACCAACAACTAAGATTAGGACTGGCTTGATCCTCGTCACTTAGAACTTTCTCACCCATATTATATTAATACACATTAATATTTTAATTTTCCTAAGTTTTGACTTAGGGTCTCATTAAAAATATTAATTATTTTAATATCTCTTCATCCGGGTGGAATTTCCCCAAACGATTTCTGGGTCTTGGAGATCTCATATGCCTTAGCCTCTCCACCAATTTTCATGGCTAGAGAACATCCAGTGCTACCAAAAATCAACACTCCCTCTTCGCGAGGAATGTGCTCTATGTGAAAATTTCTAAACTAAAATTCTACTACTGCAGCAACTGATTTATTTCACCTACTTATTATTCACGATAAGTTATTTATGAAATCCCTTCAGTAAATAATAAAATAAATTCTACTGCAGTTATCACACAATTACCCAGAGAAAAATACATGCACAAGAACCAATCACATCAACACAGTTATTTTTGGACAATTATCCCCAGAAAAACCCAATGTGGGAAAATCGGTGCAGCAAATAAGGGCTTTATTAATCTTCAGCAACAATCGTTTCTACAAGGAATGATTTTATAGAGAAACTGAAATAAAACACCTGAGACTTTCCCTTTGAGACCTTCTGACACTTTGGAGACCCTGCACCCACTTTTGCGTCACCCCTGCGTCACTCTCTGTGGCCCAGCGTGGCTCTGAGTGGCTCTCCGTCCCTCTGCGTCACCCTGCGTAGGCTCTATGTCTCTCCTCTGAATTGCGACTCTTTTTGCATTGTCTCCCACTGTCCCTACGTCACCTCCTCCTCTGTCACTGCTGCTAATGCCCTCCTTTTCCTCCACCCTGCAACTCTCCCTCTGAAATCGATCTCCTCTAGTTGAGAATCGATTTTTCCTTGAGATACTGAGTATCTGCCAGTGTGTCTCCAAATGATCCTCAAATCTTCTCGTATACTTTCCCTGTTGATGAATCAACGACCGATATTAAGTCCCTAATCAACGGCTAAGACTAAAACAGACTTGATCCTGGTCTCCTAGAAGCTTCTCACCCTTATCTTTATTAATACCCATTAATATTTTTATTTTCCTAAGTTTAGACTTAGGAACCCATTAAAAATATTAATTATTTTACTAACTCCTAATCCGAGCGGAATTTCTCAAAACGATTTCTGGGTCTTGGAGATCTCACGCGCCTTAGCCTCTCCTCCAAATTTCAAGGCTAAAGCACATCCGATGCTACCAAAACTCAACACTCCCTCTTAGCAAGGAATGTGCTCTAGCAATGTTTCACTATAGAAACATCACACTAATCTTCTGCATCGGTACCTGTGCTTATGCTTGACCTGCTGCCTCACATCTCCTGCACTGTTGCTTCCTGTACTGTTGCCCATGACACTGCCACTGCCACACCTGTATTGAAGCTCCCTCTCAACATGTTGCATCAACCTGCCCATAGCACTACCACTGCTAACTGTTGCACTGCAACTCCTGACACTTATCCATTTCTGCTACTGAAATGGATTCTTTACCATCCCCATCTTCTCCCTGAAATAAACAAACTTTGTTCTTTCTAGAGCCTTGGTGAGGATGTCTGCCACCTGTTCTCCTGTAGGAGTGTATCTCAACTGTACTGCCCCTCGTTGGACACAGTCTTTGACAAAGTGACACCTGATATCAATGTGCTTTGACCGATCATGAAATATTGGATTCTCAGAGAGCTTGATGCAACTCTGATTATCACACATGATCCTGGTCGCTTCCATCCTTCTCCTGAATAGATTCACAAGCAATTTCCTAAGCCATATGGCTTTGCATGAAGTTGTGCTAGCTGCCATATATTCTGCTTCAGCTGAGCTCAGAGCCACAGATTTCTGTTTCCTACTACACCAAGAGGTCATTCCTGATCCAATGTTGAAACAATACCCAGTTGTACTTTTCCAATCTACTGAACTTCCAGCCCAATCTGTGTCAGTGAACCCACTCAGCCTGATGTCATTGCCTCTGGTGTACAATAGTCCATGCTCGATTGTTCCTTGTATATACCTGAGAACATGTTTGGCTGCTACCCAGTGCACCCTCTTAGGTTCCACCATGAACTGACTGAGGGTGTTGACAGCGTAACAAATGTTTGGCCTGGTATTGACCAAATACATCAGGGACCCTATAAGTTGTCTGTACAAGGTGGGATCAACGTCTTTATCTTCTGATGCATCAATCTTCTTCCAGTTGGTGATCATTGGAGTAGCCATAGGTCTACAGTCCTGCATCCTGAATCTCTTCAAGATTTCTGTAGCATATCTCCCTTGTCCAAGGAAGATCTCACCCTTCTGCTGCCAAACTTCCAACCCCAGGAAATAATGCATCTGTCCCAAATCCTTCATGTCGAATTATGTGGCTAGGTTCTTCTTGCAGTCTTTGATGAGCCTGGATGATCTTGTCAGGAAGAGATCATCCACATATAACACTAGGATTAGAGGTTCATTCTCTACAACCAGATAGTAGAGATTAGGGTCTGCATCACTCTTGACGAACCCCATCTTCTGCAAGTAGCCATCAATTCGACCGTACCATGCCCTAGGTGCCTGTTTAAGCCCATACAAGGCTTTCTTTAATCTGCATACATGAGATTTCTTCTCATGTGTCTCAAAACCTTCTACCTGTTCAGTGTATACTTCCTCTTCTATTACCCCATTCAAGAATGTCATCTTAACATCCATCTGATGAATCTCCCGCCCCATCTGTGCTGCAAGAGATATCACGGTTCTAATAGAAGTATACCTGGCTACTAGGGCGAAGGTTTCTTCGTAGTCTATCCCTTCCTTCTAAGCTTATCCCTTAGCCACAAACCTAGCTTTGTATTTCTCCACACTACCGTCTCCAGCATATTTGACCTTGTAGATCCATCTCGAACCTACCACTGATCTGTCCTGAGACCTAGGTACCACTTCCCAGACATCATTGACCATTATAGAATTGTATTCCTCCACAATAGAATCCACCCGTACTTGATGTTGAACGACCTCTTGAAAACTAGAAGGTTCCCCAACCTGACCTACTAAGGCCTGGTATATGTTTGGCTGTCTTTGCTCCCTTTTACTATTCCTGGGTGCACCAATGAAGTCTTCTGCATCCCGTAGAATTTGTCGGAGTTCCCGACTCGTTCTTCCACTGGTAGTAGGCACATTTATCAGCTCTTCCTCTTCCTGAGATTCCTCCTATTCTGAAGCTTTGTCTTCAAGAGAATTTTTGGTACTAGTTTCCACTAGTTGAAGTGGTTTGACCAACGGCTTGTCTTTCAACTGCTCCTCGAAAGGCATTCTCGGGATTTTCTAAAAGCTCTATCCTCCATGAACTTTACATCCCGTCGAACTACTACCTTCCTACTCCCTGGAAGATAGACTCTATATGCCTTAGCATTCTCGCTATATCCCACAAAATATCCTTTCTCAACAAGTTTGATCTAATTTCTTTCTCTTCTCTTCGGGTATACGACAATATGCTAAGCTCCCAAATATCCTTAAATGACGGACTTGAGGTGTCTTCCCGGCTAAGACCTTCTCCGAAGTGATTTTTCCCAATGCCCTGTGAGGAGTCCTGTTCTGGACATAAACTGTTGTGTTGCATGCGTCTGCCCACAGGAATTTAGGCATATCCTGATCATACAGCATTGCCCTAGTTGCTTCCATGATAGTCCTATTTTTCCTTTCTATTACTCCATTCTACTCTAGATTGTAGGGAGTTATCCACTCTCTTTTGATGCCTTCCTTAGCGCAAAAATCGGTGAAGTCCTTGTCAACATACTCTCCACCATTGTCTGAGCACAACACTTTTATCTTCTTTCCTGTCAGATTCTCCACTAGAGCCTTGAACTCTTTGAATCGACCGAAAACCTCATCCTTGGTTTTCAGAAAGTAGATCCAAGTCTTCCTGGAATGGTCATCGATGAAGGTGATGAAGTATTCGGCACCACTAAGAGCTTTTGTGGACATCGGTCCGCAGATATCTGAGTGTATCAATCCTAGCACACTCTTAGCCCTATTGTTACTTCTAGAAAAAGTTGTTGTGGCATACTTGCCCAGAGCACACCCTCTGCATACATCATCTCGTTCAGTACTTAGTTCTAGAACTCCTGACACTGTTTTCCTGAGAATTCTCAAAGCCCCATGGTGTAAGTGTCCCATCCTCTTATGCCATAGTTCATTCAAATCTTTGTCTCCATTACTGCCTATCAGTGCCATTGGTGATTCTAGATGCAACCAGTTACTTCTGATTCCAATTTGGGCCTTCTTTTTCCAACTCGGGTGTTTGACATATGCTTTCTCCTTAATGAAGAAGACGTCATAGCCCTTGTTCTGAAGTTGAGATACGAAAAGTAAGTTCATCTCCAATCCTGGCACATGCAACACATTGGTTGCTCGAAGCCGTTCTCCTGCTTCGGTTTGAAAAACTATAGTACCTCTTCCTACTGGAGTATACTTTGCCTTGTTTCCCATGGTGATCTGAAAATTCATTCTTTCTTCTTGATAATCTGATAAACATTCTCGGATTCCTGTCATATGCCAGGAAGCTCCACTGTCTATATACCAAACCTCCGAGGAGGCAGAGCTTGCTAAGCAAGCAACTTCTTCTTCCAATCTAGAAGCTAACATAGAATAATCGTAATTTATGTCCCTTGTGCATTCTTCTGGAAATCTGCGCGAGTTCCCTTGAGTAGATGCCTCTGCATCATGCTCTTGACCCATAATTGGTTTTCCTCTCTTGTTGTTGGATCTCTGCTTTGATACCATGTGAAAATTTCTAAACTGAAATTCTACTATTGCAGCAACTAGTTTATTTCACCTACTTATTATTCACAATAAATTATTTACGAAATCCCTTCAGTAAATATTAAAATAAATTCTACTACAGTTATCACACAATTACCTAGAGAAAAATACATGCACAAGAACCAATCACATTAACACAGTTATTTTTAGACAATTATCCGTGGAAAAACCCAATGTGGGAAAACCGGTGCAACAGATGAGGGCTTTATTAATCTTCAGCAGCAATTGCTTTTACAAGAAATGATTTTATAGAAAAACTGAAAGAAAACACATGATACTTTCCCTTTGAGACCTTCTAACACTCTGGAGACCCTGCTCCCACTTCTGCGTTACTCTGTGTGGCCCAACGTGGCTTTGAGTGGCTCTGCATCCCACTGCGTCACCCTACGTAGGCTCTGCGTCTCTCTCTGCGTTGTCTCCCACTCTCCCTGCGGCACCTCCTCCTCTGTCACCGCCTGCTGTTGATGCCCTCCTCTTCCTCCACCCTGCAACTCTCCCTCTGAAATCGATCTCCTCTACTTGAGAATCAATTTTTCCTTGAGACACTGAGTATCTGCCAGTGTGTTTCCAAATGATGCTCAAGTCTTCTCTTATACTTTTCCTGTTGATGAATCAACTGTTGAGATTAAGTCCCTAATCAACGGCTAAGATTAAAATAGACTTGATCCTCGTCTCTTAGAAGCTTCTCACCCTTATCTTTATTAATACCCATTAATATTTTTATTTTCCTAAGTTTAGACTTAGGAACTCCATTAAAAATATTAATTATTTTAATAACTCCGCATCCGAGTAGAATTTCTCAAAATGATTTTTGGGTCTTGGAGATCTCACGTGCCTTAGCATCTCCTCCAAATTTCAAGGCTAGAGCACATTTGATGCTACCAAAAATCGACACTCTAGCAAAGCTTCACTATAGAAACATCACACCGATCTTCTGCATCGGTACCTGTGCTGATGCTTGGGCCTACTGCCTCACATCCCTGTACTGTTGCTTTCTGTACTGCTGCCCATGACACTACCACTGCCACTACTACATTTGTACTGTAGCTCCCCCTCAACATGCTGCCCATGTTGCCCCTAGCACTGCCACTGTTAACTGCTGCACTGCAACCTAGTTACCGAGAAGTAAGTAATTGTCTTCTCCCAAATACTGGCATCCTGGTCAGTCTAGAAGCCTCGTGATGCTGCAGTTGCCTCTGCTACTAACCCGTGCTCCCTCTACTACGCTGCTACAGAACTCTGCACTCTAGCCTTGCCTTGCTGCTCCACCACACTTTGCTCCACTCAACACCTGTCATCATGCTACTGTCATTAAGGGCTCCCGTAGCCGGATGTGATCCAAGAGTTTGGGCACCTCAAGGATCCTGACCCTTATGTAGTCCTCCTGACTACAACTCGATGTCTCCCCACCTCTTCTCTAGAGGTGCATGAGCACTCATAGCACAATCGTCATCAACCTCGACCTCTTTCTCCTCCTTAGTTGGAGCTGCCTTTGAATCGGAAGCCTCTCCCTTGTTTTTCTTCCTGGGACACTAGGATGCATAATGTCCCAGCTCCCCACAATGGAAGCACTTAACCTTGGAGATGTCCTTTTTCTTCCTCTTCCCTTGTTGTCCCGCAAATGCTAGAGCTGCATCCTCCTCCTCCTACTCTTAATTTTGACTTCCTTACCACTACTCCCCGCCTTGGTCATCCTCCTGATCTCTTCCTGTCGAAGAGTTGCCCACATTTCCTCCCAACCGGGAAGAGTAGCCCTGCCCAAAATACTTTGGACAAATGTCTCCCACTCCTCGGAGACTGCATTCAAGGCAGTCCTAACCATAAACTCTAGATCTGGTGTAGACCCCACAGAAGTAAGTTGGTTGCGAATCTCCTGCAACCTGAGAAGGAATGGATCTATCTGCTCTCCCTTATGCATCTGATATGACCTCAGTTGATTCTCCAATAGCATCTTCCGCTACACGAAAGAGCCCTGGTATAAGGTGGTCAGGGTGTCCCACATCTCCTTTGTTGTGTTCTTCTCAGCAATATGTGGTATGACATGATCTTTGACCCCGTCTAGGATCATGCACTTCGCCCTCGCCATTGCATCCTCATACTTCTCATTCTCAGCTGGGTCAACTGGGATAGCCACTACTTTCAAGGCAAAGTCCTTGATGCGATGTCGATCCAAGACTGCCAGGATCCTGGCCTTCCAGATGACAAAGTTGGAAGCCCCGTCCAACCTGTCCTAATCCCTCAGTCCGTTCACTTCCATTTTAGCTCCTATTCTGGACTCCCTCTGAGTCTCGACTCCCCTCCTAGAAATCTCCCTCTAAGTCATGATTTCCCTCCTGGAAATCCTCTGGCCAGTTGTCAAACAGCTCCTCTCCAATCCTCCTTGCAACTGCAACTCGGATCTAGATTCCTTGGCTAGAAATCCGTCAAGGTAGTGACTCCCTCTACCTTGGTTCCGTCTCCTTAGACATTGTTTGGTATCGACAAAAACAGCGTCCCACCAGCTCCTCAAATCACAATCTGCCCACAGCTCCCCAAGCCCCGACAACTGAAGAAACTTAGCCTTTCAGGCTCTGTGCAATCCTGACAAAGGCTGAATTTGCCCCTCCGGCCAACTGCGTCAATCCTACCTGGCTGAGCAGGATGACGTGGCTCTTCGTGAGCCTCTTCTGCCTCTGCGATGGCCCTTTCCTTGGCTCGAAATGATGACGCAAGCTCTGAGTCACTTCTTCTCTTGCTACTTCTACTCGGGAACAGCGCTGTCTCTCGAGACAGTTGCTTCTGCTGCAAATTTCAGATTTTTGTTGGTGTCTTCAATCCTCCTGTGATCTGCAACCCTTTGATACCATGTGAAAATTTCTAAATCTAACACATCAGAAACCCCTACTGCATAAATATCGAAATAAACGCAATTGCAGCCTTCACAAATATACAGATCAGCAACTGAAATAAACTGAGACAACACAAGGGACACCGTTATTTTTGGACAATGGTCCCCAAAAAAACCCAATGCGGGAAAACCAGTCCAGCAGATGAGGGTTTTATTATTATGCAGTTTTTTGAATACAACTAAGGCGCCAGAAATGGCTCACCCAACAGAGAATGCCCTCGGCAGTGGTACCTCTCTTCTAAGACAGATATTCCGATTGATCAGCAACCGGATGATGAGCCCCACAGTGACTTCGATTGTTCCTTAGTTGGACAGCAAAAGTTGCTCCGAGCGTCCCTCTGCAACTGCATCACCCTCTAGGGACTGCGTCACCCTCCTACGGCTCTGAGTCAGCTCACTAGCACTCAGTCTGCCCCACCAAAATCACCCAGCGCAGCCTCTTTAGCCTAGCGTAAGCTCTACAACCCTCTGCATCTTCTACGCTGGCCTCCTCAACCTCTGCGTCAGTCCTAGCTGCCTCTGTGTCAACTCTCCTTGGCTTCGCACTGTCTCTCCAGCACTATCTCTGCCTCTCTAGTATGTATTCTCGACCTACTGCCGAACTGCCCCTCGCTGCAACAGATCACTAACTCGATTTCTCAACAAACCCTGCCCCAAAAAATCGAATTGACTGATCAACTTGGTGTATCTCCAACTGACCCTCAAGCCTCCTCTTATATTTTTCCTGTTGACGATTCAACGGCCGAGATTAAGTCCCTAATCAACGACTAAAATTAAAACTGGCTTGATCCTCGTCACTTAGAACTTTCTCGCCCATATTATATTAATACACATTAATATTTTAATTTTCCTAAGTTTAGACTTAGGGTCTCATTAAAAATATTAATTATTTTAATATCTCTCCATCCAAGTAGAATTTCCCCAAACGATTTCCGGGTCTTGGAGATCTCATGTGCCTTAGCCTCTCCACCAATTTTCATGGCTAGAGCACATCCGATGCTACCAAAAATCAACATCTTCAGCCATAAAAATCTCGCTGCCCTCCTTCTAGTGCCAAAAATGTCGACAGTGCTGGATCTGTCAACATTCAAAGGGGTCTCCCCGATATGTGGTCCCAATTAGACCTCACATTGTTTGGGATAGGAGCCCCATCCGAAATATGCCTGGTTACTGTTTTCTTAAAGATTTTCCTTGGCTCTAACTGTCAGCAAGAGAAAGGAATGTGCATATGCCTTCGAAAAGCAAATGTGTGCCTGGTGAGCATTCAGTTGTAGGTGTGTCAAGGTTCTTCTACTGCGAAGGGGGAGAGAAGTGAGCCTCTAAGAGAGAGGTAATAGTACCACCCTAGTAGAGACACACGCAAACAAGAAGGATTCGTCTGACATCCAGCGAAATAGTCCACAAAGATGCAACGGTCATTGCAACCAACACAAACAAGAAAGATCCGTCTAACATCTAGCGGAATAGGCCACAAAGATGCGATGGTCATCACAACCATTACAGCACATTTTCAATATAATAAGCACTAAAATAACTGAAACAGTTCAACTACTTTAGTACAGGTGAAAACAAACATGAATTACAAACATTCACAAAATAGTCTTACAAATATTCATAATTCATGTATGAAGAACGTGTTGGCCATCAGACTTCAAATATTAAGTAAAAGTCCAAAGACACACGTATACAATGAACACCACTAGCTCCAATAGTGGAGCATTGGAGCCACTACTTACTCCCCAAAAGAACTAGCGTGTCTCTCTAATGCCTTGCAGGAGGAGCCAAGGTGAAAAGTCATTTGTTCATAAAATGAGGGTGTATCTATAACCAATGGGGTGATGCTTCACCTTCCTTGTGACTCTTTGACTACCCTCGTGACTATTTGACTTCCTATGACTTTTTGACTTTACATGACTCTTCATATTCTGTACATGTCCTTTGGACTTCCACTTTACAATACATTTTCGAATAGGAATTTACATAATCCACAAAAATGATGTGGCATATGGTGACTCATGACATAACATGACATGACACTGTTGACATGGACTACATGACGGCATGGCAATGTCAAGTCTTTCTTGTTGCTTCTTGCTATGTGTCTTCTTGAGAATGTTCTTCTGTTCACCTCCATATGGCTCAAAGATAAGGAGTCTTCAATGATATCAGGTCTAGAGCTGCGATCACAAACTGGTATCCCGTTGCTTTCTCTTGATTGATCAGCGTGTATATCCAGCTACAAAGGTGTCTTCAAGCATGTTCCCCTTCTCCATCTCCTTCTTCGTCATCCTATCATGGTATGATATCTGCAATTCACTAATGACAACACGACATCAGTCCAATAAACCCCTAGACTAAGATGTTGCATAAGATCCACTAACTGAGCCGGAACCAGGTGACAGGCTGAGGGAGAGGCTTAGTGACTGTGCAATTGCGCAGCTCCAGCAGTCAAGGGTTGAGCTTGAGCCTTGAGACTGCGCAATGTGCAGTTCAGCCTTGGACTGAGCAAAAATATTTAGCAGTTGGGGTGCTCAGGGAGCCAGGATGAGGGCTTGGGCATTGACTTTGCCCACTACACAGTTCTGGAAGGCAGAGGAGACTAGGAGATTGCGCAATTACACAGCTCAAGAGCTCAGGGCTGAGGCTTGAGCCTTGTGATTGCGCAATGTGCAATACTGACTAGGTAGGAGAGAGAAATTACGTAGTTTTTGGGGTCAAAGGTTGAGCTCGGGCACTGTGATTGCACAATACACAGTCTTGGGAGGCAGAGACTACGCATTGCGCAGTGCCAAGAGGCAGAGTTGCAGCTTGAGGGTTGAGACTGCGCAATGCGCAGTTCAGGAGGGCTGCATGAGGCTAAGTTGCTTGGTCCGAAAGTTTTTCGAATTTGGCTAAATGTGGGATCGATGAAGTTGATGTGAACAGTGATAAGACTTGATTGTGATCACACACTTAGAATACTTGACGACACAATATAGATCATCCAAAACACATGAACAACATACTTCCTTAAGTGTGACAACTTACGACAAGTGCGACACTAAAGATACACTTTGTGACGACCGTGACGACACTTGTGCGACAATGCTTAAAACTTTGGAAATGAGTGCAACAGATGTTTACATGGTAAGATCAACTCATTTACACAAAGATAACCCCTTGAAACCACCAAAACCAACTTATATACATCGTGCGACACTTAACATGCGAAAAGACGACATTTTGATTTTCTTGCAAACGGGGCCAAAACACTTAGAGAAAACACATGCGATAAGTCTTAATGTTTGCAACGACAGTATGCAAGACCAAAGTAGGCTCCAAAATTTGGCGTAGGCCAAAATTTTGGAGGGTGTTGTAGCAATGAAAATAGAACACTTCTTCTGCAATGATCCCATTATGGAGAGTTGTCTTCAAATCCATCCAATGTATCCTTTATCCCATCACTAAAGGTATAGACATAATTGCCCAAATGGAAGTGTAGTTGGCACGGAGGATTCACACAATGAACCTATGACATATCACGTGCGTTCATGGCATATTAAACAATACCCTTAATTTGACAAAATATTGGAAAAAACCTCTAAAAATCACATTATTTAACCCCCTACCAATACAAACCCAATATACCTTCCCAATTTAAAAACCCCTACTTTCACGAGATATTGTAGGTATCCATTTTTCATTAACATTTTTTATACTGCTTTATATTTTTCATTAACTTCGAGCTCCATTTTTTATACCTACCAATATAAAAACCCTTTACCCCCATATATCCCCCAATATATTGTGTCATTTTTTCCTCAATAAATATCCCCCAATATGAATGCGCGTGATATAGTATTGCTCCCTTAGTGAAGCCCCCGTGGTAGTTGGCAACTAGAGAAAATGTCTCCACATAGTCCACTCTCTCTTTTTGGGAGAATCCTCTCTTCACAAACCTCACCTTGAACTTCTCAATGTTACCATCTACAACATGTTTGATTTTGTATAGTTACTTAGAAGTTACCAATGACTTCCCCTCCAACCTTGGCACTATGTCCCTAACATCATTCTTCATAATGGAGGTGTACTCCACTATGGCATCCTACCATATCTTCTAGTCTACTACCTCCTAAAAACTAGAAGACTCATAATCAATGATGTTGCTCAACAATGCCCTGTAAGTAGAAAACTTCTTCGAAGGCTTGCTCTCCCTCAATGTGCTCTTAGGAAACCCAACACACTCCTGAGCATCCCACAATGTATGTGCGAACCATCAAGGTCTCCTAACAAAATCAAAAGGGGCTAAAGTCTCCTCCTCCTCACCTAAAGGTTGTCCTCCTAAATTGGAACCTACTAATGTCTTTGGTGACCCTAGCTCGACCTTTAGAGCTCCTTGTTCCTCGTCCTCTATCACTAGAATGGGCTCATGCAACTTCCTAGATACAAAGTCTTCCTCAAATTTTACATCCCTACTTACTATTGTCTTCCTCTATTCTAGAATATAGACCCTGTAAGCCTTTTAAGTCTCATTATAACCCACAATAAACCCTAAGGGTTCCAACTTGATCCTCCTTTCTATAAATACATGGATGTAGATTAAACAACTAATGACATGGAAATGACTCACCTCTGGCATCACACTACTGAATCACTCCTCTAGTGTCTTATCCTCCAAGATCCTATGAGAACACCTATTCTAGATGTAAATTGTTGTGTTGCATGCTTTTTCCCAAAGAGACATCGGCAAGTCCTGGTCATGAATCACGGCCTTAGCATCCCTTATGATGGATCAATATTTTTCTCTGTAACCCCAATATGTTGTGGCTTGTACAAAACAATCAACTCCTTAATTCTTGTCTCCTTGGATAAACCCTTGAACTCGTTGGAGGTAAACTCACCACCATTATCTGTGAAAATTCCTACACTCTGAAGGAACCCCTACTGCAGCAAATTTGAATCTACTTCACCTACTTGATTTTTTAAATTACATTCATCAAGTTATTCTTCTAAATACTGAAGCAAATTACTTCTGCAGCCTACACTAATTAAATATTTTATCTCATGAAACAGAAAACAGAGCAAAGAACAAGATACATAGGACACACTTATTTTTGGACACAATAGTCCCCGAAAAAACCCAATGCGGGAAAACCAGTGCAACAGCTCTGAGGGTTTATTATTAGGCAGGATACATATCTGAATACAAATCTAGGATGCTCATCTAGCAATTCCATACAGAGAAAATATTGACGAAAAATTTGAGTGAGTTTTACCTCACTTCACCCCGCAGAATTTTGGCTGATCCGGCACAAGATTGGCTAACCCTGGCTATTTCTGCACTGGCTCTGCGTTAGCCCTGCGTCACCTTCTCTACCCTCTGCATTAGCTCTCCTGGTTGCTCCAACAGTTCCGACAGACCCCAACAGTTTCGGCTTCTGCCCTCTGCGTCAGCTTTTCCGATAGTTCTGACTTCTACGTGACAGGTAGCTTTTCTGCTCTACTGGCTCACTCCGCCTCTCTGTCTGTATTCTCCGAAAGTCCTTCTCCTGGATTCTCACTACCCCTCTGCTGCAAAATGATCACTTAATTCGAAATCCTTAGCAAACCCTGCCCTAGGAATCGAATTCTTGATCAATTCGTTCTCTCTCTGTGTGTTTCCAAATGAACCCCAAGCCTCCATTTTATACTTTTCCTGTTGAGTCTTCAACGGCCGAGATTAAGTCTCTAATCAACGGCTAAGATTAAAACATGATTTGATCCGCCTTCTAGATCATTCTCACACATATTTTGATTAATACCCATTAATATTTTAATTTCCCTAAGTTTAGACTTAGGAACTCCATTAAAAGTATTAATTATTTTAATAAAATACAATCCGGGTGGAATTTCACCAAACGGTTTTTGGGTTCTTTAGAACTCATGTGCCTTAGCCTCTCCACCAAATTTCAAGGCTAGAGCACTTCTAATGCTATCAAAAACTAACATTATCTGATCTCAAGACCCTCATCTTCTTCCCTATCTAGTTCTCAACAAGAGCTTTGAACTCCTAAAACCTGCTAAAGACTTCACCTTTTTTCTTTAAGAAGTGGATCCATGTCTTGCAAGAGAAGTCATTAATGAAGGAAACATAATACATGCTCTTTGTGATTGATGAACTGACATCGATCCACATACATCTGAATGTACTAGATCTAGAACCCCTTAAACCTGTGCTCATTGCTTGGGAAAACAACCTCGGCATGCCTACCAAGCATGCAACCTCTGCATACTCCCTACTACTCAATGTTGAACTATGGAAGACTTGTGACTATATCCCTCAAAATAGGCAATGCTCTGAAATGCAAGGGCCCTATCGTCTTGTGCCATAACTTGCATAAGTCGTCTATAATATCAACAAGGGCTCAAACAAGTTCACCCTATACCTTGTACAAGTTGCCTTCCCTAACCCCTATCACTGTGCTACTTTTGGGTTAGATTCCTTTGACCCAATAAGGGCTTGTGGTTCTTGAACTCTACTACATAACCCTTATCCTCCATAACCAAAACTGAAAGCACATTGTTCTTGAGACCTGGAACAAACAAGACATCATCAAAGTCTAAAGAGTTGCCTGACTGGCACTGGAAGGGAATGGTATCAACTCCTGCTACTATGTAATTGGCATCATCATTGAGTTCAACCTAGACTCTTGAGTCTTGAGCCATGCTCTGTTAGACTTGAAAATAACTCCCTGGCTGATGTCATGTGCCTAGATGCTCCATTGTCCACATACCAGGCATTCCTCGGAACCATATTGTAGAGAGGCAAGATACCACTAAGAAATCTTTCTCAAACGTCGCAATAAACTCGTTCTTTTGAGTTTCTGTAGAGGTTGCTACCTGCTTCTGCTACTACTTACCCTTGCCCTTCTTCTCCAAACATTGTGATTCATAATGGCTGAACTTATGACAAATGAAGCACTTGATTTTACTCAAGTCCTTCTTCCATGGCTATGAGGCTGACTCCCCACTCTTTCCCTTACCCCTTGTTGGATCCTTTACCTTTGCCCTTCTTGGTTTGACCAACCAGGGCCACACCAGTGAAAATGTGGTGCCCATGCAACAATCAAACTAATTCGCCTGCCCCACTCGAGTGGAAAACAAGATAATTTCTTTGTTTTAGTTTGTTTAATATGTCCAATATCAGGGATAGCAATCCATATAGCAAGGATAATCTTTTATGCGATGGTTTTGAAAAGGAGAGTACTTCCAGTGTCGTTTTTGTTAGCACATTAACAATTGATGCAGAGCCACGTCATTCTTCTCACTCCTCTTGTTGCCTCTTCAGCTCTGGAACAACGTTGTCTCTCTGGACAGCTGCAAATTCTCAGATTTCTTAGGCTAGTGTCTTCAGTCCTCCTTGATCTGCAATCGCTTTGTTACCATGTGAAAATTTTTAAATCTAACACATCAGAAACCCCTACTGCAATATCTGGTTTACTATCTCCTACTTGTTCTTTTCATTAACAAGTTATTTAATAATATAAACAGCGAAGTAAACACAATTGCAGCCTTCACAAATATACAGATCAACAACTAAAATAAACTGAGACAACACATGGGACACCATTATGTTTGGACAATCGTCTCCGGAAAAACCCAATTCAAGAAAACCGGTGCAACATATATGAGGGTTTTATTATTAAGCAGATTTCTGAATACAACTAGAGTGCCAGAAATGGATCACCCTTCAAAGAATATCCTCGATAGTAGTACCTCTATCCGGAGACAGTTATTCCAGCAAATCAGCAACCGAATGATCAACCCCACAATGACTCTAACTATTCCTTGTGCTAGATAGCGAAAGCTGCTCCACGCACTATTCTGGAATTGTGTCACCTTCTCTAGAACTGCGTCACCCTCTCCTAGCTCATCTGCTCTCAGTCTGCCCCACAAAACCTCCTCAGCGCAGCCTCTTCAGCCCAACGTCAGCCTCTATAGCCCTCTGCATTGTCTGTGTCAGCCTCTGCATCCTCTGCGTCTGCCTCTGTGGCTTCTGCGTCCTCTGCGCTAGCCTCCTTAGGCTCAGCATCAGCGCTCCTAGGCTCTATGCTGGCCTCCTTAGCCTCAACGTCAGACCTCCTAGGCTCTGCGTTGCCTCTTCTGACACTTTGTTGCCTCACTGATATGTATTCTTCAGCCTTGGATCAAAATCCCTTGTTGAACTGCCCCTCACTGCAATTGATCTCTAACTCGGTTTCCTCAAACCTAGCCCCAGAAAATCGAATTCTCGATCTCTCTTGGTGTATCTCCAACTGACCCTCAAGCCTCCTCTTATACTTTTCCTGTTGACGATTCAGCGGCCGAGATTAAGTCCCTAATCAACGGCCAAGATTAGATCTAGCTTGATCCTCATCTCTTAGAACTTTCTCACCCATTTTATATTAATACACGTTAATATTTTAATTTTCCTAAGTTTAGACTTACGAACTCCATTAAAAATATTAATTATTTTAATATCTCTTCATCCAGGTGGGTTTTTACCAAACAATTTCTGGGTCTTAGAGATCTCATGTGCCTTAGCCTCTCCACCAATTTTCATGGCTAGAGCACATTCGATGCTACCAAAAATCAACAATTTCGTGGAGGGCAAAGGTTTTTATTGCTCAATTAAGAACCAACTCGCATCAACTTCAGTGTGAAACAGACGGTGGAAAAGACCTAAAGAAGCTAGGGAAGAACGGGTGTGTACATTTTGCACGTCTGGGGCAATCGAATCGGAAAAGCATTTCATTTTGGAATGTGATGCGCTCAAATACATGAGATAAAGTTATGGGAATATGTTAACATCGGTTTCTTTGTATTGTCTTTTCATTGAGGAAATTGTTGGAAGGTTGGGCCAGCTCATCATCAATTTGAATAAGAAAATGGTTTATTTACAAAAGGCGAAAAGTAAGAAACGGATGGTCCCATGGACTACTTTTAATCTCGTGAACATTAAAACATCATTTAAATGCAATAAAATATGATTTAGGGATACCGCATTAGAGTGTAGATAGCTTACGTATAAGTGTTATTAGGAACGATTAGTTGCAGGTTGATGAGTTAAATTGGAAAGTTAGTTGCTGTTGAAGTTAGGAGCCTCTCTCTGTAGAACTCTACCATGTTTGTCAATAAACGGATGTATCTATAAATAGATTATAGTGAAGTATTTTTGGGTGCATATCTTTGTTTTCGTATTGTTGCATTTCACGTTTGGTATTAAAAGGCCATTGTATTTTCAAGTAAATTGATAAAATAAGCTCTTTTTGACCCCAAAATAAAAATAAATGACTAGATTTAAGTAAGGGAGCTTTACACAACCCAATTAAAGCACCTCTTTCTCAGGCTGCTTGAGCGTCCTATCAGCGTACATCTTTCGGAAACCTATATCTCGAAATATATATATATATGTTTTAGAAAATCCTAATTTCTCATATATAACGCTACAGTTACCACATGGAAAATCCCTCGAGTAGATGATGAGATGCTTCTACGTATCAGGATAAGTGTGAGTTTTAGTTGGAATTATCTCGAGACAAGTTGTAAACGGATTGGCGGTATCCATTTGAATCTAAAATCGATGCAGAAAACCGCTAAAAAGATTAGATTGCTCTAATTTTCTGCGTTCAGAAATGCAAATTAGGTTTGGCATACGCATATTATATTAGGCTTTCTCAATGTCAAAATGTTATGAAATCCATACCTTCGGATATCGTTCTGCTCAGAATTTAAAATCCAGTTGTTCGAATGCGTTCATCTGCAACTGTCTGCGAGCAAAAGCCCGTCAGTTCTCTCTGTAGATATACCTATTGGCTCTGTCCCTGTTTACCACGAGCATGGTTCGGCAGTCACGTGGGAATAAGAATATTACCAGTAACCGCCGAGTTTAGCTGTTACCATGTGAACAACATGCAGGTAGTGAACTGGTAGCATATTATGCTCAACTAAGCGGTCTCCTCCTATCTTTAGTTTGAGTCCAATTTAGGGATTAAGCTCACGTTCATCGGCCTCATCTCGTTGGTGCGAAGTAATGAATAAAAATTTAATGTGAGAATACGATAATAAAAATATCAGTAGAGGAGGGGGTATCAAAACTTATGGCCTACTTTTATTATAGCTTCACCTTCCTCCTCGTTCTCATTTTCTCGTAAATAAGATATTTTCTAAATTTATAATGATATAATTGAATAAAATATTATTTATATTAAATCATTTATAATAGGTAGGGAAACAAAAAAATGTTAAAGTTATGGAGGTAGTTTAATTGGCTATCATTATATTATGAAGTATTATGTAAATTATGAGATTCAAGATTCAAGTTTTCATGAGTCAAGCAAAAAAAAGATGTTAAAAAGAAGTTAGGAGGGTTTTGGTAGATGTCACTTATGTAAATTGAATATGAAAATAAACACACATCTCATCTTTCTCTATCTCTTTGCTAAGTAAGCACAGATTGAAATTGAAAGATCTAGAGGGTTGAAATTAAAATGGCAAGGATACTAAATTGAAGTTGGCTTTAAAAAATAGCATAAGGGCAAAGAAACAAAACCCTTCAAAGCATTGCCCCTCGTTGTAGCTTAGGGAGGTTAGATAATAAGAAATGAAAAACTACTTGGAAATAAGGACACTTTTTGCTTCAAATGTGCATTCCAAATTCTGAATATCGTAAGTACACTCCCTCAATTCTTATATGTCCCTCAACATGCATGGATTCCAACATAAATATTGATACTCATGCCCCATGGGCATTTTTCAACAAAGCATACCAAGGAGCTCCACCCAAAGGAGCAAGAAGAGTAATCTTCCTCTCTAAAAATCATACCCTCTACTTCAAAGTTAACACTAGTCAGTTATTAAACAACCAAAGTTGTGCAGGAGCATCTCTTCTAGTCAAAATGTTAGTTGACCTCAAAAGGGTCTTTAGTATACCAGAGGAAGTTGGATTCCTCACAATAATTTTATTTTGAAATATTGTGTTGTTTTCTTAAGTTATATTGAGTTTTTTAGGAGGATTGATGATGATATCCCTTGTTTCCATGTAATCAAACTAATAAATATGTTTCAAGTAGCATAGTTGAGTGAGTTAGAGGTTTTAGGATTTTGTTTAAATTTCCCTAAAAATAGTAGATGTGATGGTACCGTGTATAACAAACTTCAAAGTGTATTAAGAAAATCTAGCATTAGATACTAAAAAAAGAGGGGAGGAGAATAGGAGATAGCAAGAGAAAGCATAAAAATAAAAATAAAAATATTAGAGTTGTTAGTTCTTCTTGTTTGATCATAGTATGATGAAAGTCCTTTGTTAATTCATTCTTTCTGCATATAATTTGTTTTGTAATAAATTTGAATTGTAACGAGAAATTATCTTTATAAACTTGTCTTTTCAAGCAAATACATTGGAATTTGGGGTTTTCGCACCAATGAGGTTTTAAATTGAATCAATGCTCTAATATTAGGTATGTGTACATTGTTTCATCTTCGACAAATGGTCAAGCTCCATCAAAATCAAGGTATCATACTCGATCAAGGTTTCCAGTATTGGATTGGTGTATATTGTTGCTAGTTTAAAGAAAAGTTTTTGGGGTGTCTAAATCAATGTTCTGTCGCAAAGGTTCAAGTACTAGAACTTTTCGAAGCACCTACAATTATATTCTTTCAATATCTAGTGAGAACTCAGTCTTAGCACAGAGTCATATGGAGAATGGAATCACTTGGTATAATCATTATGGGTCAAGCCTACTATTATAAGTCCTAGTTACATAAGAGATCATGATCTAGGTTCAAGTGTCGATTTTCAGGGTTGCGAGAAATACACACCAAAGAAATAGAGGAGCTAGAATAAGGAAAACAAAGGCTCAATAAACCATTGGATGTGCAAAAGAGTAGGGAATCGTCTACGACAAAGTAATAAAATTGATCAAGAACCACTGTTTGAAGGAATGAGCACAAAAAATGATCATGATTGCATCATCTTGGTATCAGAGCATGCATGCTTATTGAAGTCAAGGGATGGAACAAAGAGGAAGACGTAAGTGGAATAGGTCGAGGGAGACTTGTAGTTGGAATAGGAGGGAAACAAGTAGAAATTGTGGTGTTGCTACAAGAGGTCAGGCACATTCGAACAAAGTTGGATGCCATGGAGAATGTTCAAAGGAGAGGACTCGACACAAGAGATGTCAATGAGAGAGATGAGACCTCTAATGAAGAAGAAGCAAAAGTATGGGTATAAACAACAAATGAGAGAATGTTGAGGCTAATTTCCATGGAGGTGCCCATGTACGAAGGTAGTCTAAACATTAAAGATTTGATGGATTGGATATATGCAATGGGAAAGTACTTTCACTACAAAGATGTTGATGAATAAAAGAAGGTGAAATATGCAATAACCAAACTAAAAGGTCATGCAACTCCATGGTTGGATGAGGTACAAGAAAATAGGAAAAGAAAAGGAGAAACTAAAATGAAAACTTGGGATAAAATGGAGGATAAATTAATGCCTAAAGATTACTAGTTGAACCTTTTCAAGAAAATGCAAAACCATAGTAAAAAACTATGATAGTAAAAGAATATCCCGAGGAATTTTATAGAATAAGAATAAGAGGTTGTTATATAGAAGAAGATGAAAAAATTGTTGCTACGTACATCAATGGATTAAGGTATGAAATTCAAGATGAGATTAGTATTTTGTCCCCAAGGATAATATACGATGTGTATCAAGCCACTTTGATAATAGAAGAGAAGATTGCAAGAAAGAAAAGTCAGAAGAATAGAGGAAGGAGTCTTGTAAAAGGAAGAGGGCAGCAAATTACTAGAGGAAGATTTCAATCCCATAAAGAAGATGGAGGAAGTTCAAGTCATTCTAGTTAATCATCCAGAGAAGGTTATTTCAAAGGAAGAAGTTCCCATTCCAATGGTAGAAGCAGAGGAAGAGACTATCAAGCTAGGTGTCAAAGATGTCACAAGCTAGGACATATGTCATGGGATTGTCCAAAGAATAATTCTACAACTCAATCAGGTGCACTTATGTCATAGGAAAATGAGAAGAGGATGGATTCGCCTATGAAAGAAGAGCCTCCAAAAGTAGGACAAGCATTACTGATGAAAAGAGTTATCCTCGAGCTAAAAAAGCAGGCTAAGTAACCATCCCAAAAGAAGCGTCTATTTAGGACTTTATGCAAATCAAGAGGTAAGTTTCGTAAGATTTTAATTGATAGTGGCAGTATTGATAACTTGGAATTCACAAAAATGATAGAAAATCTAAGCTTGAAGAAACTAACACATCCTACACCATATAAGTTGTCTTGGTTGCAAAAAGGACATCCTATTTTGGTAAATGACCAATGTAGGGTGGAACTCCAAATTGGCAACTATAAGGATGAAGTGTTGTGTGACATAACGTGTATGGATGTCTACCACATTATGTTGGGTAGACAATGGCAATATGACAGGAAAGCCATACATGATGGCAGAGGGAACACTTATTCTCTTAAGAGTGAGAGGCACACACTACTATCACTGAAGGACGAAGGAGTAGAAGAACAATCGATCCTAAGGTATTGCTAGTTAGTGGAAGGAATTTCTACAAGAAGACAAGAATGTGGAGGTGAATTTTTCCTTGGTGAGAAAAGCTAAAATAACAGTTACTAATACAAATTTGGATGGTGTTAAATGAGTTTGTTGATATAATAGTTGATGATTTACTAATTAAGTCGTCTCTTATAAGAATCATAAGTCACCACATTGGTTTGATCCCTAAGCAAGTTTGCCAACACAATGCAGCATATTGAATCGCTCAAAAGGAGAATGAGGACATCAAAAATCAAGTTCAAGAGTTGCTTGATAAAGGGTTGATTAAAGAAATCTTGAACCCATGTGTTGTTCCTATCGTGCTAATTCCAAAGAAAGATGATGGATGGAGGACATGCACCAATTCCACGACCATAAACAAAATCATTATCAGGTATAGATTTCCATTACTATGTATGGATGATTAAATGTATTGTTTGGGAAGTGCAAAATACTTTTCTAAAATTGATTTGAAAAGTGGTTACCATCAAATTAGGACTATAGAAGGAGATGAATGGAAGATTTCTTTTAAAACTAATGATGGATTGTATGAATGGTTAGTTATGCTGAGTGGTTTAACTAATGCATCCAATACATTCATTAGACCAATGAATGAGGTTTTGAAAGATATCATTGGTTAATTTGTGATTGTGTATCTAGATGACATATTAGTTTATAGACAATCCAAGGAAGAACACTTGAGACATTTAAAAATAATTTTGAAGAAATTGTCGCAAGAAAAACTTCTGATAAATTTGAAGAATGTTCCTTTATGAAGACATAGTTGGTTTGCTTGGGATTTGTTATATCTCATGAAGGATTAAATATGGATCCAAAAAAATCAAGGTTATTATTGAATGGCCATCTCCAAAGAACAAATTTGAGGTAAGGATTTTCCATGAACTTGTGAGTTTTTATAGAAAAATTGTCAAGAGTTTTAGTAGTATATGTGCTCTAATTATGGAGACCATAAAGAAGGATAAACAATCATTACAGTGGATTGTTGCAATAGAAAAAGGATTCCAGCTCCTTAAGAAGAAAATAACTAGAAAGCCAATTTCAGCTTTGCAAACTTCAACAAGTTGTTTTGGGTAAATTGTGATGCGAGTGTAGTTGCAATTAGTGTTGTTTTAAGCCAATATGATAAACCTATGGCACATTTTAGTGAAAAATTAAATGATGCAAAAAAAATATCCATCCTATTATAAGGAATTTTGTGTTATAGTTCAAGCATTGAGGAAGTGGACATATTATCTAATTCCAAAAGAATTTTTTTTGTATTATGACAATCATGCATTGCAATTCATACTTAGTAGACTAAGCTAAATTAGAGGCATGATAAGTGGGTGGAATCTCTGCAAAATTTGACTTTTGTTATTAAACACATTAATGGACAAGCTAATAAAATAATAGATCCTTTGAGTAGGAAAAGTTTGGTGTTGTAGGAATATCAAGTGCAAGCATTGGGGTTAACCTCAAGGAAATGTACAAAGATGAACCAAAGTTCAAAGAACTATTTGAAGCAATTGAAAATCTAGTTGGAAAAGATAAAAATTTATAGATGCATTACCTATTGCAAGATGGATTGTTATTCAAAATTATCCAATTATGTATTCCAAAAAGCTCAATGAGTGAAAACTTATTGAAAGAGAAGCATAACAATGGATTGGGTGGACACTTTGGGCAAGATAAGACACATGTGCATCTCAATAGTTTTTGCTATTGGCTAGGTATGAGAAGTAGAGTCAAAACATTAATGGAAAAATGTAAAAGTTATTAATATGCAAAGGGCATAGTCTAGAACACAAGTTTGTGTCAGGGATTACCAATTCCAACCAAGCCATGGGATGCGACAAGCATGGATTTTTATTAGGTTTGCCAAAAAATTAAATGAATTATAATTCAATTCTAGTAATGGTGGCCAGATTTTTAAAAATGGCTCATTGTATACCATGTTTTAGAACTAGTGATGTAACTCATATAGAAATTTTTTTCAAAGAAACTGAGGTTGCAAGGACTGCCCAAAAGCATAGTTTTAGGTAGATATACTAGGTCTCTGGGACATTTTTGGAGGACCTTATGGAAAATGTTGGGGACTCTCTAAGTTTTAGTTCAACTTATCATCCACAAGTTGATGGACAGACAAAAATTGTCAATAGGAGCCTAGGAAATATATTAAGGAGCTTGGTATGTGAGCATCCCAAATAGTGGGATCAAGTTTTGGCTCAAGCTAAAATTGCATATAATAATTCACCCAATAGAAGTAATGGTCTAAGTCCTTTTTTGGTATGCATCCTAGAGGGATCTATGATCTAAGGAATCTAAGGAAACAATGAACCAGAATTGTTGATGGTGATGAATTTGCAACAACAATGCAATAGTTGCATGAGAAGGTGAAATAACAAATAGAAAGTATGAGTGGCAAATATAAATAGACAACAAATAAAAAATTCAGATGGTTGGAGTTTGGGTGATTTAGTTGTGGCTTATTTAAGAAAAGAGACATTTCCTAAAGGATAATATAATAAGTTAGAATTAAAGAAGATTGGACCTTGAAAAATTTTAAGGAATTTTTCCTCAAATGCATACGAAGTTGAACTTCCAAGCAATATTGAAATTTCACCAATTTTCAACATTTTAGATTTGCATCCATTTAGGAAAGAGGAGGAAATTTCTACAGGTGTTCCTAAAAGAGATGAAGTTCAAACCATTAAATGAGAAAAACAACTACCAACAATAGCACAAAAAGAAATTGAAATTGTGTTGTGATGCAAGGTGCTAAGAAATACTTGAAGGAATATTTGCAGTGTTTAGTTAAGTGGAAGAATATACTAGTAGAGGATTCTATATGGATTGCAATAGTTGATATATCTAAGTATGGCAAGAAAAGGGAAGAATTCATGTGAAAAAACCATGAACTTGTCCTTATTTCCCTTGGAACTTAATGCAAGAGCATCTCATCCAATCAAAATGTTAGTTTCCCTCAAAAGGGTTTTTAGTTTACAAGATGTAATTGGGTTCCTCATAGTCTTTTACAAGAGGAAGTTGGGTTCCTCACAATTTTTTTTTTTAAGTTTTGAGTTTTTTTCTTAAGCTAGATTAAGTTTGTTAGGAGGATTTATGACCATATCCCTCACTTCCACGTAATCAAACTAATAATTCTATTTCAAGTAGCATAGTTGAGTGAGTTAAAGGACTTATATGTTGTTTATATATTCCTAAAATTCGTAGATGTGATGGTATCATGTGTAACAAACCTTATATCGTATTAAGAAAACCTGCCATTTGGCAGAAGATTAAAAAAAAGGAGGAGAATAGGAGATAGCAAGAGAGAGAATATCTAAAAAAAAAATTGTAAGGAGCAAGGGAGTGAGGATTTAACACTATATACAATTACAATCAATTAAAAAAGATTACAAAGTTTTTAGTTCTAGTTTAATCATATTATGGTGAAATTCCTTTGTTAATTCATTCTCTTTGTATATTGTTTGTTTTGTAATGAATCTTAATCATGATGAGAAATTATCCTTTGTAAACTTGTCTATTCAAGAAAATACATTAGAATTTGGGGTTTTCATACCAGTGAGGTTTTAAATTGAATTAATGCACTAATATTGGGTATGCGCACATTGTTGCATGCTCTACAAAGGGTCAAACTCCATCAAAATCAAGGTATCATACTTGACCAAGGTTTCCATTATCAGATTGATGTATATCATTGGTAGTTTCAAGACAAGCCTATGGGGTGTCTAAATTAAGGTTCAAATGCAAAGGTTCAAGTACCAACACTTGTGGAAGCAAACTATGGTTCTATTCTTCCAATATTCAATGAGCACTTAGTCTTGGCATAGAGCCACATGGAGAATGGAATCACTCGGTATAATCATTGTAGGTTAAGTCTACAATTAGAAGTCTTGGTTACACAAGAGATCATGATCTAGGTTCAAGTGTCGATATTCGAACTTGCTATATGTTGACACCAAAGAAATAGATGATCTCAAAAGAGGAAAATAAAGGTTCAATATACCATTGGATCTTTAGAAGTGTAGGTAATTTTCTATGGGAGAGTAATAAAATTGATTAAGAACCATTGTGGGAAGGAATGAGCACAAAAAATGATCATGTATGCATCATCTTGGTATCAGAGCATGTATGCTTGTCGAAGCAAAGGGATGGCACAAAGAGGAAGACATGGAGCTGGAAAAGATCGAGGGAGACTTGTAGCTAGAATAGGATGGGGGAGACCAGTAGAAAATGTGGTGTTGCTACAAGAGGTAAGGCACATTCGAACAAAGTTGGATGCCATGCAGAATATTCAAAGGAGAGGACCCGATATAGGAGATGGCAGTGAGGGAGATGAGACCTCTAATGAAGAAGAAGCATATGTATCCATAAAAACAATAGATGAGTGAATGTTGAGGATAATTTCCAGAGTGAGTGCCAGAACAAAGATGGAGGTGCCCATGGATGAAGACAATCTAAAATTTGAATATTTTATGGACTGGATAATATGAAATGGACAAGTACTTTAACTACAAAGATGTTGATGAAGACAAGAAGGTGCAATATGTAGTAACCAGACTAAAAGGTCATATAGCTCCATGGTGGGATGAAGTGCAAACAAATAGGAAAATAAGAGGGAAAACTAAGATCAAAGGGATAAAATTGTGGCTAAATTCAAAGGTAAATTCATACCTAAAGATTATTAGTTGAATCTTTTCAAGGAAAGGTAAAACCATAGTAAAAAATCTACGATAGTAAAAGAATATACCAAGGAATTCTATAGAATAAGAATAAGATCTGATCATATAGAAGAAGAAGTAGAAAAGGTTGCTAGATACATCAATGGATTGAGGTATGAAATTCAAGATGCGTATTTTATCCCCAAGGACAGTAGAACATGTGTATCAAGCTACTTTGATAGTAGAAGAGAAGATTACAAGAAAAAAAAGTTAAAAGAATAGAGGAAGGAGTCCTACAAAAGGAAGAGGACAACAGAGTACCAAAGTAAAATTTCAATCCCATAAAGAAGATGGAGGAAGTTCAAGTCATTCTAGTCAAACATCCAAAGAAGGTGATTTCATAAGAAGAAGGTACCCATTCCAACAATAGAAGCAAATACAAACACTATCAAGTTAAATGTTATAGATGTTGCAAGCTAGGGCATATGTCATGGGATTGTTTAGAGAATAATTCAACAACTCAAAGAGGTACACATATGTCATAGGAAAATGAGGAGAGAATGGATTCACCCATGGAAGAAGAGACTCCATAATTAGGAGAAGCATTGTTGATGAAAAGAGTTCTGCTTAAGCCAGAAAATTAGGCTAAAGAACCATCCCACAGGAAAATTCTATTTAGGACCATATGCAAATCAAGAGGTAAGTGTTGTAAGATTATAATTAGTGGTGGTATTGATAACTTGGCATCCACATAGATGGTAGAAAAGCTAGGATTGAAGAAACGACACATCCTACACCATATAAGGTGTTCTAGTTGAAAAAAGGACATTGTATTTTGGTAAATGACCAATGTAGGTAGGATGAAATGTTGTGTGACATAATGTGTATGGATTTCTACCACGTTGTGTTGGGTGAACCATGGAAACATGATAGGAAATCCATACATGTTGGCAAAGGGAACACTTATTCTTTTGAGAAGAATGGTGAGAGTCACACACTACTAACCCCAAAGGATGAAGGAGCAAAAGAAGAATAGATCCTAAGATATTGCTAGTTAGTGGGAAGGAATTGCTACAAGAATCCAGGGATGTGGAGGTAAATTTTTCCTTGGTCAGAAAGACTAAATTAATTCTTACTAATACAAATTTGGATGATGCATTAGATGAGTTTGTTGATATAATAGTTGATGATTTACCAAGTAAGATACCTCTTATAAGAAGCACAAGTCACAACATTGAATTGATCCCTAGAGTAAGTTTTCCAAACAAGGCAGCATACCAAATCACTCCAAAGGAGAATAAGGACATCAAAAATCAAGTACAAGAGTTGCTTGATAAAGGGTTGATTAAAGAAAGCTTAAGCTTGTGTGTTGTGCCTATTGTGCTAAGTCCAAATAAAGATGGTGGATGGAGGATATACACTAATTCCATGCCGATAAACAAAATCACTATCAAGTAAAGATTTCCATTACTGCATATAGATGATTTAATGTATTGTTTAGGAAGTGCAAAATACGTTTTTTCAATTTATTTGATAAGTGGTTACCATTAAATCAGGATTAGAGAAGGAGAGGAATGTAAGATTGTTTTTAAAACTAATGATGGATTATATGAATGGTTAGTTATGCCTCTTGGTTTAACTAGTGCAATAGTACATTCATTAGATTGATGAATGAGGTTCTGAAAGATTTCATTGATAAATTTGTGATTGTGTATCTAGATGACATATTAGTTTATAGTCAATCCAACGAAGAACACTTGAGACATTTAAAAATATTTTTGAAGAAATTGCAGCATGAAAAAATTCTAATAAATTTGAACAATGTTCCTTTATGAAAACTAAGTTGGTTTACTTGGGATTTGTTATATCTCGTGAAGGGTTAAAGAAGGACCCAAAAAAATCAAGGCTATTATTGAATGGCCATCTCCAAAGAACATATTTGAGGCAAGGAGTTTTCATGAACTTGTGACTTTTTATAGAAAATTTATCAGGAGTTTTTTGAGATCCCTTTCATTACCCCAACTTTTGTAGTGTAATTAAGAACATATAATGTTGTGATGCCAGCACTAATGGTATGATGTCAAACTCTATTATATGATGTAATGCTTATGTTTATTAATAAAAATGGTAGAGTTAAATAAAGGGGACAACCAACAAATTATGAGGCCTTGGGGAGAGGGAAAATTCTACTTAAGAGGAAAAATATGCATTGGGTGAATATTTCCATTTGATGTGATGGTTAGTCTTCCCAAGAGGTTGAAAGGATGGGAAGATGAAGGGTCAAGGTGTGATTATAAAAATAAGAGGGAGGAGCAATCAAGGGGTTCTTCTTCTTGGTTCTAGTTTTTCTCTCTTATATTACTCTCTCATACATCTCTCTCTCCCTTTCACTTAGAAATTTGAATTGGCGTGAGATTTGGTGACAACTTGTGTAATGGGAATTGAATGTATTGGAGTGATTTTTTGTTGGACTAGATTGCTCTAAGGACTAGGAGTTGTCCTATTTGTGTGTAGTAGAAAGAGCATTGAAGAAGGGAGGGTCAAGGGACTATATAGATTAGAGAAGGACTCCCTTGTGTTGTGTAGACCAGGACCTGCATTGTAATTTGTGAATATCTATGGGTCTGGTCAAGGAATGGAGGGATGAACACTAATATTCTTTCATGTTTGTGGAGAAGAGTGGCCTTCATTTTTGTGTGTTAAATATGGTTTGAAAATTGTGTACTAAATCCATGAGTTCATTTTTTCTTTCGAGGCATCAAGATCTAGCTCGGGGGTGGCCAAATATGAGAAAGGTTGCACCATAACTGAGCCTATGGTTAGGTGGAGAGTAACTCACCCTTCTTCAATTCCATATTGCAAAAGTTTTGACTCAAGATCAATATCTCTTTTGTACAATTATTTAATTTCTCTTTTTAGCAAGTTTATATGTACATGCATTTACCCTTCAACAAATTTATCATGATTGTAGTTGTTATACTATTTCGTTGTAGATTTTTATATGTATTAAATTTTGTAATAGTGTTGGTTGAAGAAGATAGGATTCCTAAATTCTTCCTCTGAATGAAAGATTCAAGAAGTTGAAACTTGGATCATAGTGAGAGAAAATCTCGTTGATCCTCTGGTCCAATTTTCAATTAACCTTGGGTGGCGAAATTTTAGGAAATATGATCAGAGGAAGTTGGAATTTTTAAATGCATCTTTAAACATGTCATGTTGGCAATTTTGCTTTAACTTTTCTTCTAGTAGGTTACAAACGTTGAAACTTGGACCATAACAAGGGAAAATCCCACTAATCATTTGAACCATTTTAGATATAGGGTCATAATATTTTAGGATATATGATCATAGGAAATCGAGCTTCCTAGATGCTACTAAAACTATGCATCAAATAGGCCATGTTTTCATTTCTAGTATAACCTTTCATCTAGGAGGTTCTAGAGGCTAAAACTTGGACCATAGTGAGGGTAAATCCCGCTGATAATCTGGTCCAACTTTCTAATCTTCGGTCATGATATTTTAGGAGATATGATTAGAGGAATTTGAGCTTCCTAGCTGCTCCTAAAATCATGCATCAAATAGGTCATGTTGACATTTCTGCTATAATTATTTGATTAAATGCCCCAATGGAAATGTTGTTTTGTGGACAGGGATAATATTGTTTTATGTTAGCATTGTTGTATTATCGTACTGTTGTAGTTGATCTATGCCTATTTGCATGCAAAACATTTGGAGGAATGTGTTAAAGGTGTATTAATACAACTTGCATATAAACTATTTGATAAAACACCTCAAAGACAAAAAAAATGAAACTTGCATGATTGAGTGGAATATTTCAATTAGTATGTCACAAGTGGAATCAAAGCAATGTTTCTTATTTTATTTCATAGGAATTGTTTAACAAAAGGTCTAGAAGAAAATAACTGCTTAATTGGTTGTATACAAAGTATTTGAAGAAAGGTTTACTTGTAAAGTGTTTGACAAAACATATGAGAGATGGAAATAAAGTTGTTGCAAGTGTGTTTAGGATACATTTAGTAGGGGTATGTGACAAAGTGGTATCAAAGCTTATTGTCAAGTCAGTAAAAAGAAAAATAAAATTTTGGGTACCATGTAACCTCTATAAGTCATTGAGGGAACTGGGTCTATGACAAGTTTCAGTAGTATATGTGTTGCAATTATGGAGACCATAAAAAAGAACAGACAATAGCTCTTTCTAGGGAGTATTTCTTTCTTGATAATTTGGCTTTTAAAACAAGTATTTGTGGCACCAAAATAATACTCCTTAAAAAGAGCCATTCTCTCTGCCTGTCTAAGCCATTGTTAAAATTAATTTAAAATTATAAAAGAATTAAATTAAAATATAAATTAATTAATTTAAAAATAATAATTAAATATTAAATATTAAAATTTAAAATTAATTTAATAAAATTTAAAAGGTGTCTCATGGCCTTTAACTCATGTGAGTCATGGTGAACTGGGAGGTATAAGGGATTTAAATGAGGGAGCTATAAGGGATATAAAGGAGGAGGAATAAAGAAGAGTCGGGTGATAGGAGTTAAAATATTGGAGGAGATAAAGGAATGGAGTCGAGGCTATTAGGTGCCGAGATGTCCAGGAGTGGAGTGATAAGGAGATGAGGATATGAAGAATCTCGAAGGATTGGAGCTCTTGGGAGTTAAAGGAGTATGCTATGAGATGAGGGGAGTTCGAGTTTTTCTGTATTTAGGAGGCTTGCCTTTAACTAGTAAAAACAAAAACCAATCATAAACAAATGGGAATCATGGGCGTTAAGTGGTTGGTGGGTACGCCGACAGACACACATATTTGGTAATAAATAGAGGATGTGAACTCGGGGGAAATAGAGCCGAAAGTGAAGAAAGTGTTGAGTCGTGGCAACGAGAGACAAATTCAAACTTGCACAGAGCAAAAATCATCAAGACATGTTAGCAACACTCTGAAGAGTTTGGAATATGCAAGTGCAAGGTAAACGCTCCGAACATGGAAAACGCTGAGAAGAGCCAAGGCGTAAAGAGCAAGGAAATTTCATATTTTGTGGAAACAAATCATTTGGGTCAAGTCAAAATTGCTTCAACAGACAAAACAGGAAAGTGGATTTGGGTAAACACAAAGCAATATGAGGGCATTTTAAGGCGTAGGCTTACTCGCTTTAAATGGGGACAAATGAAAAGAAAACCAATCAGAAGAAAGAAAATACATAAGAGAAACAAAAATAAAGAAGAATCAATCATTTATAGTCCCACATCTACACCTCTTACTTGGTCATCAGATCTATATGTCCAAGAACTGATGAAGGCCAGGACAAGGTTTGAGATTTTGAAAGCCAGAGAACAAGAAAGGGACCGCAAAATTTAAGAGATCACAGTTGCAAAGTGATGTCTAAAAGAAGGTAATCGAATTTTAAAAGAACATGTAACAATGTTACAAGAGGCTCTAGAGACAAGAAAACAAAAATGACAAAGCATGAAGATAGTGTGGCAAAGCATGAAAGGATTAATAACAACAAACAAGGATATGATAATTTCTAAACAAACTCAGGTAGATACACAAGTATCTCAGTAAACAGACATTTCCAAAGAGAAGGTAAAAATGAACAGTGGGAAAGATAGTCCAAACTAAATCAAAGGTAGAGTTGAAGACGCTAATGGTTACATAAGGAAAGAGGAAGAAGAAGATGCAAGTGCTCGTAGATCAAAGGAAATAGAACACAAAGAAAGAAAGGGCAGGAAAACAAACTTTATTATCAGGGGAATAAGATATTATGGGAAGAATGAAAGTACTCTCAATTTGACAAGAGACTTTTTGAAAGAGAAACTACATTGGAAAGGGAAAATTTGCCGAGCAAGAAGGGTTGGGAGGATATGTGAAGAGAGGCCTCGACCCATAAAATTCACCATGGCAAGGGTACAAGACAAACGATAACTTTTGGGCAAAAAGAGACTCTTGAAAGGCTCACACTTCTTCCTCGATGAAGATTTAACCAAAAAAACAAGAGGAGAGAAGGGATGAAGTGGAGAAAATTAGAACATCAAGAAATGAAGGGAAAAGGGCATGGTTGTACAATGGGAAAGTTGTTATTGTGGTGTTTGGGCCTCCAGGCAAATCAATATAGCAAGCTGGAAAAAAAAAAAAACAGAGAATTCAATAATAGAGATGAAAACAACAAGAGCAGCATGGACGAAAAGGGATGAAGACTCAAATTTGAGTCTTATGTGCCAAACTGCGTAGCAGTCAAATCCTACCTAGGTCTGCCTAAGTTTAGTTTGTTGGAATTGTAGAGGTTACCCTTGGAGGAGGGGACTTGGGTTATGGCATATTGCGGAAGGTAGAAACATAATTTGTCTCACAAAAACTCATGAGAATGATGGTTGCAAAACTCATGTGTTTGATGGTTATTTGAAGTTGGCAACTTGGAACAAGGTAGCAGAAAATGGCAAAGGGTATGGAGGAATACTAGTTTTAGTGAAAGAAAAAGAAGGCCGTCACATTCAGTTAATTAAAGAAGATGCAAATAAACAATATTTAGGGTTGAAAATATCAGAGAATGAGAATCACATAAGGATTGCAGCATGTTATTTTTCCCCTCAAGTCTCAAAAATGTACAAAAATAAGGGGCTTGATAGCAAGGATCCATATGCAGCTTTAAAACAAGATATTGTTGTGTACTCTCAACAGGGAGAAGTTCTTTTAGTGGGAGATTTCAATGCTAGAACAACAAATAAACAAGCTAACATTATTTTTTGCAAAGAGGATAACAATCCTATTTGGTTCACTGAAGAGGAGAATCCCCAATGGGTGAGGTGTTCATAAGATGACAAAGTTAGCAATCATTTTGGAGAGGAGTTGCTTACACTATGTGGGGCTTTCAACTTAATTATTTGCAATGGTCTAGAAAGATGGAAAAGGTCTAGGAACTTCACTTGCAACACATACAATGGGGCAAGTGTCGTTGACTATGTGATGTGTTCACAAATCTTAATAGAAAAGATAGACGAAGTTAGTATTGGAGAGCATATTTGGAAATCAGACCATAACCCAATTTATATAAGGTTATCACGGTTAGAAGAAAGGCAACATAGGAGGAAAACCCAATGCTCTCGATAATCGATATCAAGGGGAAAAATTCTTCTAACACAAGAAAATTGTACTATCTTCAAGACAATGTTAGAGAGATTAATTTGGAAGGAGAAAACTGGTTTCAAAAGCTTCAAGAGTCATGAGTTAACGAATATAATTCAAAGTGCACCTAAGAAGTGAAAAAGAAAAAAAAATAGGAAATCATAATCAAATTGTTTTCATATAAATGCTTGGTTTGATGAGGAATGAAAAATGGCAAGGAGAATCTTGAAAAAGGCAAGAAATGAGAAGATGAATGTAAAGTTATATAAGCAGGTACTAAAAAGGAAAAAAGATGAGTTCGTGCAAACAAGGAGAGAAGAGTTAATATATTTAAGTAAGAATAAACCAAAGCTTTTCTGGCAGGAACTACAACTAAGGAAGAAGAAAATTAAAAATAATATTACAGCCAATCAATGGTTTGGATATGGAAGGCAACTCTATGAGAAAGAATCTGAGGTGGAGTCCCCCCCTAGGATCAAGACAAATTCAAAGCTCTTCACATTACAGGAGGTGGAGAATGGAATTAAGAAGCTGAAAATAGGAAAGGCAAAGGACTTGGTTGAACTTCAAGCAGAGTATCTAAAATGGGGAATGAACACTCTTGCACCACACATCATGGAAATATTCAACAACATCATTCAACAAGGATTCCCAAGATAATGGAAAACTAGTAAAGAAATACCCCTTTTTAAAAGTGGAGACATTAATAGTCCATCCAACTATAGAAAAATTATGATCAATCCTTTATTTGCAAAGCTTTTCAATAGCATGGTAGAAGACAGAATTAGTAAGTGGGTATAAGTAAAAGAAAAGAGGGCAAGAGGACAAGCGGGTTTTAGGCCGAAACATTCTACAGTGGATCATGGCTTCACATTGAGACACATTGTTGAAAAGGTTTGGGAGGACAAAGAAGAAGTATTTTGCTGCTTTGTTGACTTCAACAAAGCATTTGACACAATCCCTAGGGATAAGTTGTGGTGTAGATTGCAAGAACTTGAAATTCCTGTGCATTATAGAGCCTTTGTCCATAGACTTTATGAAGAAGTGAAAGTCAAAATTAGAACCTCAGCAGGTATTTCAGAAAGATTTAGAAGTGACATTGGAGTCAAGCAAGGTTTCCCTCTATCCCCTACTCTTTTTGGTCTATATATTGATAAATTGGAAGAATGGATAAATCTGCAAGGTGGAGATGGTGTTCGGTTAGGGGAGTTTGTGATAAAGCTTCTTTTATATGATGATGATATTGTATTGATTTCTAAATCGGCCCATGGATTGCAAATGCACTTATATGCCCTTGAGCATTTTTGTAGAGCAGTGGGGATGCAAGTCAATACTAGAAAGGCCAAAATAATGATTTTTTCTAATAAAAGGAAGTAGAGCCAACATACTTTCTTCTTTTAAGACAACATTCTTGAAGAAGTAAATGAGTACAAGTACCTTGGGATTGATTTCAACAACAAACTCAATTGGGAGGACTGCAGAAAGAAGAGAATTTTAGGAGGATGGAAAGCATTATATGCTCTTCAAAACAGATGTAGAGAGGTAGAGTTATGGGATTGGAAAATGTTTAAAGTGCCTTTTGGACTCCTAGTTTGTCCAGTGATGCTATATAGATGTGAATTGTGGGCTAGCAACACTCCCACCTCAAAATGGAAACAAATTGAGAAAATAAAAAAATGCTTGATCATGAGCAAGTTCAAAATAAAAAGTTCAGTACCTTATGAGATAACGTTGAGTGAAACAGGAACAACTCCCATTGAAGCAATTGCTATGGTGCGGCTCATGAGATATCTAAAAAGAATTGAGAAAATGAGAATAGGTAGATGGCCTAATGTTATCTTCAATGAAGGCATGAGTGAAAGAAAACATGGATGAAACAAAATTACACATGGATGCAAAAATGAATATCTACTTCAATGCTTGTCCCACAAATAGCAAGGAGCTAAAGGATTTTGTTATGGAGAAGTTTCGTAAAAAGGTATGGGGAAAAGAGTTGGTTAGAAAGAAGAAATATTACATTAAGGGATTGAACTCTACGAGTGATCTACAACAAAAAGAGTACATTGGAGCTAGCATTTCGTGGAGGGAAAAGGTTCTTATCGCTCAATTAAGGACCAACTCACATTAACTTTGGTGTGAAACAGGATGGTGGAAAATGCCTAAAGAAGCTTGGGAAGTGTTAGAGTCGGTCTTGTCAGTCCTCCGTCAGAGATAAAAACTCTTTTTGCATTTCATTTTTAGGTGTCCCATCCTGCTCGATCACCTGCATTCCGCTAGGAGCATGCCATGAATCTGACGGAAGGGCTTTGTCATTCATTCCCCTCATTTCTTATACCTGCTGGCTTAGGTTTTTTCATCGATGTTTATTAAAGTCCATGACAGTCAATGTTTGACCTTTTAATGGGCAACGAGTCACGTCAATCATAGGTCTAGGGTTTCGAAAATTGAGTCGTTAAAGTTTTCAAATGCCAGTAGGCCAGAGGGAGGTTCTACACATGTTTTCTATTTCGCGAATTTAATCATTATATCAAAGGATTACCACTGTTCTTCAAAACTTTGTTTTGAAGAAAAGTCAACATTTTGTCCTTTGTAATAATTTTCAAAAGCCTTCAGTTTTTGAAATCTTCAGGCGCAGCCCTGGTCTCCTTTGCCAAATTCCATGTCAACGATCCCTGTAAAAATTTGCCAAGAATTTCATTGTTTCAGTCAAAAAATCAAAAGGAAATTCAAAAAACAGAGTTGTATTAAAATAGAAAAAGTGCCAATGTCAAAACATTATAAAGATGGGTCTTGGAGAGTCAAAAATTAAATCCATGCCTTTATAAAGACATTTTCATGAAAATCAATGCCATTTGTATGCCAAGACCAAAGAGAAGCCATTCAAAGCAAACTGGTAGAGTTAGTGTGCAATTTGGGTGAAGTTGGAGGAAATTTGGCCGACGCAGCGCATAGAGTAGGTGGCGCGGCGCACTGGGAGAAAATTTCCAGTGTAAATCTGAATGGGTGCAACGCACTGGCACGACGCGGCGCGTTGGGTATGCGGCACGACGCATACACCTGAAAGCCAAAAAACGTTTCAAATTTCTCCAAATTTCCATTTATTTGCGTGGATTCGCCAGGTAGGGTCGACATCTCAATGTTTCATCCATTTTTATGCTAAGTGATGGTGGTTTATGGATGCTAATGATTGAAGCAAAAATTCAAACCCTATCATTTTGAATTCCTCACATGTAAACTACTTCCTAGGGTTTCAAAACTTGTTTGTCACCAAGGTTACCCTTTGCCATTATTTCTCTTGTCCTTAATTCCCTTTGTTCCTTGACTCCATTGTTCCCCATCCCCTAAATCCTAAAACCCTATCCTAAATTCCCTTTCCCAAAACTGTCAAATGTGAAAAACCCTAAAACCCTATTCCCACACCTAAATCCTAAACCCCCTCCCATATTTCCCAAACAAATCTCTCCCAATAATTCCTAATCCCTTGATATTATCTCCCTTTCCTAACAGTCCCTGTTTCATTGGTTTTCCCCTTTGGTGGTAGAGTTGGCACACATTACTAAAAGAGAAGTCTAAGCAGCTTTCATACACCATCATCTTCATCTTCAAGGCAGTTTGAAAAACAGCAGTCATGACATCTGAGCATTCATCCGACTATGAAGTGGAAACCCAAAGTGACTCACCCTTGGAAGAACAGGCACCCCGGAGGCCTCATAAAGGTGGCAGACATGTTAGAGAAGAACCGACCACCCTTACAGAATTGCAGGCCTGCCCGCTTGCCATGTTTTGTTTTCAGCATCAGTCATGCTATGAGTTTTGTGAAAAGGTGGCTAGTGTTCAATTTCATCATGAGTTGGCTCGTCTTTTTGTGCTGCACTTACATGGAGATCAAGCTATCTTAGTTGGTGTCACCTTCACACTTACACCAGAATCTGTCTCATTAGCAACCGGCATACCGAACATTGGTGAACCATGGAACAAGAAGCAGAAGATTGACCGACAGCATTATGAGCCATACATTAAAACCGGTTTCTTGAGGCAACTCAAGGGAGTGTTCCCATTTCGATATCTGAAAGATGAATATGCTCCACTAATGAAATTGATCATGAAATATTTCAGCTGTGAGGGACGGTTCTCTCATCTCTATGCTTATCACATCAGGTTGCTCATGCATTTCACCAGGGTACGGATGATGAACATTCCGTATTTCATTTGCTGGAACATAGAGAGGATGACCACCCTTGTGCAGCATAAAACCCCTCAGCAGCAACTTAACAGTGTCCATCATTTTGCTCTTATTAAGATTTTGGTGGTTCATCAGCTTGAATTACAGGGCATCACTTGGGATGATTTCATCTCTCGTGACATCTTCAGAGCTTCACAGGGATTATCAGAGGTTAAGCATGAAGGTGGACCTTCTCATCAGTATGAGCGCCATGAGACCGCTAGTGTGTACCAGACATTTGTTTGCAGCGGCAAAGCGAGTGTTATCTCCACCTGGGGTGGAAGGGGCCTCGTTTCCTCCATCAGCATCACAGGTATAGGACAAAGGCAAGAGGCCAATGCAGGATGAGAGGCCTTCAGGTGAAAGAGAGACTGATCTTATTCTCATTCATGATGATGATACAGATACGGGCCCACAAAGTGTCAAACTAATGGAGATCATCCAGGAGAAGCAAACAGAGATCCAAGCCTTATCCCTTGACTTGGAGAGAGCTAAGTAGACCATGAAATATTTGGAGCAGAGGAACAAATAGCTTGAAGATCAACAAGCAATCATGGAGCTACAGAACATCCGCGAGAATCGCCAGGCTGCATAAAGGAGAAGAATTGAGCTCACGTCATTGGAGCAAGAGATTAATGAGGATCGGGAGGCTAATCTCGAGAGAGTTAACATGCACTTAGAGAGGCTATTGGACAAGGCCGACAAGGACCATGCATTGTTGAGACACATGGCTTTCCACTACATGGCACGGAACAAGGTCTGCAAGGCACGAATCAGGAATTTAAAGGCAAAATTGAGGAAGGCAATAAGGAAGCAAAAGAGGCAAAGGGAGCTTGATCGTCTTCAGATACTGGCCGAAGCCTCTTTAGCCCAACATAACACTTAATGAAGAATCTCCAGCCCAAATTTCAAGAAATTTGGGGCATTTTTGACATTTTGGAATTTTTTTTGCACAAAAAACAGGGTTTTTCTCCCTGTGCGCCGCGCCACCTAGCGCGCGCTTTTTCTAGGGAGCTCCAAACTGAAAAAAGTTTATATTTTTGGATTTGGCATGAAAAATAATGACTGCTGGTGCATGGCCAAGAAGTTTGGGCAAGTTTTGAGTCCCCAGGAGGTCAAAAACACTAAAAAAATGACCTCACTGCCCCTATTTTGACACACAGGAAGCAGTCTTGGGAGATTGAAGTTTTGGAGGGGAAAATGACATCCAAATTTAGAAATTCCACTTGGGTTGGAAAGTAGACAGGTAGGGCTTTCCAACAAGAACACTTGGGCTCAATTTTTACTTCAGAAAGTGCCCCAAAATTAGCTCCAAAGTGGCGCGACACATACAGATTTTGGCGCGGCGCACAGAGGATTTTGCTCAATTTTTCACCTTCCAGCTCAGAAATTCGGCCAGTTTGATTAGTTTTTCTTTGTGATGTAATTTTTGATCTATCTTGATGTAATTGGATAAACATGATGTAATTTTTGCACTTATTTACTTGTTCTAGAGGATTCATTCACTAAAAAGTGAAAATTTAATGAATGAATCAGTTTCCTACCTTATAGAGGCAAGTTGTTTTGATTGCCTAGATTTTAGTGCTTTGTTTAGAATTGGTTGAAACAGCTCCTAGAATGATGAGCTCGAACCCTGGAGGCAAGGGAATGGGTTGGGCTAGTCTATATCATGTAATTCCTAAGTCATTTTCAGGGTTGGACACTTGGGATTGCTTTGGCATACCATTGTACATTCTATCTCTGCATTTTTGGCTAAGGAAAGACCAGGGTTTTGCAGCACTGTTTGGGATCCATGTGGCTTTGTGTTTTGATGGTGTGATTCTCTAAGTAATTGTAAGTTCATTAGTGTTATGTGTATCATTTTCTTGTCTTTTCTTCTGAATTTGAACAAATGAGTGATTAAGGTGGAATCCATTAATTGTTATACTCTGCCTTTGAATTTGTTTAAATTTCCATGTTTTCATCTGTTTAAGGAGAATTCTTGAGACTCTCTTGCTCTCCTTAGCTCCTCACTAGTCCGATCTATTCATTCACTCAATTTAAAGCATCAAAACGATTGCCTTCCTTGTCCCAATCAGAACTCTGCAGAAATGGTGCCTCATCCCCGAGCCCAATTTGCCTTTCCTTGTTTCCAACACAAAACCCCAAAAAAAAACTCAAATCAAACCCTTGTACTTCATACCTAGCCTAAAATTAGCTTTTATTTCAGTCATCTCGAGCCCCATCGCTTGTTTTTTGCCGAGATCGACCCGGAGATAGCCCTCTCCTGTCCTCGTAGGGCTAGCTACGAGGTTGAGCGTGGTTTGATGTGGACCTAGAACCTTGTCTTTTCAGCCTGAGGCAAATCTAGGCTCTAACAAGAAGAACGGGTGTGTAAATTTTGCACATCTGTGGCCGTGGAATCGGAAAAGCATTTCATTTTGGAATGTGATTCATTCAAGACATCAGAGAAAGTTATGAGAACATGTTATCATAAGTTTCTTGGCATTGTATTTTTAGCGAGGGGATTTTTGGAAGGTTGGGCCAGCTCATCATCAATTTGAATCGGAAAAGAATTGAATTGCAAAGAGCGAAAAACAGGGAACTAATTCTCATAGACTATTTTTAGTCTCGTGGACCTTAAAACATCGTTTCATTTCATTTCATTTTACGATGGGAGGTGAAGCAGACGAAGAGGGAGGTGAGGCTCATGTGGAGGTGGGTCCTCCCTCTCTTATGTCCTATAGTCATTTTTTAAAATATAATTCTCGAGCAAACTAAAAACTATAGCCACTCCATTAATGAGTATTGAGATCTCGGATCCTCTTCATTTTTTTAAATTGGAATTTGAAATAGATTTCTGAGATCCGAGAGAATATAATTTTAATTGTTATACAATATCGGCTATGATTGTTTTGTAAGACCGTTAGCAATAAAATAGTAATTAATAAAAGTTAATTAAAAATCAATAAAAAATAATACTTACATAAAACTAATTAAATTACAGAAATCAAAGTAATATATGTTTTGTACATTTTTTAGCCCAGACAGTGAAAATCACCGAAGTTCGGATAAGCACCATTTGCAAACCATGAGTCCAAATGAGATGAAATGAGAACCAATGGAAAGTTAGCAAAAAACCAAATGCAATAATGCAATGAGAATGAAAATCTAAAGAAAAAAAAAATCTCGCAAAAATGCAGCACACTTAACCAAAAGAAAATATTAAAAGTGATTTAGCCAGAATTTATGTAGAGGGTCCCCATTATTATTATAAAGATAATAAATTAAAATGGGAGGGGGTTGTGATTTTACCACAATGCGGTATTATAGATAACAACCAGCCTCGAATCCATCCCTTACTTAGGCCAATAATCCACACCACAACCATGGATATGGTTAAAGGCTAAGGAAGGAGATAAGGTTATGCCTGGTTTCCTTTTGAGCCATCTATGAACGATTACAAACATGGCTTGGCCTCGGTGGTTCTGCCGAGAACTTGAGCTACAGTGACATAATTGTTCTGGAATATAGTCGTTTTCTCAAGGGCATTCACCCATTCTCTATGCAACATGCATAACCGGACTGAGTGATAATTCCATCACATAGCCTTGAACTAGGTAGTTTTTATAAGAGATCTACCACTTGAATTAATGCCACAATGGGTTGAAGGAAGTGCCTCAACGACCTTACCAGGCTCCAGAGAATTATTCAACATCCTTAATCGCAACTCAAACACACAATCATGTTGCTAAAAGTTATGCACGCAACTTACAAATAATGATGACAACAATGCATGTCAATCACCAATTCCATTAATTCCTCAAATGTACATAGATCATGATATCCAATATCCTTACAACACACAAGGAATTCAACCATTCCTATAAAAAGCATACAAGGAACTAAACATTTAACAAGGCATAACATTCTTGACAAACACACCCCGCACCCACAAGGGTGTATTAGCATATGAAAATCTTTGCATAAAAGCACAAGTACCAATGCATACATGTAGGAATATTCATTAGAACTTTGAAGCTTTGGAACTTGTGGAACCATTCGCCCTTCATGCAACAACATTAAGTTAGGAATATATATATAAACTCATGTATGAAGGCAACACTATAAGACCATAGTACCAAGGGGAACATGCTTCAAAACTTTAAAGCTTATAGGCACAAGAATATCAACCTATTTTCTCACAAACAACACTAGAATGAGTATTCATGTTTAGATTCCCTACCCAGAATCACTAATGAAAACTCACAACACACAAAACATTAATCAAAACTCATTTTCTTTCCATTATAGGAAACCATACTGTTGATGGTGATGGATCCCACCAACATACAAGGGATCTCCTTGACATGAAGTCCCAATTAGACCTCACACCATTTGGTATAGGAGTCCCATCCAAAAATATTGCTTGACTGCCATTTACTTAAAGATTTTCCTCGGCTTAAACAATTAGCATAAGAGAGTAACACACATGTGCTTTTGAATGAGCAAGAGAGTATTCCTTGTGAAATGTTCAATTGTAAAATTATCAAGGTTCTTTTATTGCAAGGAAAAAAATTGAGTCTCCAAAAGAAAAGCAATAGTACTAATCTATTAAAGATGCATGCACATAATATGGAAGAATCGGTAGTCATCAAATGAAATAGTTCACATAGATGCAACGGTTGTTATAACAATCACAACACATTTCCACAAGTTAAGCACCAGAGCCATTGAAATAGTTCAATTTCTTTAGTACATGTAGATTCCAACATAAACCACAAACATTTGAAGAATAATCTCGAACATCCAAGATCTATGCATGAAAATGTGCTAGCTAAATGGCTTCAAGTATTAAGTAAAAGTTCAAAGATACATGAGTACAATGAACATTATTAACTCCAATAGTGGAGCATTATAGCCACTACTTTCTCTCCAAAAGAACTATATCTATCTCTCTAATGCCTTGTGGGAGAAGCCAAGGTGAAAAGTATTTTGCTTGAATAATGAGGCTTCTTTTATAACTAGAGGCGTGACTTTTCATATCACCATGGCTCTTGAGTTTCTCGTATGAATTTTCAACTCCTAATGACCTTTAGACTTATATACAACTCTTGGAATTCTAGATGAAATTTGAACTTCTTTGTGAATTTTGGAATTACATATTTCTTTTGGTCTTCTCCATGTGGATGTTTTGTCCATATATGACTTTTGAACTTCCACATATTTATATTTACAATGATTACATCATTACATCATTATTTCCACATCATCATGTGATGATAACATTACAAGTCACTAATTGGTGACTTGGACCCATAATGGCTAATGAAATGGACTTTCTTTAGAGGTGGCAGTGCTGCCACTTGTGTCTTTAATCTTGCATGCATATTTCATGTTGTTGTTTCCTTTACCCTCCAAAGGGTCTTAGATCATATGGAGTCTTTATGGACCGCTTTGATCATTAGGATTCCAATGTTCTTCATCTTGTCACTTCATGTGTTCTTTGTTCTTGAATGCTTCCTTAAGTTGCTCCCTTCGATAAATCCCTTCATGCATTCTGACCATGTTTTTCTAGAACACCTTCATGTAAGATCACTCATTGAAAACAACATCAGCCTAAAAATCTCCTATTCTAACATGTTTCATGCAACCCTTCTGATTATGGTTCATCAGTGCACTTGAGAAGAAAAGAGGAAACTTCTGGGCTTAGGGCGCATTGTCAAAGGACAAGGGATAAGTGATGAGGAATGAGGATGCATTGTGTGCTATATTGGGAAGATAAATATTGATGGAGGGTGTAGGGTGCAGTGTGAAGGATGAAGGAGACCTAATGATGCTTGTTGATGCGCCATGCACTCAACTGGGAAAGCCTAAGTCTCAAATAGGGTGCAGGGCATAGTGTGAAGGCTCAATGTTCATTATTAATGCATCATGCACTCAGATAAGGGTGCAGGGTGCAGTGCCAAGGGTTAAGGAAGACTAATTGAGCACTATTGATGCACTATGTGCTCAATTAAGAGAGAGGCTTACTAGAGGGCACAGTTAGGAAATACATGGAGAGCTTGTTGCTTGGGAGTGCACTATGAAATTGGGAGGGGTGCAAGGTGAAATTTGAACAAGAAAAGGGATCTTGATTAAGCCTTAAGAGTGCACTATGAGCTCTCTTAACGTTAGTGGGCCAACTTGTGAAAACAAAAATTTGTCTAAGTCTGGAAGATAAGACAAGGGGAAACACAATGAGTTAGGAGTAAAATCAAGTGTGACACATACTAACTCATGAGTAGAACTTAGGCATGATCGAATACTGAGGACATCAAAACTCCAGTTTACAAGAACTCTCCAAGTACGATAGATAAAGTATGTGTGATTGCGACCAAAAGTGTCGTTTTATAACTAGTAAGTGTATTATAACTATAGAGTGCACCAAAGATGTTCTAAATAATGTGACGACACTTAGGAAAGAACAAGAATGCTTGAAACATGTAGAATTAAATTCAAAGAAACTTGATGATGAAAGTGACACTTGATAGGATAGTTAAGTAAGCTCCAAAATTCAAATGTAACAAAATTTTGGAGGGTGTTGTAGCGACGACAACACTTGGCGACATGTTGGGCAAACTTTAACCTCTCTGCCTAGGAATAGTTTTCAGTTAGAGGAACATCCCTTTAGGAAATATTAATTCACCAATCAGATAGCCTTGACTTTTCCCTTTCCAACCCGGTTATATGTATAGCATACATCCCACATTTCTTTCCTTGGTTGAACACACAAGAGACTATGCCATACCACAATTGTTTCAAACTAGGAAATGGTAATGTGTAATGGCGAGTTTTATGATATTCAGAGTATGAGTTCCATATTTGGTGTTGAAAAACTGCCAGTAGGCCTGGATAGTACCCCAACAGAGTCACTATAGGAGCACAAGAATTGCTTCGCTGCCAGCAAGCCTGATCAGTACCTTGGTGAAGTCACTTGCTTCAGCTCTCTACACGAGAAACCTTTCTCTTCTTTCACCCTTTATTTATTTATTTAATATAACTATGCTTTGGCACTTATTATTTCAATGGGTCGAAGAGGGATCCTGAATTATTGAGAGTAGAAGAGGTTTCCCCTTCATAATAGCATTTATATCACATTTGATATATGTTTTCTCGTTATATATTTTCCCCTTGTCCTTCTTTTCTTGATTGGATTAGTACATAAAACGACAAGTTGATGAATTGGGACACTAGCATAGATGTGGGCCTTATAGGTTTTACTCAAGGTTCTTTTCTTAGATGTAATTTATTTTCTGTCTGGACCTAACTTGACCTAATGAATTTTCCAAAAACAAAGAATAAGAACTAACAGATAGCCAAGTGTTGTGGTTGTTTTGTTCCCTCATTTGTTTCACCACATATCCCTTAAAATCTAGGCACTCTTTCACACAAGGTATTATTTATGTACAATGACCAGATAAGGAAAACAAGACAGGTCATGAATTGACATGAAAAACATAAAATAGACGATGAACAACAATAGAGAAAGAAAACTGTAGAAGGAACACAACTTAGAGTTGTTATTAAAAATAGTGCTTCAAAACTTGGCCATTAAAGGGAAGAGAGTTAATCCTCCCATCTAAGGATTCTATCTTGAAAGCATTATGACTGAGATTTTATTCGATGACGAAAGGACATATCCACAGAGATTGGAACTTCATGTGTTTTCTTTTCTCTTCGTGGGATTTATCCCACTTCAATATTAAGTCACCCACACCAAAACTCTTAGTCCCCGTGGATTTCTTATCGAACCAATGCTTGATACAGTTTTGGTGTATGACAAATCTTTCCTTAGCTTTAGACCTTTCTTCCTCAAGTTTAAGTAAGGTGTTTATCCTACATTGAACTAGAAGGTGTGGTTTGCCTTGGGATTCTTGGGAAAGTTGCAAGGTTGGGAGATATAGGTTAGGTGGTAGGATAACTTCTTTACTATATACGAGGAAGTATGGTGAGGTTTTAAGAGAGGGTTTAGGAGTTACATGGTCAACCCATAATGCATTGACCAAAGCATTATGCCAGTTCTTTTGCTTAAAGAAAACATTTTTCTTGTTTATGTGAATGAGATTCTTATTAGTTAATTCTGCTAAATCATTTCCCTGTGGGTAATAATTAGATGCACACTTTAAAATAATCCCATTTTATAATGAAAAATTATAAAGTTTCAGCGAACAAAAATATATTGCATTATCAAAGACAAGTGACGTTGGAACACCAAAACTGGTTATGATGTTTTGCTTTAGAAATTGAATGAATTCCTGATCATTGACTTGTCTCAAAGGAACTGCTTTAATCTATCGAGTAAAATAATCTATCACTATTAGGATGTATTGATGTTGCTTTGACGAATGCAGAAAAATATCACCAATGAAATCTAGTCCCCATTGTTGGAAAGGTTCCTTAACTGCTATTGGTAGTAGTGGGGTGGTTGACTTCAGGTTTCGACCAACACATCTTTGGCATGCTGGGAACTTTCAAGCGTAAGCATGAGCATCCTTAAACGAAGTGAGCCATTAGTAACCAACCCTCATTACTTTAGGTGTAGTTGTATCACCTGCGAAGTCTCTAAATGCTGGTCCATCGTGCAAGTCTTTTAATACCCTTTCTGTGTCTTGGGGCTCTAAGCATCTTAGCAAGACACCATCGTGGTGCTTTTGAAAAATCACTCCATGCACAAGTTGATATGACTAATCTTCAAGGCGAATTTCCCTTTTATGTTTATTCAATAAATGCATCATCAAGGAGCCATGCTCTAAATACTACCTTATATCTAAATACGAAGGCATCGTTGATCTTGTCATAGGGACTTGTTCAATGTTATACATCTCTGTTTATTGCTCCCATCTTGAAAGGTCTTGTTTTGTAGCATCTCTCGTTTTTGTTGTGAGTTGACAGAGGCCATAACCCTTAACATTATGAATTGGATTAAAATCCAAATCATATTCCTACAAACAATTCATCTAATTTTCCTTCTTCTCACCCAACTCCTACTACATAAAGAGTGTTCTAACCGCTTGATGAGGTACATATATAATTGTGTGGGCTTTGACAAGATAGGGCCTGAAATGCTTAACTTCCTTATATACTACATAAGCTTCTTTATGAATGGCAGGGTAGTTCAATTCTGACCCTTGTAAACCAACACTCATAAAAGAAGTAGGTTGTTCATTTCCTTCATTATCTTCTTATGTCAATACGACTGCAATATATGAATCAGAAGCAAATGTATATATTAGAAAATCCTTGCCATAATCAAGACTAAACAAAGTAGACACATCAACAATTACTTGTTTGATATGAGAAAAATAATCCTTTTCCCTTTTATCTCATTTATAGATTTCATCTTTCTTTATCATCTCCTGCAGTGATTTAACAATCTATGCATAATCAAAGATTAATTTATGCAGGAAGTTAAACTTCCCCATGAAAGATTGCATAACCTTCTTATTTACAGGAAAGGGATTTGAGCTATAGCTTTGGCCCCTTCTGAATCAACCTTAAATCCTCTCTTAGCAATGATGTGCCCTATGAGAGTAGCTTCTAACACACTAAAGATGTTTTTCTTGGGATTGAGAGAAATCTCGTAATTGCGACATCGCTCGAATATTTGTTTCAGATGACGCATATGATTTCATCTTGTTATAGAAAATACCATTATATCATCCAAATAGACTACTACACTTTGACCAATTAAGCCCCGAAAAGTGATGTTCGTTTCTCTTTGAAATGTAGCACCAATGTTAATAGTCTAAATGGCATGCGCTTAAAAGCAAAAGTCCCCCGTTTGGTCCTAAAAGTGGTTTTTAGGAGATTTGGTTTTTCTATTAGCACCTAATTATACCAAGAGAACCCTTCTAGCAATGAGAACATCTCAGACCCATATACTATTTGGAGAATTTATTCCATAGATGGAATTGGGCAATTGTCCTTATCTGATGCTCAGTTGAGATTGTGAAATTTGACTCACAGGGATATCTCACCGGACTTTTTCCTTACCAAGGCTAAATTTGAAACCCAAGTAGAATGTCTAACCTTAAAAATGATTTGGGCATCCAACAAATTCCTTAATTCTTTTTATATTAGGGGCTCAAGCATTGGATGGAATTTCCTCAAATTTTGTTGGAACAGTTTCACCGCTTCTTTAATAGGAATGATATGTTGGATAAAACAAGTATCATATGTCTTTAAATCATCGTATGTCCATGAAAACTCATCACAATATTGTTTGAAAAGGTGAATAAATTCTTATCATTCTTGTGGATAAAAACATGCCTTGAGGTTTACATATTTCAGATCGTATTGAGTTCCCAAGTTGACTTGTTCATATGATAACTTTGACCTCTGAGTCTTAGTGTTGACTAGTCCTCTGAATCAGTTTTGCAGGTCGTAAAGATTTTCCAAAGAAACCACACCTTTGGGCATAGTATTCCATTTCATTACATCAACTTCTTCCTGTAAAGCCTTATCATGCTCATCTTCTTCAATGGTCGCATCTTTAAACACGTCCACGTTGGCCATTAAATGCACTATATGTTGGTCATCATTAAAACCATGGAAGTTATTCACGTTATCAGGAAATGATGTTTATAAATAATATTTATAGAAAAATGATTTTTTAGAGGTGACATCCTAGTAGCTACATTAGCTAATGTATATGCGATATCATTTCTAATTCTTGGAATATAAATAATATTAAAATCTTTAAAATGAGAAATAAGTAGCCATACCTCTTACTGGTAGTTTTTCAGACTTGGTGAAAGACAATGGATAGTATTTTGTACTTGATGGGTGACAACCTATGAGTCACCCATTACCTTGAGTATATCCGCCTTGAGGTCAATGGATTTGTTTAATCCTAGGAGGAGTGCTTGGCATTCAATAGTTTTATTTGAGCACTTGAACTCCAAATGACATGATAGACTACATTTCTTATTGTGTGGGTCTGTAAGAACACAACCAACTCTAGAGCCATCCTTTGTTTTTGAACCATCGAAATACAAAGTCCAAATATCATTAGCTACTAATCTAGTTCCTACATTACTATTACTATGTACATCTATATTATAGGATTCATTTACACCAGTTGGAGTGTAAGGAAGGAGCTCCAACTGTGTATCTAGTGGGATGGGTGATGGTTGTGCTTGATAACACCCATGATCAATTTCTAAGAAACAATTCCCAAAGATCACATCTGCAAATCCAACAAGCTCATTTTGACCCTCAAGTGGTGTCACAATATATTTCATGTAGGGCTCACTTTCTACTCGAATATGATTGTTTTTTCCCTTATATGGAAGCCATAAATGTGTCCAGTCTGTTGAAAAATATCCTTGTAATTTACTAGACCAATATCTACTCAACAATAAACCGTAGGCTTCAGGAATGTCCACAATAAAAATAATAATACACTGGTGTACTCTATGGTCTAATGACATTCAAATAATAACAATTTTGAGTTCACCAATTGCATTGACTAGTGATCTGTCCAACTGAATGATTTGGGCATCAGTTTTATCCCATTTAGCATTAATTTTCTTAGCAACAGATAGAGGCATTACATATGTAGATTCACTTGAATCAACCAAACAAGTGTGGAAATTATAATTAACAATTTTCAAAAGTTAACAAGAACAGTGGGAATAGGGTGTTAGTATTTAAATTGAGAGCGACATCGTTTGAGAGGATGAAGCTTTGTCACTTAACGAAGGTTGTGATGAAAATGCTTGGACAAGCAGCTCACACTGGCATGCTATCTTTACGAGCTCAACTATTGAAATGTTAGCAAAAGATCTTTTCATGTCCTCAATGATGTTATAGTCAATGCTTTCGTTCCTAATAGGCAATGTTGAAGTGCTTGGAGGTGTAACTTTGTTTGAAGCTTCCAGAATGATGGAATTGCTTTTACTACTAGTGGAAGAGTTCTTAGAAGTAGTATCATTTCCAGGCTTGTTGTGTGCATTTTGAGCAGGATTAGCTGGTGGTAGGATCCTTCTTAAAAATTCTTTCTTCAACTCTTGTCTTTTCAATTCATGTTCATAAACAGGTCCTTTGCTCCTCAAAATATAATGTTCAATTGGATACTGAGGAGGAGCTTCACTTTTTCATGGTTATTCAAAAAATTTCTTGTCAGAATTTAAAATGATATCAAAGGCATTAACTGTGCCCAATACTTGAACTTTCTTCAGCCATGATAAGCTCATTTGTTTCTTCTGTCTTCTTAGTTCGCTCATCTGCTAATAGAGTATCAACAATATGGGTTGTCATAGCATTTGTGTTGTGATTCCATTGCGGGGATGTCTTCTTTGAATGCCTCTCTTAATGGAAAATGCAGTAGTTGTCCATACGTAAGCTTTCAACATTTAACAGAACATTTGATCTTTGAGCATATTTGGCAAGTTGATTATTGTTATTTCTTCTGAGTAAAAATGACTTAAAGGACTTGATGCTGGTAGATACCTTGCTTGTCTTTCTCTTTAATTCGGATACTTCATTAGTAAGTGACTTCAAAGATTTTCTCAAGCTTTTAATGTCAAAAGAATCATTTTCTTTAGCTTTATTTGAAGAGGCTTGGTTTTTCTTACCAGCATCCTTAGAGTCTTTAGAATCATCATGATCTTTAATTGCTCTAATGGAGCATAGATAATTTTCAACTACAATGGCTTCTACAAAATTTAAAGCCAAAGTCTAATTTGCAGCTCTCTTAACAAATACATATATTTTTTTTGGATAAGGTAGCTTTGTAATAATCCTTCGCAATAGAATCATGTGGTTGAACATCAGTGGGGAACTTGTTTAATATGTGAGTGAATCTTTGATTGAAATCCTTTACTTTCTCTTTGTTCTCCATCTTGATGTTCCTGATTTCTTTCAATAGCATGGCATGCGTTTTATCATCTGCAAACTTCTCTAAGTACAATTTCTTAAACTCCCTCCAATTGTGAATTGAATTGGCTGGAAGACTATGATACCATACAAATTCTCTACCCTCTAAAGTGTACAGAAAAAGTCTGCAAGCAACATCATCAAACCATACCTCAAACATTCTCAAATGCACGTAGAATTCGTCTATATGATCTTCAACTTTAGTTTTCTTGTTAGGATCAAACTTAGATAACAACTTCTCCAAATGTTTTGGCATTTTATGAAGATTTTCTGGAAGAGTGGGTGGTCCTTGGGCCATCTAATCCAAGTCTTGATCAACCATATCTTCTCCTCCTTCTTCCTCCTCACGCTCTAAATAAAAAGAGTCTTATCCTTCACTGTTCAAGTCTTTATTATGCCCAGACTCTCCTCGTTAGAAAATTGAAAGTATCCCTCATCACCCTCTTCCCCAAAAGATGGAAGGTCCCCTTGTTGAATTGTTTCTTCTGAGGGTTCTTCTAACTCTTCAAGAGTCACAAAAACCAAATCTTCCACCAATGAAACTGATACATGAATGCGACTTTTTTCTTTCTGTTTTGAAGTATGAGGAAGATTGTGAGCAATAGGAAGTAATCCAAAAGCTTTTGCAAATTGACGAGTAATGGGCCTGATTGTCTAGAGCTGATCATAAGTAACATCAAAAGTTTGTCTTGGACCTAAGTGAAAATATTCTCTAATTTCAGGAGTAGGAGTTAGAGTAGAACTCAGACCGTTACTGCCTTATACAAATGCTTCACTGTTAGGGTGAGATGACTTATCAGCTATAAGAAGGTGGCTTCCATCCTTCTAGTGCCAAAATGTTGACAATGTTGGACCTCAACAACATACAAGGGATCTCCCAGATATGAAGTCCCAATTAGACCTCACACTGTTCGGTATAAGAATCCCATCCAAAAATATGGCCCGATTGCCATTTACGTAAATATTTTCCTAGGCTTAAAAAATTAGCATAATTGATTAGTGCACATGTTCTTTTGAATGAGCAAGAGAGTATGCCTTGTTAAATGTTCAATTATACATGTATCAAGGTTCTTTTACTGAGTCTCTAAAAGAAAAGTAATAATACTAATCTAGTAAAGACACATGCACATAATATGGAAGAATTTTTAGTCATCAAGTGAAATAGTTCACATAGATGCAACGATTGTTATAACAATCACAACACATTTCCAACAAGTTAAGCACCAAAGCCATTGAAATAGTTCAATTTCTTTAGTACATATAGATGCCAACATAAACCACAAACATTTGAAGAATAATCTCGAAACATCCATGATCTATGCATGAAAATGTGTTGGCCAAATGGCTTCAAGTATTAAGCAAAAGTTCCAAGATACATGAGTACAATGAACATTATTAGCTCCAACAGTGGAGTATTAAATCCACTACTTTCTCTCCAAAAGAACTATCTCAATATCTCTAATGCCTTGTGGGAGAAGCCAAGGTGAAAAGTATTTTGCTTGAGTAATGAGGCTTATTTTATAACTAGAGGCGTGACTTTTCATATCCCCATGACTCTTGAGTTTCTCATATGAATTTTCAACTCCTAATGACCTTTAGACTTCTATACAACTCTTGGACTTCTAGATGACCTTTGAACTTCTTTATGACTTTTGGAATTACATATGTCTTTTGGACTTCTCCATGTGTTTGTTTTGTCCATATATGACTCTTGGACTTCCACATATTTGTATTTACAATGATTACATCATTACATCATTATTTCCACATCATCATGTGATGATAACATGACAAGTCACTAATTGGTGACTTGGACCCATAATTATTGATGACATGGACTTTCTTGAGAGGTGACAGTGCTACCACTTGCGTCTTCAATCTTGCATGCAAATTTCATGTTGTTTTTTCCCTTACCCTCCAAAGGTTTTCACATTATATGGAGTTTTTATGGACAGCTTTGATCATCAAGATTCCAATATTATTCATCTTGTCACTTCATGTGTTCTTTTTCCTTGAATGCTTCCTTAAGTTTCTCCCTTTGATAGATCCCTTGATACATCCTCGTCATGCTGTTCTAGAACAACTGCAACTACGATCACTCATGTAAAGCAAACATCAACCCAAAAATTTCTTATTTTAACATATTTCATGCAAACTTTGTGATTATGGTTCATTAGTGTGCTCGGGAAGAAAAGATTAAACTTTTGGGTGCAGGGTGCACTGTCAAGGGACAAGGACTAAGAGATGAGGCTTGAGGATATTTTGTGCATTCTACTAGGAAGATACAACTTGATGGAGGGCACAAGGTGCAGTGTGAAGGATGAAGGAGACCTAATGATGCTTGTTGATGCGTCATGCACTCAATTGGGAAAACGTAAGTCTCAAAGAAGGCACAGGGCATAGTGTGAATGCTCAAGAGAGGCTCAATGTTCTCAGTTATTGTGCCATGCACTCAGTTGAGGGTGCAGGGCATAGTGTCAAGTGTCAAGGAAGACTGACTGAGCATTGTTGATGCGTTGTGCACTCAACAAGAGAGAGTCTTGCTAGAGGGCACAATTTGTAAAGACAAGGAGAGCTTGTTGCTTGGGAGTGTGCTATGCGCTTGGGAGGGGTGTAGGGCATAGTATTAACATAGAAAGGGGTCCTAACAAAGAATTAAGAGTGCATTATGTTATCACTCCATAATTTTCTCTAGAAGTTGTCAGAAGAAATAAATTTCTGAGGTAACCACTAACCAACTTTGGAGCATAGGTTCTAGCCAACCTAAACTCAGAGAGGGCTCTCTCTGTATGATTTAACTTTGCTTTTTGTGATTTTAGGCTAGTTATGATTGTTCTTGGGATTTTGATTTGTATTTGAGATTGGATGGTGGGATTACTTAAACATATGGATAGACTGATGTGTTTTAGACCATTGGGCTATGGAGTCAAACAATAAGGAAGCAAAATTGGATTAATTCACTAAAGGGAATGTTCAAAGGGCAAGATAGTAGAGCGTTTTCCAGATCTTTGAGACAGAGGGGTGAAAGGGTTTCACTAGGGGTGAGAGAGAAATTAAGGGTTCTCAAACCGAATAATGAATGAGGAATGAAGGGGTAATCGGGATCAAAGGGAAATTAAGGATCCTTTAACCTGGATATTCGAGAAATCAATCTAGACCAAGGAGAAATTAAGAATTCCTTAACTTAAATATCAACAGAAAACATTTAAATGTATAACTGTTAAGCCAAAGTGTAATTAAACAAATTCCGGAGTATTATTCCAGTTATAACATTTAGATTCCGAAACACATTAAAGATTATGAATAACTTAAGAAAAATAACAATAACACATGAGAATACTTCTCTGAAGTTTGCTCAACACATGAATCCTTTGAAATATTTGATCTTTATTTATCAATCCAACTTGCTGGCTCAGCGAATGATACAATAACCTTTTGGGCCTTCTGATCAAAAGTATATAGAAATGTCTAGTAAAATCCACCCCACATACTTCGAATTATGAAGTATTTATACAAAATTATTTAAAAAATATCCCAAACTGACTTGGGATTTATTTTAGGGAAAAAATATCTAATTCTAAAAAGGTAATGCCACCTTTCTAACTGATTTCTTTTTGGCACTATTATATCTGATTTCTTTTGATATTTAGCTGATTGATTTTTTAGCTGTCATCTGATGCTCTTCGACTTATCTTCTTTCACTGATACTCTTTGACTGGGACAACTGCCCATTTACTTTCACCATTCTATTTTTACCAAATTGTGTTTACTTTGAATTAAAGTAAGTCAGTTAGCTGCTCCCATCTCTCTTCAGTTGGTAACTAAATGTTTTTCAACTTTCTGAAGACCTCATCAACCTCTATGTACTTAGAAAATGTAGGCTTATTTACAAACATGTGTTTTACCTCATGTTGGAGGTAAAACAAGTTCTCCAAAGCTTGGTAAAGGACTTTACCAGAGGGCATCCCTTGTTTTGCTATGTTGTGGATGGCTGCATTGTTGACTTGATTTTTGGCCACTTCCCTGAGCTTCTTGTCGTAGTCCTCCTGTGTCATCAATTTATCATTAATTACCAAAGGACTTGGTAAACCTTTCTGTATCAAAGTGTCAAACTTGAACTTAAATCTATCTATGGAAAGCTGCATGGTCTGACACTTGTCTTCTAAGTTGTGCATCAAATTCCTTTTAGTAAGGACTCTTCTTACTTCTAGGATTGTCCCTGTCCTATCATTAATATTCAATTCTTCCAGTTCATATTTTTTCTTAGAATTCAAAAAGTTAATGATTCTGGTTGCCTCTTCTGGCATCCCTTCCAGCTCTGTTCTGACTTTTTGAATGGCCTCTATGGCCTCTTTAACCAGGTCAATCTACTCAAAAATTATTTGAATGGATGGCCAAATATCATTGACAGAGTCAATGATATTGGTCCAAAGTTTTTCTTTTTCCTGTCCCAATGGCTCACCTAGAGTCATTTCTTTCTCTAGTTTCTTTATGCTCTTTGTTAACCTTGCTACCTTTTGATGTTCCTCTTTATTCATAATTTGAGCAAGTTTACAGTCTCTCTCCAGACAGTTTACTTTATCTTCCAGTTTCTTGATTTCAATAGCTTTGAGGGACATATCTTCCATCGCCTTAGCCAACCTATTGGCTTCTTCACTTGTAGAATCTGTTACAGTCGACCCTGTTGCTGAAGTAGATGGTGTTGTTGCAGGCAATGCAGTGGCCAATGGAGTTGTAGGAGCTAATGTTTCAACCAATGTAGATGGTACTATTGTGGTGACTATTGGGATGACAGTGGCTGTAGCTTCCTAGAGGTTGGCCTGCTTGGTCAACTTGTCCATTTCTTTCTCCATTTCTTTCAGCTGGGTGTTCAATTGTAACACCAAGTCAAGCATTTCCTCATGGACAGTTTGGCTTTCTAACACCTCTGTGGTCTGTGGGTGTAATGAAGCAGGGAGTTTTAACTGTTTCTTCAAAGCAACTATACCTTCATTTTTATTTTTGATCAATTGTTCAACTACCTTAATATATGTAGGATCATGGCCCAATTCTATGACAAGGTCCTCTAAGGATTTAATCATGTTGTCCTTGGCCTGAGAGGAGGAATTTTCTAGCTTCATCTGTGCAATTATATTATTTAAGGACTCTTGTAACCTGTATGCATCCATGGCCTTACTATTCAAGGTGGAGTATATCATTTCTCTAGCTTGTTTATGAAACTCTATTTGGTCCACGGGATGGATGTCCTTTGCCAATGCTTCAAATGTAGCCTTCTTATAATCTGCTGCAGATTTGGGTTGTGGCACTGTTGGATGCATATATGACATTTGCATCTTTCCTTCCTCAATATAAAATGCAGACATTAGTCTTCTCTGGTTAGGAGCGGAATGCTTGAAACACTGAGCATATGTCTCAACTTTTAGTTTTTAATTTCTTAATTTGATCTCCTTGTATCTATCTTTGATGGTTCTTTCTTTGTCATCTGGTCTGACAAAGGAAGAAACTTCTGCTGACTTCTGTCTCTTTAACAACTGAGTGTTAGAAGTTGAGGGTTCATTGATTGCCTCTTTTCCTTTCTGACCTGTTGTGTCTGGCACTATCTCTGGCATTGTTTCTGACTCTGTTTCTAGCTCTGCCCTTTCTGCTTCACTGTGTTCCTCCTGTTCGGAAACAAGATTCAGTTTTCTCCTTTTCCTAGGGTCTGCTTGCTCATCCATTGTTTCCATATGGGAACTAGAAGTTTCTTCTTTGTTTTTAAGGTTTTTCTCCTTATTCAAAGGTGTTTGCAATGCAGAGGGAGCATCCATCCTTTGACCTTGATCTAGGACCTGCAGGAACTCACTGAGGTCAATATATTGCTCAATATCATACAGAGCATTTTCAACATCAATAATTGTGCTATCTTTATCTACCAAAGTGTTTTCCAACCATTCAGTTTGGTTGGAATATATTTCAATTTTAGGTACTGAATAATGTGCATAAGGAGCTAGTTTGACCCTGGTTCTCATTTTGCTTATTACTCCATGAGGATCGTACTGCCACATAAAACTCTTGGTAAATTTCAACTCTTGTAACGTACTATCTGCCTCTGTTCCAGCTTGTCTATTATTGCAAATAAAGGGGCCCAGTTCACTTTTGACTCTGAATTGGGTCTTCTTCTTTGCAGCCACGAAGTGGACATCATCTGAGTTGATGATTTGCCTGAAATACTCCAAGGCAAAAATTCTCAAGGGAAGATACTTTGGCAATTTATATGGAGCCAGGTGGCAGCCATAGACTCTGATCTTTGTGTGATTCTAGTACAAGTACCAGTCTCCTATCTTACTGTTTTTAGCCAGCTGAAGTACCTTTTTGATCTGAGGACTAATCCTAGGTTGCACAGTCCCTGTCAGCATATTCATCACTGGGTGGACAAAGGAATCTATGAAGTCCTTATAATCAGAGACAGTGGAATATTTATGGAAAATAGGTGTCCAATAGAGCACCGACTTCTCTTTTCCTCTACTGTCACATTTTATGATCTTCATGGGGAATTTATCAGTTTGGTAGTACAAAAATAAATAATACAATAATGCAGAGAACTTAAACACTCTCTTAGTGGGCAATCTGATGAGTTGTTCATGCATTTTGTCTACAATGAACTGATCATAATCAAACTTGATGGCAGGAGGTTTACCAGGGGTAAAAAGGGACAAGAATGAAAAAGTGATTTCATCTATATGTTCATTTGTCCTGTATCCAAGGATGGAAGATACCATGGTGATAATATGCCTGGCATTTTGTGAAAATATGGGGGCTATGTATGGAGGAGTAAAACTTGGTGTATGTTCTTTTGCAACTATGAAATTCTTGAACACTTGCTTAGCTTTGTCCTCATCAATAGAATTATATAGTTCTAGAAGTCCTCCAATGGACAAAGGAGCTAAATTTGGGCTGGGTTGGACCTGTAACATCTGATTGATGGATTCTGGAGTGATAGTGAAGAGCAGATGTTGATTGGGGGCTACTACAGCTCTCTGGCTGGGGATGTAGCAGGTATGACAATAGTGGATAATGTTTGGGAGACTGTGGAATTTTGGGAATGAGTAGAGGGGGAGATTTGACTCCCAAAGATGAATGTCATCAGCATGGTTTAAAAATCTATCTTTGCTCCAAAAGTGGAGCTTCATTCTTTCAGAGGCGGAGGATGTATCTTTAATTTGAAAATCCCTATCAGCCAAAGGTAGGTGATCTTGGTCAAGGTGGGGGATTGAAACAGGCTTAACATTCAGGTTAAAGTGGGTAGACATTGTGTGGAAAACAGAGGTAAAATTCGGAAATTGACTTGGCAGGGTTCGACCAGTGGTTTGGGTTTTATAGGTTTTTTAAGGGTCTGGGTGCAAATCAATTAATTTAGGGGTAAAAATCTTATTTAATTCATTCAATCTTGAATTACTTGAACTTTTAGATCAAAAAGGGGAAATTGGTGTATTTTGCAGAATACCTGAAACCAGAGGTTGGTGTTGTGAATTTGGTCGAGGTTTTAGGTCGCAGATGACAAGTGTTGGCTTTGGACGAGTGCTGGAGGCAAGATGATGACTGGTAGTTGGTTGGCGGTTGTAGATTTATGGTGCATAAGAAAGTTCAGGCTTTCGAATGGTCGAAAAATAGTAAAAATGGCGTTCGCAGGGCTTTATAGGGTGAAAAGTGGGAAAAGCAGGAAAATTGATCAATAATCATAACTGGTTTCGAGAGGGTGGTTTTGCCCTTCTTTGCACCACTTTTGGGGGCAGGGTGGTAAAACTCGGAGGGGATGTGAAATGATGCGATGGTGACACGTTGCTAAATTGGGTCTGGGAAAAACTGCCCATTTCGGGCGCTATCGGGCCATTAAAGCTCGGAAGTGGAATGCGCGCGAAATGGAGCGATAACCGTTAGATGAGATGGGTGTTAATCAGATGGTGGTCGTGTTGAAAATATGTGCAGAGGGGATTGGGGAATTTTTAAGGAGGGGCCGGCCTAATTAAATACACTTAACCCTGTTTAATTGACTTTTGAAATCACGGATTAACTTAAATGATCCACCGGGTGGGTTTTTGCAAAGCGTAAGGGTTTTCAACATAGGATAAGTTGATTTATGGGTTTTTTTATTAGAAATGGGGAAAATAAATTTTCACAAAGGGGGGAAAAGGGTTTTACCCTAGGAAAAGCGATTTATGGAACACAATGATGATTTTAGCAAGGGGGAAGGGATTTTAAAGGGAATTTCTAGGGGAAAATATGGGATAATGAAGTAAGGGTAAAAATGGAGGGGGAAAGGGGTATTTCAAGGGATGATGGGGAAATTAATAAACATGGGAGGGAGAATCTTGTGAAAGGAGGGGGAGTTAGTTAAACTCATCTTTGCTTAGCTTTGTACTTTGATGAATGTACCTGCACATTATGATTTGAGCATGTAAGATGTGCTTAATATTTTGACCACATAGTCCATTTTGCAAGTTTCTTCTACTTACCCTTTCTTACCCTAACATTTTTTCTTCTTCTGCATGGGTGCACTTGAGCTAGAAAACCCTTTATTACCTTATTTTTTATTTGAATAAAACTATCTAAATTTAACCTTATTTCTTCCAATGGCCCAGATTAAATTGTTGAGCTCATTTTTATTTCTCTACCTATCTACTAATCTGCCAAGATTAAACAGTTTGGCTAGACTTTATTCTCTATCTATAACATGAAATTTAAAACATGAAATAGTCAAGATTACATTATTTGACTATCATGGATTATGGAATTTTAACAAGCTGCACACAATCATTATTTTGCATGAAATAGTAAATAGTAATGGCATTTGGACTTGCACACTTTCATGGTCTGTTTTATTTTGGGGTATATATATATATATATATATATATATATATATATATCAATTTTTATTTTTATTTTTTGACCTTTTGTTTATTTTTTGTCCTTTGATTATTCTTTTAGGACATACCCTCTTTTTATTTTTTAAATATGGAAAACTATTTGCTGAAAGCAAAGTATGTACATATTACAAGCTTGAGAAAAAGTCAATTCAAAATTATGACACCTATTGGTATAGGAACCTAACAGTGGCTCCACTTGGGGATGACATCTTTTGGAAGATGTCAAGAACTTTGAAGATCAGTGGCCTTGAAATGATTGACTATGGCTTAACTTGCAAATGGTTTTATTTTTCACTCTATGATGTTATACCTTAATAACTTTAGATTTTACTCTAAAATTTATAAGATAATCATCCAATCCAAACTAGACTTGGTTAATAAGGTATGTATAATGGAAAATGATAATTAACAACATGCTGGTTAACCTGGTGGAAAATAATGTTTTAGCATTCGACCGTTCATTGGCCATCCTGTTGAAAATGCAAAAGATGATGGAGCTTAGTGGAAAGGAGTCACCTTCACTAAGTGGGCCCGCAGGCTATTTTTGGCGCAAAGTCTATTTTTAGACATATGGATCATGGTCTATGGGTTGCAGTATGCTATTTGTGGATGATTGGTCATGTTGGTAAAAATAGATGGACTTCTATTTTTAGACATATGGGCAGTTTCTATTTTTACACTGCCAGGCTAAAAATAGAACAGTCGAATATTATTAGCTCTTAATAATATTTGGACTATAAACATTATCTTATCCTCTTGAAGCACTTCAGTTTGAGCTACAGAAATGGCACATGCAACTGTCAGAAGGAAATACGCTTTCTTGGTGGGTCAGTTGAGCTATTGCATGCAGGACTTCAGTTAAAACTCATGTGGTTGAGTTTCGGTGGAGTTGATTGTGGAGTTGATGGAGTTGTGTTCAATTTGACTTGGTTAAACTAGTTGTAATTAGTCTAACTGCAGAATACACTAGTGATGAGTGATTCGAATTAATTGTTAATTAATTAACTAATTATTAACTCATAAAGCAACTAAAGAATACATCAGTTAAGTCAGTGCATGTATAGTTCAATGGAGACAGGTGTTAGAGGTTGAGATTGCTATCAGTTGTGACTATAGTTGTGCATGAGATCTTGCACAATCAGTGGGATTGAGTTATGCCAATGAGGATTGCGCAGTGTGGGCCAATACCAAGGTAATTGTAGCTTGTGCTCATGTGATTTTCACTTGGGATTGTGTAGTGGAGGCAGGTAAAGCAGCGAAGGAGATTTGAACCTGTGACTTGTTCGGATCTGAGCTAGTTTTGTGTGTAACAGGTGGATATAGTACTGAGTACTTGTGAGGAGTATTGTACTATGTATTGTTACATGTTCTCAATCATTATAATATACAGATAGTGTGGGGTTTTTAGCTGTATGCTTTCCCCGGGTTGCATACTTGTTAATGTGTGCATGCGATTGATGTTTCATTGATTTTAATGCTGCTAAATTGATGATCAACGTAGAGGAGCTTATGTATTATGCATGTATTCCGCAATAGTGTATAATCGGGATAATCTTTGTGAATAAGTGTTTATTATTCAAAATTTCTACATGGTATCAGAACTGTTGATCATCAGATCTATTATTCAGAAAGTGTTTACATTTTATTTCTTCAGGCAGAGTCTGTAATCGGGCCAGGTAGCCTCTGGATTCATCCTTCCTTTGGAAGGTGAGATATCCGGTAAAAGCCCATACAGTCAATCTCTGTACGAGAAATACTTTGTTCTCATGAATTTTAGATCAGAGGTGGTTGAGTTTTGAGTTGGTGGAATTCGAATTTGCAGCAGTGTTTTCTTGGTGTCAAAGTTGAAATGTCTTTCAACGGATTGCAATTGGAGTATGCTCTTGAAGGAAACTCGAACTATATTGCATGGAAAGACATGATGGAGCCGGTGTTAGATGACAATGGGTTGAAGGAGTTCATAGAGGTTGAGGTCCCAAAACCTATTGATGCTGCTGAAGCTGTGGCTTGGGAAAAGAAGACAGAAAAGTGTCGAAGGATTCTGTTGGAAGGCATGAAGGATCACATTGTATCCAGCTTGCATGTAAAGGCTTCTCCATACTTGATGTGGAAAGCGTCGACAGATCTATTCCAAAGCAAGAGCGATCAGAGGAAGCTGGCGCTCAAGGATAAACTCAGAAACAATAAGTGTGAGAATGGAGACAGTATGCCCAGGTATCTCACGAAGTTCACCCAGTGCCAGGATGAGCTGGGAAGTGTGGGGGTGACTGTTGATGATGAGGACTTGGTGAGCTTGGCTCTCCTTGGTCTTCCGAAGAGTTGGCATTCTTATTAGGACTCTGTCAATGGTTGGGAGAAATTGCCAGGATGGGAGAGACTTTGGTCGGATCTTGTGCAGGAGGAGATCAGACGGAGCACCAGAGATAGTTCTTCATCCATGCATAATGAGGAGAACCGTGCCTTAGCGAGTAAGGTGAAGAAGGGAAAGGAGAAGGGTTCTCTTTCCGAATCCAGTTCTTCCAATGATGGGAAGAAGGTTGACAAGTCGAAAGTGAGATGCTTTCATTGTCATGAGTTGGGCCATTATGCTACTAATTGGCCAAAGAAGAAATCCAAGAAGGGATTCGGGGAAGGATCTGAAGGTGAGGCACTTGCTTCACAGTTCGAGTTGGATTTCACACTCTTCGCATGCATGGTTTCATCCATGGTGGGAAGTGGTTGGTTTCTTGACAGTGGAGCTTCTTTCCACATGACCGGTGACAAAAGTTTGTTCAGTACTTTGGAGGAGAAAGATCTCCAGATACACATAGTGATGGGTAATGATGAGAAGTATAGTGTCTCAGGTGTAGGCACGGTTATTTTTCAGAGGGAGCATGGAGCTCGCCTTACCTTGACCGATGTCAAGTATGTACCAGGACTGGAGAGAAACTTGGTGTCGATCGCGATGCTGGAAGACAAAGGCTGTGATGTAGTCTTTAGTAAGGGAAAGGTTTTCCTTAGACACATCATCACTAGACAGGTGAAGCAGATTAGTTCACGAGTCAAGAACCTGTATGCTCTTGGGGTTCAAGATGCATGCAAAGCCTTGAGCAGTGAGGCAACTGATGGAGACTTGGTGGTTGAGAGGGAGCGTATATTACCTCTCAACATGCAGAGCCAGAAGAAGTCTCAGACAATTGTGGATTGGTGTAGCAGCTTCAGGAGGTTGTGGAGCAGCCACAACAAGGGAAGCTGAGAGGAGAACGAGTAGAGACATCTACTCATGCAAAGACCTCCAGTAGGGGGAAACTTTGAGCTAGGTGGGCAGAGGGATCGCATGTAGCCATACCTCTAGGTAGGAGGTGGGGTGATGTGGATTGATTGTCCCAAAGGAGGAGGGGTAGGTTCCTTGAGGTACCCAGCCTCTTGGATGAGACCTTGCTATGGGAGCCCCAATATGGAGTAGCAGGAACTGACTGATTGGGTAGATACAGATGCGGATGGAGCAGCATAGAGAGCGACAGTGTAGGGAATCCTAGGACAGTGCATAGCTAGCAGGCTACAGCAATGCGAGAGGCACAAGTGTTTTGCACAGTGCTAGGTGGCACAGAGAGGTGTGCAATAATGCGAGATGCATGGAGATGTTGCAGTAGTGCAGATGTCAGAGAGGGAGCACTTGTTAGCAGCAGGTAGAGCTTCAACATCAGAGTATGTTCCTAGCTCAACGGAGTGGTCAGTTGGGAGTGTTTTTGTTCCAAGTGTTGTTGGAGCAAAGTGGACCGGGAAAATGTGTTGCATGCAGAATACCACCGAGGCAGGATAGGTGTTGCAGATAATCCATATCTTGTTGAGAGGGAGTGTTGAAAATGCAACAAGATGATGGAGCTTAGTGGAAAGGAGTCACCTTCACTAAGTGGGCCCGCAGGCTATTTTTGGCGCAAAGTCTATTTTTAGACTATGTCTATTTTTAGACATATGGATCATGGTCTATGGGTTGCAATATGCTATTTGTGGATGATTGGTCATGTTGGTAAAAATAGATGGACTTCTATTTTTAGACATATGGGCGGTTTCTATTTTTACACTGCCAGGCTAAAAATAGAACAGTCGAATATTATTAGCTCTTAATAATATTTGGACTATAAACATTATCTTATCCTCTTGGAGCACTTCAGTTTGAGCTACAGATGTGGCACATGCAGCTGTCAGAAGGAAATATGCTTCCTTTGTGGGTCAGTTGAGCTATTGCATGCAGGACTTCAGTTAGAACTCATGTGGTTGAGTTTCGGTGGAGTTGATGGAGTTGTGTTCAGTTTGACTTGGTTAAACTAGTTGTAATTAGTCTAACTGCATAATACACTAGTGATGAGTGATGTGCATTAATTGTTAATTAATTCACTAATTATTAACTCATAAAGCAACTAAAGAATACATCAGTTAACTCAGTGCATGTACAGTTCAGTGGAGACAGGTGTTGGAGGTTGAGATTGGTATTAGTTGTGACTATAATCGTGCATGAGATCTTGCACAATCAGTGGGATTGAGTTATGCCAATTAGGATTGCGCATTGTGGGCCAATACCAAGGTAATTGTAGCTTGAGCTCACGTGATTTTCACTTGGGATTGTGCAGTGGAGGCAGCCAAAGCATCGGAGGAGATTTGAACCTGTGACTTGTTCGAATCTGAGCTAGTTTTGTGTGTAGCAGGTGGAGATAGTACTGAGTACTTGTGAGGAGTATTGTATTATGTATTGTTACATGTTCTCAATCATTATAATATACAGATAGTGTGGGGTTTTTAGCTGTATGCTTTCCCCGGGTTACATACTTTGTTAATGTGTGCATGCGATTGATGTTTCATTGATTTTAATGCTGCTAAATTGATGATCAACGTAGAGGAGCTTATGTATTATGCATGTATTCCGCAATAGTGTATAATTGGGATAATCTCTGTGAATAAGTGTTTATTATTCAAATGTTCTACACGTCCTTTTGCATCTGTACCATCAAGTTCTCTTAGGAAGAAAGCGTTATTACCTCTGTAAGAATAAATGACATAAATAGGAAATCAAATTTCCCATGTTTACCTTTATCTTCTCTCCTTGAATCCCACCTAAGCACTTTGTCACCAATGTAGAAATCTTCAGCCTTGGTTCTTTTGTCAAAGATCTTTTTAATTTTTTCCTGCACAATTTGAGATCTGACATAGACCTCCTCTCGGGTTTGTTGTGGATGAATAGTTTGATTGATTCTTATTTGAATGCTATTCGGTTCAACCTGCAAGTCTTGAAGTATTTTCATTACTAGTACTCCCAAGGAGGATGGAAAGATAACTTCCATCCCATATACAAGTTGATAGGGAGAAGTACCAATTGATTTCTTTGTAGTTAATCTGTCTGCCCATAAGGCATTGACTAACTTTTTATTCCATGTTTTCTTGTTGTCTTCTAGTAATTTCTTGATAATGTTTACTAGGCTTTTGTTCGAGGATTCTGCTAGTCCATTACCTTGAGGGTAATAGGCTGTGGAATGGCCAAGGGTGATATGGTATTTATTGCAGAAATATATCATTTTCTTGGATTTAAAGGCTACTGCATTATCAATAATGAGCTTAGTTGGGCATCCAAATCTTGATAGAATATTGGCTTCAAGGAAGGTTATGATTACAGTATCTGTGGCTTTCCTTGAAGGTATGGCCTCTATCCATTTTGTAAAGTAGTCTGTGGCAGTGAGGATCCATTTGTGCTGGGTAGAGGAGGGTGGGTGAATTTCACCAATGAAGTCTAAACCCCATTGTTGAAAAGGTATTTCTGCAGAGATAGGTTTGAGGGGTAAAGGTAAGAGCTTTTTCTTTCCCTCAAAGATTTGGCATTTGTGACAGGAGGTCACATACTTTTTGACATCAGCAAACAAGGTAGGCCAGTAAAAACCAGCTCTAAGGATTTTATCTGTCGTAGTCTTCCAGTGAAGGTGTCCTCCACAGTCACCTGCATGAAACTCTTCCATAACTTTATTAGATTTATTTTTTAATAAACAATTAAGAAGAATACCTTCATGATCTTTCCAAAATAGAGCATTATCTAATATGCAAAATTTCAAGGATTTCATCTTCAAAAACCTACTTTTGGTTCTAGATAATTCAGGAGGAGCTTGTAAATTCAGTAAAACATAAATAATATTAGCATACCAAGGTGAATCAAGAAATGCCTGGCTGATTAGTGGAGTCACCATCTCCTCTTCATTATCTATAGCTGCAATAAATTTTATATCTAAGGCCTGACAGTTCGATTCATCCATGAGGTTGGATAAACCTTGCCCCTTGATTAACTTTGTAGGTTTGATTTCTATATCATACTCTAAAATAGTGGCAATCCACTTTCCCCTTTTTCTATCAAGACCATCCTGAGTTATGATGTCCTTAATGGCTGAATTGGGAATGTAGGCCACTATATGCGAATATAAGGCGTATACCCTAAAGTCCTTAATGGCTTTGACTAAAGCCAAGCTTGTTTTTCCATTATATTATATTTCAGGGTAGCATCTCAAAGGGCTTTGCTAAAGAAATCAATGGGCTGTTCATAGCCCTTGTCATTTTCTGCAACAAAACTACAATAATTGTATGCTTAGAAGCAAGGAAAACAAGATGAAATCTCTATCAAATTTAGGACTGATTAACACAAGTGTTTTGGTCAAGGCTAGTTTAATGTCTTCAAAAGATTTTTTAGCATCAACAATCCATTTTATGGTGGAATCTTTTTTCAGCATGTTATTTAGTGATCTAATTAATTATGCTAAATTAGATATAAATCTTCTAAGAAAATTAATTTTACCTAAGAAATCTTGTAACTCTTTAATGTTCCTAGGGTGCTTTATTTGCATGATGGCTTCTACTCTAGCAGGTTCTATTCTTATACCATCTTTTGAAATTATGTGACCTAACAACTTTCCTTCTTCTAACCCGAACAATGATTTTTTGGGGTTTAAGGAAATACCAAATTTCCTGCATTTAATAAAAACTTGCCTTAAATGATCTAGATGTTCATTGTCATATTTTGAAAATATAGTAATATCATCTAGATAAATTATAAGGAAGTCATGGATTTCTCTTGCGAAAGTTATATCCATAGCCCTCTGGAAAGTGGCTCCTGCATTCATTAGTCCAAAAGGCATTTTTACATACATAAATGTGCCCCAAGGAGTAGTAAAGGTAGTTTTGGGTTGGTCATCAAGATGTACTAGGATTTGATTGTAACCAGAAAACCCATCCAACAATGAGATTTTGGTTGCTCCAACTACTCTCTGTAAAATGTGGTCCATTTTGGGAAGAGGGTAGTTGTCTTTTAGTGACACTTTGTTGAGGTTTCTGAGATCAACACAGAGTCTGATCTCACCAGTTTTCTTCCTAGTTGGCACTAAGTTTGAGACCCAATCAGAAAATCTGATTGGTGCTATTATTTTGGCATCATACATCCTTTGTATTTCTTTTTCAATTGCAGGTAATAAGACAAGATTAATCCTCCTAAGTTTTTGTTTGAAAGGCTTTTGATTTTCCTTAATAGGAATTGTGTGCTGGATGATGTTGGTGTCATAGGATTTAAGGTCCTCGTAACTCCAAGCAAAGACATCCTGAAACTCTTTCAATAGTTCAAGGTATTTCAATTTCTCAGTTGGGGGTAATGATTTTGAAAGTTTAACGAGTTTAGGAGTTTCATCCGTGCCTATATTACATTCTTCAATATCATACCTTAAAGGTTCCATCTTAGGCTTCCTATGAAAATCATGCGAATCAAATAAGTCTTCTAGAGGGGTTAATCCCTTCGGTAAGAAATTATCTTTGAGATTAATTACTTCGGTTTCTTCACTGATTATTTCGTCAATCTCAATTTGCTCTAAGTTATCTACATCTGATTTCATGAATTTAGTAGGGTTAAATCTATTTATTTCATCACCTTCTATCTCATTTATTTCTATTTCGTTCTTAATGTCAAGACCTATTGATGTATTAGTGTCTATATTGTTGTTGTTAAATTCATCCTCTAAAATCAAAAATTTATATATTTGTTTATCATCATAAAATATTTTCCAATTCTTTAAATTATCTGGAATTATAGTTCTATGCCTAACTTCAACAGTGTATTGATGGTTGGGTTGGAAAGGTAATTTACAGGTATTGGCAAACATAACTAAACTATGGGCTTGCATATTATGCTTTCTAGGAATTACTGCAAGCTTTGTTTCAAGGAAAGTGTTAAGTAATTCTACAATAGTTTCCCTATAACAACCTAATCTAGGGTCTTTCGTCATATATACACCATTAATCTGCTTTACAATTAGTTCAGAGTCTCCCATGACAGAAACTCTTTTAGCTCCTAGATTTTTAACTAACCTAAGACCTAAAATTAAGGCTTCATACTCAGCCATATTGTTAGTACATTTGAAATTTAATCTATATGCATGACCTTCTGAGTAATCATTTTCTAAATTATATATCCAAACTCCTGCTCCTACTCCTAATCTATTGACTGACCCATCAAAATCTAAATGCCACAACATTTCATGATCTATATTTACACTATCTGGTGCAACAAACTTTTCATCAACTACAACAATCTGACTGTTTTGTTCATTTAATAATTTTGTAGTTTGGTTTGTTTCATTTTTTGTAGAAACTGCAATTTCATTTGGTTCTTGATTAGCACTAATTGTAATTTTCTCTTGTGTTTGATCAGTATTATATAGGATAAAAGAATCCATATCAGAGTGTATGGAGTAGATAGGAAAGTTTTGAGGCTGATCCTAGCTACTTACCATATACTTCATTAAGGTTTCTCTGTATAATTTCTTGGGTTGACCAAAAACAGAGATTGTTGCATATGACATATCTAGTTGTAAAGATCCCTGAAGTTTGGCTCCCCATGATCTGGATAACAACATGCCATACTTTGGTGGGATATCTGCAACTACAATGTCCATAAGGATGCTTTTGGCAAGATACTAGACTAAATTGACACACAGATCTTTAATCAATCCTAGACATTTTACCTGACTCGAGTCAAATGAGAATAAATCTTTGTAAGGTCTTGTAATGTCTAGGTTTAATTTCTCCATCACTGTTTTGGGCATTAAGTTGTGAGATGCCCCAGAATCTAACATTGCGTTATGCAGAATTTTGTCATGGATATTAAGGCTAATGTAAAAAGGTGGAACTCCTCCTTCTTGTGGTTTTCCATTAACATCTGGACCAAATATGAGTTCTGGTTGGTCATCAAACAAGTTGACTGAATCCTCATTTTCAGCAATGTCTAAAGTTTGGGTTATCTGTGATTTGTAATTTTCATTTTTGATTAGTTCTGTTAAAGGAACTGATATTTTTAGTTTGGATATCTCTGTTCTTAAATTGAATGGCAAGGAGATTTTTTCTGTTTGCAGGTTTTGAATTCTTGGGGCAGATGTTTGAGTAGATTTGTCTTCTTTTCCTTCATTGGGTACCTCCTTTTGCGAGACTTCAGTTCTAGTGTTTTGAGCTTTGTCTATTGGTTTCTTAGGTGGAACAACTTGATTTGAAGTGGATGCAAAAGGTTGATCAGGGGTTATGTCTACAATTCTAGGGCTAGAAGGTTTTGGGTTTTCCCTAGGGAGAATTTGGAGTATTTTTGAAGCAGGGGCTTCTTTTATTTTCTTAGTTTGATTTTGCGTTGTTTTCTTAGTTTGATCAGGGACATCAACATTATTTTTGCTCCTAAGATTATACTGTTTATGAACCTCAAATATGGCAGAGTCATATCCCTGTTTGTAGTCAAATGACTCACCAGACTGCAACTGTAATTGCTGCAACATATACAGTTCCTGTTCGTCTTGGGTCAGAAAAACAGGGTCTTCATCGTTTATTCCCATTAAGTTTATTTGCGTGTCTTGATCTAGATCCTCTTGATGGGAACTCTCAGCATATTTTTCTTGAAAAGGTGGCCTGATGTTCTGATCCGGCCCAGTTTCCCTAGGTTTTCCAGTGTTTTGGTTTTTCCTAAAATTTGGGTTTCTAACTTGAGGACCTTGCTGGTTATCCCATTGGGGTTTCCTTTCTATGTTATCTAACCTATCCATTAATATTTCCATACTTTTGGCTAAACTATCTATTTTAATGTCTGATGATGAAGTTTCCTCTTTTATAGTTACTCTTCTTTCATTTCTAACTCTAGCTCTTTTAGCTAATAGATTAGCTTCTACACTAACTGCTACACTTTGCATTTCTTCTAATGTTGGGGGGTTTCTTTCCCTAAGTTGGAATGCCATGTCAGTGTCAAAACCATCAGGGAATTTTATTAATGCTAAATCTGGTGGGGGTCTAAGGTTAACTGGAATAGCATTATATATGTTATTAAATCTAGTGCAGTAATCTTGAATAGTTTCATTAGGTCCCCTTTTAATACTATCATATTCTGAAAGTATTTGTAAGGGATTCTTTTTCTTCTCCCATCTGTTCAAAAATTGCTAGTAAAACATATCTAAACTATCAATACTACTAGCAGGCAATGCTCTAAACCATTTCCTAACATCACCAACTAAAGTCTAGGCAAACAACCTCATTTGAACATCATCTATGTCAATTTCGTGCAACTCAAAGTAATCTATCATCTTATTGACATGTTGTTGTGTAGTGTAATGTCCTGTGCCATCAAATTGAACAATTTTACTTTGGTAATCTGCTGGCATAGGAGACAGGGCTACATTAAAGTTCAAGGGAGCATATCTGGTTGCCATAGTTGTACGTTGGGATTGATTGAGATGTGGGGTTGCAGTACTTGTAGATGATGCAGCAGTGGATGAGGAACTTGCAGATATAATAGGGATGCTAGATGATACAATAGGTGTGTTTGTGGATGCAATAGGAATACTGGCAGATGTACCAGTTATGGTGGAATAGGTACTGGGGCTAGTAGATGATGAATGAGTAATGATAGGTTGGCGAGGGAGTGTAGGTATAAATGGGTGTGAAGAATGAATTTCAAAGGATATTATGGATGAAGTTGAAGTGAATAATGACGAATCTAAAGTAATGGAAGATTGTTCAAAAAGCTCAGGGGTAGCAGCAGTAATGATAGATGATTGAGGAGATTTTAGAATGTATTCATCAATTGATTTATTAGCTTGTTGAACTTCAATATATGCAATAAACTCAGGATCTAAAATAGTTTCATAAATTGCACTTTCAGATTTTGTTCTAAACAATGATAAATCAAATGGTAAATCAAATGGAAGTTCTTCTAAAACTAACCAATCATCAGGGCACGAATTAGCTTTAACTAATGGTATATTGTTGACCTAACCTTCTTCCTTTTTAGATTTTCTTGAAATTAGGTTTGGATTATCAACTACTAGGCAGGGTTTGGATCTGGATTAGCCCTAGTATAATGAGTCTTCCTAGAAGCTAGAATTTAATTTTTTTAAATGTTTTTTGTGGAATTTTTTAAGAACAACTTCTAACAAATGACTTTAAGAGGCTTAAAATGTCAATTAGATTTTTCTTAAACTTTTATTTAGATTGAGGATATGATTCCCCAGTATGGTCGCCACTATGTTATCACAAAGTAATTTTCTCTAGAAGTTGTCAGAAAAAAGAAATTTCCGAGGTAACCACTAACCAACTTTGGAGCATAGGTTCTAGCCAACATAAACTCAGAGAAGGCTCTCTCTGTATGATTTAACTTTGTTTGTTGTGATTTTAGGCTAGTTATGGTTGTTCTTGGGATTTTGATTTGTATTTGAGATTGGATGGCGGGTTTACTTAAACAGATGGATAGACTGATGTGTTTTAAACGATTGGGCTATGGAGTCAAACAGTAAGGAAGCGAAACTGGATTAATTCACTAAAGGGAATGTTCAAAGGGCAAGATAACAGAGCGTTTTCCATATCTTTGAGACAGAGGGGTGAAAGGGTTTCACTAGGGGTGAGAGAGCAATTAAGGGTTCTCAAACCGAATAATGAATGAGGAATGAAGGGGTAATCAGGATCAAAGGGAAATTAAGGATCCTTTAACCTGGATATTTGAGAAATCAATCTAGGCCAAGGAGTAATTAAGAATTCCTTAACTTAGATATCAATAGAAAACATTTAAATGTATAACTGTTAAGCTAGAGTATAATTAAACAAATTCTGAAGTATTATTCCAGTTATAACATTTAGATTCAGAAACACATTAAAGATTATGAATAACGTAAGAAAAATAACAATAACACATGAGAACACTTCTCTGAAGTTCGCTGAACACATGAATCCTTTGAAATATCTGATCTTTATTTATCAATCTAGCTTGCTGGCTTAGCAAATGATACAATAACCTTTTGGGCCTTTTGATAAAAAATATATAGAAATGTCTAGTAAAATCCACCCTACATACTTCGAATTATGAAGTATTTATACAAAATTATTTACAAAATATGCCAAACTGACTTGGGATTTATTTTAGGGAAAAAATATCTAATTCTAAAAAGGTAATTCCACCTTTCTAATTGATTTCTTTTTGGCACTATTATATCTGATTTCTTTTGATATTTAACTGATTGAATTTTTAGCTGTCATCTTATGCTCTTCAACTTATCTTATTTCACTGATACTCTTTGACTCTGATACTCTTTGACTAGGACACCTGCCCATTTACTTTCACCATTTTGTTTTTACCAAACTGTGTTTACTTTGAATTAAAGTAAGTCAGTTAGCTGCTCCCATCTCTCTTTAGTTGGTAATTGAATATTTTTCAACTTTCTGAAGACCTCATCAGCCTCTGTGTACTTAGCAAATGTAGTCTTATTTACAAACAGGTGTTTAACCTCATGCTGGAGGTAAAACAAGTTCTCCAAAGCTTGGTAAAGGACTTTACCAGAGGGCATCCCTTGTTTTGCTCTATTGTGGATGGCTGCTTTTTTGACTTGATTTTTGGCCACTTCCCTGAGCTTCTTGTCATAGTCCTCCTCTGTCATCAATTTATCGTTAATTACCAAAGGACTTGGTAAACCTTTCTGTATCAAAGTGTCATACTTGAACTTAAATCTATCTATGGAAAGCATGGTCTGACACTTGTCTTCTATATTGTGCATCAAATTCCTTTTAGTAAGGACTCTTCTTACTTCTAGGATTGTCCATGTCCTATCATTAATATTCGATTCTTCCAGTCATATTTTTTCTTAGAATTCAAAAAGTTAATGATTCTGGTTGCCTCTTTTGGCATACCTTCTAGCTCTGTTTTGACTTTTTGAATGGCCTTTGTGGCCTCTTTAACCAGGTCAATTTGCTCAAAAATTATTTGAATGGATGGCCAAATATCATTGGCAGACTCAATGATATTGGTCCAAAGTTTTTCTTTTGTCTGTCCCAATGGCTCACCTAGAGTCATTTCTTTTTCTAGTTTCTTTATCCTCTCTGTTAACCTTGCTACCTTTTGTTGTTCCTCTTTATTCATAATTTGAGCAAGTTTACAGTCTGTCTCCAGACTGTTTACTTTCTCTTGTAGTTTCCTGATTTCAATAGCTTTGAGGGACATCTCTTCCATCGCCTTAGCCAACCTACTGGCTTCTTCACTTATAGAATCCGCTGCGGTCAACCCTATTGCTGACGTAGATGGTGCTATTGTAGGAAATGCAGTGGCCAATGGAGCTGTAGGAGCTAATGTTTCAACCAATGTAGATGGTACTGTTGGGATGACAGTTGTTGTAGCTTCCTGGAGGCTAGCCTGCTTGGTCAACTTGTCCATTTCTTTCTCCATTTCTTTTATTTGGGTGTTCAATTGTAACACCAAGTGAAGCATTTCCTCATGGATAATTTGGCTTTCTAACACCTCTGTGGTCTGTGGGTGTAATGAAGCATGGAGTTTTAACTTTTTCTTCAAAGCTACTATGTCTTCATTTTTATTTTTGATCAATTGTTCAACTGCCTTAATATCTGTAGGATCATGGCCCAATTCTATGACCATGTCCTCTAAGGATTTAATCCCATTGTCCTTGGCCTGAGAGGAGGCCTTTTCTAGCTTCATCTGTGCAATTACATTATTTAAGGACTCTTGTAATCTGTATGCATCCATGGCCTTACTATTCAAGGTGGAGTATATCATTTCTCCAGCTTGTTTATGAAACTATATTTGGTCCACGGGATGGATGTCCTTTGCCAACACTTCAAATGTAGCCTTCTTATAATCTGCTGCAGATTTGGGTTGTGGCACTGTTGGATGCATATATGACATTTTCATCTTTCCTTCCTCAATATCAAATGCAGACATTAGTCTTCTCTGGTTAGGAGCTGAATGCTTGAAACACTGAGCATATGTCTCAGCTTTCAGTTTTTAATTTCTTAATTTGATCTCCTTGTATCTATCTTTGATGGTTCTTTCTTTGTCATCTGGTATGACAAAGGAAAAAACTTCTGCTGACTTCTGTCTCTCTAACAGCTGAGTGTTAGAAGTTGAGGGTTCATTGATTGCTTCTTTTCATTTCTGATCTGCTGTGTCTGGCACTATCTCTGGCATTGTTTCTGACTTTGTTTCTAGCTCTACCCTTTCTGCTTCACTGTGTTCCTCCTGTTTGGAAAAAAGATTCAATTTTCTCCTTTTCCTGGGGTCTGCTTGCTCATCCATTGTTTCCATCTCGGAACTAGAAGTTTCTTCTCTGTTTTTAGGGTTTTTCTCCTTATTCAGAGGCATTTGCAATGCAAAGGGAGCATCCATCCTTTGACCTTGATATGGGACCTGCAGGAACTCACTAAGGTCAATTTGTTGCTCAATATCATACAGAGCATTTCAACATCAATAATTGTGCTATCTTTAGATTCTACCAAAGTGTTTTCCATCCATTCAGTTTGGTTGGAATATCTTTCAATTTCAGGTACTAAATAATGTGCATAAGGAGCTAGTTTGACCCTAGTTCTCATTTTTCTTATTACTCCATGAGGGTCATACTGCCACATAAAACTCTTGGTAAATTTCAACTCCTGTAACATACTGTCTGCCTCTGGTCCAACTTGTCTATTATTGAAAATAAAGGGGCCCAATTCACTTTTGACTCTGAATTGGGTCTTCTTCTTTGCAGCCACGAAGTGGACATCATCTGAGTTGATGATTTGCCTGAAATACTCCAAGGCAAAAATTCTCAAGGGAAGATACTTTGGCAATTTATATGGAGCCAAGTGGCAGCCATAGACTTTGATCTCTGTGTGATTCTGGTACAAGTACCAGTCTCCTATCTTACTGTTTTTAGCCAACTGAAGTACCTTTTTTATTTGAGGACTAATCCTAGGTTGCATAGTCCCTGTCAGCATATTCATCACTAAGTGGACAAAGGAATCTATGAAGTCCTTATAATCAGAGACAGTGGAATATTTCGGGACAATAGGTGTCCAATAGAGCATCGACCTCTCTTTTCCTCTACTGTCACATTTTATGATCTTCATGAGGAATTTATCAGTTTGGTAGTACAAAAACAAATAATACAATACTGCAGAGAACTTAAACACTCTTTCAGTGGGCAATCTGATGAGTTGTTCATGCATTTTGTCTATAATGAACTGAGCATAATCAAACTTGATGGTAAGAGGTTTACCAAGGGTAAAAAGGGATAGGAATGCAAAAGTGACTTCATCTACATGTTCATCTGTCCTATATCCAAGGATGGAAGATACCATGGTGATAATATGCCTGGCAGTTTTTGAAAATATGGGGGCTATGTATGGAGGAGTACAACTTGGTGTATGTTATTTTGCAACTATGAAATTCATGAACACTTACTTAGCTTTGTCCTCATCAATAGAATTATATAGTTCTAGAAGTCCTCCAATGGACAAAGAAGCTAAATTTGGGCTGGACTGGACCTATAACATCTGATTGATGGATTCTGGAGTGATAGTGAAGAGCAGATGTTGATTGGGGGCTACTACAACTCTCTGGCTGGGGATGTAGCAGGTCTGACAATAGTGGATAATGTCTGGGAGACTGTGGACTTCTGGGAATGAGTAGAGGGGGAGATTTGACTCCCAGAGGTGAATGTCATCAGCATGGTTTAAAAATATATCTTTGCTCCAGAAGTGGAGTTTCATTCTTTTAGAGGCGTAGGATGTATCTTTAATTTGAAAATCCATATCAGCCAAAGGTAGGTGATCTTGGTCAAGGTGGGGGGTTGAAACAAGCTTAACATTCAGGGAAATGTGGGTAGACATTGTGTGGAAAACAGAGGTAAAAGTCGGAAATTGACTTGGCAGGGTTCGACTAGTGGTCTGGGTTTTACAGGTTTTTTAAGGGTCTGGGTGAAAATCTATTAATTTAGGGGTATAAAGCTTATTAATTCATTCAATCTTGAATTACTTGAACTTTTATATTAAAAAGGGGCAAATTGGTGTATTTTGCGGAATACTTGAAATCAAAGGTTGGTGTTGTGAATTTGGTCGAGGTTTTAGGTCGTAGACGACAAGTGTTGGCTTTAGACGAGTGCTGGAGGCAAGATGGCGACTAGTAGTTGGTTAGCGATTGTAGATTTTTGGTGCACAAGAAAGTTTAGGCTTTCAATGTGCGTATGGTCGAAAAACAGTAAAAATGGCGTTCGCAGGGCTTTATTGGGTGAAAAGTCGGAAAAGCAAGAAAATTGATCAATAATAATGACTGGTTTCAAGAGGGTGGTTTTACCCTTCTTCGCACCACTTTTTGGGGCAGGGTGGTAAAACTCAGAGGGGATGCGAAATGATGCAATGGTGACACGTCATTAAATTGGGTCCAGGAAAAATAGCCCATTTCGAGCGCTATCGGGATGTTAAAGCTCGAAAGTGGAATGCGCACAAAACGGAGCGATAACCATTAGATGAGATGGGTGTTAATTGGACGGTGGTCGCATTGAAAATATGCGTGGAGGGGATTGGGGAATGGTTAAGGAGGGGCCCACCTAATCAAATACACTTAAGCCTATTTAATTGACTTTTTAAATAGCGAAGTAACTTAAGTGATCCATCGGGCCGGTTTTTGCAAAGGGGAAGGGTTTTCAACTTAGGATAAGTTGATTTATGGTTTTTTTATTAGAAATGGGGAAAATAACTTTTCAAAAAGGGGGGAAAGGGTTTTACCCTAAGAAAAGGGATTTATGGAACATAATGATGATTTTAGCAAGGGGGAAGGGATTTTAAAGGGAATTTCTAGGGGAAAATATGGGATAATGAAGTAAGGGTAAAAATGGAGGGGAAAAGGGGTATTTCAAGGGATGATGGGGAAATTAATAAACATGGGAGGGAGAAGCTTGTGAAAGGAGGGGGAGTTAGTTAAACTCATCTTTGCTTAACTTTGTACTTTGATGAATGTACCTGCACATTATGATTTGAGCATGTAAAATGTGCTTAATATTTTGACCACATAGTCCATTATGCAAGTTTCTTCTACTTACCCTTTCTTACCCTAACATTTTTTCTTCTTCTGCATGGGTGCACTTGAGCTAGCAAACCCTTTATTACCTTATTTTTTATTTGAATAAAACTATCTAAATTTAACCTTATTTCTTCCAATGGCCCATATTAAACTGTTGAGCTCATTTTTATTTCTCTACCTATCTACTAATCTTCCAAGATTAAACAGTTCAGCTAGACTTTATTCTCTATCTATAACATGAAATAGTCAAGATTACACTATTTGACTATCATGGATTATGGCATTTTAATAAGCTGCACACAATCATTATTTTGCATGAAAAAGTAAACAGTAGTGGTATTTGGACTTGCACACTTTCATGGCCTGTTTTATTTTGGGGTTCATATATATCTATATCTATCTCTCTATATATCTCTATATATATATATATATATATATATATATATATATTTTTTTTATTTTTATTTTTTGACCTTTTGTTTCTTTTTTGTCCTTTGATTATTCTTTTAGGATATACCCTCTTTTTATTTTTTAAATATGGAAAACTATTTGTTGAAAGTAAAGTATGTACATATTACAAGCTTGAGAAAAATTCAATTCAAAATTATGACACCTATTGGTATAGGAACCTAACACATTATGCACTCTCTTAGCCTTAGTGGGCCAAATTGTGCAAACCAAAAATTTTCTAAGTCTGGAAGATAAGACAAGGGGAGAACATAATGAGTTAGGAGTAAAATCAAGTGTGACACATACAAAATCATGAGTATAACTTAGGAAAGATTGAATACTAAAAAGTAGACATCAAAACACCAATTTACAAGTACTCTCCAAGTGTGACAGACAAAATATGTGTGATTGTGATGAAAAGTGTCGTTTTATAACTAGTAAATGTATTATAACCATGGTGTGCACCAAAGACGTTCTAAACAATGCGATCACACTTAGGAAAGAACAAGAACACTTGAAACATGTAGAATGACATGCAATGACACTTTGAAGATGAAAGTGACACTTGATATGATAGTTAAGTTGGCTCCAAAATTCAAATGTAGCAAAATTTTGGAGGGTGTTGTAGCGACAAAAACACATACGCCGTGAGGAAACAAGTGCGACATAAATTTATCATTTCAATGAGAACTCAATAGCAAGGAAAGAATTTAAACACTTATATTAATTTAACTTGAAAGTTGGGAAACTAATATCGGGACTAAAACTCTCCACCCAACCATATACAGCTGCAACCAAGCCTTACTTGCAAATTTCACCCCCGAGGCCGATTCCAAAGATTGAGGTGGGGGTGCTTATAGGTGTTTCTAGCCAACCAATACAACTGGAACATGATGTCAAAAGGCCACCCTTGCCTTCATCCACCAGTTGAGTGCCTTATAAATCACACTCTTCAGGCATACATATAGTCATGCCAATATTCCCTAATCTATATATATATATATATATATATATATATATATATCTAACACACTTATCAGTAAGGCTCCTCATCCTTCTACCCATGCTCTCTAAACCATTTACACAAAAAGCTTAATTTTGATGATTTTTTCAGCTACGCACCCTTCTTTCTAAGATTTCCTTCAGTGCTAGAGACCTCTTGATCTCATTCTCCGCTCTGTGTTCTCACACTCCCCATAGTTATGAATGTTTTGTGTGTTGCTAATACCTCCCCACATGCCCCCCTCATGAGTGCCTGTAAGAGACAACATGTATTCCTCCACAAATACGAGAAGGAAGTGTGTGTGATCCTTCCTCCTAATAGATTAAGTACCTTCCTTCATCCAAAAGTTGCATAGCAATCATACCTTGACATCACAACCCATGTTGCTCATATTTTTTTTCCTTTTCTTTGTTTGTTATTTGGGCTAAAGGACACTTGGACCATTCATTCCATTTAGTTGAATTCAATGCAGAATAAACACATTTTTTCAACCAAACAGGACTAATGTTTAAATAAAATCCATCTCCTCAAAAAACCCTCTTCCTCAAGTAATGGAATCTATGTCCCTTCTCAGATATTTTAAAGTAATTACAATTATTTACAAAAGGAGAAATGTTAGCCAGGGGATGTCACACTCCTCATATAAACCTTGCCTAGATTTGAAGGCGGTCTTCTAGGTATCTTATTCTCTAACTTGAACCTAGTGATATCTAGACTTTAAGTCTATCTTGGTGAAGTATTTGGCTTGTTGCAACTAATCTAGTAGATCATCTATCGCAGGCAAGGGGTACCTTTTCTTAAGTGTAATTTTGTTTAACACCTTTATAATGGATGCACATCTACCAAGTCCCATCTTTCTTTGGCATAATGATGATGGGTGACACACATGGCGAGGTACTTGGTCAAATGACATCTTGTTCTATTAGTTACTGCAACTTCTTCTTCACCTCACTTGTTTCTATAAAGGACTACCTATATAGCCCGTGTTTGGGAATGGAGAGCCCGATAATAGTTGGATCTTATAATCCACTTCCCTCTTGGGAAGTATCCCTTCAAGATCCTATTGTTGGTGCTGTAAATATTTCAACCAAAGGGGTCTCCTCGATGTGAATTCCCAATTATACCTCACACTGTTTGGAGTAGGAGCCCCATTCGGAGTATTGACCTAATCACCATAAATTAAAGGTTTGCCTCAACTGCAATGAATAACATAAGAGATTGTGCACATAACCTTTGAGATTAACAAGTAATTTGACACTGTGAAACACCAATTGCAATATGTAAATGGAGACTTTCAAGAGAGGGAAATAATAATTAGCCTCTAGAAGGAAAGTAATAGTACTAGCCTAAGAGAGACACACAAGAGCAAGGAAAGGTTCGTTAGCTATCTAGCGAAATAGTTCACATAGAAACAATGGATATTAAAGAAAATACAACATACCTTCAACAAGATAAGCATCAAAGCCACCGAAACAGTTCAATTTCTTTAGTACATATTAGAACAACATATATTGCAAACATTCGAAGAGCAATCTTACAACATTTACAACATACACATGAAAGTGTGTTGGCTCAAATGAGCTTTTGATTTTTATGTGAAAGATCCAAGTATACAATTACAATGGCAAGCCGCTAGCTCTAATAGTGGAACATTAAGTCACTTCTTTCTTCTCCAAAGAATGACCTTCTCTCCTATGCCAAGCTAGAGAAGCGAAGGCTAGCTATCCAAAAGCTAAGCCTCGAAAAGCCATTTTCTTTAGTTATGAGGGTGTATTAATAACAACAGGAATGCCCTTTCATATCCCCATGACACTTGAGCTTCCCTCATGACTCTTAGACTTCTAATGTGACCTTTTGGCTTCTATATGAATTTTGGACTTTTCCTAAAGACTCTTTTTTCCATATATGAATATGTGACTTTTCATATTCCACATATGACTCTTGGACTTCCACACATTACATTTTGTCCTTTCCTTTTGATAATTACATCATTACATCCACAAATGATGTGGTAAGAACATGAAAACACATGACATTGTTATGGCACGGGTACAAATCACAACTTGGAAATGATGATATGAACTTCATGAAGAAGTGGCAATGCCAAGTTATTTCTCTTACTACTTTGTCTTCAATATTCATGAGAGGTCTATTCAATACTTCATGTTCGTGAAATATCTTCTTTGTTCTTCATCTTCACCCTCTAAGGGGTTGAATGGTATGGAGTCTTCATGTGGTCCTAATATTTGGTCTGCGGTCATAAACTAGTGTTCCTTCATTTTCTCGCTTTATGACCTCTTCATGGTTTCAGCTTCACAAGTGTCTTTTAACATAGTCTCCTTATCCTCCTCTCCGGGCATCATCCCATCATGTTAGGATATAGTACCTGCAAGTGAAGTCGACTCATGACAAGACCACATTAGTCTAAAAATATCCTAGTCTAACTTGCTTCATGAAAATGTTGATTGAGCTGGAATTGGGTGCTAGATTGAGAGGTACACTTAAGGATTGTGTAGTGCACAGTTCCAGGGACTAGGAGTGATGGACTAAAGCTTGAGACTGCGCAGTTCGCAGTTCTAGGGGGCTTGAGAAAGATGACTGCGCAGTTGAGGATCTTAGTAAGACAATCTTGAACCTTGAATTTTCCCAATTCACAATACGAGAGAGACAAAGGCATATGTATTACACAATTTTGTAGCTTAAGGAGGCGGGATGACAGCCTGAGGCTTGCCACTAGGCAATGCACAAAAGGAGGATGACTTAGAGGATGAACTATGCAGTTATGGAGATCAAGGGGCCAGGGTTGAGCACTAAGACAATGAAATTCACAATCCTTGGAGGCAGGAATTATGGATTGTGCAATTCAAGGAAGCAAGGGATCAACTTGAGGCTTGCTACTACGTAATGTGCACTTCAGGGAGGTTGAGTGAGGTCAAGTTGGTCGGGTAAGGGATCTTCTAGAATTTGGCTAAGTGTGGGATTAGTGAGGTAAAGATAGGATTGAGATAGGATTTGAATATGACCACACACTTTGAACAATCGATGACACAACATTGAACATTCAACACCTAAAAATATCATGATACCCTTAATGTGATGATGAAACAATACTCTCCTCCAAGTGTGACCCTTAGGGTACACTTTGCAATGAAAATGATGACACTTGTTGATAGTGCTCAGGACTTGGGGAATTAGTCTAATGCATGTATTTATAATGAATAAGACACATTAGTGCGAGAGAATGCATCAGAACTTCGCTTTAAGAATGCACAATTGACTCCATTCCACTGAGCATGACACTACTTAGCGATGATAGTGACGACACTAGTACGACAATGCATGAAACTTTGGGAATGGATCTAATACATGTCCACATGATAAATAAGACCCATTACACCAAATTCTTGCCTTAAAATGAACCATAACACTGCCTTTTGCGATGTGCGACACTTCCCATGCCAAAAGATGACACTTACAAAAGTAAGCGAAAAGTTCAAATGACACTTGCAAAAGCTTAAAGAAAGTGGAAGTGACACATGCTAGAGTGAAGATAACATGAAAATTATAGCTATAAAAATGAATGCAAGTAGAGATGACATTTGTGAATGTGAAAGTGCAACTTGGGAAAACAATGGTGCACTAGAGCGACAATTGAGAAAACTCACTGAAATGAAAGTGTAATTGCAATTAAAGTGAAGGAGACTCTCAATGGAGAGTGTGAACTAACTATCGATATGTATTGTGAAGTACACTGTGCTTATGGATCGTGCAGTCCATATCATTAGTGGTTGTGCAAGCCTTGCCTTCAAGAGCCGCACAATCCTCATATGAGCTTGCATAGAAAGATGTGTGTGTTTGTGGATTTATCGTAGATAGAACATGTGTGAGAAAGTGACTTTGACACTTAGAATAAGACTTAATGCTTTTTGAAACATTAGACAACTATGAAGTGACCACGGGACGAAAAATCACAAGAACCTTAGTATTCTCTAAAATACAAGTGTAAGCGAAGTTTTGGAGGTTGTTTGTCACAGGGACAACACTTGGCGACACATTGTTAGAACTCCAGCTTTTTTGTTCAAGTTTCATCTTTAATGCAAGGTCTCAATCTTTCGAGAAGTGTTAATTCACCATGTGGGTTACCCCAACTTTGCCACTTATCACGGTTAAATATATAGTCCCTTTTATTCCTTACTTAACTTGGAATACATCAATATAAGACTAGTCATACCTAAACTATTTCGATATGGGAGAAGGATAGTAAGCATACCGATATTTTAAGTACATTCCCTAATGTTTCTTCACTACCAGTGAGCCTAGTCAGTACCCCACCTGAGTCACCTCAAGGAACCACAAGCATTGCTTCACTATCGGTGAGCCTGGTCAGTACCCTAACAAATTTCCTTGCTTCACCTCTCTACATAGGAAGTCTTTCTCTTCTTTCAACCTTATTTATTTTATTTATATAATGATGCAAAGGAACTTATTTATTTTGATGGTGGAAGAGGGATCCCAACTTATTGAGAGTAGAAGAGGTTAGTTCATTGTTTAATGGATTTGAAATATAACCAAAGTTAATATGCTCGTTTTAAAGTTTTTCTCCTTGTTGACGGTGCTCGACCCGCCAACATGTCAAGGGGATCTCCCTGGTAAGAAGTCCCAATTAGACCTCAGACCGTTTGGTGTAGAAGTCCTAGCAGTGGGTCGTAAGGTAATGCCTTGACCACGAGGTCTCACAGAGACAAGTAAGATAACTTTGTCAGTAGCAAGGGTGTGACTGATGCAGTGAGTCAAGGAATGAGTATGAGAGGTTCCAACACTTCAAAGGGAGAGGAAGGTGAAGGTGATTTGCAGGTTGAAAGGGATCAGTCCCAACTTGGCTAGGAACACACAACACAAAGGACATGCATAGCTTCCGGTAGAGCGATCGACACGGATGCAACAATCACAACATAAAATGTAAGATAACATGAATAGCACTCACGGATTAGTACAAGACGAGTGTGACGGTTGATATAACAAGGTTCAGAGAAATGTCTGTCTAATGTCCGGCAGAGCAATCGACACAGACAATGACATCATTAACAACATATGCAACACATTAACAACAAGATTCATATAATTGCATATAAATCAGTTCATATACAAGTACATAAGTTAAACAACATATATCATTAAGGCAACCGGAGCAGTCCAACTACAATAAAAACATTTGCATGAAAATGTATTGGCTTTTATTATATAAAGAATTGTAAGTCGCAATCATACAATACACCATGTAAACCTGCTAGCCCCATCAGTGGAACGTTACAACCACATCCACCTGCTCCTCCAAAGAGATGTACTAGCTCCATGTAGTGGAGAAGCCAAGGTGCGCTACAATACTGTTCAAGCCTTCTTCAAGATAGTCTTGGTAGAAGATTGGTTGACCAAAAGCCTATACAATGAGTTATGAGGGACTATTTATAGCAAAGGGTGGGGTGACCCTTGACATTCCCCTTCGTGACAGTTCAACTACTCTCATGACTCTTCACCTACTTTATGACTCTTACATCCAACCATTGACACTTGACTTACACTTGACATGACTCAACATTACAATGCACATGTACTCATGTGAGACACCATGGCTTGAGTAGGCCTTGCAAGACATCACTAACACTCGGTCCGCTGTGATGAGACCAACTCTTTGACATGCTTATGATGGTGAAGGTGGTGAGCTGATGCTAAGCTTGGTCATCTATGATGGTGTGCATGCACCTCATGGTGACATCTTGTTGAAGCGAACTCTTGCCTCCGTTGCAATCGGTGCATTGGTTCGGCTCCTTTCATCCAACTCGTCTGTTAACATGCGCATAGTATTATTGGATACGGTTGAACCAACAACACACTGATGTATAGTGTCCATGTTGATATTCAAGTGTGTGTTGGTGGTCATGCGCATCAACTTGCCAAAGTGCATGTTCAGCCCCAATTGGAATTGCTTCTTGTCTTCGCCTTGGTGAGTGTGTTGAATGGATTGGATTGCATGCATGCGCTTAATGGCATGCATGTTGTTGGATCCTTTGCATGTGATCAACAACAATGCTCACCATGTTTGCTCCGTGTCAGCTACTGGGATGGATCCTTAACTTGTACTGGCGCAGTTTCACCCGTGAATGCATGTTGCGCCCACTTCTGTTCCTGTTCCTGCTGCAACTCATTGGACTATCTGTGCAGTTTCATGTTCTTCCTGAGTTGCTGCTTCAACACATGCAACTCCTTCTTTGTTCCATATTCTGCCTTCGTGTGATATTCATGTCATGCCGTCACTTCATAGCCCAAGTCTCCAAATTTTCTTTCATTATCAGTGGATCTACTTGATCTTGCGACTTTGCTCCGCCTCTATGTTGTCAACATATTTCCTCTTACATTCAATGTGTTCAATTCATTTGTTGTGTTCGTTGCATTGGGTATGCTGCCTTCAGTTCATGATGTTGCTCGCTATGATGCTGCTTCTTGATGTCCTTGTCCATGAACAACTTGATGTCTTCATGAGTAGGTAAGCCCATGGACACTTGATCGACTACATCCCCAAGCGTGCTCTAAATGGTGTCTTCATCTTCGCTCTCTTAGAAACCATTGTACCTGATTGCTGAGAGGCAGATGAACACCTGTGAAACTTGGAGACATGAAAAAACTCATAGAAAGAAATCTGTCAGCCGAAAACCAAAATGAACATGAGAACTAACTTGCAACATACCTGGGTGGATGATCATGAAGGTTGCGTAATTTTGGTCGGGAGGTTGGGAGACCGACTGCCAAGACTGTACAAGGCATAGTTCGGGCTACTGAGAGACTAACTGACTATTGGAAATGCACAATGCATAGTCCAGTTGGGCAATTGGCTGCTGGGATTGCGCAATGCGCGATTCTAGGTGGGAAAGACTACTGACCCATGGACAGATTTGTGCAAATTTTTGGGCCAAGCAGCCACTAAACTCCAGAAATGCGTAATTCAGTCTAGGAGGTTAGTGCTGGGCCAAAATGCACGAATATGGAGAGGAAGGTGAGCCTTCCTTCTCCAGATTACGCAATGCAGCCTTGGTGAAGGCAGGGACCGGGCCAAGGTTGGCTCGACTCACTGACAGGCAACTGAAAGCAAGTAAGTTGATGAAATGCATGGTGACACTAAGTGATAGCAGAAGTGTTAAAAAGTGCATGCAAAACATGAATGGAAGATTGAGCAAACAAATCAACATGCGTGTGGGTGAGGTTGTTCGCTGGTTGGGCGAACGTTCGTGCAAAACAATTTCATGCATGCGACAACAGTGAGATAGTGGTGAAAATTGAAACAAAGCTAGGATAAGATAGAATTTATGAAAGCAATGACATGTGTTCAAAGAAATCAAGCAAACAACACTCACACAAGCGAATACACAAAAAGCAACAGAAATGCTGAAAAAGACAAGTTGAGGCCACTTACCCGTGAATAGCTGAGCCGGATGTGTCGAAGAGTCTTGGATGTGCTGTGGGATGTCAGAGCTCCAAGATCGATGTGAATGAATGAGCTCTGATGTGTCGAATAGATAAGTTTGGTCTCAAGACGTGCATGCCACAAATCTAGGAAAAAGCGACACTTGGAGGAAAAACTTCTAAAACAAATTTGCATGTAACCAGTGACTGCTAAAAATAGTTCCTTGAATCATGGGATACATTTTGCATGTTGCCTTTTGCTATTCCAGGAAGATCAAGTCATGCATGCATGCAAGTCAAGTTTCCTTGGTTCCGGGTGGAACTGGTCAACGAGACTGTCCATGCATGCTAGTGCTCAATTGCTTGGGAAAAATGTGCATTTCTGATTGTAAGCTAGGCTGACTGCTGCCTAGATTTGCAAAAATCTTGGGTTGAATTGCCTCTTGATGGGAAAATTTGCGCAATTCCTGCTAGGAGGGTTGGCTGACAGGATTGCGCTATCCAAGAGACCAACAGGATGTCAGAGAGGATTGCGCAATTCCTGGAGGGAAAGGTTCGTTTCCCTCCAGGAATGCACAATTTTCAAGGGGAAGCTTCTTAGCCTGCAGCTTGACCAAGTCCAGGTAAGCAATCTGTGAAGGGAAAAGATCAAACTATGATTGACAAGCTGAATTTGAGAAAGAAAGACACTGAAGCTTGAGGACTTGATGAAGAAAGGAAAGCTGCTATTAAGGTTGGTAGGGAGGCTCCAAAACAAGCTAAGGAAAAAGTTTGGAGGGTGGTTGTAGCCGCTGCAACACTTGGCAACACACTGGTAGAACTCCAGCTCTTTGAATGGACCTTATTCATGAAAAGAAAGTCTAACAACTCCAGAAGTATTGTTCAGTTCATAGCTCATCTTAGCTTCACACTAGCTTGATGTAAGATGTAGCATTTGCCAGACTGCCATAATCCTGGTCAATTGACACACCTTCCAAGCCAAGGAAACACAGTTGTTTCGATTGGGGTTGAGGGGTATATAGGTGCACATGCAGTATAGTTGTCAGAGTCTTAGTTTCATCTCTAGTGTTGCTCCACTGCCAGCAGGCCTGGATAGTACCCCGGTGGAGTCACATAGGAACACAAGCATGGCTTCGTTGCCAGCAAGCTTGGTCAGTACCCCGATGGAGTTACTTGCATCACCTCCCTACGCAGGAAACCTTTCTCTTCTTTCGCCTTATTCATTTTTCATTTTGAATTTTTTCTTGACATTTTTATTTTTTTCATTTTCATTTTCACTGTGCATAGCACTTATTCATTTCAGAGATGGAAGAGGGATCCCAACTTATTGAGATAAGAAGAGGTTGTTCCAGCAGAGAAGTAGTTTATTGTATCTCTGACGTGCTTATTAAGGTTTCCCCCCTCACCTTACTCTACTTGATTGATCTGACAAGGGTTAACCCAAAAACAATCGACTAGAGAAGGTGACACTAGTTAGCACGCAAGAATTGTGTTTACACCAAGGTTCACTTCAAACAGTATGTATTTTCCTTCGACGTATCATGGAATAAGAGTAACAAGTTCATCATACAGAGGTAAGATGACAAATAACCAAGTAGTGACAATTGTACAAGCCCTCTTGTTCTTTACCTAGCTCGTTTCATGAGTCACACATGGTTTCATGCAAAACTAACCTACGAACGAAACAAATGAATTAACTAACAATCAACAAAGCAAAGCAAGAGCAGGAGCAAAAATGAAAGCGAAGCAAGTAAACAAATCAAGAAAGAAAAAAAACAATCAATCAAAGCATGAAAGCAAACAAACATTTAAGCAAACACCACTCCTACTCCTACACTAATGGTGCATGGGCCTGGTCACGTGAAGTGATACTTCCAATGCAGCCACTGGCGCATTGGTAGACCCATGTGGGTGAAGGCTTGGTCCGCGAGTAACCCACTTGTGCGGACCAGCAAACAAGAAAGATATAACAGTGAATACAACCACACTTCGTGTTTCAAAGTGCCCACGGGACATAAGTGAGTGCATGTGCATGACGGATAGTCCGTGGACTTATCATGGTGCTGTGTGGCACCATGTGCGACTTTGAAGCAAAAGCACACTCTTGACTGAGACATGCAAGCAAACGAAAGAAACAAAGATAACTTGCGTCGCGCACAAGTGCTTGCAATATAAGACTCCTCCAATGCATGAGCAATGGGATCATGCAGTTCGAGTGGAGGAAGTGTGATCTGAATGCTAGATTGATCTTGAGTGCATACAAATGAGTGATGAGGAACCTTGAGTGTTTGAAAAATTTCTTGATCGGAATCGAAACCAACCTTAGGACAATGAGGGCCTGACATAACCATCAGCTCGGGCTGAAGTGCCTCAACAGTCTGTGGGGTTTTGACTTCGTTGACAGATGGATCTTCGTAGACTAGTGGCTTAGACTGATTGACAATGAATGAATCAACACCATGATCAAATGATGAGGTGAAGAGATCATGACAACCAAGATCAGAAAATTCAAAATGTTGGTCGACATCCTCATGATTTGACGAATCACACAGAGGGGTAGATGAGAAGGAAGGATGTTCACCCTCTGCATTTCTAGAAATAGCATATGAAAGATCAAGTGGATTTTCAATGAATGATTGGTCCTCTTCGTTGTTGGATGATGGGCTAACATACAGTGTGTCTTGCGAAAGATCAACAATGGGTGCATCCGTGGATGAAGACACACATGCAAAATCATGGATGGTAGGTTCACCAATGGTGTTAGGAAAGAACAAAGGGGGCTCAGATAGAAGGGAGTCATCCTTCATCAAGTGTTGATGTTCAAGCTCCCACTCATACCCTCCATGAATGAAAACGCATGTTGGTTGTGCCACACCAACTCCGTCAATGGGTTGTTCCTTGTTCACAATAAGTGAAGAGTTTTTAATGGACGAACATAAGACAACATCATCTAGAGGAACACCTCGGTGTGAAGACGGAAGTCGAAAAAAATAATGCATATGAGAACTTGAAGGACTCACAACCAAATCTGCGCTAAAATTGTGTGGAGTGATGTTGGGAGGGTGTGAAGGTTGAACAGGTGTGTGAACATGATCCTCAACATCACAGGGTGATGGTGGAACCGTTGAAGGAGGGGGAGGCAGACAACCCATTGAGACAGTGCCTTCTCCCACATGAGATTGCGCAGTTCCATCAATGAAGAATGTTGAGCGAGGCTTGATATCAAGCTTCCTCTTGGGACGGGAAAATTTCTTAAGGCAATACTCGAATCGGTCCCATAGATAAGAAAATTTCATCTGGCTCTTCAGAGCTTGAAACTGTAAGTCACAGAAGCGCTGCCAAAAATCAATAACGGATTCATGCAGAGCCCTCTGTTGCTATAACAATTTACAGTCAAGATGGTCTAGATCAAAATGATGGAACATGTCTTCAATAATATCACAGAAGTGCTCACATGAGTGCACGGTGTTAGCCGGTAAGCTGAGAACCCAATGAAATGGGGATTCGCAAAGTGTGAATGCACGCAGTAGACCAGCCTGTTCATTAGTAAAATCACCTTCCTCATAAATCATGGAAAGGAAGTTATGTAAGTGCTCAGGCTAGGCCACTTCGCCTTCACCATCATACGTGTGAGTGGACAAGAGATTGAAACGCTTCCCCAAGATGGAGACATATTTACAATTCGAAAAACACCTCGGGGGAAGAAGAATGCAAGGCTCCATGAAATATATGCAAAGGTTCAAAACTGGATGAGAGGACATTGCTTGTCATCAAACCCTCCTTCTAGCGCCAGAAAGTTTGACGGTGCTGGACCCACCAATGTGTCAAGGGGATCTCCCCGGTAAGAAGTCCCAATTAAACCTCTAACCATTTGGTGTAGGAGTCCCAGCAGTGGGTCGTAAAGTAATGCCTTGACCACGATGTTGCATAGAGGCAAGTAAGATAACTCTGTCAGTAGCAAGGGTGTGACTGATGCAGTGAGTCAAGGAATGAGTATGAGAGGTTCCAACACTTCGAAGGGAGAGGAAGGTGAAGGTGAGTTCTAGGTTGAAAGGGATCAGTCCCAACTCAACTAGGAACACACAACACAAAGGACATGCACAGCTTCCGACAGAGCAGTCGACACAGATGTGGAAGTCACAACATACAAGGTAAGATAACATGAACAACACTCATGGATCAATCTGAGATGAGTGTGACAGTTGATATAACAAGGTTCATAGAAAGGTCTGTCTGATGTCTGGCAGAGCAGTCAACACGGACGGTGACAACATTAACAACATATGTAACACATTAACAACAAGATTCATATAATTGCATACAAATTAGTTCATATACAAGTACGTAAGTTAAACAACATATATCATTAAGGCAACAGGAGGAGTCCAACTACAATAACAAAATATGCATTAAAATGTGCTGGTTTTTATAATATAAAGAAGTGTAAATCACAATCATACAATACACCATGTAAACCTGCTAGCCCCATCAGTGGAACGTTACATCCACATCCACCTGCTCCTCCAAAGAGATGTACTAGCTCTATGCAGTTGAGAAGCCAAGGCGTGTTACAATACTGTCCAAGCCTTCTTCAAGATAGTCTTAGTAGAAGCTTGGCTGACCAAAATCCTATATAATGAGTTATGAGGGACTATTTATAGCAAAGGGTGGGGTTACCCTTGACATTCCCCTTTATGACAGTTCAACTACCCTCATGACTCTTCACCTACTCTATGAATCTTACATCCAACCATTGACACTTGACTTACACTTGACATGACTCAACATTACAATGCACATGTACTCATGTGAGACAACATGGATTGAGCAGGCCTTGCAAGACATCACTAACACTCGGTTCGTTGTGATGAGACCAACTCTTTGACATGCTTGTGATGGTGAAGGTGGTAAGATGATGCCAAGCTTGGTCGTCCATGATGGTGTGCATGCACCTCATGGTGACATCTTGATGAAGCGAACTCTTGCCTCCGTTGCAACCGGTGCATTGGTTCGACTCCTTTCATCCAACAAGTCTACGAACATGTGCATGGTCTTTTGGGTATGGTTGAACTGAAAACACACTAATGCATAGTGTTCGTGCTGATCTTCAAGTGTGTGTTGGTGGTCATTCGCATCAACTTGCCGAAGTGCATGTTCAACCCCAGTTGGAATTGCTTCTTGTCTTTGCCTTGGTGAGTGTGTTAAATGGGTTGGATTTCATGCATGCACTCAATGACATGCATGCTGTTGGATCCTTTGCATGCGATCAACAACAATGCTCACTATGTTTTCTCTATGTTAGCGGCTAGGATGGATCCTTAACTTGCACTAGCACAATTTCATTCGTGAGTGAATGTTGCGCACATTGTTGTTCCTGTTCCTGCTGCAACTCATTGGACTATCTGTGCAGCTTCATGTTCTTTCTGAGTTGCTGCTTCACCACATGCAACTCCTTCTTTGTTCCATATTCTACTTTCACACGATCTTCATGTCGTGCCGTCACTTCATAGCTTGAGTCTCCAAAGTTTCTTTCATTATCGGTGGATCTGCTTGATCTTGCAACTTTTCTCCGCCTCTATCTTGTCAACAACCTTCCTCTTCCATTTGCTAGGTTTGCTTCATTTGCTACGTTCACTACATTCGGTATGCTGCCTTCAGCTGTTGTTCATGATGCTACTCGCTGTGATGTTGCTGCTTGAAGTCCTTGTCCATGAACAATTTGATGTCTTCATGAGTAGGTAAGCCCATGGACACTTGATTGACTGCATCCCCAAGCGTGCTTTGAACAACATCTTCATCTCTGCTCTCTTGGAAAACATTTTACCTGTACTACTGAAAGGCAGATGAACACCTATGATACCTGGAGACATGGCAACACTCATAGCAAGCAATCTGTCAGTCGAAAACCAAAATGAACATGAGAACTGACTTGCAACATACCTAGGTGGATGATCATGAAGGTTGCATAATTTTGGTCGGGAGGTTGGGAGACCGATTGCCAAGACTACACAAGGCACAGTCTGGGCTACTGAGAGACTGACTGACTGCTAGAACTGCGTAATGCACAGTCCAGTCAGGCAGTTGGCTGCTAGGATTGTGTAATGCGCGATTCCAGTTGGGAAATACTACTGGCCCATGGACAAATTTGTGCAAATTTTTGGGCCAAGTAGACACTAACCTACATAAATGTGCAATTCAGTCTAGGAGGTCAGTGCTGGGCCACAATGCATGAATCTGGAGAGGAAGGTGAGCCTTCCTTCTCCAGATTGTGTAATGCAGCCTTGGTGAAGGCAGATACCTGGCTAAGGTTGACCCGACTCATCGACGGGAAACTGAAAGCAAGTAATTCGATGAAATGCATGGCGACACTAAGTGATAGTAGAAGTGTTAAATAGTGCATGCAAAACATAAATGGAAGATTGAGGAAACATATCAACATGCATGTGAGTGAGGCTGTTCGCCGGTTGGGCGAACGCCCGTGCAAAACAGTTTCATGCATGCGACAACAGTGAGATAGTGACAAAAATTGAAACAAAGCTAGTACAAGCTAGAATATATGAAAATGACAGTAGGCATTCAAAGAAATCAAGCAAAAATCACTCACACAAGCGAATACACAAAAAGCGACAGAAATGCTTGAAAAGACAAGTTGAGGTCACTTACCCGTGAATAGCTGAGTCGGATGTGCCAAAGGGTCATGGCTGTGTTGTGGGATGTCAGAGCTCCAAGACTGATGTGAATGAATGAGCTCTGATGCATCGAATAGATAAGTTTGGTCTCAAGACGCGCATGCCACAAATCTAGGAAAAAGCGACACTTGGAGGGAAACTTCTAAAACAACTTTGCATGTAACCCCCGACTGCTAAAAATAACTCCCTAAATCATGGGATACCTTTTGCATGTTGTGTTGGGTCCCTATAATACTAGTGATTACCCCATTACTATTGTAGTTGTATCCCTTATTAATATTGTTGTGCCCCTATTGTCCCCATATTGTTATTACTGTGCCCCATAGAATCCCTCTATTGTTATTTTTGTGGCTTTATATTATTATTGTTAGGTCGGCTGAGTTATATTGTGACTCCTTAGACTCCTATTTATAGAAAGGAGGTTTTGTCATTTGAATCATCCAAGAATTGTTCATTTGTGTAATGTAAAGGAGGTTGCCCCCTAGAAGAGGCTGAATTCTAAGGCATTGATCTCTCTCTTCTATCTTTTTGTGTATTGGTTTCATAACATTTGGTATCAGAGCTTTGGATTCTAGGGTTTCGCTGCTCCAAACAGGTCATCGTGGCATTTTCACTATAATTTTTTATTTATTTATTTATTTATTTTTTATTTTTTTTGCAGTGTTTCAGAAGCTAAAAAAAACCCATTTGAGAAAAAATTGCGTTGAATCTCGGGTCCAAATTTCAGAGCTTTTCACGCTATATTTGTGGAGATATGATCTGAGGAAGTTGGTCTTTTTGTAGACTCTTGAATTACATTCCAAATAGGTGACCTGGGGAAAATCATCATAACTTTCTCTCTGAGCGTCAGATTGAAATTTTGTAAGAAGGTACAGAAAGAGAACGGATTGTAGTTTCTTGTAGATATTTTTCAGAGCTAAAGGTCGAAACAGTGACTCGTGGCACGTCGCACAAGCTCGCTCTACTGAACTAGTCTATAGTCAGGGCATCTTGGGATATTGTGCATAACTCTTCCTTGGAGAATCCAATTTGGATCAGACTGGTGGAATTGAAAAGAGGACACAGAGGGCTACTACAGATCGCAATTTCAGAACTGGATGATCCAAAATTGCAGAGATACATCAGATTCAATATCAAGCTTCTACAAAGTGAAAAAAGGTGTGTAATTTTTTAAATTTTTTTCATAAGCTTGGTTTGAAAAATTAGTTTGAATCGATAATTGATGCCCCGAGAAAAGAAAATGCAAACACCTAGTAAGCAACCTAAAAGCTCTAGCATGACTCATGAAGAAGAGGAAGAAATGCAACATGATATATCAAAATTACGAGACCAAGTGCAACAAGTGTCACTTGCACAAAAAGCAACAGAATATAAGATGGATGGTTTAAGAAAAGATGTAGAAGCTAAGATGGATGGTTTAAAGAAACGTGTAGAAGCTAAGATGGATTGTTTAGTGAAAGGCATAGAAGCTAAGATGGATGGCATGGAAGCTAATATGAATGGCATGGACGCTAAAATTGATGGCATGGATGATAAGATGGAAGAATTGAAGATAAATATGAATAAGTTGCTACAAGAAATGGTCACTAATGGTGAAAGGGTAGTAAAGGAAACTCATGATGAGAACAAAAGAAATGTTAATCATGATTCCATAGACTCTAATGTTGGATCGAAGACCCACCATATTCCAAAAATCGATATGAGGAAGTTTGATGGCAAGGATCCCGCAACATGGATATTACAGATGGAGCAATTTTTCGATCTCAATAATGTGCAAAACACACAAAAGGTATGTATTGCAACTTTATATTTGGAACCAAATCAATTTGTATGGTATCAATGGCTTCGCTTTCGTAAACAAATTATCACTTGGGCAATTTTTACGGAAGAATTGACAGCACATTATGAGGATACAAAAAGCAACACTTTTTTTAGCCAATTGATAAGTCTCAAACAAAAGGGTTCAATAATGGAACACATTGAGGAGTTCCAAAAATTGAACATAAGGGTAAAAAATATTCCAGAGGAGCATATGATTGATGTGTTCATAGGGACTTTAAACGATAATATTCAACATGATGTTCGCCTTTGGGAACCTGATTCATTAGAGAAGGCATTCAGATTAGCAAGAAAAATGGAAAGCAAAATTATGGCAACCAGGAAGCATACCACTCACAACTATAAAGATGGAAGTGTTGTTGCCCCTAGTCTTCCACAACCTATAAGGTTGACACCACAACAATTGGAAGAAAAAAGAGCAAAAGGGCTTTGTTATAGTTGTTATAGCAAATACACTAAAGGTCATAAGTGTGCTGAGAAGAAATTATTCTACATAGATTGTGAAGAGGAAGAAGAAAAGGAGCAAGAAAGGTCAAAACAAGAGGATATACTCTAGGAACAAAGCCTAGATAAAGAAGAAATGAATCCAACCATATCTTGTAATGCATTGTCGGGAATTACCACTCCTCAAACCATCAAGATAGAAGGACAAATCAAGAAGAAAAAGGTAATAGTGTTGATTGATTCAGGAAGTACCCACAATTTTATTCATTGTAAGGTAGCAAAAGAATTGAATTGCTTCTTATATCCAGCACCAGAGTGTCAAGTGATGGTTGCAAATGGAGAAACAATAAATTGCTCTGAAAAGTGCCATAATATCAAGCTATCCATGGGAGAATATGTATTGACTAGCCCAATGCTTTCCATTCCAATGGGAGGTGCTGATGTTGTACTAGGAGTCCAATGGCTACAATCCTTGGGTACAATAGCTTTTAGTTTTCAAGAACTTTTCATGAAATCTGTGGAAGGAAAGGAAGTTGAATTAAGGGGTATTGTAGGGAAACCGGGAAAGATAATCAACTCTAACGGTATGACAAAGCTTCTAAAAAAGGAACAAAGAGGTGTAATTGCACAATTATGTTCGCTAGATGTTTCCACGTTGGAATCATCTATTTCTCCAGATCTCCAAAAAGTCTTGGACAATCATTCCAAGGTATTTGAGACTCCCAAAGGTCTCCCACCTATTCGTGATCATGATCATGCTATTCATCTGATTCCAGGAAGTGTTCCTCTAAACATCAGGCCGTACAGATATCCCTATGCCCAAAAGAGTGAAATTGAATGTATGGTTGCAGAAATGCTAGAGGGTGGTATAATTCAACCGAGTCAAAGTTCTTTCTTTGCTCTAGCAGTATTGGTGCACAAGAAGGATGGATCATAGCACATGTGTCCAGATTATAGGGAGCTCAACAAGCTCACCATTAAAGATAAGTTTCCCATTCTTGTCATTGATGAATTACTTGATGAATTGCATGGATCAATTTACTTCACCAAGTTGGATCTTAGTTCAGGATATCATCAAATCAGAATGAAGACTGAAGACATTTTGAAAACGACATTTAGAACTCATGAGGGTCATTATGAATTTTTGGTCATGCCTTTTGGCCTTACCAATGCACCTTCAACATTTCAAGGTTTGATGAATTCCATTTTCAAACCATTCCTTAGAAAATTTGTGTTAGAATTTTTTGATGATATACTAATCTACAACAAGTCTTGGAAGGATCGTGTTGAACATGTTGACAAGGTGCTACAACTATGGGAGGAGAAACAATTATATGCAAAAAGATCCAAATGTTTCTTTGGAGTACAAGAGGTGGAATATTTGGGTCATATTGTATCTCATGAAGGAGTTAAGGTAGACCCTAGCAAAATTAAAGCCATTAAGGAATGGAAAATCCCCACATCCATAAAGCATCTGCAAGGATTTCTCGGGTTGACAGGGTATTATCACAAGTTTGTTAAGAATTATGGGAGAATAGCAGCACCTCTAACAACATTATTGAAGAAAGATGCATTTTCATGGACTCCAGAAGCAACAAAGGCCTTCGAGCATCTTAAAGAGGCAATGTGCCAAGCACCGGTCTTAGCTACATCAGACTTCACAAAAACCTTTATTGTGGAATGTGATGCTTTAGGAAATGGAATTGGTGCTGTTTTAATGCAAGATGAAAGACCCATTGCTTATGGAAGTCGTCCAATCAAGGGAAAGTTTTTAGACAAAGCTATTTATGAGAAGGAAATGTTGGCAATACTCCATGCACTTAAGAAATGGTGACCCTACCTAATGGGAAGACACTTCAAGGTAAAAACGGATCATGATAGCCTTAAATACTTTTTAGAACAAAGATTATCCTCTGAAGAACAACAAAAGTGGGTCACAAAGATGTTGGGTTATGACTTTGAAATCATCTACAAAAAAGGGAAGCAAAATGTGGTGGCAGATGCACTCTCAAGAAAGGATGAGGATGTGGAAGCATTGTTGTGCGCCATTTCTATTATCCCAATCAGATTGGATAAACAAAGCAAGGGAGGAATGGAAGAACGACGAAGAAGTGTGGGCACTTATTCGAAAGTTACAACAAGACTCCAGTACGTCTGATACATTTAGCTAGCAAAATGATTCGTTATGGTACAAATATCGCTTATACCTCTGTAAGAATTCCCAGCTAAAACAAAAGATTCTTATGGAATTGCACACTTCTCCCTTAGGAGGGCACTCAAGATTTTTAAAAACTTACCACAGGGTTAAGAAGGAATTTTTTTGGGAGGGCCTTAAATCAGATATTCAAACGTTTGTGGCAGAATGTTTGGTTTGCCAACAAAATAAAGTTGAAACAATTAAGACACCGGGTCTATTAAAACCTTTATCCATTCCAAGCCAAAATTGGGAGGAGGTTTCAATGGATTTTATCACAGGTTTACCCAAGTCTGAGGGAAAGAGTGTCATCATGGTGGTAGTTGACAAACTTACCAAGTATGCACACTTTTGTGCATTATCACATCCATTTAAAGCCAATACAGTTTCTACTGCATTTATGGAAACAATTCAAAAGCTACATGGAAACCCAAAGATTATTGTAAGTGACAGAGATCCCATTTTCACTGGAAATTTTTGGACAAAATTATTTTCTTTTCTTGGTACTCAGTTAGCTCATAGCTCATCTTATCATCCTCAATCTGATGGGCAAACTGAGATAGTAAACAAATGTTTGGAAGGATATCTTCGTTGCTTTGTATCTGATAAACAGACACAATGGGTCAAATGGTTGCCTCTGGCTGAATGGTGGTATAACACTTCCTTCCATACAACAACAAAAATGACCCCATTTATGGCACTTTATGGATATCGGCCACCATCCATCACATCATATTTAAGAGAAAATTCTAAGGTTCAAGCAATGGAACATCACATCGAACATCAACAACAAGTCCTCCAACTCTTAAAGGATAACCTCGCGTTGGCACATAATATAATGAAACAACAGGCAGATCAACATCGCAGCGAAAGAAGTTTTGATGTAGGTGATTGGGTATTCCTACAGCTACAACCATATAAGAAAATGTTCCTCAAACAAGCTAAGAAGGATAATACATTATCACCAAAGTATTATGGTCCGTACAAGGTGTTGCAAAAGATTGGTACTATGGCATACAAATTGGAGCTTCCTGCTGCTTCTCGATTGCACCCAGTTCAAACAATATTGCCAGAACTAGACGAGGAAGGAAAAATTATATTGGAACCAGAAGCAGTCACAGAAACAAGAACTCGACAGCTACGAAATCAATCAATTTCGGAGTATCTTATCAAGTGGAAGAACTTATTCGCTGAAGATTCCACATGGGAGGATGAGAATTTTATACAGAAGCATCCAAAACTACTCAAGCGTTGAGGACAACACTTTTTTGAAGGAGAGGGGCATGTTGGGTCCCTATAATACTAGTGAATACCCCATTACTATTGTAGTTGTACCCCTTATTAATATTGTTGTGCCCCTATTGTCCCCATATTGTTATTACTGTGCCCCATGGAATCCCTCTATTGTTATTTTTGTGGCTTTATATTATTATTGTTAGGTCGGCTGGGTTATATTGTGACTCCTTAGACTCCTATATATAGAAAGGAGGTTTTGTCATTTGAATCATCCAAGAATTGTTCATTTGTGTAATGTAAAGGAGGTTGCCCCCTCGAAGAGGCTGAATTCTAAGGCGTTGATCTCTCTTTTCTATATTTTTGTGAGCTAGTTTCATAACATGTTGCCTCTTGCTATTCCGGGAAGATCAAGTCATGCATGCATGAAAGTCAAGTTTCCTCGGTCCTGGGTGGAACTGGTCAACTAGAATGTCCATGCATGCCAATGCTCAACTGCTTGGGAAAAATGTGCATTCCTGACTGTAAGTTGGGCTGACTGTCCAAGGGGATTGCGCAATTCTTGGGCCCAACAGCTAACTGCTGCCCATATTTGCGCAAATCCTAGGCTGAACTGCCTGTTGATGGGAAAAATTGTGCAATTCCTGCTGTGAGGGTTCGCTGGAAGGATTGTGGAATCCATGAGACCAACAGGCTGTCAGAGAGGATTGCGCAATTTTTAGAGGGAAAGGTTGGTTTCCCTCTATAAATGCACAATTTTCTAGGGGAAGCTGCTCAGCCTGCATCTAGACCAAGTTTGGTTAAGCAGCCTATGAAGGGAAAAGATAAAATTGTGATCAACATGCTGCCTTTGAGCAAGAAAGAAACTGAAGCTTGAGGACTTGACGAAGCACAACAAGCTACTGTGAAGGTTGGTAGGTAGGCTCTAAAACAGGCTAAGGAAAAATTTTGGAGGGTGGTTGTAGCCGCTACAACACTCCTTTACCTTAATCGAGTTTAGGCTTCTGTGATCCATATTAAGTTAAAGAAAGATTTCGGCGAAAATCACATGGAATCTCATTTGTCGACGCGTTTCGAACCAACTAGTGTGGTTCATCGTCAGGACAAGATGAAGAAACAGATCTAGCTCCTCATGTTAAATAGTCTGAGCAGAGCCTCCAACAACAAGCAAATCTAACGGCTAGTTTGACTTAAGGACAATGGTCAAAATTAATATAATAATTTAATTCGTAAAAATAAATAAACTAAGGTAAATGGTACGAGACCTAAAAATTAAAAACTATAAGTCAATTAATAATTAGTTAAACTATAAATAAAATATAATTTACAAGTATTAGGAATAAAAGTTAATAATTAAAAATTCTAATTTAATTCATAATTAAAAGGAAATTAGTTAATTAAATGACCTAATGGATGAATAAAAATTATATGAGACCTAATAAATAAATTTTTTATAAGTTAATTAAAATAGAATAAAGTAATTAATAATAAGTAAATTAAAGGATATATAAATAATTTTATATAAAAGTATTATTAAAAATATGTAATTAAGGTAAAAGGTACGAGACCTAATAAATCAAAACTATAAGCTAAATAATAAAAATGACCTTGAAAGGCCTAAAAATGTAAATAATTTTATTTAAAAGTAAATAAAAAGGTACTAAAGAAAATCAAAGTTAATAATTAAAAAAAAAAATAATGATTAGAAGGAAAATTAGTTAATCAAATGACCTAAAATTTTTTATAATCGGTATGAGACCTCATAAATTTTTTTATAAGTTAATTAATAATTTAACAAGGAAATTGGTAATCTAAAAGTATTATTGTAAGTTAATTAAAAATTATAAGTTAGTTAATAATTTAAAAGGAAAATTAGTAAAATTAAATGCTGTTGTAATAAAGGGTGGAGTAATATATAAATTAATAAAGTATTAATAAAATGAATGTTAAATAATAAAATGTAATTAGAAAAGGATCAAAAGACCTTATAATAAAAGAAAAGTTAAAAGAATAGAGTAATGCATAAATTAATTTTATTTAAAAACAAAGGATGATAAGCAGTAAAGAATTAGAAAATTAGCGAAACATAAAGATAAAAGACATCAAGAACCAAAGAGGACGAAAAAATGACTAGGAAGAGAGGGCTGGGACCCAGCACCTACTGACTTTCCAACCATAATCTCTATTGAGATTGCTTGGTCTCTTTTCGATCTCAAGCGCTTCCCTGAATTTTCGATAGTGGAAATGCGAAACCTTAGCAATAACACTGGCTTCCTCAATACAAACATGATGATTGGTTTTCTCAGCATGTTCAGCCAAAGCAGAAGACTTAGATCTCCTATGCTTTAGATCAGCTGCGTGCTCGCTAATCCTCTGATTAATGGAACGACCAGTTTCCCCAATATAGGGGGTCCCACAGGAACAAGGGATCATATAAACACCCTTCATATCTTTAGGGTCGATGGGATCTTTCGCTGATCTGAGGGATGAACGAATGGTGTTCAGGGGCCTGAAGGACACAGGGATACTATGTCTCCTGAGAATCCTACCAATTCTATCAGTGGTCCCTTGAACATAAGGAAGATGGACACCAGGAACACGATCTTTTGGTTCTCTTTTCGCCAGAAAATTCTTGGAAGCTTTGAGGAAAGCCCTATGACCCATGTATCTACTGTAACCATTCTCCACAAAGACATCCAACAGATGGGATTTTTCATTCTCAAAGCTCTTCTTGTCTGAGATCCTTAGGGCCCGAGTAGCAAGGGTACTAAGAACACCCATCTTCTGAGCCGGGTCATAGGGCTTTCCTCAAAGCTTCCAAGAATTTTCTGGCGAAAAGAGAACCAAAAGATCGTGTTCCTGGTGTCCATCTTCCTTATGTTCAAGGGACCACTGATAGAATTGGTAGGATTCTCAGGAGACATAGTATCCCTGTGTCCTTCAGGCCCCTGAACACCATTCGTTCGTCCCTCAGATCAGCGAAAGATCCCATCGACCCTAAAGATATGAAGGGTGTTTATATGATCCCTTGTTCCTGTGGGACCCCCTATATTGGGGAAACTGGTCGTTCCATTAATCAGAGGATTAGCGAGCACGCAGCTGATCTAAAGCATAGGAGATCTAAGTCTTCTGCTTTGGCTGAACATGCTGAGAAAACCAATCATCATGTTTGTATTGAAGAAGCCAGTGTTATTGCTAAGGTTTCGCATTTCCACCATCGAAAATTCAGGGAAGCGCTTGAGATCGAAAAGAGACCAAGCAATCTCAATAGAGATGATGGTTGGAAAGTCAGTAGGTGCTGGGTCCCAGCCCTCTCTTCCTAGTCATTTTTTCGTCCTCTTTGGTTCTTGATGTCTTTTATCTTTATTTTTCGCTAATTTTCTAATTCTTTACTGCTTATCATCCTTTGTTTTTAAATAAAATTAATTTATGCATTACTCTATTCTTTTAACTTTTCCTTTATTATAAGGTCTTTTGATCCTTTTCTAATTACATTTTATTAATACTTTATTAATTTATATATTACTCCACCCTTTATTACAACAGCATTTAATTTTACTAATTTTCCTTTTAAATTATTAACTAACTTATAATTTTTAATTAACTTACAATAATACTTTTAGATTACCAATTTCCTTGTTAAATTATTAATTAACTTATAAAATTTTTTTATGAGGTCTCATATCGATTATAAATTTTTTTAGGTCATTTGATTAACTAATTTTCCTTCTAATCATTTTTTTTTTTTAATTATTAACGTTGATTTTCTTTAGTACATTTTTATTTATTTTAAATAAAATTATTTACATTTTTAGGCCTTTCAAGGTCATTTTTATTATTTAGCTTATAGTTTTGATTTATTAGGTCTCGTACCTTTTACCTTAATTACATATTTTTAATAATACTTTTATATAAAATTATTTATATATCCTTTAATTTACTTATTATTAATTACTTTATTATATTTTAATTAACTTATAACTTATAAAATTTTTATTTATTAGGTCTCATATAATTTTTATTCATCCATTAGGTCATTTAATTAACTAATTTCCTTTTAATTATGAATTAAATTAGAATTTTTAATTATTAACTTTTATTCCTAATACTTGTAAATTATATTTTATTTATAGTTTAACTAATTATTAATTGACTTATTGTTTTTAATTTTTAGGTCTCGTACCATTTACCTTAGTTTATTTATTTTTACGAATTAAATTATTATATTAATTTTGACCATTGTTCTTAAGTCAAACTAGCCGTTAGATTTGCTAGTTGTTGTAGGCTCTGCTCAGACTATTTAACATGAGGAGCTAGATCTGTTTCTTCATCTTGTCCTCACGATGAACCACACTAGTTGGTTCGAAACGCGTCGACAAATGAGATTCCATGTGATTTTCACCGAAATCTTTCTCTAACTCCTTTACCTTCTCTACTTAGTTGAGTCAGGTCGAAACACCATCCAATAAAGGTACGAGCTTCATAGTGCAATCAAAGGCTGTCCGTTTGGAACAAATCATATTTTCCATTTAGAAATCATCGACTTTAAATATATATAAACCCAAATAAAGAAGAGGTTACAAATAAGTGTCAAACATTGTTCGTCATCACAGTTCCCTTTTAAAATTTAGCCACATTGTCTTTCTAGCCAAAAGAATCATCTTTCATGCAAACATTTTATAGTGAAAATTACATTAAAAAAAAGATTTAATCTCTCTAGGATTTTGGTAAGTCCGAAGTTAAAATGAATCTAAATTGATTTTAATACAATATTGAATAAATAACTATATGATATAAAAATATATATTTCTCTTAAAATTATATTATAAAAAAAAGTTTATAATTATAATATCATATTTTTAAATAATATAATATCCATAATAATTACTATAATAAATAAAAATATATATTGAATATGTTTCTCTTAAAATTATAATATAACAAAAAATTATAATTGTAATATCATATTTTAAAATAATATAATATCCATAATAATTCTTATTATAAATAAAAATATATATATTCAATATAAATAATTAAGTGTGTAACACTCAATAGCTTTAAATATTTGTAGAATTGAGGCTTTTGTGATCCATAACAAGTATATGATAGGGGTTTTAGCGTAAATCACATTATCAATCAATTGTTGACTCGTTGATTTACCAATCAATTGTCGACCCATTTCGAACCAACAAGTGTGGTTCATCGTCAGGACAAGTTGAAGGAACCAGATCATGGCTACATGTTAAATAGAGAGAGAAGATCATCCAACAACTATATTTGACTAGAAACTGCTATAATAGACCAGGAAACGTCTATATTTGACTAGACTGGACCAAAGGATAGGGACAACAACTATCTTTGACTTGACTCGATCAAGGGACAGGGATAGGGAGAATTAGTTTAGATAATTTATAAGTTAGTTATTTTATTATTTTAATTATTAATTGAATATAGATAAAAAATTATAATGGAATCTAAATAATAAAGGTTTATTATAACTTAAATCATTTCAACTACTAACCTTTTGGAGAAAGAATATATTATTACTATTTATTATTTTATTTTATTCAAAGGCTCAATTATTAATATTATATTATTAAAAGTATATGGAATAAATCAATTAATAATTTGTTAGAAGAATAACTAACTTATTTAGTTAAGTTAATATTTATAATTAATTTTAATTTTTATTTGTTTAAAGGTTGAAATATTAATATCATAATATCAAAAGTATAATAGGTTGGAAGAATAACTAATTTATTTAGTTAAAGAACCCAATCTATTTAATAATAACCCTTAATATTATATAAGATGTAAAGGTTTATTAAAAGAAAAATAAAAACTAATTTTGGTTTTTAATAAGTTCCTCTTCGCTATTCGATTTCTCGCCGATTTGTTTAGTAATCTTATTTAATTCCCTTTTGGATTGGTAATAAGAGCAAATTCGTTATTTTTTTTGTATTTTAATTCCTTTTTAATTATCTTAATTATTATTATTTATTTATAATAACTTTACTATTATTGTTTAGTTAACATTATAACTATTATTTATTATCTATTAAATACTATCAACAATCGTTCTCCTAAGGGTGTTAATTAGAGAGATTAGATTATTTAACTAACTTCATTAGTTAATCTTCTAATAAACCATTTAGTCCAAATACTATTAATATTACAATATGGAATATTTATGCCTATAAATAAAATGAGTTAATTATATTTTCTCCTTTCTCCTCGGGGTTATAGAGAATTGATTAAAAACCAAAATTAGTTTTTCTTTTTCTTTTAATAAACCTTTACTTCTTATATAATATTAAGGGTTATTATTAAATAAATTGGGTTATTTAACTAAATAAATTAGTTATTCTTCTAACAAATTATACTTTTGATATTATGATATTAATATTTCAACCTTTAAATAAATAAAAATAAAAATTAATTATAAATATTAACTTAACTAAATAAGTTAGTTATTCTTCTAACAAATTATTAATTGATTTATTCCATATACTTTTAATAATATAATATTAATAATTGAGCCTTTGAATAAAATAAAATAATAAATAGTAATAATATATTCTTTCTCCAAAGGGTTAGTAGTTGAAATGATTTAAGTTATAATAAACCTTTATTATTTAGATTCCATTATAACTTTTTATCTATATTCAATTAATAATTAAAATAATAAAATAACTAACTTATAAATTATCTAAACTAATTCTCCCTATCTGTGTCCTTTGAACGAGTCAAGTCAAAGATAGCCGTTGTCCCTATCCTTTGGTCCAGTCTAGTCAAATATAGACGTTTCCTGGTCTATTATAACCGTTTCTAGTCAAATATAGCTGTTGGATGATCTTCTCTCTCTATTTAACATGTAGCCATGTGTCCTTTGAACGAGTCAAGTCAAAGATAGCCGTTGTCCCTATCCTTTGGTCCAGTCTAGTCAAATATAGACGTTTCCTGGTCTATTATAACCGTTTCTAGTCAAATATAGCTGTTGGATGATCTTCTCTCTCTATTTAACATGTAGCCATGATCTGGTTCCTTCAACTTGTCCTGACGATGAACCACACTTGTTGGTTCGAAACGCCCCGACAATTGATTGATAATGTGATTTACGCCGAAACCCCTATCATAATCTTTAAATATCACATACATATTTTCCCCTTCGCATAATTACATATCTATTACATTTAAATAGGTTATTGTATAACATAAGTATTATTTGAAATTTGAAATTTTACAATTTCAAAGGAATAGTACGTAAAGAAATTTTATAATTATTCTAGATATGGTGTCTATGGGGCATAGAAAAGATTGTGTCAAGGTGCTTTGTTAAGACACTCTTTGATGAAAATGTCATTACTTTGAAATTCTATAGGCAAGAATCCAATCACGCTAAAGGCTAATGTACCCCAAGTGTTATCCCAAAGCGATTTTAACAATTTAGATACCCCTAAATCATAATTACTCAAACCTAATATTAAACGTAATTATCTTAAAAATCACGTTAAATAAAAACAAAAATATATATATATATATATATATTTTATTTCCTTTAATTATATAATAATAATTACAATATAATGAAATCTTCGTGCTACACAACATCTCTTATTTGGGACATCTTGTTCACCAATTGGAAAGTATAATGTGTAATAAGATTGATCTACTATTCATGCAGTTACGTATTTAGTGATAGTCGATCCAATACAAGGATTGAAGGGATTTATACTCTAGTGATGGATTGGGATTTTCTTTCACAAAGAAATTATTGGAAGTTGGATACTCACACTGAAAGAGTGGAAATCGCTTATTTAAAGATTTGTTCTTTAAGATCGAGTAATTTAATAATTATTAAAAGTATATAATTATATTTATGATTTTTTTTTAAATATTTTTTATTTTATTTTATGTATATGGTAAATTCTAAAATATTTTGAAATTTAATAATCAAAAGAGTCAAACAATTAGTTAAATTTTATCCACCTTGCCAGGTCCTTTTCAGCCGGTCAAAACTTTACGAACTTACATATTGATCTGAAGTTGGGGGCAAAGGGTTTTTTTACAGTGATATTTGCTAATCTAGAGGACAAGGAAAGAACTTTTGAAAGGGGTCCGTATTTCATGAATAATGCTGGTTTATTCATGAGGCACTAGGAAGACAGCTACAATCCTGATCAAGAAAAGATGTTGGCAACACCCGTTTGGGTTCGTTTGTTTGGCTTACCAATAGAGTTCTGGGACCCTGAAATCCTAGAAGGAATAGGCAATACGATAGGGTCATTTGTCAAAGTATCGGAGTCAACAAAGAGAGGGAGATACACATCCTATGCTAGGATATGTGTATACATGAACATATCAGAACCCCTACTGGAGTACATAGAGTTGGAATACCATGATGAAGTATGGCAACAACTGATGGATTATGAACATATACCTTTCAGGTGTAGAAGGTGCCATGAATATGGCCATCTCTTCAAACAATGCCGGTTGAATGTTGTGGAGGAAACATCAAGGAAAGCAGAAGCAGAAAGGAGAAGGACAGAAGAAACAGAAGGAGTGGATGAGGGTTTCCAGGAAATCCCAAAAAAAAGGAGGCCCGGGAAAGAAACGGTAAGCAGGCCACAAACCACTAAATCAGTATCTGTAGAATGTCAAAATAAGTTCAATATACTCCAGGAAGAAGAAGGAGAGACAGAAAAGGAGGAAAACGCAGAAGTACCTATGGACTCTACCAAAGATACAAAGGAGACAGACTCAAACCAAGGAAACATGGAAAAAGAAGGGATAGAGGGGAACACAGAAATATTAATAGAACAATCGCAGATGGAGATTGATCCTCAAAAGGAGAATGGAAATGATGAGGAGCGAGTAATGAAAAGGCTGTTACAGGACTGGAAGAACTTGGATGAGAGGTTCATCCCGGAGGAGCAAAAACAGTTATACAAAGAGATGTTCCAGAAATACAAGGAGAAGAAGGGAACCCTTATGACAAGTCCTATGGAACAAACAGGAATGCAGGAAACACAGAGTATGGGAATGGGCAGTTCTGGCAAAGGAAGTAGGAAAAGAGGAAGACGGCCGATGAGTGAAACTATACAGGTGGTAGGGGAGACTCTGGTAAACTCAGGAAGAGTCATACCTCTCTCAGAGGTATTTCAACAACCATCCAAAAAGTTATAAATGATTGTAACAAGCTGGAACATCAGAGGTCTCAACAGTAAAGGAAAACAGAGGTATCTGAAGGATAGGGTGAAAGAAGACAAGCCTAGTATAATGATAATCCAAGAGACTAAGATCAACTCTAAAAAATTAGAAGAGATAATGAGAAAATATAAAATACAATATGAAGTCATGGCTCAAGATGCGACCGACACAGCTGGAGGATTGGAAATCCTATGGAACCCAGAGGAGGTGCAAGTCAAAGATTGGGTTAGTCTCCCTAGAATCCTTTCAGGCTCATTTAGAATGATAGGGTCACTAGAGTGGGTACTCATCACTAGAGTTTATGGCCCGTACATCCCAAGGGAACGCAAGAATGTCCTTAAAAATATGCAAACTATCCGCAGGATTTTCCCTGGGATTCCATGGATTGTAGGAGGAGACTTTATTATGATTAAAACCCTAGGGGAAAAGAAAGGAGGAATAAGTAGACCAGATCAAGACATGGAGGCTTTCAGCGAAATGATAACAGAGCAAAGACTGGTAGATATTCCGACGATAAATGGAGTTCATACTTGGAACAATCGAAGGGGAGGCAGAAATCAAATAGCATCCAGACTGGATAGATTCTTAGTATCAGAACAGATCTTAAACATGGATGTATTTGTAGAGGCAAAGATTCTACCTGCCATGGGTTCTGACCATTGGCCTATTAGATTGGAGATAGATATTAAGAAGAACCCCCACAAACGCCCATTCAGGTTTGAGGCCTTCTGGCTCAGGAATAATCAGTTCATGCCGAAGGTAGAGGAATGGTGGACCCAGAGTCAACAAAGAGGGAGAAGTAAGATGCATACCTTTCAGCTAAAGCTTAGGGAACTCAAAGGGAAAATCAAAAAATGGAACAAGGAGGAGTTTGGGAATATATTAAGGGAGAAGCAAATATTAGAACGGAAAATGGAGGAGTTACAACAGAAAATTATAACAAAAGGACGAAATGAAGAGAAGAGAAGAGAAGAAGGAATCCTGATCAGCCAAATAGAAGAAAGGAGAAAACAAGAAGAAATCCTATGGCAACAAAAGTCCAGAATAAACTGGCTCTGCGAAGGAGAAAGGAACACAAAGTTTTTCCACCAAGCAATGGTTCAACACAGGCAAAGGAACAGAATCTTCTCTATTTTAAACAATGAAGGGCAAAGAATAACAGAACATGAAGGAATTGAACAAGTTTTAGTTGAGTATCACAGAGATTTGCTGACAGAACCAAGGGTCGACAGAGATGAGGCAATAGGAAGAATATGCAACGAAATTCCCAAGATGGTAACTGAAGACCAAAATAAAGCTTTGATGAGGGCAGCAACGCTAGAAGAAGTAGAGGAAATAGTAAAAGGAATGAAGAAAAATAAGGCACCAGGACTGGATGGATTTACGACAGAATTTTATCAAGCAGGTTGGCATTTCCTGGGAAACGATATTCTGGAAGTGGTGGAAGAGTCGCGTAGACAGCAAAAGGTATGGCCAAGTCTTAACTCTACCCTGTTTACTCTTATTCCTAAATCGGCCAAATCTGAGAATGCCCAAGGTTTTTTCCCAATAGCCCTTTGTAATGTTATTTATAAAATTATTGCAACCCTGATAGCTAAAAGATTGAAGCCAATCCTTGTGAACATTATCTCCCTGGAACAAACTGGTTTTGTGGAGGGGAGACAAATCCTAGATGGGCTGGTGGTAGCTCAGGAGGTGATCCATTCCCTACAACAAAAAAAGAAGAGAGGAATGATGATAAAGCTGGATTTATCAAAAGCCTAAGACCTCCTCAACTGGAACTTCCTCAAGGCAATGCTCAGGGCATTTGGTTTTAGTAATAGATGGATTGAATGGATTTATAACATGATATCAATGCCTAACTTTTCTATTCTGTTGAATGGGTCTCCCACAACGACTTTCAACGCCACTAGAGGATTAAGACAGGGGGACCCATTATCGCCCTTTTTGTTTATCATGGCGGCAGACGTCTGGGCAGATACTTTAAAAAAGAGATGAGGGAAAGAAAGATAAAGGGACTGCGATTATGGGGAAACAACATGCCTATCTCCCACCAACAGTTCGTAGACGACATCATGCTCTTCTGTGAGGTTTCCCTAAAGGAAGTGAAACGAGTGAAAAAGATCTTGGATCTGTTCATGGAAGCCTCGGGGATGGAAATCAATAAAGACAAATCATGCACCTTTATCTTCAACACTCCAGAACCGATTAAAAACCACTTGACCAGAACGTTGGGCTTTAGATCTGGAGAGCTACCAACAAAGTATCTGGGGAATCAACTAGCTCTAAACCCTATAAGAGTATCAAACTGGTTCCAAACTATCGACAAACTCAAGAGCAGACTTGAGAACTGGTCCTTCCGATCGTTAAATATAGCAGGAAGATTGGTGCTCTTGAAACCAATTCTCCAAGCCATTCCAATTTACCCCCTATCGGTGATGGTAGCTCCCAAAGGAGTGCGCGCAAAAATGAAGGAAATTTTTGGAAAATTCTTATGGGGAGGTCCCAAACAGGAAAAGGAATGGGCTCTAGTGTCGTGGAAGGGTATATGGAAACAAAAAGACAAAGGAGGACTGGGTCTCAGGGATCCGGGTATTTTAAACCAAGTCCTGGGGGCAAAGTTATGGTGGAGGTGGATTAGGGGAGGAAATGATATATGGAAACAAATATGGGCTCAAAAATATAACATGCCCTCAACAACAGAAGGTATCCTCAGAATGGAAGAAATCCCAAAAGGATCCTCAATCTTGGACCTAGCAAGCTAAAACAGAGACCTCATAAACAAATTTTCCTTCTGGGAAATCAGGAATAGAAGTACAACTCAATTCTGGGAGGAGGCATGGCAACAAAGGGATAGAATGGCTGATATTAAAACCCTTCAAAACACCTATCAGAAGGCAACAATGGAGGGATTAAAACTTGTTAAAGATTACTGGAAAGAAGAAGAGCTGGATGAAACCTGACGGATCTGGAGGAAACCTGAAGAATGGGATGAAAATATTGATGGAGATTAGAAAGAGATACTAACAAAAGAGATGGATTCAAGAAGAATAAAAAAAGGTACGAGACCGGACATACTCAGATGGGGAAAATCTACAAAAGGGACCTTTACTGTCAAGGAATCTTACTATTTAGCCACTCGACAAGATGGAGAAGAGGAAGACATAGATTGGAAACAAATATGGAGGAATAAGTGGTGGCCGAAAGGAAAAATTTTTGCATGGTTAGTAGGGAAAGGAAGAATCCTGACGTGGGACAAGCTACAGAAAAGGGGTTTCTAGGCCCCCCCAGATGTAGCCTTTGTAAACAAGAGAATGAGACCCAGGAGCACCTCCTGAACTCCTGCCCTTTTGCCTAGCACCAATGGGATGAGGTCAGGAACTTCTTTGGAAAATCTAATAGAGACACTACTGATATTAAGCAGACCATATTTCACTGGGGAAAAGGAAAATTTTCATGCCCTATAGTAAGGATAATATGGAGTTTAGCGGTAGGATTTGTTATATGGATTCTGTGGAAAGAACGAAATCAAAGGATATTCCGGGACAAAAACAATCCACCAGAGAAGATTTGGGAAAAAACTCAAAAAGCAATAAGAGAAACTGTGCTAGCTGAAAATTGGGAGGAAGAGGAATGGAAGACAAATCCTGAGGAGAGAAGAATCTTAGCCAAACTTAATATAGAGTACAAAATGATATATCATCGGAAGGAAAGACACCAAAGATCGCAGATTCAGAGCCAGGCGCAGTTCAGATATCTAGGGGAAAACTTCATTAAACTGAATTTTGACGGGGCTTCTAAAGGAAACCCTAGACTTGCAGGCTTTGGGGGAATCTTCAGAGACAATAAGGGTCACACTAGATGGGTGTACGCAGACAGAGGAGGCATAATGACTGACAACGAAGCAGAAATGATGGCCACATACCAGGGTATTAAAATAGTAATAAGAAATGGATACAGGAACCTGGATATTGAAGGTGACTCGCAGATCGTAATAGAAATGCTCAGAAAACTTGACAATGGGAAGAACTGGGAACAGGTGGCCAAGAGCTGGAGGATGGCCAGGTTAGTTCAAGACATGGAAAACATATTGAAATGTGTCGAATATAAAATTATTAGTCATGTAAAGTGAGAAGGAAACAAAGCAGCAGATTTTTTGGCAAACTGGGGATGCAAAGAAGGTAAGGTGGACAACATCTGGCCAATAGTTATGAACAAACCTGGATGGGAGACTCTCAACCTAATAATCACTCAAGATGGAAATGAATCCATGGAAGGATAAAAAGAAATGTAAATGACCCCTGATCGGGGTGACAAATGCGGCGAGATAGGCAGGCAATAAAAGGACAAGGGCTGGCAATTATAAGCCACCTTGCATTGAGAGATCACAGCAGGTGGAAAGGACGTTAGGTAGACTGGGCATCATTACGAATAGCAGAAGGAGTGAATATGTGAAAGCCAGAGGTGGTGGAGGTGACGGCAGAATGGTGATGGGACAAGGACCAGCCCGCATAAGGGCAAGCCGAGGAGGAGTGGGTTATTATGGCGAGTGCAGGAGACAGAGAAAGACGGTGCAGCAGCACAAGAGAGGGCGACAGGTAAGAGGAAGTGGATACGGGTGGAGGCATAAGGGCAGGTATGAAGTTAATGCCCTCGAGGTGAGCGGAGATAAGAGCGAAAAGGTGGCAATCAGAGCAGGAGGTAACACAGAGAGCAAGCAGCAGAGGGGTCGACCTCCTGGTTTAAGGAAAATTCAGAGTAAGAGCACTAAGGGCGGAAGGAGGAAGACTATAACTTTTGAGAGCAGGGGAGGAGGACCTTCACGAACTGAAGGAATTAAGTCGGAACACTGGGAAGGAAAGGAACAAACTCAGGCTAACATGGAGGAGATGTATGACTCGGAACGGGATAGTCAATTGCAGACCAGGAGAAGCGGAAGAGGGAAAGGGAGAACTGTGGAGGATATACGACCGACAAAGGTTGACATCAGAGATAAGGAAATCAGAGGCAGAGAAGAGGATAAAAGGAAGGGATCACCCTCAAGTGCAATTGGACAGGGAAGCAGGGTAGGGGAAGGCAATGTAGGCGGTGTAGTACGAGGAAGAGGGCGCAGAGGAAGAGGAGGACGTCGTCAAGCGGGCAATCAGGAACGGAGTCACCCCCAACTGGCAGGAAGCAAACGCGGCAGGAGGACGATGAAGCGCCAGGTTCAGTATGCGGAGAGGGCATACAGTAAGGATACGCAGGCAGATATCAGGAGGATAATACAACACTTGGAGGAGGAGGCGACCCAGGAGCAGTCAGAATCTGAAATGGAAGACTGGGAGTATTTGCTGCCAGACCCGGGAAATACCAGAGGACGTATGTCTTTGTACAAACAGGCTCTCCATGTGTATTGGGTAATGAAGCGGCTGTTAGCTAAAGCCATGGAACAGGTGGCTATGGAGATGGCAGAACTGGCCCAAGGCATTCCAAACTTGAAGAAAGAGATGAATAACCTTCAGATAACCCTTATGATGCAGGATGGCAAGCTTGATGAGATACAACAACAACTTAAGAAGCTCACTCTGGAAGAAAAAGAGGAAAAGTACCAGCCGAGTGCAATGGAAGAATGATTTCTCAAGATATGTTTATTATCTCCCTAGTTAGGAAGCTGAAGAGCATGTTTCTTTTTGTTATATTTCATAATGCAGCTAGCAAACAGTGACAGTTTCTTTGAATGGATAGTTTATATAGCATGGATAAGTAGACTTAGTAAATTTTGTTTTTGGATGGCAATTAAAAACTTCAGACAGCCAACAGACCCGGTTTCCCTTCGGGGCGGGTTGAGGCCTTCGTATGTATGTACAGGCTTTACCTCGTTTTTAATATGAATGGTTCCATCTTAGCTTATAAAAAAAAAAAATAGTTAAATTTTAAAATATTTGAAAAATTTACAATCAACATAGGTACAACAATTTTTTCAAATAATTAATATTTACAACAATCTTTTTAAATAATTCAACGCATAATGAATTTAGTGATACATAATAATATTCATGGATTCCTATTATTCCAATGCTTTGATAAGGGTAGGTTGAAAGATGAATACACTTAAGGAAATGGAGATATACAACGTAGTTCGCCAGGTGTCCTTCATGATTGAATCTACTTCTTTTATTAAAAAGCTTGACATGAAATATGATATAACAATTTGATAATGGTAAATTAAGAGATTCGAGTGGCTTAACTACTTCGACTCACAACTAATAGAAGACTTACGGTCAGTAATAACAATTTAATGGGTAACTGCTAAACCCACTCCAAAAATCTTAGCAAGTTAATACATCGAAACATATTTATTAATTTTTTTTGTTAAGCTTGGCAGGACCATTCCATTTTCTATTAAACAAAGGAAAATTTACACCACAAAGATTGACCAGGTGGCTTCAACGTGCCCGGAAGGGAAACCAAGTCTATTAGCCACCTGTCCGCATTGTAAGCCATCCAAAAACAGAAAAGTCTTAATCTCTCTAGCCAAGCTAGATATGTCTCTGTTTCATGTCCATACACTACATGACTATCTAAACTGATATTTGCATCACAAAAATTAAAAGCTATCAACATAAACAAAAATATGCATAGGTAAGAGTCTATCCCTTCTGCTCCTTCGAGGCAGACTCAACAAATGTCATATTCCTTGGGGGATGCCCCAAACATGTCATTCAGTTCCAGTATGCAAGGGATGTGACGATCAATTCTATCCATAGAAATTGAGAAGAGGCCTAATAATCTTAATAGGGATGACGGATGGAAGATTAGTAGTTGTTGGGTTCCTACCCTTTCCTCCTAGATTCTTTCCCTATCTTGTTTGATTCATTTTCTATTTCACTCTTCTCGTTTCCATTTCTGCTTTTTTGGGTCTCCTTCTCCTTAGGTTAAGGTATTTCTCTCGTATTCCACACACACACACACACATATATATATATATATATATTTATTTATTTTTTGTTTTATTTAAATATATTTAAATTCATCATTTTTATGGTTTTAATACATATATTTATTTATTAAAGAATGTTTATAAATTAAATAAATAAATAATAATAAAATATTAAAGAATGTTTATTTATTAAATAAATGAATAATAATAAAATATTAATATTAAAGAATGCTTGTTTATGAAATAAATAAATAATAATAAAAAAATGGTTCATTTTACCACTATGTTAATTTTTTTTTGTTAATATATCTATTAATATAAATATTAAAGAATGTTATTTATTAAATAAATAAATAATAATAAAATATTAATAATAAAAAATGTTTATTTTACCACTATGTTAGTTTTTAGATTAGTTAAAATCTATCTAATTGATAATATACCTATTAGCAATTATTATTCTACCCTTTGACTATTAGTTTAAATTCCATTAAAATAATATCTATTATTTGACTCTTAGTTTACTTATATTAAAATAATAATAATAATAATAATAAAATAAAAATAAAAATAGTAATAAAAAATTTCCAATCTAACTAACTAAAAATGGCTTCTCATTTTTCTAGGTTTTCCTCGCCTAGTCAAACATAGCCGTTTTTATAGCCGTTTCCTTTTAGCTGTTAGAAGGCCCATCTCCCTATTTAACCTACAACTATGATCTGATTCTTCATCTTGTCCTGATGATGAACCACATAGGTTGGTTTGAAACGCGTCGACCTAATTCTTCTGATGTGATTTCTTCCGAAAATGTTTTTATTCAATTCTATCCAGTCACATGTCTTTTTTATGAAGCTGAAAAAGGATTTTCTGCAAATCCTACTTGTAACTCGGCATACCTTGGAGTGACATTGCCATTCCCACAGAAATCTGTTCCATCGCTTTTGCCTAATAAACTCTTCATTAACTAATAATGGTAAAGATTTTGCTTAAACTGCATAATTCTTCCTCGAGTGTTGCCCGGATCCGGGACTAAGGTCCTCTAGTTTTCCATTTCTTCCTCTGTCTCACTACCTTGTTTTATTTCTTCCTCCCACTCTTCTAACAGTTTTCGGATTCCTTCACCCGTCCCCTCACAATAAGCCTCTGTCGCTTCAGTGATAAGGTGTTCTACTGACTTCCTGCCCCTTCGCGGTTCCGATGTGCTTGGCTCTTTGTATTTCCTAGGTGCCGAGCCTCTCTTGCCACAACCGCATCCCTTCGCAGCATGAGCCATGTCTAGCTTTCCTGAACCCTAGTGACAACAACAGTTTGTTAAAACAAAACACATCATTATAGTTTGAACCCTTTTCTGAATTGTTTTGCCAACGTTAGGCACCAGCCCCTGCTTCTCCTCTCCTCTTGCTCTCTTGGCCTCAGAGCTGAGTTGGTCCTTAGACCGAGCTCGACAATGGGGAGGTCCATAGACTGTGCCTGCTGCCGCTCCCCTTTTCAAATTCCCATTACTTTCGTTCCCATGCAAGTCAGTCTTCCCTTTTCGAAGCCCTTTAAGTAGTCCCCTCCTTCTCCTTACAGTTTTCCAGGAATAAATCAGGCCCCTTTTCGCCTCTGCGTAGGTATTAATAATGTTGCCTCTCAGTTCCTCCCAATTGGCTTTCCAATTTGGGTCTCTGGCCTTGCCATCGGCCCGAGAGGAATTCTGGTTGACCCAACATTTTCTTTTCATGCAGCGATAATGGATGCTTCCCATGCAACTTACCAACTACTTCCCCCTTCCCCCTTCTTCCATCTCGTGCCCCTCACTCATTCGCTTGCAATAGTCAGCCTCGCTCTAAGCACGATTTAAGGAGCCCAGTGTATCCAAACCTAGCAGCATGCAATTATCCCCCCGATGGTCATAGGCATTACTCATATGGTAGAGGATATGGATACAAAACCAGGCAATTGCCAGCAATTTCCTTCTCCATTGCCACCAACGATTCTCTACCCCCCAGGCCTTCTTCCTATTTACCCTCCTCTCACCCCAGCAAAGCCCCAACCATAACATAATTACAGTGGAGTAGAAAGGCCAATAACATACCCAGGTTAAAATGGCGTTCGTCGTCGAGCTTGGCGTCTGGTTCCGTATTCCTCCCGCACCACTGCAATACCACCTTCTGCCACAAGCAAACACTCCAACAATGGACACTTGCCTCCCTCGCACCTGTCCCGCCACCCTTCCCACCTCCCTAACATGCATTCATGCCAAGGGTCGCTGCACCCCTTGCCTTAAGCATGTGGGGGTTGGCAGTACTAATTTCAGAGGTACCGATCATTAATACGACCAGGCTGTCCCAACTGTTGGCCCACATCCCGATCGGGGTGAAACATATTTATTATTATCATGATAGATGTATATATTAAAATAGGTTGTTTGTTTATAGATATTAAATCTCTTGTAGGCAATGGGGGGAATCCCTAGATCTACATGGTCAACTAAGGATTAACCACATGTTCAATATTCACTAGAGTTATATTTGGAATGGATATTAGTGATTATGTGAGACATTGTTGGTATCACGATATATATATGAATATATGTCGAATAATATTATAAAGTCGACGACATTGTCTATATTTTAAAAATATAAACAGTAGATGGGAGTTAGTGAAGCTTCCCTCCCTACAATGAATAATTTATTACTGAGGTTTTTAAGTTATAAATATATCATATTCATGGTTTTTACTACCTCAATGGGATAAAAGAGGCTCAAAGATTTTACAGAAATGTAAACATTATACTACAACGTGTGCGTGTATATATATATATATATATATATATATATATATATATATATATATATATAACAGTAGGATAAGAATATAAAATTTGATTACAATGTGATCAACGAATCAAGTGGATAACGTGATGTATCCAATATGTATAAAAGGAATGAGAGTATTGCATAAGTTCAATTATCATATTTATTCAATATTCAAGTTCGACAGGTTACAAATAAATCCTTTCTCAATGTTTGAATACCCAACCTCTACTTGATTTCTTTATTAATAATACTTCTTATCATATTAAACTATAAATTAATAGTGGTTTAATAACTTTTAATATACAAAAGTAAATACTTGATAATATTAATTTGGAAACAATAAACAATGGACATATTATTCATATGAATCTATTCATATTGTATGACAACAATTAGGTCTTTCGTCATATTTTATAATATAAATTCAATGACTTACAATTTAGGTATTACTATTCCTTGTATCTCAATAAAATGTATATAGACAATTCTTTAGTTATGCATAATATATCATTATAATAATCATTCAATAAGGTTCTCAATATTTAAAATCGTCATAATACCATGATACAAATACCAATTCAATCTTGAGTTGATGGTCTAAACTTGTATAGTATATTCATATAGAGCTCCTCTTTAAGTGTTGATGTAGTCGAACAACCTTTACTTCTTGCACTTGAACTTCCTTGTTTAACCAAACATTGCTGACTTAATAATGAATCTCCTTGCTTTCTCTTTGGGTACTCTTCTTTCCCATCGACCCTCAAGTAGCAATGGGGATGTAGGAGGAAAGAATTATTTAGCAGTATGGAGAAAATATTAACCAAGCCCGAGAGGCTTACAAAATATCCACACACACCAAACTCACAAAAAACCTCAACTTATCCATTCAAATAAAATTTGAATTAGGATAACCATCTAACAATAGGGTGCTTTAAAATATATCTTCTTGTTGTTTGGTTTTTCTTTTATATGATTTTTCATGGTTTCCACTTGTCTTTTCATGCCAAATTATCAATTTCTTAAATTCCAATATTCCTATTATTTACCTACCCACATGTCATAATTTTTTCAAGGCTATCATGAATTTCAACTTATTATTTTCTTTAAAACACTATGTTCCCTCACTCTAAAACATGTTTCCTAAATTTTCTCTTAGTTATCCTTTGATCCCTATTCAAATTCTGCTATTTTAATGCTCATGTTTTTCTTTAACTCGAATCAATTATTATGTGTTAGATTTATGTCTCTAACCTCCCATTCTTTTTCTCAATTTGAAATTTTTGTTATAGATTCCAATTCCACACTTCCTCCACATGGAGTTATTCTCATGAATATCATTGATTCTATTTTTTTATTAGATTATATTCAATTTATGTACACTTCCCCTTGAGTGCTAACATTTCATGAAAAGTTTTATCGTCATTCTACTTAGATAAAATATCCTCTCTATATGTTTTATAATAGCTAGAATATTTAATCAAGTTACTTTATTTCATTTTTATTTTCTAGAGTTTGATTTTAGTCTATGTTGATGGGATTATTTGACCTCATCAACATTTGGGGAAAACCACCTAGTCATGGTCCCAATTAGACCCTTTTCCGTTTGGAATAGTGGCTCTGACTGGAATTATGGGATCAGTAACCCTTTGACAACAAAACCATATGAAATGGGGAGGTTGGTGGTGATAAGTGACCATAAGTAATATATTATAACAAATTAATTATAAATTACTGTAAACTATTATAGTACTTGGGTAAGCTGAAATCATATGTGCTAGAAAGATGTCGTAATAAACACAATAATATAGATTATTATGATATTACGATATTAATTCAATCAAAAGAAATTAATTTAATTAAATAGTTAATTAAATTAATTTAAATAAAACATCACATATGATAAATATTTCGTTGTTCACTGTATAACTTAAATTTCATTCAAACATATCATAAGTGATCATGAAAGACTGACTGTAATACATATACGTGAACAATATTAATAAACAATTCCTTTCAAAGCAAAGAAACATAAACAATAGATAATAGTACTCGAAAGACTGAGAAATTTCTAAATCTAGAACTGCTGGTGGTTCATCTTTACATTAAGAAGAACTTATATACAAAAGTGCAATTTAAGTCCCTTCTTCTCAAAATTCAGATTCCCTAGCCCCCTTTTAGAGAGGTAAATTTATAGTCAAAATACAAATAACATCAAAACTCCATCAATTTATCAATAGAAATAAACGATAAAGGACTAATCATGAAATTGTTGTAACAATTTTGAGCCTAGGATGAAGCTTGACCAATAATGAGTTGTTGCAACTTGTACACATCCAACAAATTGTTGAGCTCAGGAGGATACTTAGGCTTAATTCTTATCTGGTTGGTAAAATAGTGATCTTCAATGGTGATAACATCTGCGTAGCAACATTTGAAAAGCACCTGAGTACCATCCATTGGCTATGAGGCTTTAGGAGAAATTGCCAATGATGTTCAAGGTCAATCATGGATAACCACTCAAATCTTTCCACCATTGTTGTATTATGCTCCAACCATTTTTTCAATAATATTTTGGCATCTAGAAGTGAATCTCTTGAACAATTAGAAACTAGATTTGCTTGTAACAAAGTACCATTAACCAATTCAATGATAACATTAGAAATATCTCGGACTTCATTCACTGCAGCTTCAATTTGTTTCATTCTAATCTACCATTCTCAAAAAATGATCATCTTTTGAGTCTCATCAATCTTAGGGAGATCTGCTTGTCTTACTTATGTACTCTCTTGCCAACTCAAGAAATCTATTAATTGTTCATCCACTTCATCAAAATAAGTCATCATCTTGGATAATTGATCAACAAGGGAATTGTTTGTTTTGCACTGGTCCTGAATTAACACAAGCTTATTGCAGAAGATATCTTGTTGATGCCTGAGTAGACAATTCAAATCTTTGGCTTCTTGTTCAAACTCGTTCAACTGAGGATTTGCACGTAATTGCTCTATCTTTCTCTACATCTCTTCAATCTGATTATCTTTTATCTTTGTCTCCTTCTCATGCTTTAATTTCAATGCATCAAACTTTTTCTATAATTCTGCTAATTCATTCTGCCACTGTTCAATAATCTTCTTCTTTTTTGCATCAAATGTTTGTTCCATTGAAATGATCTTTTCTTCCTTCTCTTTTAGAAGTCCTTGGACTTCTACTGCTTTATCTATTGTAGCTGAAGCATAAGCTCTTGTGAATTGAGTCAACTTTTCTAATTCTTTTATTGGTGCAATAGAAGAACCTTTCCACAAAACTTCAAAGGAAGAAAATTTTCTAGGTACCAATGCCTGAGATTGATCAAGTTTTCTCTTATTTCTTCCCCTTTTGACTACTACCTTATGTTGGGGACTATAGAATATATCCAAAGGAGGAATTTCTTTCACGTTGAGAGTGACCTCAGAAGAAGGGAAAGCTGAAATAATTTTGATATCTTTTTGCTCATGAACAAAATATTTATCAAAAAAATCTGATGAATTTGTATCATGTTCAGTACCTTTGGGAGTATCCTGAACATTGATCTAATGTGAGGAAGTTGTCAGTTGAGTGATTGTAGTTTGACTCTTGGTCTTTGGATTAAGAGTCATATTAAACTCATTCCAGGCCTCATTTAATTTAGGATTAAAAATCAATTCTTCTTCTTGGGATGTAGAAGAAACTATGAAGAATTATTTCTGGCCCCGAGCATGAATCACTGACTACGAGGAATTTACAAGTTGAATAATAAAATAAAATAAAATTTTAAGAGGTAGTTGCTGTAAATCTAGTGGAAGAGTTGCTATCCTAGAAGTTTTGTACTGAGTAAATTGAGTTTTTCTTCCACTGTTAATTGTTGATTCACCTATTGTAGCATTGTTGCATAGGAGGAAGATTGTACAAACATGTCATCTAACTTATCTTCCTCATGAATAAATTATCTAATTCCCATGGGAAACAGTAAAGTTTTTAACAATTGAGCTTGAATCGTAGTGCCTATTAGGAATAATGGGAAATTTGAGGGCTTGAATAGATAAGATTTATTTTTTAGCATGACGGTAGTTTGCTAATGCAAATATGCCAAATCTCACAAGAAAAATAGGCCATGCCCTCTTGTTTGCCTCTCTCATCACTTTAGTGATACCATAGCCCATAGTATGATAAGCTACCTCCCTACTAACTAACTTATCTGTGATAAACATAGGAAAAAAATGAGGGTGAGTGAGGCTTCCCCAAACTCTAATATAAGTGAATAATTCTTCACCAAACCAATTTCCAACCTTTTGAAGATCATCCATAGCTTCTTGTGACATCCTGGGTGGCCGAGATTAAAAAAGGACCTCATATATTAGAATTATTACTCTATACAAATCGAATAGAAGTGATCAAATTATTTGGTTTCCCATAGGATGTCATGATAAATGTGAATAGGTTTTGGATCCTGAATGGTCCATTTCCAACCCATGGTAGGAAAATCCATAGAAAAACACAGAGCATCCATAACATAAGCAAACATGTAGAAAGGAGGCAACTTATCTTCTGAAACACTCCTCGCACGCCAGAAAGCTAAAATATGGGAGGCCAACTTATTAGAAAGAATGGTAGCCCAATCAGTAATAAAACCCTCGGAAGCACCATCGATTAAAGGTGCCCAGTCCTCCAGGAACTTTGACACGTTAGGCAGTGCATACAATCGACACAACATGGCAAGGACTTGGGAAAAAGGAGAAGCGATGAAATCGAGCGAATACTTACCGATTTCCTTAACCTTATGCTTGTTTAGGTCTTTTCTCCATTCCCAGATTAGTACTGACAGGTGTCCATGCTCCTTTATAAAGACCTTGACGAATTCCTTATTATATATATTGAATATTCGACAGGTGATACATGCTTTTGAGATCCTTACTCGTGAAAAAATCGATCATTGTTCCTCTTTTAGTTTGAATGCGTCTCTCGGAAATATCCAAATTCTCAACTACCCATCAGACCATGTATGTATAAGGAAATTTAACAATTGAGCTTGAATCATACTACTTGTTAGGAATAGTGGGCAATTTGAGGGCTTGAATAGCTAGGATTTATTTTTTAGCATGACAGTAGTTTGCTAATGCAAATATGCCAAATCTCACAGGGAAAATAGGCCATGCTCTCTTGTTTGATTCTCTCATCACTTTAGTGATACCATAGCCCATAGTATGATAAGCTACCTCCCTACTAACTAAATTATCTGTGATAAACGTAGGAAAACATGAGGGTGAGTGAGGCTGCCCCAGACTCTGATATAAGTGAATAATTCTTCACCAAACCAATTTACAACCTTTTGAAGATCATCCATAGCTTCTTGCGACATCTTGGGTGGTCGAGATTAAAAAATGTACTCATATATTAGAATAATTACTCTATGACAAATCTGATCGAAGTCATCAAAATATTTGGATTTCCATAAGATGTCATGATAAATGTAGATAGGTTTTGGATCCTGAATGGTCCATTTCCAACCCATGGTAGGAAAATCCATAGAAAAACACTGAGCATCCATAACATAAGGAGACACATATAAATGAGGAAGCTTATCTTCTAAAACACTCCTAGAACACTGGAAAGCTAAAATATGGGAGGCCAAATTATCAAAAAGAATGGTAGCCCAATCAAAAATAAAACCCTCAGAAGCACCATCAATTAAAGGTACCCAGTCCTCCAATAAATTTGACATGTTAGGCAATGCATACAATCGACACAACATGGAAATGACTTGGGAAAAAGGAGAAGCGAGGGAATTGAGAAAATACTTATCAATTTCCTCAACTTTATGCTTGTTTGGGTCTTTTATCCATTCCCAGATTGGTACTGACAGGTGTCCATGCTCCTTTATAAAGGCCTCGACGAATTCCTTATTATATATACATTGAGGATTCGACAGGTGATACATGCTTTGGAGATCCTTACTGGTGAAAGAACCAATCACTGTTCCTCTTTTAGTTTGAATGTGTCTCCCGGAAATATCCAAATTCTCAACTACCCATCAGACCATGTCTGTATAAGGAAATAATCGTGGTCTTGCCCCAATTCTGTGAAGAAATGAGTTGGCTACATCCCTTGGAGTGGCTTCTGAGATAGGAGCTTTATCTTCTGGCATGATTGTTCTAACAGTCTCCTTGTGATCTTCTTCTTTGAAATGTTGATAAATTGCTTCCCAAGAATACATCCCAGCATCTATGGTACATACTATATCTTAAAACAATTCTGCTCCTAGATTTTTTTCATCAACATCTTCAATAAATGGACCTGTAGATTGCTGCTGTGGACTCTTTTTCTTGGCTTTACTCACTTTCTTCCTTTCTTCTACGTATTAGGGATCTGAGGTTACCTGCTAGATACAAACATAAATATCACCAAAAAATTATTTTACAGAGAATTAAAACTTTTATCCATTTGAGGTTCATTATTATAAAATAAAGTCATTTAAATGAATAAATTGTGGACCACGTGAAGATTTGCACGTCAACCATCAGAATAGAAATATTAGAGGGAAATTTCAAATAAAGTTATGATATGTTATTGCTCCGAGATGGGAAAGCCCTAGATATGAGTTCCGTGATATAAGAGTTCTGAGATAAGAGATTCGATATGAGAGTTCCGATATAAGATTTCTAAGATATAAGATTTCTAAGATAAGAGTTCTGAGATAGATAAGTTCCGATATAAAATAATTTCAATGTCTAAAAGTTTCTTGGTAGGGTTCATTCTCGTAAGTTTTTTTTTTTAAATAAATATCATGATGTGCAAAGTCCTGACAAACCAAGACTTACATATGGAATCTCGGGAAGTGGAAACTCAGAAGAGGAAAATATCAGAATGCCGAGAAGTAGAAACTGGGAAGAGGAAAATCTCGTAACATTAAAATGTCCTGATAAGTCTCGTCCGACACTTTTAATCCCGACTTACCATAAAGATTTGTTTCCTTAGTTTTCTTTTATATAATAGTTCAAGTCTTTTGAAATTCAAATTCCCTTTTGTCTTATTACTTCGAAAATTTAAAATGGGGTTTTTGTTTGCCACACCAATTGGCGACGCATTAGGTAAAATAATTATAAAAAAATAAATATCAAAATATCAAAATGCTAAAGTTCAGATTTTCTATAAAAATCCCTCTTAAAAATGAAAAGAAAAATTTATCATTTGCAAACTTCACCACTTATTTATATGAAATAATAATTTATCTCTGACAGTCAGTTACTAATTTTAGCTACATTGAAGAGGCAAAGCTTATTTTCAAGTTTAACATAAAGATACACTCATATCACAGGTAGTTCCATTGTTGTCAGCAGATGTCGATAGCCTCGATAGGGTTACCTTTTAACCAAGGAAATATTAGTATCCCATCCACTAATAAAGATTTTAGAGGAATTTAGTTCAAATTTTTATTGCCTTTTTTTTTTGAAAGCCATTGTCCTGCCTCGGTGACCATATATTGACAATTCCATTCACAAGTATTAATAATAGTGAACCAATTTGTGATGAGACCTCTTGTCTTACAATTGTTGGTTGTAATCCATTACCCTCATTTGGTGGCCAAATCAGACTTCTTGTCTTACAATTGTTGGTTGTAATCCATTACCCTCATTTGGTGGCCAGATTTGGTAATGTCACTACCATTACTACCCATGATCATGGTAGGTTGGATCTTGATGAGACCCCCTATCTTTCAAGTTTTATATTTTTGAATTACACTCTAAAAATATTTAATTAGTGGATGGGGAGGAAAATCCACTCCTTAAGAGATGAGGATGACAGATAGAGTCATAGGAAGCTAAACCCTTTTTATAGTCTTTGTCCTTTTAAGTAGCTGCTTAAAGTTATGGCTTGTTATGAGACAAAATTGTCCTTTTATAGGTTTTAGGTTATGAGTAGTTCACAGAATAATAAGGACAAAATCATTAATTCAACATCAAAGATTCTAATATTTAAGAAATTATGAAAAATAGCATAATGATATCATATTATTAATAATTTTCCTTTTAAAAACGAATTTCATAAAAATGATTAGAGAATATATTAATACATAATACCCAAGTATGGGACCAAAAGAGTAGTACTCAACTATCTTAATAAAATAACTAAAAGGAAAATCGGTTTATACATATGATTATTTACATATTTACAAAAGGTAGCATGAATTTCAAGAAATATATTTTTTTAGGATGAGCCCATTTATAGGAAGGGACTCTTTCTTTCCTTGAAGGTCTTGGAGAATGAAAGTAGATGGGCCAAGTTTTTCCACAATATGAAATGGTCCTAATAAGAGTTTTTGGAATTTTGTGTGTTTATCTTTCTCTTCATGTGCTTTGTCCCATTTAAGCACAATATCACCAATTTCAAAAAATTTATTTCGGTTGCCACAATTTAATAGTATTTTGATGTTTAGCATAAGTTTTCTTTGCCTTATCCCTCCCTTCTTCTAATTTCAATAATTGTGATAATCTTAGTTGAAGGGAAGAGCATGGTTGTTCTTCAATAGATTGAACTAGAGTTAATGAAGGAAAAGAAACATTGGGGGGCAAAACAACTTCTCTTCCATAAACTAAATAATAAGGGGAAGTCCCTAAGGAAGCTTTATGAGTTATTCTATCTACCCATAGAGAAAATATCAACACTTTATGCCAGTTTTTTTGATTTTCATCTATGACTCGCTTTATAATTCTTAAGAGATTTTTATTTGTATATTCTGGTAATCCATTCCCTTGGGGATAATAATTTGCAGAATATTTAATCTTAAATCCTCTTTTTAACGCAAATTCAGTTATTAAGTTGCCAGAAAAATAGGATGCATTATCAAACATAAGAGCGCTTGGAAGGCCAAACCTGGTAATAATATGTTGATCAATGAATTCAATTACAACTTCAAAGTTGACCACTTTTAAAGGAACTGCCTCCACCCATTTAGTAAAATAATCGGTAGTAGTGAGAATGTATTTATGCTACTTAGATGAGTGAGGAACAATATCATCTATAATGTCTAACCCCCATTTCTCAAATGGTTGTTCAATATTCATTGGTTGCAATGGTAAGGTTGCCTTCTTTTCTTTCCCTGAAGCAATTTGAAAAATTTTGCATTTCCTAACATATGCATGTACATCCTTGAATAAGGTTGGCCAGTAATATCCAACATGGAGTATTTTGTGAGTAGTAGTATCTCCACCATAATGTCCACCAACTAGTCCATCATGCATTTCCTGCAAAACCTTTTTAGCTTCAAATTCTTCGAGACATCTAAGTACGACATAATCATGCTTTTTTTGAAATAAAATACCATTCAACAGTTGATATTTGTTTTCTTTTAGTCTCATTGCTCTTTTCTTTCTAGAATAAAGTTCAAAAGGTGCATAACCATTATTTAAATAGAATATGAGATCAACATATTGAGATTTTGTGTTTACAAGGCATACCTCTGAAAGTTCACCATTTTCACCTGTATCATCTTAGATGTATCCTCAAATGCGCTAGCTAACAATTTGCAAAAAACCTTGTCCTCTAACAAGTTTAGCAGGTTTAATCTCAATGTCATATTCTTGTAGAGTCGTGACCTAGTTAGCTCTCTTTTCTCATAATTCTCTTTGAACTAGTAATTGTCTAACGACTGGAATGGTACAATTACCTTTCTATGCGTTTTGAAGAGAAAAGGCCTAAAATGTTTGATTGATTTGAAGACTACAAAAGTTTGCTTCTCAACTTATGAGTAATTTAATTATGCTCCCTGTAATGTTGAACTTAAGAAAGAAATGAGAGCTTCGGCTTGTTCTTGATTCATTTGAGTCAACACTGATGCGTATGAGTGATCTAAGGCAAAAGTATATAAAACAAATTCTCTAGAGTAATAAGGAGAAGATAATGAAGGAGAATTAATAATAGCCTATTTGATGGATTCAAAAGACATTCATTCTATCTGTCCCCATTTATAAATTGTCTTTTTTTATTATTATCATATTTTGTTGTGGAATAACAATTTGTGAAAAGTCTAACATATTCATTATAAATCGATCGATCTTTAGCTCTGCAGCGCATGCTCTCCCTGTGAGCCCCTCCCTAGTGCACCCCGAGGGCCTCCCCTATCATGAGCTTCGACCTGATCAAAGCAGCCTCCTGATGCGATCATGGAACCACTGGATCCACTAGGGGATGAAGATCCTCCACCAGAAAAAATACTCTCTGAGCACGATGAAAATGTAGATTCCTTTGCATCTCTGATCTTTGCCATTCCCCCCCCAAGAAATAGACCTTCGATATCCAATTTTGTGAAGAAACTCGAAGACATCCCTGAGATATCTCTACCTCCATCTCTTCCCCGTCGAGCAGATCTATACCTATCTAAAAGGGGCTTGGTCGACTAATTTATAGGACTCTGGCCTTCACCTTGTTCTTTTCAAAAATGGGTTGAAAGGAACTGGTCCTCTTCAATAAATAGAAAAATCTCCATAAGGTTTTGTGGAAGAGGGTAGTACACCTTTCATTTCAAAACAAAGGAACATCAAGACCTAATCTTCAGAAACGACCCATACTTCATGGACATGCGAGGCTTGTAATTAAACAGATGGACCCCCGACTTCGACCTTGAATTGGATGTACCTAGCACAGTATCGGTTTGGGTAAGACTCACTCATCTCCCTCTACATTGCTGGGGAAAATCTGTTAGGGCCATTGGGAATGCAGTGGGAAAGTATATTGATAGTTGCAAACCAAAAGAGAACATGCATGCTTGTGTGAGGATATGTGTCAAAGTGGATCTAGGGAAGGGCTTACTGGAGGCAGTAAAGATCAAAGTAGATCAATGGACGCACATACAATAGCTGGACTATGAGCATATACCGTTTAAATGCAAGGTATGGCATGAATACGGTCATTTTGCAAATAGATGTAAAAAAAAAAGAAAGTGAAAATATATAAAAGTCAGAAGAAAAATGGGTACAAGTTAAAAAGAAAAAATTGGCAAACAAACAACTTCTATCCTCCTGAATGTAGGTTTTAACCCCATACAGAAATTACCTGCATACAAATTCTAAAACACATAAAATAAACAATGTGAGAGCATAACACATAAACACATATACACAGAGATTTTCCCCTGGATCCCAAAACTGGGACTACCATCTTGATTTTTCATTATGTTCCTTTCAATGTTATAATACATATTTGTACATGGCGAAGCATCCAATACCATGGACCGAAAACCATCGCGTCCAAAACCATGGACCGAAAAACCATCGCATCCAAAACTATGCATGAAAATCATGCACAAAACCAATGGTAGGTCCGCCCAACCTAACATAGGGTCCAAAACCAAACTTTTCCAAGGCGCTGCCCCGGACCCCATAAAGTGGGGTTACTTGCACCCCTTAAACCCCTGTGACCCCCCACTGCACAATGAAGGGGGTGCTCTATGGCCCCCTCTAACCCCCCGATTAACTACATGGGCTAGTTGTGGCAAGAATATAACACAACCCAACATTTTCCCACTTATTGTTTTCTTTCCACAGGGGGCCAAAAGAAAGCTTAGTCATTTATCCAACCCTACAACTCCCATTGTTTCTATACACCAAGAGAACTTCTCAGAGCTCACAGATTTTGTCAATGCATCTGCAGTATTCTTCAAAGTGTCCACCTTTACCAGAAACACCTTTTTGTCTTCTATCATATCCCTCACAAAGTGATACTGAACATCAATGTGCTTTGTCTTTGAATGATATGCAGGGTTCTTTGCCAAGAAAATTTCACTTTGGCTGTCATAGTCTATCCTTATAGCTCCCTGTACTAACCCCGTATTTGAACATAATCTCTGCAACCAAACTACTTCCTTGCTTGCATGAGTGGCTGCCATGTATTATGCCTCTGTAGTTGATAGTGCCACTACAGATTGTTTCTTACTCCTCCAACTAACTGCACCTCCAAATAGGTTAAACACATACCCACTTGTAGATCTTCTCTGATCCAAATCTCCAACCCAGTCTGCATCAAAAAAGCCACGAATATCCAACACTCTGTCCAATCCTAGTCTTCCTTGGCAGCACAAACCATAATCACTAGTGCCACGCAAATACTTGAAAACCCACTTCACTGTTGTCCAATGCTCCTTTCCTGGTTTTGACATAAACCTGCTCAATACTCCCACTGCATGTGCAATGTCTGGTCTAGTACATACCATTGCATACATCAGGCTATTGATTGCACTTGCATGTGGAACACGGGACATGTCCTCTTCCTCTTCTTGTGTCTTGGGACATTGTTCAACATATAACTTTACACCTACAGGAATAGGAACCTTCACCGGTTTACTATCTTGCATATTAAATCTCTGCAATATTGTCTCGACATACTTCCTCTGGTTTAACCAAAGCTTCCTCTTTGCCCGATATCTTTTAATTTCCATGCCCAAAATATAGTTTGCAGCACCAAGATCTTTCATGTAGAATTTGGAGGACAATTGGGTCTTCAAATCCTAGATAATTTCTCTGTCATTTCCAACCAGCAACATATCATCCACATACAAGACCAAATAAATAACACGGTCACCAATTAATTTAAAATACACACAGTGATCTACTTTGCTTCTGGTGAAGCCAAGTCCCCGTATAAATGTATCAAATTTCTGATACCACATCCTGGGTGACTGTTTTAACCCATACAAAGACTTCTTTAACTTGCATACCATTTCTTTCTTACCCTTCACCGTAAAGCCTTTAGGTTGCTTCATGTAGATTTCCTCTTCCAAATCCTATGAAGAAATGTTGTCTTCACATCCATCTATTCTACCTCAAAATCAAAAGCAGCAACAACAGATAAAAGTAATCTAATAGAAGTTACCTTGGCAATAGGAGAAAAAATATCACAAAATCAATTCTCGACACCTGGGAATAACCTTTTGTTACCAACCAAGCTTTGTATTTCTCCACCTTTCCTTCTGCATTTGTCTTCTTCTTGAACACCCATTTGCTGCCAATGGGTTTCCTTTCAGCAGGCAACTCCACCAGATCCCAAGCCTCATTTTTGTGCAAAGATGCCATTCCATCAACCATGGCCTCTTTCCAGAGTTTTCCATCCTCTGAATCTATTGCTTCCTTCATAGTTCTGGGATCATCATCAGTGATAGTTAAACCAAAATTTGAACAGAAAGCAGATGGCCTATACCTTTCTAGCTGCCTTCTTTCTCGAACTGATATTCTCACACCCGGAGTTTGTGGCTCTTCATCTTCTAATTCCTCCTCTGTTGTAGAGTCCGATTCTTCCTCCTTTAGCTCAAACTTTATCTTCTCAAGTTCTTTTAGTTGGACTTCATGTTTAATAACATCTTTCACTTCTCTGAACACCACATCTCAATTGTACACAACCTTCCTTGTTACTGGGTTCCAAAGCTTATAACCCTTTAAACCATCCTTATACCCAATAAAGATGCACTTTTCAGATTTACTATCCAACTTGGTTCATTTCTCCCTTGGAACATGTACATATGCATCACATCCAAATACCCTTAGATGTGAAAGAGAGGGTTTCTTACCAGTCCATACCTCTTGTGGAGTTTTATCCTCCAATGTTGATGAAGGTGATTTGTTGACCAGGTAACATGTTGTCTCCACCACCTCTACCCAGAATTCCTGTCCTAACCCGGCACCACTGAGCATGCTTCTTGCCCTTTCCATCAACATCTTGTTCATTCTTTCTGCAACTCCATTTTGCTGAGGTGTATATGGAGTAGTCTTCTGCCATGCTATACCACACTTCTTACAGAATTCTTCAAATTCCTTACTGCAAAACTCTCCACCGTTATCTGTCCTCAACACCTTTATCTTCTTCTCTGTCTGGTTTTCCACCAGAGCCTTGAATTCTTTAAACCTGTCAAAGACTTCAGATTTCTTCTTAAAGAAATATATCCATGTATTCCTTGAGAAGTCATCTATAAATGATACATAGTACACAGAATTACCCAGTGATGGAACCTTCACAGGTCCAAACACATCACTATGCACAAGCTCTAATATATGTTTCGCCCTCTTACCACCAGAGGGGAAACTCACCTGATTCTGCTTCTCATATACACAATTTTCATAGAAATCAAAATCAAAAGAGCTATTACTCATACCTTCTATCATACTTTTACCATGAAGTATTCGAAGGCCCTTCTCTCCAATATGTCCAAGCCTTTGATGCCACAACATGGTCTTCTCTCCAAAGACCGATAGATTTTATGCTCCACTTTTAGGAACCACAGAACTGTTGCACCCATCAACAACCATGCTACCTTGTAGCTTGTACAGAGTTCCAATCCAAATTCCCCGCATCAATATCAGTGCTCCCTGAACCATCTTGCGGGTGTCCTTCTCGAACACTGTTTTTACACCTACATCATCCAACTTGCTTACAGAAATCAGATTTCTGGCCAATGTAGGAATATGCAAAACACCCGGAAGTGTTCTAACCCTTCCACCTTGCAACTTCAACTTTACTTTTCCATGACCAACGATTCTAGCCTTCCTATCATCCCCTAAGAAGACATCACCAACATCGTATTTCTCATACTCAAAAAAACCACTCTCTATGGGGAGTGAAGTGAAAGGATGCACCTGAGTCAATCAACCATGCCTCATGATCTACATGTGTACTTGAAGAAGCCAAGTACACATCCCCACCTTCATCTGAGGTGGTTTTCACCTCTGCAAAAGGAGCATGATCAGATCCCTTTCCTTTACCAGGAGCTTTAGATTTACAGTCCCTTTTGTAGTGCCCTTCATTTCCTCATTTCCAGCACACCACCTTTACAGGTTTTCCTGGAGATTTAGATCTCCCACTCGATGACTTAATTTTGTTTCTGTTGTAGTACCATCCTCGTACAGAGAAGGCATCACCATTCTGGCTCTCCATATTTTTCCGTCTCATCTCCTCCGTCAGCAAGGATGAGACTATTTCATCAAACTGCAAGGCAGTTGCATTGCTACCTATTGCAATAACCAGACTATCGCACGAATCTGTTAGAGAACACAACAAACTGATGCAGTTATCTTCATCTGAAATTTTAATATCAATAGATGCTAACTGACTTACCACAGTATTAAATGCATTCAGATGCTCTGTCACCGAGTCTCCATCTTTCATCCTCAGGTTATACAGCTTTTTCCGCAGGAACAATTTATTCACCAAAGACTTAGATTGGTAGAAAGTCCCTAACTTGTCCCACAAAGCCTTTGCCATAGCTTCCCCTGATACAGTCAACAATATTGAATCTAAGACACACAATCGTATTGTGCTCTTTGCCTTCTGATCCAACTTCTTCCATTCTTCATCGGACACTCCCGTTGGTTTAGTACCTGGATCTACCGCGAGCCACTGATCATTATCCACCAATAGATCCTCTATCATGAGTTTCCACAACTCAAAACTCTGACCATTAAATTTCTCAATCTCTATCTTTCCACTGCCCGCCATCTTCTTTCACCACCAGAATCGATCTCGCAGATCTCCCACTGAACAGGGTCTTCCACAGGCCCGAGCGAAACCCCTCAGCAACAAAGGCGTCCCCTTGAAGCCAAAACAACTCTGATACCAAATGTAGGTTTTAACCCCATACAGAAATTACCTGCATATGAATTCTAGAACACATAAAATAAACAATGCGAAAGCATAACACATAAAACACATATACACAAAGATTTCCGCTGGATCCCAAAACCGAGACTACCAGCTTGATTTTTCATTATGTTCCTTTCAATGTTACAATACATATTTATACATGCCGAAGCATACAATACCATGGACCGAAAACCATCGCGTCCAAAACCATGGACCGAAAAACCATCGCATCCAAAACCATGCGCGAAAATCACGCACAAAACCATAGGTAGGTCCACCCAGCCTAACATAGGGTCCAAAACCAAAATTTTACCCCATAAAGTGGGGTTACGTACACCTCTCAAACCCCCTGTGACCCCCCCGTTGCGCAATCGACGTAATGAAGGGGGGGCTCTGTCCCCCCCTCCAACCCCTCGGTTGACTACGTGGGCTAGTCGTGGAAAGAATATATCACAACCCAACACTCAAGCCAACCCCAGGCTCCTGCTCCTTCCCCATCACCCCCCACAGCCAATCCTCCCCTAATCTCCTCATCTTTCATCAATCCCAACCCATTTGAACCTCTTGATGATCCTCCCATCCCTTCCACATCCCACCCCTCCTCCCCTCATCTCTCTCCTTCCCATATCCTCACCCCCTTTGTTCCTATTATCCCTCACAACCCCCCTCCCCCCTCAGTTGATATAATTTTGACAAGAAACCAATCAAAGGAATCACTTCAAACCTTAGAATACCCAAAGAAAGAAGGAAGAAAATCTAACAAAGAACTTAGAGATGAAGCGACAACAAAAGAAATGGATTTAGGGATGCGACAACACATGGACTCCTTTTTGGGAAAAGCTCCAGGAACAATGAGAAAAACCAAAATCACCAAAGAGGGAAAGGAACCTCTGCCCATCAACTAAATAATTAATGATTGCGGTCTCCTGGAACTTCCATGGTTTGGGGACGCCTTTGAAATTAAATGCAACAAAAGGTATTCTAGTAAAGGAAATCCCAGATATTCTAATGCTTCAAGAGACCAAAACTACTTGCCAAGGCTCAAGAAAAATGATAAAAAATATGAAAAATTATGAGGGAACAACTCAACAAGCTATAGGGGCCTTAGGGGGTATATGCACCTTATGGAGGAAAGGAAAATGGGAGTTGCTTCAACAAATGAAGGAACAACACTGGATTAGAACAAACCTAAAAGAGACGACCACCAATGAGAAATTTTGCATTGTCAACATATATGCTCCCAATCACTACAGGGAAAAAGAACAATGTTGGAATACAGTTCATGAGAACTTAAATGATACTCAAAACAGAAAAATAATTTTGGGAGGGGACCTCAATCTTGTCCTTAATGTGGAGGAGAAATTTGGCGAGGTTTACCATTCAGACTCTTCAAGGGATACTATCGAAAACATAATGGAAAAAAACAATCTAATAGACATTCCTCCCAACAATGGTAAGTATAAGTGGAGCAACAAAAGGTTAGGAAGCAAAAATATAAAGGAAAGCTTAGATCGCATTTTAGTTCAGGACAACATCATCTCCAACTACAATTCAGCAAGATCAAGAATTATTCACACAACAACATCAAACCACAAGCAAGTGGTAATTTCTATGGGGCTGATGGAAAATCAAGGCCCAATACCTTTCAGATACTGCCCAACATGGAACAGCAATGCATATTTCAAAAATCTAATTGCGGATGTGTGGTCTCACAAAGTCATGAGGTCCCCCCATTATGTGTGGGAAACCAAATTAAAAAACTTGAGAAAGGAATTGAAAAAATGGGCCATAGAAAACGGAAAACTAACAAAGAAAAGAAAGGTTGAGTTATTAACAAAAATGGAGAAACTTCAAGAGGAAAAAGAAAATGAGGAGGAGACCAAAGAGGACCTCTTTTGGGAAATCTACAAAGAAAATTGGAAAGAAGAGGAAGTGGTGAGACTAAAGTTAAGAAGCCTATGGTTAAAAGCAGGGGATAAAAACACTGACTTTTTTCATAATACTATGAAAATTAGAAGGACTAGAAATCAGATCGACAAAATCCAAATAGAGGGACAGGAAATTAGAGGAGATGTTGAATTAAAAAAAGAAGCACATAAACCTTTTAAAACCTCCTAACAGCAAATGGAGAAAGAGCAGACTTCAAAACCTTTTTGCAACATGTGCCAAACAAGATAAGTGCTGTCCAAAATTGGAAAATTATGTAAGAAATCAGAGAAGAAGAAATCGAGGCAGCTGTTTGGGGCCTCCATCCAAATGAAGCACCAGGTGTGGATGGATTCACGATTGTTTTTTACAGGAAGCACTGACATATAATAAAAAATGATTTAGTAAGAATGATAATGAATGTGTTTATAAAAAAAAAAATGGGAGGTTTTAGTAAATCCTCCTATCTGGATTTAATTCCAAAGGATGCAAACCCTTCCACATTTAGTAGATTTCAGCCAATTTCATTGTGCAACTCTTCTTACAAAATAATAACAAAGATCATAGCCAACCGAATTAAGAAAGTTATCCGTGAGATTATCTCGGAAAAACAAGGAGGCTTTGTTCCAAATAGACAGATTATTGACAATGTGCTGGTTGTCTAGGAAGCTCTACACTCAAGCATGCTGGCAAAATAACATGGAATCATCATAAAACTAGATATGGCCAATGCCTTTGACCAAGTAAGTCTTCCTTACCTCATTGCTGTCTTAAAGAAATTTGGTTTCTCAAATGACATCATTGAGGTAATTAGCACCTGCATTAAGGGACCATGGATAGCCCCGTTGATAAACAGAAGACTGAGTGATTTCTTTCAAAGTTCCAGAGGGTTGAGGCACGGCTGTCCTCTTTCACCTTTATTATATAGAATAATGGCTAATTCATTAAGTAGAACTTTTGAAAAGAGTAGGAGAGAAAGAACACTAACTGGTTTGCACATATCATATGGTGTAAGAAGCATTAATCACTCCTTGTTCACAGATGACACAGTGTTGATGGGTGGAGACTCATGAATTATTTCCCAAAGGTTCAAAAAAGTCGTAGATAAATTCATGGAGGTTTCAGGTGGTCTCTTAAACAATAAAAAATGTAGAATATACAGATGGAATGCTTCCTTCCGCACCATGCAAAGAATATCTCAAATCCTTGAGATTCCCATACAGGAAAATTGGAGTCACTTCTTCTACCTAGGATTACCCATATCAAAAGAAAACCAAAAGGTTGAGTTATGGAGCACACAAACTGAAAAGATGAAGGAAAAAATCCAAAGTTGTGGTATGTTGTGGTTGAATATAGCGGGCATGGTGCCTAATCAAAGCCATGCTCACTGCGCTTCCAATTTACCAATATGCCACTATTCTGGCTCCGAATTAATAATTAGGGGTTTTCTATGGCAGGGAGGAAAAAATGAAACCAAAAAGTTCATCTTGGTCAAATGGGAACAAGTAATTTTGCCTTATGAGAAGGGAGGTTTATCCATAAGGCTGCCGGGAATTATGAATGCTGCCCTAGGGGCCAAAATTATATGGAGAATGATAACTGGAAAGGACAGCTGGTGGAAACAAACTCTAGCTTTAAAATATATGAATCATCAAAGAACTCACTTGATGGAGCAAAATGTCCCAATAAGGCCATGGTTGCAAGTATGGAAGCTAGCCAAAAAAATGTTACCTACTATCACAAAGAACACTTCGAAGATGCCTGGAAATGGAAAAAGTATCAAGGTATGGGGAGAAAAAATCATGGGGAAAGAGACTTTATCATCCTACCCAGGTATCCATTAGTTAAGAGAATGGATGCAAGATAAGGGGATAACTTCCCTGCACTCTATATCTCGATGGAAAAATAGAAATTGGCAGGACTAGCACATTCCAAATTTGCCTCCAAATTTAAAAAGCCAATGGGATCTCTTAGTCCTCCATGTCAAAGGATCAACCCCAACAAATATGGAAGATGAAGACATAGCTATTTGGGATCCTAGTGGGGGTGCTTACTCAGTCAAATCTGAATATATCACTCTCAAGGCACAACAAAATGAACAAGATTGGTCCCCCTGGAAATCTATATGGAAGACATAAAGCCTCCCTAAAGTTAAGATTTTCAGTTGGGCTCTCATAAAAGGCAGAATTATCATAGATGATAACCTTAAAAGAAAGGGATTCTCCAGCCCGTCAAGGTGCTTAATGTGCCTAAATGAAGAAGAATCCATCCAACACCTCTTCTTGGATTTCCCATTTACTAGAGAGTGCTGGAAGAAGCTTACTAGTCCTCTGGAAATGGATCTCAACTTCTGCATAACCTTTAATGACTTCTTCACTGCATGGAAAAAAAATTACCCTTATTCATTGAAGAACAAGCAAACCATCAAAATGTTCTGGGAAAGTCTCTCGTCATTTCTCTGTTGGAAAATCTGTCTCTCAAGAAATCAAAGCATCTTCAAAGACCAAACCCCAAAGATTGGAAGAGTTTTGTTAAAGACTTGGGGCCTCACTTCATAATTTTTAAACATGAAAGGTTTAAAAGAAATAGATAGTAGTAGCCCTAGCAAGAAGAAAGGAATTGGATCAGCCAATCAACTATCAGAAGTAACTAGAATACCAGTCCCAATTCTAGACCTCCAACTCAAAACTGGAAAATTAGATTAAATAAAGGAATTTTCAACATGGAAAGGAAATATGAACGGGCATTGTATTTTCTTCGAAGATGCCTCCAAAAACAATCTGGGTAGAGTTGGAGCAGGAGGGATCCTCCTCGAACCAGGGGGAAATAATATAGTCACTTATGGGTGGGGTTTGGGGGAAGCCTCTAATAATAGGGTCGAGGCTTATGGCCTACTAATGGGCACCAAGATACTAAAAAAAAAATGAAATCAGAGATCCTATTATAATGGGAGATTCATCTATCATCATTGAAGCCATGATCAATAGAAGAAACCCTCCAAATGCTACCATGCACCAAATCCTCAATAGAATAAGAAAAAATATGGAAGACCTAGGAAATGTCACTTTTAAACATCTCTTGCAAGAAAACAACAACTCTGCTGACCACCATGCAAATTTGGCAGTAGCTAGGTATGAAGGGGAAACAAGAGTAGCTGAGGATGTGTTCCTCACACCTATTCCTTAGTCCTATCGTCCCTATCTGAAAATCATGTCAAAAATATCTGCCATCGATTATATTTTGAGTTTCAATGCATATGTGATTTGTTGTACCCATACTTATCCCTGTAGTGAATCCTTTTTGACTGACAGAGCATGGAGGTATTGTGACTCCACACACATCACATTGTCCAACTTCTACCCTTCTATCTTCTCTAAGATGTGCAATTTGCCTCCAATCGATCTCTCTCAGGTCATCATTTCTTCCCAGCTGATTTGGCCTACCTCTGCTCCCCCCTCTCCTTTAAATTTTGGGCCTCCCTCTCCTCTCTTCACTCCTCGATCGTCCTCTATTCTTCATTGTTGATATCTCTCTCCAGCGAGCTCCATGTTTCTCTACTGTTCCCTCCTTCCTTCTCAGCCCACGATCCAAACTCTCACCTTCCCTTGACCCTCTCATGCCTTCTCTCTCCCCCTCTCTGTGATCCCGAGCCTCCTGTAAGCTCGCTACCTTTGGATTGATGCTCTCCTCATGCTCACAATCCTTTCGTGAGCTTCAGTCTATCATCGCTCTGCTATCCCTTTGGCTTTTCACCCAATTCTTCTCTCATCTATGGCCTCTATCTTATCTCCTCCATTTCTGCTTTCTTTGCTGTAAAGCTTGATCTCTTTTGCTTCCAGTTTCGAATCAAGCCATCAGACTGGTGCATTAATCAAGGGAAGTTGGATCTTCGTCAAACCAACAAGAAGGAACATAGGCATCACTCTATCAAGCTCAAGGGAACTAAAATAGTTCCTTCACCTAGTAGAGACACCCAGGAAGAACCAACACACCACAGAGGATCATATCTCAGGTCACAAGACAACAGAAGACTGCTCAACAATGGACTTCACAAAATGAGAAATGCGTTACATGTCGAGCTAAAATATTCATGATCGTCAAGATAAGAGAGAAAATCCAAGACTTGAAGATTCAAATTAGGTCTAAAAACTCAGCTTTGAAGATACAATTGGAGAGTAAGAAGGCTGAAATAGACTCCCTCACCAAAAAGTGCACTCACCTTGAGGAGACAGTTAGCTACCTCAAAAACATTACTCTGAATTAGGAGGGAGAAAACTCCAACTATCAGAGTAGTAAACATATATCTCAACAAGATCAATCTATAAAAAAATATTAAAAAGCCTCATAAGTGTTTTGAAGTTTCTTAGTTTCTGAAAGTTATGTTATGTAAGTGTATTTTCTTGCTTTCTCAGTTTGTACGACAATATGTTAGAAATGTAGTTGGAATCTTTGGAATTTTTTGATTCATGTCTAAAGGAACCTGGGACTGTGTTCCTAATCTACTCTCCTTCAACATGACTCTTTCCAACCCCATATGTATAAGGAGTTTGATCCTCTCTCTTTTTTGGAATATATAAAACCATAATCGATCTTGTAAAAAAAAAAAAATTGTGAAAAGTCTGGCACAAAACGTTTGACAAAATTAATTTTCCCTAGAAATGATTGCATTGAATTTTTATTATGTGGCAAAGGAATCTCATAAATGGCTTTGACCCTTTCAGGATCTATGCTAATTCCATCTTTTGAAACAATAAATCCTAAAAGCTTTCCTTTAGTCAAGGCAAAGAATGATTTCTTGGGATTAAGTGATATTCCAAACTTTCTGCATCTTTCAAAAATATGTTTTAAGTCATGAAGATGATTACTTCTCTTTTTATAATAGATGGTGATATCGTCCAAGTAAGCCACTAGTGATTTATTAATCAGACCCTTGAAAGCTATGTCCATGACTCTTTGAAATGTTGCTCCTGCATTTATTAGACCAAAAGGAATTTTTTGATATGCATATGTTCCCCATTTGGTTCTGAATGTTGTCTTCAACCTATTTGCAGGATGAACAAGAATTTGGTTATACCCAAAAAAACCATCTAAGAAAGACATTAGTTCGAAACCTGCAACTGATTGTAAGATCTACTCCATAGGAGGCAATGGAAAATTGTCCTTCTCAGATGCTTTATTTAAATTTTGGAAATCTATAAAAATTCTAATATCCCCATTATTTTTCCTAACTAGAACAAGGTTTGATACCCATTTGGAATGTCTAACCAGGAAGATGATTTTAGCTTTGAGCAATTTATTCAATTCAGTTTTAATCTGTGACTCAAGATTGGGGTGAATTTTTCTAAGCTTTTTTTGTACATGTTTAACATCTATTAACATTGGTATTGTATGCTAAATGATAGAATTATCATAATTTTTTAAATCATCATAACTCCAAGAAAATATATCTTTGTATCTTCTAACTAAATGGATAAAAGCAAGTTTTTCATCAGGAGAGAGTCTTACCCCTAGATTTATGTTTTGTGGTTTTTCTTCAGACCCTAAATTGATGAGTTCAAATTTTAAAGTATTGCTTTGGAGCTTGCAATTAGTTTTTTTTTTTTAAATCTATATTTCAAATCATACAAATATTCTAATTTTACCACAGATTTTGGCAATGAATTTTCAATTCACTCATCATCAGAGGAAATATTAATATTTTTATCATGCACATCCTCATCAATAATTTGATCTGTGTATGTTCCTTCAGATGTCAGAAAACTCGAGATATCAACATCATCATTAAACACTCTCAAATTAGTAATGTTATCGGGGATAGAGGGCCAAAAAATCAATTCAATGGAGAACCTATTAGGACTAAAGTCTTCAGAAGGAATGAGTTTTGAAGCACCATTGGCTAATAGTTCTACACTGGAATTTTAAATTCTTTGAATAGGAGAAAAATTAAATGCCAAGAAGTGGTAAGTTAGGTCTTGGACTAAAGAATGATAACGTTTTAAATGATTTGAAACACAATGAATATTGTTTCTTACCTGTTTAATAACAATTTCAGAATCACTAAACACTTTGACAAATTTAACATCAATGTTAATAGCCTTATGTAGTCCTTGAACAAGTGCTTCATATTCAACCACATTATTAGTACATTCAAACTCTAGTATGCAGGCAAGCATAGTTTTTTCTCCATTCGGACTTACTAATATGCAACCAGCTCCTGCACCATCATTGGACTTAGATCCATCAAAATAAAGAGTCCAAAATAAATTATCTACAAAGTTATTTACAGATAATTCTACAATATTTTTCACATATAGACGAACCTGTTTAAGAACAAATTTTAATATGGGAGGTAACATGCTCAACAGGAAAAGGAGAAGATTGTGTAGGAAAATTTGCAAAGAAATATTCAGCAGAATAATTTCACAAGATGTTATTAGTAAAGGCAGTGGACTCATTTTCTTCATCTAGATCAGTAACAATATGTTTCATGTGTTTCTCCCTATCAATTCTAATCTGATTAGGTTTTCCATTGTAAGGGAGCCAAAGATGAGACCAATCTGTAGAAAAGTAGCCATGTAACTTTTCAAACCAATCCCTACTCAGAATAAGACCATAGAATTCAGGGATATCAACAACCAAAATATCTATAATATGAAACACCTTTGAGTTAGATGATAGTCTAATTAAAACTTCATTCATCTCTCCAAGAAATTTAACTTTTGTTCTATCAAGTTGGACTATTTGTATGACATATTTATGGGGTTTTACATTTAATTTCAAGCATACCAAGTAAGACATAATGTTCGAAAAAGCACTTGAATCTACTAGAATATTATGAACATTTTTGTTTGAAAGTTCAAAAACTAAAAGGAAAGGAGGTGTGTGTGAATTAGACTTATCTCCAATTAAAATTGCATCAGAGAGGTCAAGCTTATCAGAAGAGGTATGAGGAGGATTATTCTTTCCTTTAGAGGTTTTAGTGGTAACAACAGTTGAAGGTAATGGAGAAGTGGGAACTGCATTCAACTCATTAAGTAATAATTTATGTTGTTTCTTCAACTTACTAACCTCATATAGAGAAATATTAGCCTTGGTTTTCTTCATGTCCTCAACTATGTTATATTCAATATTATCTGACACTATTAAGGTATTTTATGTAGAAGAAGTAGGAGGATTTTTAATAGTACTTGAGGTAGACCCTGAAGATTGATTAGAAATATTTTTAAGTGTACCTTTTTCATTTGATGAGCCATTTGGGCTTTTTTTTATTCTTGCGTACTATATCTGCATGTCCTTTGCTTCAAGTACTAACAGTAAGAGCCTCTTCTTCTTCTTCATTTTCTGGAGTGGTAAGAATAAAGTCCCATAGGCCATTTGCTTCAGATACTTCTTATTCCTCTTCTTCTATTGTTGATATTGTCTTTTACTCTTCTTCTTATTCATCCAAAACAACAGTAGATATCTAAGCAGGAGGTTAAGATTGAGCAGGCAAATCTCTTTTTATCAATCTAAAAGATCTTCTTGTTGAATTTTCAACTACCTGTTCTTTAAATTCAACCATCTCATTATAAATAATTTTAAGGACTTTATGTAAACCTTATAGATCGTAAGGATATTTGAAAACTTTCCTTTTTTATTCTTCTTTGAAAGTGACCTTTTTGGTTGGTTTTCTTTCCTCAACAACAACTTTCTTCTCGAGAGCTAGTACCATTTTCTTAACAGCCAACACTTGTTTCATATTATCGATGAGTACTGTATTTTGAGTTCTATCAATGCACATAACAATATTTGAAGGCAGGGCACTAATATACCATTCGATTTGAACATCAACACCTAGTCTGGATGTAGTTGGGATTTTATTCAAAATTTTATTAAATCTTGAATTAAAGTCCTTAATTTTCTCATTAGGAGAAGCTTTAATATTAGATAATTCATTAATTAATGTTGCTATTGTTTTATCATCTCCAAATTTCTTAAGGAACTGTTCTTCAAATGTATCCCAATTAGTAATTGACCCAATAAGTAAGGAAAAGTACCAAGACCTTGTTGATCCTTCAAATGTGTAAGGAAATAATCTACACACTACATCTTCTTCAAAAAATCCATTAAGATTAATTGCCAACATAAAGTTGTGTAGATGTTCTTCTGCAGGAAGTCCATCATCAAGATTAAATTTAGGCAACCATTTCTCTAGATGTTTTGGGAGAGGATGCAAAGGAGGATTCATTGCAACTACTCCTGGATTGTTCCATGGTCTGTTTTCCATTCTGGGATTAATAATATGACCAGTGGTTGATGAGGTAGATCCAGAAGTAGATGTACTTGATGAAGGGGAAGTTGAAGTATTAACAATCGATATTGTCACCCCAACAGAACTACTAACGATAGTAGTACTGGTTGTTTGGGAAGAATAAATATGAGTGGATGAAAATAGATCTGTGGATGAAAGTGTCAAAGGGTGATAAGGAGATGGTAAAGGAGAATGTGAAGAAATTTGAGAGGATGTAGAAGGAATAGTAGGAGTATGAGGTGGAGAAGATGTATTGTTTTCACTAGCTGAGGAATCAACACCATAGGTATGTTTCTTTTTCTTGTGAGTTGGTAATGGGAATTCAAATGGTTTAACTCCAAGTTTCTCACTTTGTGATCTAGTAAGGACTCCGGTAGATTTTAGTGAAGAAGTAACACTACCTTTAGAGGGTTCAGGTTGAGTAAGTTGTTCACTAGAAATGGAAATTCCTTCCAATTTCTATATGAGAGTTTGAAGTTCAGGAGCTTCAATAAGTTGATATGAAAGTGGTGTATTTATAGAGGATTTACTAAGTTATCTTGTAATAAGGCTAGGAGATTTGAAAGATGGTTCAACAACTTCATATCGAGAATTAGGTGATTTGGAATGTGATCTAAAAGTTGAAGAAAATCTTGGAGAGATTGACTCTTAGGATGGATTCTTGATTTAGAGTGTGATCCCATTGACATTCATAATATGTTAGCTCTCCTTCTAGTGCGAAAAATGTTGATGGGATTATTTTACCTCATCATTGGGGAAAACCACCTGGTCAGGGTCCCAATTAAACCCTTTTCCATTTAGAGTAGTGGCTCCAACTGGAATTATGAGACTAATAACCCTTTAACAAAAAAACAATATGAAATGGGGTGGTTGGTGGTGATAAGTGACCATAAGTAAAATAATCTAACGAATTAATTATAAATTACTGTAAACTATTATAGTACCCAGGTAAGCTGAAATCATATGTGCTAGAAAGATGTCACAATAAACACAACAATGTAGATCATTATGATATTAATTCAATTAAAAGAAATTAATTTAATTAAATAGTTAATTAAATTAATTTAAATAAAACATCACATATGATAAATATTTCATTGTTCACTCCATAGCTTAAATTTCATTCAAACATATAAAAAGTGATAATGAAAGATTGGTTGTAGTACATATACGTGAAAAATATTAATAAACAATTATTTTCAAAGCAAAGACATAGAAACAATGGATAATAGTACTCGAGAGACTGAGAATTTTCTCATTCTGGAACTGTTGATGGTTCAAATTTATATTAAGAATAACTTAAATACAAAAGTCAATTTAAGTCCCTTCTTCTCAAAATTCAAAACCCCTACCCCTCTCTCAGAGAGGGAAATTTATAGTCAAAATACAAATAACATCAAAACAAACCGCTCCATCAAATTCTTAACATAAATAAACGATCAAGGACTAATCAAGAAATTGATATAATAGTTTTGAGCCCAGGATGAAGTTTGACCAATAGTGAGTTGCCACAACTTGTACACATCCAAAAAACGGGTGAGCTCAGAAGGATACTTAAGCCTAATACTTATCTCGCTGGGCAAAATAATGGTCTTCAACGGTGACAACATCTGTCAAATTTGACAAGCACCTGAGTACCATCCATTGGCTATGAAACTTTACGAGAAAATACCAATGATGTTCAAGGTCAATCTTGGATAACTGCTCAATTCTTTCCACCATTATTGTATTATGCTCCAACCAATTTTTCAATAATATTTTGGAATCTGGAAGTGAATCTTCTAAACATTTACAAACTAGATTTACTCGTAACAAAGAACCATTGACCAATTCAATGATAGTATAAGAAATATCTCAAACCTCATTCACTATAGCTTCAATTTGTTTCATTCTAATCTCCCATTCCCAAAAAATGATTAACTTTTGAGTCTCATCAATTTTAGGGAGATTTGATTTCTTCCTTCTGTACTCTCTTGCCAATTTAAGAAATCAGTTAATTGTTCATTCACTTCATCAAAATAATTCATCATCTTGGATAGATCAACAAGGGAATTTCCTTGTTTTACATTGGTCCTGAATTAACACAAGCTTATTGCAAAAGATATTTTGCTGATGCTTGAGTAGAGAATTCAACTCTTTGGATTCTCGTTTAAAAACTGTCAGCTAAGGATTTGCATGTAATTTCTCTATATTTCTCTACATCTCTTCAATCTGATTGTGTGTTATCTTTATCTCCTCATGTTTCAATTTCAATGCATCAATCTTTTTATGTAATTATGATAATTCATTCTGCCACTGTTCACTAATCTTCTACTTTTTTGCATCAAATGTTTGTTCCATTGAAATGATATTTTATTCCTTCTCTTTCAGAATTCCTTGGACTTATACTGCTTTATCTATTGTAGCTGAGGCATAAGATCTTGTGAACTAAGTCAACTTTTCAAATTCTTTTGTTGGTGCAGCGGAAGAACCTTTCCACAGAACTTCAAAGGAAGAAACTTTTCCAGGTACCAATCCCTGAGATTGATAAAGTTTTCTCTTCTTTCTTCCCCTTTTGAATATTGCCTTATGCTGGGGACTGTAGAAGATATCCAAAGGAGGAATTTTTGTCACATTGAGAGTGAACTCGAAAGAAGGGAAAGTCAGAATAATTTTGATGTCTTTTTTCTCATGAACATAAGATTTATCTTTTTATAAAAAAATTCCTAACTTTGTATCATGTTCTGTACCTTTGGGAGTATCCCGAACATTGATCTGATGTGAAGAAGATGTCATTTGAGTGATTGTAGTTTGACTCTTGGTATTTGGATTAAAATTCATATTAAACTCATTCCACGCCTCATTTAGTTAACAATTAAAAATCAATTCTTCTTCTTGGGATGAAGAAGAAACTATGAAAAAATTTTGCTGGCCCTGAGAACGAATCATTGACCGGAATGAAGTTCCAGGCTAAATAATAAACACAGATAAATTTTCAAGAGGTAGTTTTAGTAAATCTAGTGGAAGAGTTGTCATCTTGGAAGTTCTGTACTGAGTAAATTGAGTTCTTTCTCCCACTATTAATTGTTGATTCACCTATTGTAGCACTGTTGCATAAGAGGAAGACTGTGAAAACATGTCATCCAACTTATCTTCCTCGTGAATAAACTATCTAATTCCTTGGGAAGTAGTAAAATTTTTAACAATTGAGCTTGAATCATACTGCCTATTAGGAATAATAGGCAATTTGAGGGCTTGAATAGCTAGGATTTCTTTTTCAGCGTGATGGTAGTTTGCTAATGAAAATATTCCAAATCCCACAAGAAAAATAGGCCATGCTCTCTTGTTTGAATCTCTTAGCACTTTAGTGATACCATAGCCCATAGTCTGATAAGCTACATCCCTACTAACTAACTTATCTAGGTGTTGTAGCGGCTACAACCACCCTCCAAAATTTTGCCTTTGCTTCGTTTTGGAACCTCCCTCCTTAAATCTCATCAACTTGTCTTGCACTGCCCAGGTACTTGTGCTTTCATTTGAATTTATCTTTCACTTTACAACTTATGTTGCTTACTTTCTTTGTTGTCTAACCACAAGCTGACCCCCCGTGACTTGGTTGCATCTGGTTCTTGCACTGACTTGGAAAACTTCACAATCCTAGAGGGAAGCCAACCTTGCTCTCAGGAATTGCGCAGTGCAACCGAGCAGTGAGCCTTGATCTCAAGAATTGCGCAATGCAACCCAGCAATGAGCTTCGGCTCTAGAATTGCGCAGACCCAGCTGGAAGCTTGTCTTTAGCTGGGAAACTATGCTGAGAAGTCCAGGCCAGCAAGTGAGCCTTCAGGTCTAGAATTGCGTAGAGCCATCTTACAGAGTGTCGTCAGCTGGGAAAGTCCGTAGAGCCTGACAAGCAGCCCAGAGCCACTCAGCCCATAAATTTCGCAGAACCTACTGTGCTCAGAAACTGCTCAGTGCATCAACCAGAGAATTGCTTGGTCCTTCCAAGGATTGCATAATATTTCCGGGAAATGCATGGCAGTGCTCCCAAAAATCAAGAAGCTAAGAGGAAAAACATCCCTAGGAAGTAGGGATCTTTTATTAGTTTCCCGAAGGTGACGCATTGCCATCTTTAGAAGTTTTTGGTAAGTGTCATGAATTCCATTTACTAATATCTATGTAATGGAGGCCTCTAGAGCTCACTTATGCATTCAATCATCGATCTCTATCCTCCCTAGGAGATTAAGGAGCCTTCAGAACATTTTCATCACTTTTCGGGGTGAGTTTTTCTTTTATCGCCTTATGCTGCTTTTTTTGTCGCTTCTTCTTGTTTAGCTTATGAGAGTGTTGTTTCACTCGTTTTTTTGAACGATCATTGGTATTTTAACTTGTTTTAGCTTGTAGAAGTGTTTTTTCAAGTTGTACATTGCCTTCACCAAGTGTCGCATGAGTTTTCGTATTTTTTCACCAACGGTCGTCGTTGCAGTGACTCCCTTCACATCCTTCATGTTCCTTTAGTTTGCTCCATTGTTGCACTTGCTTTACATGTACATATCTACAGTTAGTCAGATCTACACTATTTCTTACATAATCCTTTAGATCTGCTTGTTTTCACGCTCCCCTTAGGTAGATCTAGGTTCACCTTGCCTGGATCTCACATTCACTTGCATGCACTGCACAATCTAGTAGCTTAAGGCCTCTGCCTTGGCTTCTGGAATTACACAGAGGTTGTCCTGGGCTAGCTCCAACTATGCATTGCACAGTTCCAGGAGTCAATCTACCAGCTTGGTCACTGAGACAACATAATGCACAGTCTCTCCAAGGCCCTGTCCCAGACTAAACTGCGGATTGCATAAATCTAGACATCAAGCTTCCTCACTTACTATTGGGATTGCACAGTGCGCAGTTCCCACAGTTAATTAGTCACCCCTGTCAGTCAAAATTACGTAATCCCTCTCATTAGATTCCATGGTTGTTGCTTGATCATGCTATGAAGTTAGATTTGTAAAATCTAATGTTTTCTTTCCATGAGTGTCCTTTCTGTCCCACAAGTACCACATTCGTGAAGCACTTCTCTCTAGCAGTCATTATACCATGGCACCAAAGAGAGATGCTTCAAGAGAGACCATTGAAAGTAGTACCAGGGAAGCAGTTGAGAAAGTGCCATTTAACTTTCCAATACATGCAGACACTCAACTATTTATAGAAAATGAATCAACACTAACATGGCAGCAAAACCAACAGCAGTGGCAGAAGACATAAATCCAGTACAAAATCAGGGAAAGAGGAAATTGCTAACATAACGGAGGGAGAACAAAGCTGCAGAGTGAAAGCAGATTCAATCTTCACGCAAGCAACTTTGACAACAAAAGTAAAAGGAAGCACAAGACACAGAAAACAAAGCGGAGGAAGAGAGAAGAACAGAGCTTGTAAGTAGTAGAACTGAGATCACAGCAAGCAGAACAAGATTCTAAGGAAGAATAGGAGATGAGAAGCAGAAATGGGAAGAAGAAAAAAGGCAATGTGCAATGACAGAGCAAACAACACCAATATAGGTTGATAATATGGAACAACCAGCAGCTGAGGAAGAGAGTGAACAGATGTAGGTTCCCTCACCAAAGCTAAGCATGAGAACCAAGTCTGGTCAGAGGTCGACAGGTACATGGAGTAGTTGATACTTAAGGCCACCAATGATGACCTGCAACTGAGCGCAGACAACATGAAAAATTACATTGGTGGTCCAACCACACTCAGGACAATGTTGCACATGCTTCAGGACGAGACAGACACAGGTTCCAAGACCACATGGCTAGATGCCATGGAGGCAAGTGTCCTCTTTCAACAAGAAAACATCAAGCAGTTTGGGGACATCACAACACAATACCAAGCTTGGCATCAATACATGACTGAGAAGAACCAAGTGGATGTTGCCGAGTTGGTCTTTCCCCAAACCTCGGAGTCATAGTGTTTTGTCTTGTTAACTGTCTCTAGCCTATTTTGTCTCACATGGGTACATGTGGAAAATTGTATTATTGTAAATATGGTGTAAGTGAAATTCCAAGTGTCACTAATGGAATGTGAATAGGCACTATGTAATGTAAAGGGTCATGAGGGTAGTCCAAGAGTCAAAGGGGAATGTCAAGGGTCACCTTGCCCTTTGCTATCTATAGAACCTCATAACTCATAATACAAGTTTTTGAGAGCCAAGCTTTTGGCTAGGCATTGCTTAGAGGAGGCTTGGAGAGTATTGAGATGAGGCTTGGCTTCTCCACAGTGTAGAGAAAGTACATCTCTTTGTAGGAGCAGTTGGTGTTGACTGTAATGTTCCACTATTGGGGCCAGTGATTGTCAATGGTGTATGTATGGATGGAACTTTCACTTAATAATATAACTGAGCCAATGCATTTTCATGCATATGTTGTTATTGTAGTTCGACTATGTAGGTTACTTTAGAAATGTATGTTATTTAACTTACGAATTTTTGTATGAACTATTTTTTATGCAATTGTATGAATCTTGTTGAAGACGTGTTGTTGTGTTAACCCATCACTTTGGATTGTGGACTATTCTGCTTCCATCCTGTGACATCATTTTGATCGTGTGTTACTTTCAAGCTGCATACTACTATAGGCTTCTAAGGGACACACTTATGTTTCCCCTCCATGTGTTAGAATCCCCATGCATCTCACTTCACTCGCTGCAAGGTCACACACTTGCTCCCGAAAAAGTTATCATACTTACCTCTACGTGCTACCGCATTCAAGGCACTACTTTAGTACCCTCTACTGGGACTCCTACTCCAAAAGGTCTGAGGTCTAGTTGGGACTTCTTACCGGGGAGATCCCCTTACATGTTGGCGGGTCCAACACCGTCAACATTTATGGAACTAGAAGGAGGGGCAAATGACAAGTTGAGTCCTCAAAGTCTGTTTCGAATCTTTGCACATCATTCATGACTTACATTGCAATCTCAACTCCGACATTTTTTTCTCATGCACATGATTTCGAAGTGCCGAAGAACGTCATTAATGACCAGTCACAAATTAAGTATGACGGTGAAGACGAAGCGGCCCTCCTGAGGCATGGAGTTTCCTTTACAGGATTCTATCACAGGAATGAAGTCGCTTCGGATGACATTTCCTGTGGGATGTTCGCTTACACGCTCGATGGGCATGCCGACCAATGGTGTTGCACATTTCCCGTAGAATCCATTCACTCTTATGATCACTTGATCGATGAGTTAATATGTGCTTTCTATCATTATGACCGAAAAGAATTAAACAAAAAAATTCTAAAATTACAGAAAGCACCTCATGAATTTCTTGCACAATTTTGGGTGAGCTTCTTGAATCTTGCTTTTAAAATCTATGAATATGAAATTGATTGGAGATTTCTCAAGGAATGGTTTTAGTATCTTCTTCACATATCTGAAAATACTCACGAGTTAGAATCATTCGAACGCCTCCTAGGATACCTCGGTGTTAGAGTTGTTCAATCTAAGACGGACAAGGTTGATGTCATAGTTGACCCATCGTCCACTCCTCATAAAACAACTCTAGTTTTGTAGGATGAGGTGGGAGAAGTTGTGAACCCATCTGTTGAACCGTCACCTCCTCCCACCCCACCTGCTCTATATTTCTATACAAATGTGGACTACAAGCCTGTTGGTTGTAGGAGTGAACTTGTCTTCTCAACTTTCGTCCTCCCTTTCTGTTGATCCTCCATATTTTGGTGTCTTGTGTTCGTCCATTCCAGACTCCGCATGTGATGTTCACGAGGATCAAGTTGTCGATAAAGTTGGTGTTGAGAAGTTAACTTGTGCTATCATTTTTTGTGAGTGTGTGGGAATATAAAGAAGAAATTGTGGTGAAGGATGACCTCCTTCTGTCCACACCTCGTTTTCTCTATCCTGACATCTTATGTGAACCTGCCATTTCAGATTTGTCTTGTGAAAATTCATTCCTGGATGTTTCTAATTTCGATCATTCACATGATGCAGAGGATGTCAATCTATCATTTGATTGTGGTGAGGAAAAATATTTCTTTCCGAATATACTCAATTTGTCATCTTTCATTTCTGAAAATTCAGAGGGTGAAATTTTTTGTTTCTCGTCAACACCTCTGTATGATTCATCAGATCATGAGGATGTCGATGTACATCTCGAATTTTTTGATCATGGTTGTCGTGATCTCTTCACTCACTCATTCGATCACGATGTTGATTCACTTGCTATTGATCTTTCCAAGCCACCGGTCTTTGATGATATACCCGCTGATGAAGTGGAAACCCCTCAAGTTGTCAAGGCACTTCAGCCCAAGCTGATGGTTATGTCAAGTTCTCGTTGTCTTGAGGTCAGTTCCGCTCCCAATCATAAATATTTTGAAACACCCTAGGCTCCTCATCACTCTCCTGTTTGCATTGAAAATCAATTTGATCCACATATTTCACTTCCTCCACTAGAATCACATGATCCTATCGCTCATGCATTGGAGGAGTCATACGTAGCAAGTCATGTTGCTAAGAGAAAGTTTTCTTCTTTCTGCATGTTTGCTCATTTGCCAAGATCAAAAGAGTGTGCATGTTCATCGTCTGTGCACAATGCGATGCTTCACCATGGTACATCCGTAGAGTGTTTGTCTTGCGCTTTTACTCTTTTCTTTTCTGTGGATGCATTTAAACTTCGAGCGTGTTGGTCTTCATTGTTTTATCTTTCTTGTGCGTTGGTTTTCTTGAATATCTTTCTTGTTAACCATGCCTTCACCTACATGGGCCAACCAATACGCCGGTGGCTGCATTAGAAATATCACTTCACATGAGAAGGCCCATACATTGTTTAGCTTAGGAGTACGAGTAGTGTTTTCTTTCTTGTTTGCTTTGCTTTATTTTCACTTCTACCCTTTGCTTGCTTGATTGTTTGCTTGTTATGCAACCATAGGATTAACTTCACGTGAAGCCATGTTTGGCTCTTGAGACAAGCAGGGTGGAGAACAAGAGGACTTGTACAAATATCGACATTTGGTTATATGTTATCCCCTATTTTTATGAAGAGCTTGCATTCTTTAGTTGATGATACCATGATGGAAAATACTTTCTGTTTAGAGTGAGTCTTGGCGAAAACACAACGCTTGCACTTTTAACTAGTACCTCCTACTCTAATCAGTTTTTCTATATTCGGTTAACCCTTGTCAACTTAGTCAAGTAGAGTAAGGTGAGGGGAGAAACCTTAACAAGTATGCCAGAGGTATATATAACATACTTATCTGAAGGGACAACCTCTTCTACTCTCAATAAGTCGGGATCCCTCTTTTGCCTCATGAAATAAATAAGTGCCTATGCACAATTCTCTGAAAAATGAAAAATGAAAAAAATAATAAATAAAGGCGAAATAAGAGAAAGGCTTCATGTGCAAAGAGGTGAAGCAAGTAACTCCATCAGGGTACTGTCCAGGCTCACTGGTAGCGGAGCAATTCTTATGTTCCTGAAGTGACTTCGTTGGGGTATTGTCCAAGCCTGCTGGCAGTGGAGCAACACCAGACATGAAACTTAAACTCCGACAATCTACATTACTTGTGCATCAATATACCCTCATCCCCAATCGAAACAACTTAGTTGGCTTGGCTTGGTATGTGTTCTGACCGATCAAGAGAATGGAAGGGACTATATCTTTAACTCAAGCTAGTGAGGAAGCCATGACGATCAAAGAATCAAACAATAATTACAAAGGAGTTATACTCGCTTTACACAAGACACAGTTCATACAGAGAGATGGATTTCTACCAATGTGTCACCAATGTTGTAGCGGCTACAACCACCCTCCAAAATTTTTCCTTCACTTCATTTTGGAGCCTCCCTCCTTAAATCTCAGCAGCTTGTCTTACACTACCCAGGTACTTATGCTTTCATTTGAATTTGTCTTTCGCTTTACATATTGTGTCGCTTACTTTCTTTGTTGTCTAACCACAAGAGGACCCCCTGTGACTTGGTTGCCTCTGGTTCTTGCACTACCTTGACAAACTATGCAGTCCTAGAGGGACTCCAACCTTGATCTTAGTAATTGCACAGTGCAACCCAACAACGAGCCTTTCTCTCAAGAATTGCGGAGTGCAACCCAGTAGTGAGCTTCGACTCCAGAATTCCGCAGACCCAGCTGGCGGCTTGTCTGCAGCTGGAAAACTGTGCAAAGTAGTACAGACCAGCAAGTGAGCCTTCAGGTATAAAATTGTGCAGAGCCAACTGACAACCTGCCTTCAGCTAGGAAATTGTGCAGAGCTTGAGAGGCATCCTAGATCCACTTAGCCCAAAAATTGCACAGAACCTATTGTGCTCAGAAACTGCTCAGTGCATCAAGAAAAGAGTTGCCCGATCCTTCCTAGGACTGCGTAATCTTTCTGGGCAATGCATGATAGTGCTCCTGAAAAATCAAGAAGCTAAGAGGAAAAACATCACTGGGATGTAGGGATCTTTTATTAGTTTCCCAAAGGTGACACGTTGCCATCTTTAGAAGTTTCTGCCAAGTGTTGTTGTTTTCCTTAATCTCAAGCATACGCGTTATGAAATCCATTTGATCAAATCTATGTAATGGATGCCTCTAGAGCTCACTTATGCATTTGATAATCAAGCTCTAGCCTCCCTAGGAGATCAAGGAGTCTTCAGAGCATTGTCATTGCTTTTCAGGGTGAGTTTTTCTTTTATCACCTTATGCCTCTTTTTCTATTGCTCCTACTTGTTTAGCTTGTGAGAGTGTTGTTTCACTCATTTTTTTGATCGACCGTTAACGTTTTAACGTGTTTTTATCTTGTAGAAGTGCTGTTTCAAGTTATACATTTCCTTCCCCAAGTGTCGCATGAGTTTTCCTATTTTTACACCAACGGTCATTGTTGCAATGACTCCGTTCACATGCTTCACATTCCTTCAAATTGATCCATTCTTGCAATTCTTTTACATGTACATATCTACACTTAGTTAGTGTTATAGCACCATTTACCACCCTTGGTATTTGTGATGCTTGGTTTATGGCCTAGGGCAACCCCTCCTTCCAGACTTGGTCCAAATATTTTAAAAACAGAGTTTTATTCCCTGTACGCTACTTTTCCCTAAGATAAAAGCATGTACACGCGAGTTAGTCAATACCCAACCCGCGTATATGTGTTAAAACACTTAAAAAAATTAAATTTCCTTAATTGTGGAAGGAGTTCATGGGTTTTACCTGTTGAGTACCTCCTAGTAATTGTTTCCCAAATAAAAAACTAATTGGGAGAAGTATAAATAGAATTCTATGGGAAGGCCTTAAGGAGGAGAAGAGATAGAGTTATTATACTGAGGTTATCCCTGACTGAGTCTGAAGTATCCCTGTGCTTCATGCACTTCCCCAAGTTTCAGGAAACCCTTGTTTCCTTGATTATAGATATTCTCCCTCTTGCTTGAGATATCATGGTATTTGTTATGGAAGGAGGCTGTTGAACACTAGGACTGGATGGATCCAGAGGACAGTTCCACTTGGAACTAGAAGAAGAAGACTCAGGTAAATTCTCTCCGTGTTAGTTATCGCTTTCTACATAAAAAAGAAGCGTTGTCTTGTTTCCGAGATTAATTGTGTTTATGCATCAGATAGTGTTGTAATTCATATATGAATGTTATTTTGATGTATAACTAATCATCTGCTTACATGATACAAAGTTAGTTTTGTTAAAATGCTTTATCTCTATACTGCTATGTATGTTCGAATTGAGTGATTTTCAGGTCTAGAGAACATCAGGAGTTGCAGAGGGTCTGAACCCTGCAGGATCTACCCAAACGAAGGACATCCGAGTATGGTCGCTCTCACATAGTTTGTTTATATAAGCATTTTGCCTGAGTTGTATGAGTGTTTCTTACTATAGTTTTCTCTTGCTCTGTTGGGGTTCCAACCCAAATCCCTAGGGTACTTATTCCCATAACAGAATTGGCGAATCCGCTGGGGATAACAATCTCGTTATTCCTAGTTTGGGTTGTTCAATGTCAATCAGGGCTCAGTCTTTGGTTTGCTTGTTGTTACAGTCTTATTTGGTCTAGTAGAGTCTCAGACCTTAAGTCTGATCTTTTTGATCTGGATTTGTTTTTTATTTTTCTTGCAAAGCTTTGTATACGCACTTTACTCTGTTTACAGTAGCGTACACACGCTTGTTTCTGTGAAGTGAACCCACGTATATGCGAGTTTCCTTTATCAGAAGTGCGTGTACATGCCTCTGTGCTTGAACACAGTCGTGTATACCATTTTTTGCATTGTTTTTTCAAATATCTCTGCCTAGAAAGATTTGTTGCTTGGTTTGTTTAGTCTCTGAGTGGTCAATTTCTGTCTGAAGAATTTCATTATTCTGCGAGCTTACTGTTTTGAAGTCTCTTCCGCATTGAAAAGATTTGGCCTAGGTTTGCTTTTGAGTGAGTTCGTGATTTGTGTTTTGGCACACAAGACTTCGTACAGAGGTTCTTGATTGTTCTGGCCTCTAGAACAGGAGATTATTTTCAATCTCAATGTCAAGCTCGGTTTTTGGTCTACTTGCTTTGCTTTCCGTCATTTTGTGGCCTTATAGCTTTTCTTGCTTTTTTGAAGTCTTTTTGACGAATTTGAAAGTATTTCTTTCCTGACTTCTTGGTCAGTTTGTCAAGCTCTTTGTTGTTGTTTGGGTTGTTTAGTACAAGTTGAAGCCTTTTTGTTCAAGTTTTCATTCATTGTCAAATTTGTAACTTGCAAAGACTCCTTGTGCTCTTTTTTCAGTCTTTGAGTTTTAGTAGCATTTAGAGTGCTTTCAAAAGGTTGTTTTGATTGTTTCTTGAAAAGGAAAAGATCTCAAAAAACATTGTTTTTGTTTTCTTTTGCCAAGTTTGATTTTGGTTTCTTTTGATTTTTGAAAGTGAATTGTGATCTTTAGGGATTTGTCCTTCTTGTTTGGAGAGAATTTCGTATTCAAAATTTGTATTCTTTTCAATACTTAAGTTGGCTTATTAATAGTTATAAACAATTGCTTTCATTCTTTTTTAGAGTAATTTAGGATCTTGCATCTTCATTACACCTTGCATTAGGATAGTTTGCATTATTAAAGCATCAATAGTATTTTTAGTTTTTGTATGTGTGAAGTGCGTTTCAAGAAAAGAAAAGAAAAAGTTTTTTTCTTTATAGAAGTTTTGTAGAACCCACGTAGAGATCTCTTTTCATCGAAGAACAAATGATTGCATTCATGTAGTTAGTTTTTCATTGATTTCTTTTGCGTCATACAAACACCATTGGTTTCACTTCCATCTATACCCTTGACTTAAAAGAACAACCATTAAAATCAAGCACTTAATTAAAATAAACTAGAACTTTTGTATTGTCATCAGAATACACCAACAAGTTTAGGTTTATTAGGGCCTTGGATTAGGTGAGAGGAGAGTTAACTCTCCAAGGCCGCTCTAAATTACAAAACGTAGAAGTTTTATTAAAGAGAGAAATCCAATAGTGTTAGGGAGACTGGGAAAGCTCCGTGACTGGGAGTAAAGAATGAGGGTTAGTGAAGATAAGGATGAGAGATACCCCCTCTCTTACTTGTCGGATCCTACCTCACGATTTTTCCACCTAGATTCTGATATGAGTTGGTGACCATAGTTTCCTATCCTAGG